>CM072819.1:50665482-51304854 GCA_036937905.1 Salvia rosmarinus
CACATGCAACGGAGAATAACGAATAAAACGAAAAGAAACACGAAAATAATCAACACAAACAATATAAAGTTTTCCCGACAACGGCGCCAAAATTTGTTTCAACTAAAAGTACTCTTAATTGACTCATAATCGAATAAGGTGATTGTAGATGGAAAGATAACCCAAGTAGTCTCTCAAGGAAAACTTAATGGCTTATTGTTCATGTTGCATATAACATAAATTCTAAATACTCTAATACCAACGAGGATTTTGAAACAAACGAAATTAAATGTGAAAATAAAATATAAATGAAAGCAACCTAACTAGAGTTGTCAATCCTAGTTGAGAACCTATGAAAACACGAATGCATGAAACTAAAGCGTAGAACAAACTAAACTAAAACTTCAAACAGAAGCAATAAAATTCATCGGAGAAGATTCAACATACTACTAAATTCCAATATCAATTCAATAGAATGTAAATTTATCAAATGCCGAGAAGAAATCGAATCAATGGAAAACCAACAATCCAATATCTACTATGTAATTGAATCCAACAAATTCACAAAGCAATAATACTATGTAATTGAATCCAACGAAATCACAAAGCAATAAAAGTAAATCGAATGAATAAACAACAATTAATACTCTAATTTTGTATCATCTCGTTGTTGCGAAAAGAAAGCTCCCGGAAAATGAATCAAGAACACGTCATACGAAAATAATGAACTCCTGCCCTAACTCATACGTACGCGATATATATATATATAAAGTGAGTGAGCGCGGGCAGACGGCGAGCGCAGAGGCGGGGCTCGTTATCTAAAGTGAGCCCTCGTGGTGAAGCTTCGTCCCGGTGGCTCGGCTCGAGCGGGCACGCAAGGAGGTGGGCGGGCGGCGCGCGGAAGCACGAGGCAGCGGCGTGCGCGAGCCGCACTCGATGGTGAAGCGCGCGCGGTGAGCCAGCGATGGTGAACGCGCGCGCGCGGTGGCCGGCGATGGTGAACGCGCGTGCGGTGTCGAGGCAGCGCAGTGCGGTCGCTCGTGGGCGATCACGGGCGGGCGGCGGCACTCGCCAGAGCGCGGGTCGGCGGCGTTACGGTGGGGCGGGAGCAGGTCGGCGTGCGTGAGCGACTTTGACAACGTGTTCCGCTTCCCTCGCTGCGAACTCCGAATTACGATCTACATTTACGCCTCGGACTCCTATCGAACGCTCTTCTTCTCAAGGTGAACAAAAGATGTTCCATTTCCATCGACAAAAGAAATCCTTTCGACTCAACAGTTTAAATCACCCATTTCGACATACGTCAAAATGAATATGCGGGCTAAGTCTGAGTACTCGGTGGGCTCATTGCGAAAACATTTTCTTTATAAAGTTATTGAGCGCCATAATAGCGTAGGATTTTAGTTGAAGACTATGTCTATCAAGCTGTTATCATTTTTCAAAGTATGGGGCGACTATTTTATCCGTGTTGCTCCATATCGATCATTCGTTCATTCGTTCATCCGTTCATTCATTCGGGCACTACGGAGGTGGCACACATAATCTTCGTGAGCTAACCTTAACACACGATCGCCGTGTACAATCCGAGTTGATCATCAACTAAGTCGGATTCGATCGTTCCTTTTTTAACGTTGGTGGAGCAACTTCATTTACCTTTTAACATTGGTGGAGCAACTCATTACCTTTTTAACGTTGGTGGAGCAACTCGTTACCCTTTTTAACGTTATAGACCACGCGGTTTTCAGTGGTTCACCTTGGTGGCGTTGTCTATAACATTATAGACCGCGATTTTCACCGTGGTCATAGCTGAATAGACGAGGGAAAGCCGGCGTGGTCTATGCATGCGTCGTAATAACTACACCTTTGTGACCGTGGATTTTGAAATGAACGGGCATTCCGTGGTCTATTAGCGAAATTCTTGTAGTGGTGGACCAACTCGTTCTCGTACCACGTTGGTTACCAACCTCGAGATAGGATCCTGACCATAAACATTTGGCGATCGATAACGATTCGTACGATAATATTTTATAATGCTTTTGTAAATCATGCTTTGAGATAGATGCATATCATTTTGTTTGAAAGCCTTTCGGTGTCCTTCTTGAAGTACACACTAGCGATCGCGTTTTAATCTCGTCCAGCTGGACCTTATCAGCGTAAAATATAATTTAGTATATCGTTCGTTTCTTTAGAAACATCAGTAATATTGAGCGTACTCGATATCCTTTAAGTCTTTGGATTTTAGGATTTTCGTTATCGATAAGACTCGATTAACATATATTTTAGATACTATTAGATTGAGTCTGCCGTAATGCGATAGATGGCACTTTGTCGTGCATTCTTCTCTTCCATCGAAGCGTTTCTCCATGCCGTTTCGTACAATTTATGAATCCTAAGTTCATAACTAATGTTCGTCGTTTGTTACGCATATCATCGATTTGAGTTTCAATCCTCATTAGTTACCAACATTTCTTGCGCGTTTCTGCGCTCATGTCACATATTCTATCGGAGAAACTCATATCTATACTACCAATCAATAAAGATTTCTCATGCTTAATCATCTTTAAAATCATTCTATAAATTAAAGTTACTTAGTAATAATATTTCTCAAGCATCTACTTGACATAATCAAATCATTAATTAAATCTCAATTTAATTAAGTACATCCATAATTAAGCTTAATTAAATGGATCAATTTAAAATTCTAATAATATTTGATTAATCAATCAAATTAATTTAATTCATCTCGATATCCATAAATTATGATTTATTTCCAATCATATCTTTTTAGCAATTTACTTAAGGTCAATCTCATTACATAAATAAATCACTTAAAAAGAATAATTCTCAAATTATCCCTTAACATAATTAATTAATTATGTTATTCAATTTCTAAAATTAGACTTTATTTAATCTAATGAATTTAATTAACTCACTCTAAATAATTGATATTTAGATTATTATTTAATTAATTAAATTAATTTCAAAATTTAATTATTAGAATTAAATATCATATTTAATTAATATAAATTTGTTCAATCATTAATTTAATTTTAAGTATCATAGATAAATAATTGAGCCCATTACAAAATTAAATTATTAGCTCGACATTTAAAATAAATATAAGCCATCTTAAAATTAATTAAAGCCCATATCAATTTATTCTAAGGCTCGTCTTTCATTTAATTCTAAGGCACATATCAATTTAATTCGAGAAGCTCGACACTTATTATTTGACCCAAACTCGGCCATTATCCTGAAAGCCAAACTAAATATATTTAGCCCATGGCCCGTCCCGAATCCTTATTAAAATTAGCCCCAACAATTTTATTCAAAGGCCCAACCTAAATATTATTTTCGCCCATATCAAATTAAGGCCCAAACCAATTAATATTGGCCCAAACAAATTTATTCAGAGGCCCGTCTATTTGGCCCGTATGAACAAAGCCAACAAACTAACTCAACCTACCCTACCACATACACTTTGATTTTCCTCACTCTCTCTGCACTCACTCATAATAACACACCGCACGTGCGCACACACACATTGAGACCGCCGTCGCGCCTCTCCACGTTCGATCGGCCCGTCGTCGGATCGGCGACCTGCGCCGCGCGACCGCCTCTTCTCTTTCACACTCATGCGCGGTCGCGCACACCACGCGCTCTCTCCCGCACTCCTCGGCGAAATCGCGCGCCATCGTCGTCTCCGTTGAGGTCGGTCGCCGTCGTGACCTAAGCTAGCTCGTCCGCCCGCTATTTTCCTCTCTTCTTTCTCTGTTCTCGCTATGATACTGCGAACCACACACGCACTTTCTTTCTCTCTCGGTGAAATCACCGTCGCCTCGATTACTCAAGCGGAGGCTGTCGGCGTCTTCTGCCTCGGCGGCTGGCAAACCACCACCTCCTCTGTTACTCCCTCCGGCGAGCGACCGCGACGGGCGGTCGTCGCTATGGTCTTCCTTCTCCGATGACATCACCGTCGTGAGGCCACCGCCTATCGATGTCGCATCACGAGCGGCCGGCGTTACCGTCGTCGGCACAAGCACGAAGCCGTGCGTGCGGCGAGCCGCCGCCGTCGACCCTGCTGCTCTGGCCCAAGGCTTGGCGGCTTTCAACCTAGCCCGAGCACTAATGGTTCTAGCGGTAAACAATGGAAGATGTAGGTTAAAATTTGTTCTCTAAGTTACGGAAGCTTCTTAATTTCTATGTACAAAAGATTAGGCGATACCTGTTGTTGTAATTCTATTATTCTTGAGTTAGTTTAGCCTTAATTTACGCCTTTGGAGAAAGTGAATATATGACAATAATGGTGTTTAGCGATGATTACCGTTTTATTTTCCATTTCAGTTTCACGCATTTATCTCGTCTACTGACTTATACATTTATTGAGCGGTATGAAGTTTCGGAGATGGAATCAAGATGGATACCTTGTGATTGTTGGTTGAATTTTACGTATGATGTTGGTATTAAATCTTTGAAAGTAAGGTGCATTTACTTCATAAATATTGCTAGGAATTAAATGTTGAATGCAAAGAACTTGAATGAAAATTACACGAAGTTGAGAAGGATTTCTCTCTACGGATTGATCGAAGGATAGGAGAGTGAATGTGGGTTGTCTGCATGATATTGTTTCTTATAAAGTACATGGTACACGCTAGTGTGTATAGGGAGTATAGGTGTGTAAGGTAAAGTATGGATTGATGGAAAGATTGAAGGTAAGGGTTAAAAAGTTGTGTGATTTAGGGAAAAGCTGAGGGATTTGGGAGATTTGATGTGGTGAGACAATTATCACGATATAAAATATCCGGTTCGACTTATAATTGTATTCGTTCTCAGACATTCGTTTAAATTTTCTCGTTAGAAATAGAATCGAAAGCGTCGGCGATTATAAATTTAATAATCGCTCTAATTTCAAATCTCGATTTAGCTAAATAAATAATAAATAAGTTTTAATTTCACGGGGTATTACAATGGCGGCACATCAGCGACAAGGCATACGACAAAATTGGAACGTCTTGGGCGGACGAGCGCGAGGATGAGAACCCTCGGTGGGTCGTGAGATGGCGTCACGACCTCTGCGCGCGGTGCCCGTCGTCTGCAGCGCGGGCGAGCCCAGCGTCGTCGCGCCAGCGCTCGGCCACGCGAGCATCGGCGGCGGGGAGTGCGGCAGCGCGATTTCCGTCTGGGCGCCTCGGCGGCTGGCGTCGCGATTTTCTCAAGCGGCATCGGCGGGGCCTTGCAGCAGCGCGCTTCGGCGATCTCGGTAGTGCCCGTAGCATCTCGGCAATGCTCGGTAGAATTTTCGGCGGGCACAGGCGTCGGCCAGTGCTCATCGCTGCGATGGGCACGGCGAGCCCGGCGTGAGTCGTGCGCGAGTTTTCGGCGGTGTTCGGCGATCGTGGGCGGCGCGGCGACGGCGCCGCTTCGGCGTTCTTAGGCGCTCGGTAACTGCGGGCGGCGTCGACCACAGGCGGCGGCATGGGAAGGTGAACAAGCGAGTTGGGCGGTGGATGGTCTTTGGCGTATAAGTTTGTGCCTAGCATGCGGCCCGATCCGTCTTGGTGACCCGACCCTTTGGCCCAGACCAATTTTTCGGCCTAGACCCATTTTCGACCGGTTCTGATTTTGACCGGCCCACCCGTTCCACTATTTCGGCTGTTTTTCGAGATATTTTGGCTAAAATCCGGTTTGAAGAGTCGGTCCGTGCCGTGTGCGCGAAAATACTGAGGATCCACGTGTAGGTCGCGATGGGCAATTTATTTTATTTTTATCGTTCAAAGAATGTCGTGGATGTTTAAATTATCGAAGCATGCTATGTATGTTTAATTACGTAGATAAACATTTAATATGTTTTGTGATTGGATGCGATATAGCAAGCATACTAGGTTTATCGCTTTTGAAGCATGTTTTAGAATTAGGGCATGTTTTACATGTTGAGTTCTATAAAAGCATGCTAATTACGTGATTTGCATGGACATACCTTTTGAAACAAAAGACTAAGCAAGAAACCCGACATATTAATTTTTAAAATTAAAAAAGTCGAAGACCTTCACTTTTGATCTCTAAACAAAGTGGTGCCTTGTGAGTGGCGTCCACACGCATGGATTGCTTGCCTTTGTTTATCATAAGTTTGTTATATGAGATTTCTAAATAAAACATTTTAATCTATTGAGGCGGGAGTTTTATGTGTGGCGATCCATTGCGCATGGCTTGCATATGCGATTTTCATAAGTTCTCTATAGATAGATTTAAAATGAGATGACAAAGATTTTGAATTGGAGCGGTATGGTCCGGTGAGTATGCGATTCTAAAATTCATTATCATCTATCAAAATTGTGGTCATTGCTTAGGCGTCACCTCAGTACAACTTCATGAAGTCCTTCTTGTGATAGTGATGTGGTCGAGTAAAGTCGATCATTAATTTCATTTGTCGTAAGGATAAGTTGACATGGATTGAAATTAAGCGACTAAAGGTATATTTTAGTGCAGTGATGGGTTCGTAATAGCGTCCACTGCGTGGCTTGCATGTGGAATTCCTTGGGCGATTGGAGGTTTCAATTAATATTGTTTTATCAAAGGTTACAATATTATTGTTCACGAATTATGTGTGATCGTATACTTATGTGTTTACATTACTTTTCGGATATGTCTCTTACATGAGATTATCAATATGCTCGCACAAAACCCTCTATCCGGTCTAAATTTTATCGGTGGAAGCGAATCATGGAATATGTTCTTATCGCGGAAGAACACATGTTTGTTCTCACTTCTCCCAAACCGATACCCTAACGACGCATCGACAAATGAGCGGCGAGTCGGCGAGACTTTGGCATAAGTCAAATAATATGGCCAAATGATATATGATGACAACTATGTCCAAGGCTTGCAGTGCGACATCGATCGATGGTGAAGCCTTGAAATATGGTCAGTCTCGAGTAAGTTTGAAGCGATCGGATCGGACGATCGACTTCCACACAATGAGAGAAATCTTGGCGTGTGGGATGGAAGAAGGAAGTTTGGTCGATGAACATGTCTCCCACATGACTCGTCATGGATAGTCTTGATCGGTTGGGAGGAGGTATCGGCGGCGAAGCCGGGTCGATATCATCCTCAACACCTTGCCAGTTTTGAGAATTTTCGTGAGCGCAATCATGAAAAGACCGGTATACACTTAGTTAGTTGCTAAATAATCTGGTGGCCGTGGAAGGAGTCATGGCAAAAGGCAAATGCCCTTGCTAGCACATCTAAGGGCCCAAATTTTCCATTGAAAAGTGGAAGAAGAAAAAGGTACCAAGGTGATAGAAGCGAGGAATCGGTGGGATCGAGAACATGGTTGCCACGGAGGCTTGAAAAAGCGAAGAGGGCATGTGCTTCAGTCTTGGCAAGGCGGGCATTGGAAGGCTAAGTGCCCCATGCTAAGGCTCAAGGTCGCCATTTGCTTTAATAGCGAAAACATGTTTAGCAACTTGTTCTACTCGTTCATGGGTAGAAGATGCGGTCTGTGATCATGTTTGTTACACGCTGCGAGGGTTCCTGCGGACAAGGGACTGTTTGATGGCGAGATAACGATCTCCATGGACAGCGCGAATGTCGGTCGTTGCGATCGGAGATGTTTCTTTATGTTTTGATAAAACAGTTTTAGTATTAAAAGACGTTTTGTATGTGCCGGAGTTTCGGTGAAACCTTATTTCGGTTTCAAAACTATTTATAGATGGATATTCTGTTATTTTTGATAATGGTGTTTCTATCATAAGAAATGACGAAGTTATCTGTGGTGGCACCTTATATAATTCGTTTTATACTATTTCTGTTAAACATAATACCTTTAATTATGTTGCATCTACATCAAACCTTAAGAAGATGAAGTTTTCTTCGCTAAATGACACCACATTTCTTTAGCATCTTAGATTAGGTCACATCAATCTAAATATGATCCAATGACCGGTTAAGAATGGGCGTTGGGTGAAATTCGATCACTCCGTTCCGATCTGCGAATCATGTATAGAAGGTAAGATGTCGACGGACCATGGCGAAGGGTATAAAGCGAGGAAGTGTTGGAGCTAGTCCATTCGACTGTATGGCCCAATGTCCACACAAGCTCGTGAAGTGCAGTATTTTGTCAATTTCATTGACGATTAATCAAATGCGGATACGTATACTGCTTCGCCATAAGTCGAATGCTTTGAGAAATTGAAAAATTTAAGGAATAAGTGGAGCGAAGCTAGGTAAGAGTATCAGTCACTGCGATGCGATCACGATGAAGAATACCTCGATAACGAGTTCATGGACTATTTGGTGCGGTGTGGGATTACCTTACACTCACTGCACGGGCTGCAACGAAAAATAGTGTGTGGGAGGCGAAGAAATAGGACTCTCTTAGAAATGGTTAGATTTATGATGAGCTATGCAACATTGCTATTTAGTTACGGGGTATGCCTTAGAAAGCGATGGCATATTTTCTCAATCTAGTACCGTTTAAGTCGGTGGCATCAAGACCCCTTTCGAGTTATGGTTTGGGCGCAAGCCTATTTTAAGCCATATAAGGATATGGGGCAGTCCAGCATATGTGATGAATGATAAGCCTCATTTTTACCTAATTTATAAAGGCTATATTCGTTTCGTTTATAATTGATAAGTGATCTTTTGAGCTGTCTTTTGATATATTTATGTTTACCTTGGAAGATATTATGCCGTGTGTGTTTCATGTCATTTTGCTTACGGTTTTGATGTAAAAAGGTGGATCACGATAAAAGGAATTAGCTAGCTCGATCATGAGCTCGTGCGAAGAATATTTGTTTAGATCGACTAAAATATGATGAAATGGTTATGAAATTATGAATGTAAAGTTTACAATGTTAAGAGCATCTCGATAGGAGTCCATAGGTGCAACAGATCGCAATTCGAGTCGGGACGAGAGAGAGCAGGCAGCAATGATCGTGCACTCTCAGAAAACACGCCTCGCGAGACTTGCTCGCGACCCAGTCATGAGACAAACTCATGAGGAACAATCAATTCAGCATATTTGAAGGTTCGCGAGTTTTCTTTGCGAGTTAATCTTGCGAGCAAAACTCGCGAGGCGACAATGAAAGTCTGGCGATTGGTTCCTTCGAGTTTCTTTCGTGGCTTTCCTCATGGCGCATTTCGTGAGCGTGGGTTTGTTATATTATCTGCCTTGATCGGAGGAGAGAACACACAATCTGACGAGGCGAGTGGGTGCACATTGCATCTTGCACACGATGAGATCGAGCTTTTATTTTCAATACATAACACTATTTTACTTCTTTTATTTTCTTTTCATACGTTTTCTAGTTTTGTTTCTAGTTCGGTTTATTTCCGGATTCGAGTTGCTACATTGTTCATCGTGGAATCTTACGATTTTATTATCTATTTACATTTATGTTATTTTTATTTATTTATTGCTTTGGTATTTTAATTATGTGTTGCTAAATTCCGTATTGATCCTAGAGTTTATATATGCAGCTAGATTCATATGATTTATATGTTGATACTATTTTGCCGTCCATTCATTATTTTTAATTATTGGCTTTAATTCTCATGTGTTGGTATCGGCGATATTAATGCATGTTAGTTATGTGATTGATGTCTTGGCGGAATTAATTGCATAATCGATATCTTGAATTCATGTCTGATTTTACCTTGTGACTGGCGGAGATAGGTGAGCTGTAGGAGGTTAATCTTTGTGTGCTTTTGGTAATTAGCTTACTTCTTTTGAGACCAGCGGAGATAGAGTTTAGGCTAACCTACTACTATAGGCTGTCTTGGTGGAAACTATAGTTATATTAGTGATCCTTCATATGAATGCGGATTAAATTGGTAAGCAGTTAATAGGTTAATTGTGTGAATCGGTTGGGTTAAGTACATCCTAATTGATCTTTTATATCTGTTTTATTCCTTATTTATATTTTGAGTCTAGATTTATTTTTATCTCTCTCTTGATATTTTGTTGCTGAATAATAACCAAGATTACGTGTTGATTATTTCTTTGTGTTCTCAGTCGTAGTCCACATGGATACGATATATATATACTATTTGTTTTACTATCTTTTAATTGGTAGGAAAATTAGCGATCAAATTTTAACGTCGTTGCGGGGGCTGTTTAGATTGCATAGTGATAATTTTCTAGATTGTAGTTATTAATTGAGCTTATTAAAAAAATCATATATTATTTTTGTGTTGCTTCTTAGCTCGATTTGGTTTCTATCTCTACGTGCGATGCATGATTACAAGATCTCAAAGGAAAGAAATTATTACATTGAATCTTGAGATTGAAAGATCGCATAAGAAAGCGAGAAATAAGACAAAAGAGATGGCGGATAGACAACCCCAAGGCCATGATCGGATGGCGAGATGGAAGATGTTAGGCGCCATACAGCATAGCGGCATTGAATAATCGGATGGGCGAAATTGGTGGGCGAGCACGGCCCATACCGCTCAACCACGTATACGGTCCACCGCGGATCGGTTCAAGGTGGAGGATGGGTGCCGAACGTCGATGCGATAACTTTGAGTTAAAGCGCCCTCATCGGCATGATCCAAGCAAAGCGGTTTGGGGAGGGTTCTTGAAGACCCCAACGCACATTTAGAGGCATTTCTTGATATATGTGATACTATCAAGCGAGAATGGAGTGCCGGTGATGCCATCCGGATGCGGATGTTCATATTTTCGGCTGGTCGAGGCGAAAGAATGGTTCGAAGCTTGGGCGGATCACGGATTACCACGTAGGAGCGACTCGTGAGAAATTTTGTCTAAATACTTTCCACGCGCCAGGCACAAAGATCATTCTTTGAGATCTCCCATTTTCTGGTTGGGAGATGAGTGGTTATTGAGGCACAGGGCGATTGAAACTCCTGCTCATAGTATCCATGACATGGGTTTCACCTAAGCAACAAGTGACACAATTTTATAGTGGACTCAATGCTAACACACATAGCAATGTTGATCGTCGGTAGGAGGATGCCTTCTCGATCGAGGAATAGATGAGCGTTGAGAATTATTGAGGAGATGGCATCCAGCGGTTATCGATGGCGATGGAGAGACAGTGATCGGAAGAGTGGGCTGCTGCGAGTTGGACGATAAGTATAATGATTTGTTAGAAATTCACAACTCTGCGGAAAGAATCTGACCGAGGAGGAAAGGGCGGACGGCTGTAGCCATGGCGCGAGAATATGGAGGTTCACTATGTGAACGAAAAGAGTAATTTCAAGGAAATCAAAGTGGGAACCCACTATATCATCCCAATAATAGGAATAACCCAAATCTTTCCTATGCGATGCAGCGAGAATGCTCGACAACCACCACACGGTTTCTTTGTTAATAATGGAATGATTGTCACTGACCGGTTTGTCTTATCCTTACCGAACCGTGACTTGGGGTTCGGTTTAAGTGAATATGAAAGAATAAGGGTTTGACTCATTTCATCTATGAAGAAATATAGATGTTCCAAACAAAAGCGAGAATCATGATGGATCGAATAGCTATATATATATATATATAAGGTGGTTCAAGGATTTAACAAAATAGAAGCTTTACAAAGCTTGTCATAGTAACAAAGATATGAGTCTCGAGAGTTTGGCGGTGAATAAAGCGTGTGAGACATGCATATGGAGATGCATTCTCAAGGTGAACCAAAAATACATCATACTTTTGACAAAGATTCCACTTAACTCCGGCTTTGTTCCATCACGCTTTCGACACTGCACATTTAAAAACAAATATGCGGTGAGTACAAAGATACTCGATGGACACATGCGAAAACATTTTTCTTTTGCGAAATATTGTCGCCTACTTCACGGTAAGACCGAGGGTTTTGTTTGAAAAGGCCTGTGCTTACAAAATCATTTTCATCATTTCTCAAAATCATCGCTCGGTCGAGCATTTTCACATCACTACAGCGTATATTCCAGTCGGCTATGGATAAACACGCGGGAGGAGGCCTCACTTCACCGGACGCATGTTGATCGTGTCGGCGATTCGGACAAGCGATGCAATCGACGATTCAGCTAAAGTGTACACAACCCTAGTGGGAATTTCAACCTTACACTCCGACTGGGATCCGAATTAAATCGATCCTGTTGCCCGAGCGACCGAATGGACATATACAAAACATAAAATATTTTGGCGAGACAATATCGTATCTCATCATTTGCGAAAAACAAGTAAAGTAATAACGATAAATGATTTTCATAAATAGCTTTTGGTTTAAAGCCCGTCTTGAGAACTTAAAAGTTCTTATGTCACTAGGGTTTTACTACATTTCTCCTCTCCTTGAGTCGAACCTTATCAACGTAAAAGCGAGTTTTAGCATATCATCATCTTTGTGTAAGAATCATCGATCCGAACCAGCGTATGTACTATCCTTCCATTCATTCCTTAGTTCAAATCATTCGGTATAACGTCTGAATCTTACTTTCATAACTAATTTAGTCGCGTCTTGACTTTACTTCCCATCTTACGTATATACTCGAATTCTACGTATTCACGGTCATATTCTTATACATCTTAGCTTTATCGTATTATATCATATGATCCACATATCACGTATCACGAGGCGTCATAATCTTTCATTTTCACAATTTTGAAATTTCCATATAATTTTGGAAATCTATTCTATTCATAAAATATTATTATTATCATATATTAACAATATGATATAATATCCATCATCTACAATTTATGCGTCACTATTTCATTCTTTTGTGATTTTCAAAATTATCATCTCATACTATTTTATATTTTTCCAAAGAATTCCACATAAAATCATAAAACTTTAAACATGATTAATTATCATTATTTCATGTTCAAAACAACAATTAAAATTCATGTTCATCAACATATAATTCTTAATCAATTTCGGTCACAACATAGTATCTTTAATACATGCTTAACCTTGTATTAAAATCATAATTTATGCTTATAAGCGTCATACAAAGCGTATTTAATTAACAGACGCAAACATATAGCATATTTTTCAATTACGTCACGTAATTTTCGAAAGCATGTAACAAATCATATCACATATGATTTTCTAATATTTTGCATAAAATAGTAAGAGTAGTAAGGTTTCTAACCTTCTAGTTGATTCGATCGGCGTCGGACGTTTTCTACCTACGATCGAAGAGTACTTGAGGACACTCACTCTATTTTCTCTCTATTTCTTTGTTATTTTCGGTCGTATGGATTATAATGGGGTGGTCTCCTGTTTATAGAGTTTATAAAGTGTATTTAATCATTACTTTATAAAATATCTTAACCTAAAGTCAAAAATTACAACTCATACTTATCTTATAAATTTTCGGTCCTCATGAGTTGTCGATGAGTCATTTTGATCTTATCTTATACTTTAATTATTCATCATATCTTATCTTTTGAAATTCTAACATATCTAGTTGTAAAATCAAAATTACAACTCATACCTTACTTTTAAAATTTTTGACCACCCTTTTGCTCATGAGATAATTATTTTATTTTATTCTATAGTTTATTATGTTATTTTATTATTTAATTAATGTATCTTATACTTATCATAGAATAAATAAATTACTACTTTATATATTGTATATGTAATCTTCGGTCACCTCTAGAACCTTAGGATAGAATTTTATTTTTTTTCTATATTATATACTTTAATATAATTATAAGATAAGGTCACTTTTGAAAAGTCAAAATTTTACACTATGACTTTTAAATTGAGTTCAAATTTGTTCACATTTGTTTTTCAAATATTTCAACTACTACAAGACAAAGGCTATAGTTACTTGTTCAAATTGGATACATAGTCTACCTTATCTTATAATAATATCTTATCAAATAATAATAGCATAGCATTAATTAAGCATGATATTTATATCTATTTCACATTAAAAGTCAAATTTTCGGCCCTATATAAATATTATGCCAAATATTTTATTTTTCTCCAATAAATGTCTATGTGACACAATAATAATCTTAGATGATAAAATAGACCATAGGAAAATTAATTAAGATCATTTCTATGTACTAAAGTAAAGTTATCGACAAATAATTCGAAACTAAGGATAAATTATCAAACTATTATTCTTTTCATAACAAATCTTATTTTCATGAGTAATTATGTAAATATAATGATATTATACCATAAAATAAATTTTTGGAACATTTCTAAGCAATTTCCCAATTTTTTTCGAAAACTAGGCTTTCTAGAATCTAAATTTCAAAAATTCTATTTTCCCCTATTTTGTGATTTTCGAAATTTATATATTTTCTAGGGGATAAGATTGATCTAGAATCATGATATTTATCAAGTATATAATTAAATAAATTATTTAATACATTTATCACATATAAACTATGATTTTAATTTCACGTAAAATGATACATATTATCGAAAATAATATACATCAATATCCATAATATTATCTCCTATGATATTTATCATATTTCTACACATTTCTAAGAGATAAACATTATCTATGCTTAGTCATAACCTTATCTTATCATTTTATAAAAATATCTTAGCATACTTATCACATAAAATGTTATTTTCCAACCTTATCTTATATTCATCATTTTGAAAATCACACCTTGGTACAAGATAATTATCTTATCATATACTACAAGATAAACATGACAACTCATCACATAAAATCAAGTGATCACATATTAAATCACAAATTAATTCTTTATTCTCTAAATTTTCGAGAATAACAATTAAATAAGGAAAAATTTTCCTTTTTCTTCCTTAGTGTAAATAATATCCCAAATATACTTAAAAACATATTTATTTATTATTAAAAATATTTTTATGTGAAAAAGATTAATAAATTTTGATTCCTCAAAAGCAAGCGTCTCTGGCGTTCGTTTTCATTCTCGTTTCTATCGTAATATTCCTTACGCTTTTCAAAATTTTAGACCCGAAATTCGGGTTATTACATTCTACCCCATAAAGAAATTTAGTCCTCGAAATTTACGTATTCTCGTAATGTTCTTGATCCTTTCTCCTTATCACGTGATAAATAACCAGCGTTGTTGCCTCGTATCCGTTTATCGTCGTATATTCTTATATCGGCTCATTTCTTTCCTTTAAATCCTTAGATCTAACATTCATGTGTTCCAAACTTCGTAGCACCCTATGACTCGAGATTTCTAACTAATCGTTTATGTTAAATCTATCGTTTCCAAAGATGGTGAATCGACCTAATTCATACTTCTTAGCTTCAAGTTGGAAAACTATTCATGACAACTTATAAGTGAGTAAGGGTTCACAATTCGGGATGACAAATTTTGAAATTTGAATAAATATGTTCTTTGAAGCGAATAATTGGAATATAGGGTCCGAATACCGAATGACGACTCTTGAGATGTTTTTGGTCATATGGGCTGGCCCGACCGTCACAAATACTTCTCGATCACATGAAGGCTTAGTTTGAAGAACACTTTATAAATTTTCGGGTTGTAAACTTCTTTCGGAGAAAGTGAAAATCAGTGACATCTCGATCGAAACTAGGTCGTAGAGTTAAACTCGATTCTGAGAACTTTGGGTAAGGAAATTTGAAACATCATGTAACTTGTCTTTGGTCATCATAAATCGTGAGGTTTCGCAAAATATGATACATATCGAAACTTAAATCCACATTTACCAACTCGACTCTTAACTTAAACATTTTCTCTTCTCTTGTGCGGAATCTTTTACTATGGATATTATTTTGCGAGAACAGTAATAATTCGATTCGTCTCTATTAAGTTCTAATAGTCAACTCGGAGTTTTATTGCGTGTGAACATCTACGGGGAAAGACTATACCCATGTTACCATCGTATGGTGACATTCGTCATTCAAAATCATCATTCCATTTCTACCCTTTTAGTCTTTTCTACTTGTATTTATTCTTATTTCCATCCTTGCTTACATTGTAATGGACTAAAATTCTCATAATTCATATTTCTATGTTCTTTTATAAAAGGGATCATACATCTTAAGCGATCTACGTTCTTTTAGGGATAACCTACTTATTGTTACTAACAACTTTGTAATTGAACAGTAATAACATAATTCGTTTATACCAATACATCTCATTGAATTCTATGAATTCAAATATTTCACTTTGACACATCATTGTTAACTCTTTCTCATATCTCTTTCAACTCTTTCTCATATCCTTATCAATTCTTTCTCATATCCCTTTCCTTCTCACAACCTAGAACAATTTTTCAACTACCTTCCATTAAACTTCCATTTCCGTACTTTGTCTTTTAAATCCGCATCATTCTCATTTCTTAATAAGACAATTGCTACTTATATACCAATCTTAGTACATAACTTAAAACATCTCATAAACACTTAGCTTATTCCTTACTTAGCATTCTATTCCTAATTAGTATATCGTTCTAGATTAATTAGTCTAGCGATAGTAGATTGAAAATTCCGCGTAGGATTTCAAATGAAGATACTATGCCCATGTCACAAGTGACATTCGTTTATCGAAGCTTTCATTCCTCCACGTGGCATTTCAAATTCTCGTTAAATCGGATCGTGCCAAAAGCATTTCTAAGTTCTCAAGTTCTCGTGGTTCATCAAGCACTACGTTATAATTAGAAGAAATTCCTATAATCTCGTTCAATCTAAGTTCTTTGTGAAACTTACGGTTCATCTACATTCTTTTGAAAATCAGAACAATTTTACAATTCAACTTTGTTTTATAAACAAACTTTTTCTTTCAAACTTACTGACATATAACTCTATATATGTCCTTTCATCAATACTCATATACCAACCGGGTATGAGCTTTAACTTCTTTCAAATTCATCATAACAAAATGATCACATACCAACCGGGTATGAACTTATACTTCTTCAGACAAACCACTTGTTTTGCCTTTATCATCAATGAATTATCACAATTCAAAGTTGTTTACTTTCTCTTTCAACGGCATGTCCACTTTAAAACATTTTTACTCAACTTTTTCTAAACATAACTTTTCAAAACTTTTAAACCCATACCTTTTATCGAACTCACTTTTCCTTGCTTGGTTGGCGTGATGAGCAGGGAGGCGTTGGCGGAGATGATTTGCTTCATAAAAGTCTAGTGATTGAGCGGACTTTGGATAGAAAGAATATTTTTGGTTCAAAGCAAGCGAGCTGCTACGATACCACTCTGTCACAGCCGGTTTGGCTTATCCTTACGGACCGTGACTTGGGGTTGGTTTAAGTGAATATGAAAGAATAAGGGTTTCAACTCATTTCATCTATGAAAAATATAGATATTCCAAATAAAAGCGAGAATCATGATGGATCGAATAGCTTATATATATATATATAAGGTGGTTCCAAGTTTACCAAAATAGAAGCTTTTACAAAGCTTGTCATAGTAACAAAGATAACGAGTCTCGAGAGTTTGGCGGTGAATAAGCGTGTGAGACATGCATATGGAATCATTCTCGGGTGAACCAAAATACTTCATACTTTTGACAAAGATTTAACTTAACTCCGCTCTGTTCCATCACCTACTCGACTGCATTTAAAACAAATATGCGGTGAGTACAAAGATACACTCGGTGGACACATGCGAAAACATTTTCTTTTACGAAATATTGTCTTGCCTACTTCACGATAAGACACAGGGTTTTGTTTGAAAAGGCATTGTGCTTACAAAATACATTTCATCATTTCTCAAAATCATCGATCGGCGAGCATTTTCACATCACTACAACGTATATTCAGTCGGCTATGGATAAGCAGCGGGAGGAGGCCTCACTTCACCGGACGCCTGACGATCGCCGCGATTCGGACAATGATCTGGCCGGTGATTCGGACAAGCGATCGCAACCGGCGATTCGACTAAAGTGTACACAACCCTAGTGGAATTTCAACCTTACACCTCCGACTGGGATCCGAATTAATGTCGATCTGTTGCACGAGCGACCGAATGGACATATCAAAACATAAAACATTTTGGCGAGAAAATATAGTATCTCATCATTTGCGGAAAAAGCGGTAAAGTAATAACGATAAATGATTTTCATAAATAGCATTTGGTTTAAGAAAGCCCCTCGAGAACTTAAAAGTTCTTATGTCATTAGGGTTTTACTTTCGTTTCTCCTCTCGCTTGAGTCGAACCTTATCAGCGTAAAGCGAGTTTTAGCATATCATCATCTTTGTGTAAGAATCATCGATCCGAACCTCACGTACTATCCTTCCATTCATTCCTTAGTTCAAATCATTCGACGTAACGTACAAATCTTACTTTCATAACTAATTTCGTCACGTACTGACTTTACTTCCCATCTTACGTATATACTCCAATTCTACGTATTCACAGTCATATTCTTATACATCTTAGCTTTATACGTATCATATCATATGATCCACATATCACGTATCACGAGACGTCATAATCTTTCATTTTTCACAATTTTCAAAATTTCCATATAATTTTTTGGAAATCCTATTCTATTCACATAATATATTATTATTATCATATATTAACAATATGATATAATATCCATCATCTACAATTTGTACATCACTGTTTCATTCTTTTGTGATTTTCAAAATTATCATCTCATACTATTTTCTATTTTTCCAAAGAATTCCACATAAAATCATAAAACTTTAAACATGATTAATTATCATTATTTCATGTTCAAAAAACAATTAAAATTCATGTACATCAACATATAATTCTTAATCAATTTCGGTCACAACATAGTATCTTTAATACATGCTTAACCTTGTATTAAAATCATAATTTATGCTTATAAACATCATACAAGCGTATTTAATTAACAACGCACATATAGCATATTTTTCACATACGTCACGTAATTTTGAAAGCATGTAACAAATCATATCACATATGATTTTCTAATATTTTGCATAAAATAGTAAGAGTAGTAAGATTTCTAACCTTCTAGTTGATTTCGATCGGCGTCGTGACGTTTTCTACCTACGATCGAAGAGTACTTGAGAGGACACTCTATTTTTCTCTCTATTTTCTCTCTATTTCTTTGTTATTTTCGGTCATATGGGTATAATGGGGGTGGTCTCCTATTTATAGAGTTTATAAAGTGTATTTAATCATTACTTTATAAAATATCTTAACCTAAAGTCAAAAATTACAACTCATACTTATCTTATAAATTTTCGGTCCTCATGAGTTGTCAATGAGTCATTTTTGATCTTATCTTATACTTTAATTATTCATCATATCTTATCTTTTTGAAATTCTAACATATCTAGTTGTAAAATCAAAATTACAACTCATACCTTACTTTTAAAAAAATTCGGCCACTCTTTTTGCTCATGAGATAATTATTTTATTTTATTCTATAGTATATTATGTTATTTTATTATTTAATTAATGTATCTTATACTTATCATAGAATAAATAAATTACTACTTTATATATTGTATATGTAATTTTAGGTCACCTCTAGAACCTTAGGATAGAATTTTATTTTTTCTATATTATATACTTTAATATAATTATAAGATAAGGTCACTTTTGAAAAGTCGAAATTTTACACTATGACTTTTAAATTGAGTTCACATTTATTCACATTTGTTTTCAAATATTTCAACTACTACAAAACAAAGGCTATAGTTACTTGTTCAAATTGGATACATAGTCTACCTTATCTTATAATAATATCTTATCCAAATAATAATAGCATAGCATTAATTAAAGCATGATATTTATATCCATTTCACACATTAAAAGTCAAATTTTTGGCCCCTATATAAATATTATGCCAAATATTTTATTTTCTCCAATAAATGGCTATGTGACACAATAATAATCTTAGATGATAAAATAGACCATAGGAAAATTAATTAAGATCATTTCTATGTACTAAAGTAAAGTTATCGGCAAATAATTCGAAACTAAGGATAAATTATCAAACTATTATTCTTTTCATAACAAATCTTATTTTCATGAGTAATTATGTAAATATAATGATATTATATAATAAAATAAATTTTTGGAACATTTCTAAGCAATTTCCCAATTTTTTTTCGAAAACTAGGGTTTCTAGAATCTAAATTTCACAAATTCTATTTTCCCTATTTTGTGATTTCTGAAATTTATATATTTTCTAGGGATAAGATTGATCTAGAATCATGATATTTATCAAGTATATAATTAAATAAATTATTTAATATATTTATCACATATAAACTATGATTTTAATTTCACATAAATGATTCATATTTTGAAAATAATATACATCAATATCCATAATATTATCTCCTATGATATTTATCATATTTCTACACACTTCTAAGAGATAAACATTATCTATGCTTAGTCATAACCTTATCTTATCATTTTATAAAAATATCATAGCATACTTATCACATAAAATGTTATTTTCCAACCTTATCTTATATTCATCACTTTGAAAATCACACCTTGGTAAAGATAATTATCTTATCATATACTACAAGATAAACATGACAACTCATCACATAAAATCAAGTGATCACATATTAAATCACAAATTAATTCTTTGTTCTCTAAATTTTCGAGAATAACAATTAAATAAGGAAATTTTTTCCTTTTTCTTCCTTAGTGTAAATAATATCCCAAATATACTTAAAAACATATTTATTTATTATTAAAAATATTTTTATGTGAAAAAGATTAATAAATTTTTGATTCCTCAAAACCGACGTCTACCGACGTTCATTTTCATTCTCGTTTCTATCGTAATATTCATACGCTTTTGAAATTTTTAGACCCGAAATTCGGGTTATTACAATGATTGTGGAACCCAAGAAGCCGAGCTTGAAGATATGATGCAACAAGTTTTGGTGAGCAATCGACAAATTGCGTGATCGCCAACAAATCGTGGCTCGACAAAATATTGATTCGACTTAGGAATAGGTGAACACTACGGAAACACGAGATAATGCCATCAACAACACGATGATAGCCCGGAAAACAATTAAAAGAATATAGAGAACCAAGTGGGGCGGATGGCGATGAAAGAGTTGGAATGCATAGCGGTCGATTCTCAAGCAATACAAGCGAGAATCCTAAGAATCATATGCCTCCGAATCGGTGTAATGCAATTTATTTGAGGAGCGGAGCTTCATATGAAAATCATCCGGACAACCAAGGAGAGAAACAATACAGTGAACGAGGAGAAGAAGAAGAAGAAGAAGGCGAAGATCGGATGAATTCTCGCCTCGCAAGCAACAATCGTGACACATCGTCGCGAGCTCATCTCGCGAGGAAAGATACGCTACAGACAGAACCAGACCACGCGACTTTCCCTCTCGAGTAAGGGTCGCTGTTGTCTTGAATATGCAACACAATATATTGCAATCATACGCAAGTGCGTAATCAACAAGTAATATCGGAAATATTCGAGATCGAATCCACGAGGGCGCACTTATTAAATCACGTCGGATATAATTTGTTTGTGATTATGAGAGAGCAATTAAAGAGAACTTTTACACCGAGGCGAGGTGGAATTTCGACAATAAATGATTAACAAACAGATATCAGGAGGGAAAAATAGACTTGATCACTTGATTCCATCCATGCCCGATACTCGCCATGATTGACATTATCTTGCCTTGTTATTATGACATGAAATCTTCCAACTCTTAGTATTTTTCCAAATCTAAGATTATACCCTCTAAGCTCGTCAATATATTCCTATCTTGAGCGCTTTAAGAGTATCTCTACCGTTCCATTCATTTATGTCACATAAAGCGAAACACATATTCATATGCTATTCACACACATAATATTTAAATCATGTTCTTGCGTCACTTTCTTGTTTTCCACTCTATGAGAGCTTCCCAGAAATCATAGAGCTAAGATCTTACCCATGGTGATCAATCACAAGCAAGATAAATAAACACCAAGAAAACGATAATAACTTAACAAGATAAGCGAGCGGGCTCGTCACACGAGCATGGGTTTCATCAAAGATCAAGTCATCAATTTAGCTCATAGCGAGCTGTGCAACAGAATTCGAAAACACAAATGCCATAGCAAAATAAAAAGGAATTCGAGATTCAAAGTTAACACTCATCGCCGGAATCACGTGCTCCTCCTTGGATCGTCGCCTCTTCCGATAGCTTCTTCTCCAAGGCGTTGCCCTCTGATTTTCCTTCGAATCTTGAATGATGAATGATCCTTCTCACGATTATCGCCTCCTTTCAATAACCAACTCGACACTTTTTAGGTGTGCGGAAAAAGCACTGCAAGCCGCCGTCAATGATCCTCTCTTTTCCGTTGGCTCACGGCAAAGCGCGTCCTTTATCTTTGTCGTGGCCAGGCTGCCACGTGGTGTGGTCTGCAAAACTCTTCTTCGTTTTTATAAGCGGCTTCATCTGCGTCTGAGCTCCTCTACTCGGTTTACGCGAGCGCGAGCTCGCCTTTCTAAGGTAGATCTCGCCTCCGAACTCATAGGTCCGTCTGGCTCGTGAGCTCGGCACCGTGGCATCGCTGCTTTTCTTTCCTTTCTTCAAGCTCGACCTTTGGCGGGCGACCTCGTCGTGAATCCGATCTCATTTACGATCGTCGGTTTCGAGCTCGGCCAAGTCCGACCTCTTGTGAGTCCGACCTCGCTCGCGAGTCCGACCTCGCTTCAGTATCGATGTCAGTCGTCTTCATGCTTGTGAACTTTTCAATCTTTGAGCCGGTGGCTGCGAGCTCGGCTCTATTCTCTTTATTTCAAGTTCGGTTCCACTCACGAGCTCGGCGGTCTTGAGCTCGACGGTCTTTCCTCGATTTTCACTATTCTGGCGACTTCGTCTTTGTAGCTCGACTACGCTCCGTATTTCTTGACATTACTCGTTCGATCCTTCCTCGTATGCCAAATCAAGCTCGCTCACGAGTTCGGCCTTGCTGCGCATTCAACACAGGGGCTTGACTTTGACTCGGCGGACTTGACCTTGTCTTTTACGCGCTCTTCACTTTCATGCCATAACTAATTAAATAACGCACAAATGCAATTAAAAACCCTTTGATTTCACGACTCAATCCTTCACACATACACATGCAAACATAACAAAATATACAACATAACATCGAAATAAACAAACAGAACCCGGTCCACTCAAGGATTTTATCATCAAAGGTCATATAATAACTCTTTTATAAGAGTTATCGATCGAGAGCAATCCATGAAGAAAGGCGCGTCGACACAAAATCACCTTGCGACCTTGATTTGCGAGGAGCAATCGCGAGGTAATCCAGCGAGCGTCTGAGAGAAGATCTTGCCGGGGGTCTCGCGAATCAACCTCGCGAGAGAAGGCGTGACGTCGGCCTCCGTAGTCAATGCTCCATTTTCTCGGCGCGTCGGAAGGCGAAATATGATGAGGAGTTCGCCCGATTCAAAGAGATGTTCGAGAAGTTAACATCACCATACCTCTCTTTGATGCGCTCGAAACATGCCGGATCGTCAAATTTTTCAAAGATGCACTAGCAAGCAAGAAGAAGTTAGGGAAATTTGAAAAAATTAACCTTTCTGAAAAATGCATTGCTATTTTACAGAGAAAGTTGCCACTGAAACAAAAGGATCCGATGAGCTTCACGTTGGAGTGCGAGATTGCTGAGCATACATTCCCCAACGTGTTGTGTGAATTGGGAGAGAGCATAAACCTGATGCCTTTATCTGTGTTCAACCGCTTGGAGCTGGGCAAAATGAAGTCAACTTCAATTTCATTAATGATGGCTAACAGGTCAGTCTCATATCCTAAGGGCATAGTTGAAGATGTGTTGGTAAGAATTCGGGACTTTGTATTTCCAGCTGATTTTGTTATTTTAGACATTCCCGAATTTAAAAATCAACCACTAATCTTGGGTGGCCTTTTCTAACCAGGTCGTACTTTAATTGGCGTGCGGGGAAGGTGATCTTACTTTTCGTGTCAGCGATGAGGGCTGAAAATTTCAATATATGATGCCATCCGCGACACGATAGTTGAGCATGAAAATTGCTATTCAATCACCACTATTGCAGCTAGCCAATCTCGAGCTTGGATATCGATCGACCCGTTGAGGAGGATGCTACAAAGAAGAAGATGGACCCGCATGGAACTCCGAGTGAATTGTTCAAGTTTGGGGGAGGCCACTTCCACACTCAGTGGTGGTCTGCGGTCAATGCAAAATATGGAGGCAAGCACAGATTTGGGAAGAAGTCTGCTGCCAAAATGCAAGATTGATCGAGGTTAGTATTGGTCTAGCTAAAGACATTTAAATTTAGCACTTGTTGTGAGGTAACCCAATGTTTTTCTTTGTTTTGTTTTGTTTTTCGTTTTTGTTTTGCTTTCTTTTTGTTTGTTTTTGTTTTATTTTGTTTTTCTTGTTTGGATTTTGTGTCTATTTTGGATTGAGTTGAATGACGAGCAGCTGATGATGAGAATTGTTTTTATTAGAAAATTTGATTGCAACTGATTTTGTGAGATGAAGCATGTTGTGATTATTGTGAGTATTGAGCCTTTGAGAACTTGATCACGCTTTTTAAACCTGTGAGACTTGAGCTTTTGACTGTCATATCTTTTCAGTCTTGTTTCTTTCTGTGTGAATAGTTTGAAATAGCATGTGTTTCTCTAGAACTTGCTCTGGATCTTTTTCGAGGTTGCATTGATGTGCTTAAGAATTTTGAAATGATATTAGGCATTCTTTTCTTAGCCTATACACTATCCAAACACTAACCTGTTATTTTATTATCCTTTGATGAGCCCGTTTGAGCCTATCTTATTCTTTCATATAGCCGTGGGTTGGGTTATATAGTTAGTATGATATTTGGTTATTTGAAATTGAGAGTTGAGAAAAAGAAAGGAAAGAAAATAGATGATGAGAAAGTGATAATAAAAAAATAGTTGCTGACCCATATAAGTTCAAAAAAAAAAAAAAGTTAGCACAAGTGTGCGAAAAAAACATAAATGGGTAAGTAGCTAGTGCTTGAGATGAGTATATCACTTATATAATAAGTGTGAAGTTCTTAATATAAAAATGACTTATTGGTATGGAGAATTGAAATGAATTGTGAAAGTTTGGGAATTGTGTCTTATGATACTTATGGTGTTTTTTATTATGGGATTATGAATCACTTAGCCTAATATATCATACCTTACCAAAGAGCCTACATTATAACCTTTTATAAGACCTTTTGATCTTAGTTCACGAACACATATTTGAGCAATGGAGAATTAGGCGATTTGCAAGCTTATGGTAGATTCCATGTGTTTTAAACTTTGAGAGTATACATCCTCCTTGATACACTTGAGTGTTTGAGATTTCTTATATATACATCCATGTTGTGAGGATTCAAGTTTAAGAAGGCTTGTGATTATGATTATTATGATATGTGGAGTTTAACGAAGATGTTGTGATTTGATTCATTTGATTGAATCTTTTATTGCTCATTGCTCGAGGTTTATTGCTTTTGTCGTTCGACTCTTTACATTCCTTTCTTTGGTCGTCTCTCTTGTTCGATTTGTCGAGGACAAACAAAGGTTAAGTTTGGGAGGCGATAAGCTTCATTTTACGATTTATAAAGGCTATATTCGTTTCGTTTATAATTGATAAGTGATCTTTTGAGCTGTCTTTTGATATATTTATGTTTACCTTGGAAGATATTATGCCGTGTGTGTTTCATGTCATTTTAGCACAGGTTTTGATGTCAAAACATGGATCACGATAAAGAGGAATTAGCTAGCCCGTCGCGAGCTCGTGCGAAGAATATCTGTTTAGATACAACTTAAATATGATGAAATTTTTATGAGAAGTATGAATGTAAAAAGATTATAATGTTAAAGAGCATCTCGATAGAAGTCCATAGGCGCAAACGGATCGCAATTTAGAGTCCGGATGAGAGAGAGCGGAGCGAAACAATGATCGCGCGCGTGAAAACACGCCTCGCGAGACTTGCTCGCGACCAAGTCGCGAGACAAACTCGCGAGGAACAATGGAATTTCAGCATATTTGAAGGTTCGCGAGTTTTCTTGGCGATTAATCTCGCGAGCAAAACTTCATGAGGCAACAATGAAAGTCTGCGCATTGGTTCCTTCGAGAGTTTCTTTCGCGGCTTTTCTAGCGGCGCGTTTCATGACATAGGTTTGTTATATTATCACCACGCGATCGAGAGGAAGAACACACATTCTACGAGATGAGTGGGCACACACATTGCATCTTGCACACGATGAATCGAGCTTTTATTTTCAATCTGAACACTCTTTACTTCTTTTTATTTTCTTTTCGCATACGTTTTCGGTTTTGTTTCTAGTTCGGTTTTATTTCCGGATTCGAGTTGCTACATTGTTCATCGTGGAATCTTACGGTTTTATTTACCTATTTACATTTATGTTATTTATATTTATTTATTGCTTTAGTATTTTAATTATGCGTAGCTAAATTCCGTATTGATCCTATGGTTTGTATGTCTGGCTAGATTCATATGATTTATCTATTGATACTGTTTTGCCGTTCCATTCATGATTTATGATTCTTGGCTTTAATTCTCATGTGTTGGTATCTGGCCAATATTAATGCATGTTAGTTATGTGATTGATGTCTTGACAAAATTAATTGCATAGTCGATATCTTGAATTCATAATATCGTTTTTACCTTGAGACCTGGCGGAGATAGGTGAACTGTAGGAGGTTAATCTTTGTGTGCTTTTGGTAATTAGCTTACTTCTCTTGAGACTCGACGAAGATAGAGTTTAGGCTAACCTACTACAATAGGTTGTCCTGGCGGAAACTATAGTTACATTAGTGATCCTTCATATGAATGCAGATTAAATTGGTAAACAGATTAATAGGTTAATTGTGTGAATCTAGTTAGGTTAAGTACATCCCTATGGTCAGTCTTTTATATCTGTTTTATTCCTTATTTATATTTTGAGTCTAGATTTATTTTTATCTCTCTCTTGATATTTTGTTGCCTTAATAATAATCAAGATTCTGTGTTGATTATTTGTTGTGTTCTCGAGTCGCAGTCCCTGTGGATACGATATATATACTTGTTGTTTTACTATCTTTTAATTGGTAGGAAAATTAGCGATCACTGAACAAGAAAGCTGACAAGTTGGAGGCTAGATCTGAAGCAATACTGTTTATTGGTTATCCTAGAGGAACGAACGGTGGTTATTTCTATAGTCCTAAGGATCAGAAGGTCGTTATTAGCACTAACGCCCGATTCTTAGAAGAGGACTACATGAAAAACCACAAATCCAAAGTTGAAATCATACTTCAAGAATTAGAATATGATCGTATTCCACCACCGATTAGGCCAAAGGTACGAGATGTCTTGTCTAGTGGGAGGGATCGACACCAGATACTTCAAGAAATTGAACTGAGTCGAGTTCCACTGGAGATACCGACCGTACAAGTGGCACCTACCAAGCAAGTTGTGCAAGATAGAGAACCACGTGTTACTGCACCCGTCGTTGCCATTGTGCCAGTAGCACCTCGTCGTAGTAGGAGGGTTATTCGTCAACCCGAGCGATTTATGTTCGTGGGTGAATCTTGGTTTAATCGATAAACAAGCGGTATGTCGACCCATGGACATCTGACACGATACAAGACACTAATGTAAGATCATGACACACGCTATGGACTTAGAAATTGAGTCCATAACGACTATGGATGTATCACGAAAGACACCTCTACGGATGGCGAAAGTCGTAGGTAGTAAGTGGTTGTACAAGAGGAAGATAGATTCGGATGGAGAGGTTTGACTTTTAAAGCCGGGCTTGTGGCGAAAGGGTACACTCAGTTGAGGGCATCGATTTGAAGAGACCTTTTCGCTGTAGTAATGCTCAAGTCCATTAAATTCTTCTGGCCATAGCAGCTCACCTAAACCTTGAGGTTTGGCAAATGGATGTTAAAACCGCTTTTCTAAACGGTTATCTTGAAGAAGGTAGAGACATCTATATGCAGCAACCCGAAGGTTATGTGGTGAAGGGTGAAGACCATCTAGTATGAAAGCTTAAGAAGTCCATTTATGGACTCGAGCAACTTCGATCATGGAACTTACGCTTTGGCGAGGTGGTAAAGTCTATGGATTTACCCGTTGCCTAGTGAAAGTTGTGTGTATCGTTTGGATGTTATGATGACATGATATTTCTTGCACTTTATGTAGATGACATCCTTCAACTTGGCAACAATGTGAAGTTGTTATCGGGCGTAAAGAGTTGGTTATCGATCGGTTTCAAATGAAAACTTAGGAGATACGGTACATTCTTGGGATCAAGGTTTACCAAGATCGCAAGAGAAAATGTTGAGCTTATCTCGGGCGTCTTCATTGATCTTGTGATTACTCGTTTTAGCATGCGAGACCGCCAAGAAGGTTGCTACACTTGAGCATGGTGTTCATTTATCGAGGAGAAGTCCCTAAGGCGCAAAGGAGATAGAAAATAAGACAAATTCCTTACGCTTCCGCCGTAGGAAGTCTCATGTACGCGATGCTATGTACGAGACCAGATATTTGCTATGCGATAGGCATAGTAGCTAGATATCAGTCTAACCCTGGAAAAGCATATTGGACTGCGGTAAAGCATATACTCAAGTTCTTGAAAAGGACTAGAGATTATAGGCTAGTTTACCAGCGAGATAGTCGATGCTTTTGGGTTTTCGACTTCAGATTTTCAAGTGACCGTGATGAGAAAAGTCTACCTCGGTATGTGTTTACCTTGGGAAGAAAGCCGTATCTTGGCGGAGTGCAAAGCAGTGATGCATTGCGAACTCTACCATGGAAGCGAATATGTAGCCGCCGGAGGCTGCTAAGGAGGCGGTATGGTTCAAGAACTACCTCATGGATCTAGATGTGGTACCTCGTTTTCTAAGAGTATCATAGTGTCTTGTGATAACTCGGTGCGATGTGAAACTCGAAGAAACTAAGGACCCACATGGCGGCGAAACACATAGAGAAAGTACCATGTCATACGAAATCGTTGAGCGAGGAGACATCTTGATTGAGAAGATTGGTACTATGGATAACCTAGCTCATTCACTATGACTGACGCAAAAGGTCTCTGACGAGAATGTTCGAGGACTTGGATTGCATGAAGATGACCCCCACTTAGAAAAAACTTTGTATAAGTGGGAGAAGCAAAGTGATGGTTGTTTGTAATAGCTAGTAGAGACACATTGTATACTAAAAGTTTTCTTTAGTATGAGTGGGAGATTGTTGGTTGTATCTTGAAAGCAATTTTGGTTGAGCTTATATACAATGTTTCATGTTGCCAATATTACAATCTCCTATCGAATTGTTTACTTGATTGTATATGTATGTCCCTTTATCTCGTATATAAGTTAGATCATATAGTGTGTAGAAGATCACGAAGTGCGTATGATTGGTCGAGTTTAATGAGATATAAAAGGATCACAATTGAGACAACTTTAGGACGAGTTGTCGGTATAGGCTACTGATATATAGATGAAGTGACTTGACTTGGTTGCTTGTCTATACCGGTACGTCTCTGGCGTATTGATGGATCACAGTGAGATGAGTTCTTCTATCTGACCGTCGTGAAGACCCTAGATCTCGGTGACTTTATGTTGTTCTAAACCTCGATAAGGTATTAGGTGAGTATGAGTTACTGACCATCACTTTGACTTGTCGTGGGTGAGGGTTACATGAGATAACACAATATTCTCCGCATCTTGGGTGGTGACAGTGCATGTATGTCATGCTAGTTACCTCTGTCAGTCCTTGTATCCGTTTAGGATGATGGCGTCCCTTAAGGAGCTCAAAGGTTTATTGTACTAAACCTGCGCAGTTGAGTTATCTCAAGTATAATAATAAGGTTGAGTGGTACTACTTAAGTAATTAAAGAGATTAATTATTTTAAGCGGTCGAGCAGCTATAAATAATTGATGGACGTGCGGTATCTTAAATACGGGGTTCGTGAAGTCTAAGTGCAAGCCCGACTCAACTTCGAAAATAAAGGGGTAAGTCAGCATTTATTCTCTAGTGGCATGAATAAATATTTATGAATTAATTTATGTTCTGGGCTGAACATAAGATTATTAATTTATTTGAGGCCCATCTTTATTCCTTGCATTTGATCCCTGGGTTGGCCCATCAAGTCTTGGACTGCCAAGATTTTCGTCCCTCCTCATTAAGAGTCCCTTTGGGATTCTGTTTTGATCCTCTCTATCTGAAAAGATATTATTATATTTATTAGATATGCAGAGATCCTATCCTAATAGGATCTAGGGTTGCATTATAAATATAAGGTGAGAGAAAATCAGTTAATCCTAAGTGAGAAATTTTCGAAAACTACACTATTCATAGTTGGGATTTTCGAAACTTTTCAAAGGAGGAAGAAGGCGAATTTTTGCAGTACTCTCCATAGATTGCTCTCACTCGGCATTGGAGTTTTGGCAAATGGGATACAGTCCAGAAGATCAAAGCAGTCTTGATCGATTCCTTGTCAAACAAATTCGCAGGTGAACACGAGAAAACACCTATGTGTTGCAAATAATTATATAGGCGCATGCTAGGTAAATAATCAATGTATAGTGAATTAAACATCCAAGATAAATCCTCGGGAGAGGTTAAAATCAATTTCCTACACTATCTTATCTACGCAATGAGATGACCAATAAACATTATTACGCATCCACTAACTCTTACAACTCATTATCCTCTTATTCTTGCATTGAAATGACCATACAACATTATTGCACATCCACTCGCTCTTTACAAACACCTATTATCGTATCTCTGCAATGAGATTACCAATGGACATTATTATACGTCCAATAACTCTTACAACCCACTGTCATTTTATCTCTGCAATCTTACTATGACCACAAAATCTTGTTGCACAAATCAAATCATACAACACCACTATCCCTTATCTTTACAATCCCACTATCTTATATTGTAGTAACCCAAAATCTTTTAGTCTTAATTAGAGCATAATTAAGTATTAATTAGGGCTTAAAGGCATTGCATCCCTAAAAATTTATAAAGAAGTGCATAATAAATTAGAAAGCGATAGAAATTCGATTAATTTCTAATCGAAGTAATAGAATTTATAAGAAGTAGAGATAATTTAGAAACAAGTTTTATTATGATAAAATAGGAGATATATGGTTATTATTGTGTGTTCGGATGAAAAATTTCATAAAATTTTCAAAAGAAATGCATTAATTATTGTTTATGTGATATTTATTTATAAAATGAAATGAAATAATGTTTAAGCTATTAAATGGCTTAAATAATTTTATTTTAATAATATCTAGTGATAAGGAAATTATTTTATATAATTTTGAAATTTATGAATAAATAGAAAAATTAATTGATTATTTGTATATGAAAGGATTAAATCTATATTTATATGATTTGTATTTCAATAATTGATTTAATTTTTTGGATCTTTATGTTAATGAGAAAAATTAGTTTTACTATTAAAGAATATTAATGTTCAACATTAGTAAATTTTGAGAATAATTTATATAATTTTTAAAATTGAGAGAAATAAAAAGAAAATGAATAAATAAATGAATAAATCTATATATACATCTTCTAGAACCATATGCATGGGAGATCATCCTCAACCTCTCTCATTTCCTCTCCATTTTCGGCACACACACTATACACACACAAAAAAAAATTCTTCACTTTAATCCAAAGTTAAGTGTTGAATTAAGTGGGAAATCACTCCAAAGAAGGTAAATACCCTATTTAATCCAAGTTTTTGTGTTTAAATTTGAAGAACATGATGTTCTCACATACAATAGTTTTCGAAAATTTCATGCTTGAGATTAAGGTTGAATTGTTTAATTTTTGTTATGTTTATTTATTTCTTTATGCTTATGATGCTTAAATATTATAATCTATGGTTTAAATTCTTGAAATTCATGAAGTTGGTGAATTCAAGTAAGCATATATAAACCCTAATTTTGCATGTTAATTATTTTTTATGATTTGATTAAATTGAGTTTAGATATGTGTAATTAAGTGGAAATAAACATGATTTAGTAAAAGAAATAGGAATGAATTGAATGTATACATGATCCCTCATTTTTGAAAATTAAGGGGGTTGAATGATCTTTGAGTTCTTGATTTTATTTGATATATTTGATATGATTTTTGAGATCTAGGATATAAATAAGAATTTATGGGATTTTATGGACTTATATATTGAAAGTTGAAATATTAAAGTTTATACTAAGTTGCTAGAATTATATGATGAGTTTAATTAGGATTTAAATTGATTATGGATTGGTGATCATTGATGATGAAAAAAGATATATATGAATTGATTGAAATTGAATTGGTTGTAGATTGAAAAATTCATTTAATTACATAATATGGTGGTTGAAGGGCATGTCTTGAATATGAAATAAATGACAATGTTTGAACATGTTTTAAGTTTCTAAGTATATATTTAGGCATATATATGATGATGATTTGGTGGAGTTTGGATGAGTTTGGTTGAATTGAGAATGAAATGGCGATTCATTTTATAAAACTTACTCTGCCGAAATTTTGTTAGAATTGTTATATTAATAAGATGTTTTGAGAATTAAATTAGTAAACTTATGATAAGTGTATAAGTGAAATTGTTCACTTGATTACCTTAAGTTAAGATTTAAAATGTTATGCATTGATGAAATTAAGTATAAGTTACTTAAATTCCTTTGATTAAGGCATGTTATGTAAACTACTAAAATTAAAGTTTACTAAGGACATAAGTTATTAAGGGATGCAATAGCCTAACTTAAATCTTAGAATTTGGTAAAACTAAGAATAAGATGTAATATGTTCAAATGAATAAGAATGTTGCTAAGTTCGATAATTATTTTATTTACAAGGATCAAGTAAAGATAAGGGAATCCTGAAGGACGAAAATGAGGACATCATAGAGTGACGACGTTCCAGGTGGGTTTTATTTTCACTAACGTGTGTTTGATGTTGAATATTTCATTTATATCTTGCATATTATTGTGAAATATTGACTTTCGATATGTTGGAAATAAAATAATATTATTTATTGAGCATAATATCATATTATTTGTTGAGCATAAGATCATGTGACTTGTTGAGCATAAGATTATGTTACTTGTTGAACATAAGATCATGATGTTTGTTGAGCATAAGATCATGTTACTTATTGAATATAAGTTCATGTTACCTATCTACGGAAGAATTATGTTAATGACCGGGAAGTTATAGTTGTGTAGGCCGGCAATGACCGGGAAGTTTATGATTGTGTAGACCGGTCAGGGTATTGAGAAGAAGACCTACTTCTCATTACCGAAGAACGTAGATAGGGCAGGACTGTGATTGATAACCTTCGGGGCCAACACATGAAGATAATGCTGGCATAGCATAATATTACATGTGATGGCATTATTCTGATTTATAAATTGTGATGCTAATGAAAATCAATTCAGGTATTATTTATTTCAACCCATGCATTGAGTAAAGTTCGGTAAGTTAATAAAGATTAATTTTTGGCGATAACCCACTGAGTACATATTGGTACTCACGCCCTGCATTTGTTTTTTTTATATATATGCAGGTTGAGCTCGGAGATGACGATGGACAAGGAAGCTGAACTAGGGGTTCTTTTGTTGTAAATATTATTATACCCTGAATGTCATGTCTTCACACATGACGTTCATCCATCCTTCCATTGTCAAACTCATATGATCTTGATGTTGACTTATGATAACCTCTTTGTATGTTAAAGTTGTATATGAAACTTTTAAATGTTAACCTTAATCTTTATGTTTGGTTGTCAATTAGTTAGTTAAACCCGTTTGATTCTTGGAGACATTTCAAATTAGAAGTTAATATGTTCTTATTCTAACTCGACATAGCACGATTACTTAGTTAATTATTTAATTAAGTAGTCGGATCGTGACATATATAGCGTAACACGATAGCAACAAATTACTCATAACTTCACATACTCATCTCCCGCAAAATCGTGCGTCTCTCAAAATGAATTTCAATTTGAGTTCTTCATCATCATTTTCCTCGGATGATGAAGAAATAATAACTTATCATTTGAGAAAACAAGAAGCCATTTGTCGTGTTATCAATAACAATAACACGATCATTGAACATCTTCTTCAACAAAACCGACAAACAAGACATGGTGGTTCGATTCGGACCATATCGTCATCCATCGTGATCAAGAAGCTGCTCACGAGATTGTACAATGATTATTTTGCGAGATAATCCGATTGTACAATGAAACCATGTTTCGTGGGAGATATTGAATGTCTCGCTCGTTGTTCATTCGCATTGTTGATGCGGTTCTGAACATGATCAATACTTCCAACAACGAGTGGATAGTTGCGAAAGTAACGCAACATTTCATATATTAACATATGGTATACCGGCGGATGCTCTTGTGAGTATATCAAAATAGGTGAGTCTCGCAATTAAAAACATCGGAAGATTTTGTCGAGCAATAATAGAGATATTTTCATCTCAATATTTGCGGACGCCAACGACTAATGATATTGCTGACTTCTATATTGGTAAAAGTTGTGGATTGAATATTAGGCGGTTTAGATTATATGCACTAGAAGTGAAAAAATTGTCCTACCTCGTGGGGTGGAAAATATGCAGGTCGTAGCGGAAGTCCTAAGATTATTCTCAAAGTTATAGCGGATTATGATCTTTGGATATGACATCACTACAAGAATTTCGCTAATATACCACGGGGAATGCCCATGGTCTATTTCAAAAATCCGCGTGGTCTACAAAGGTGTAGTCTATTACGTGCGGCTATAGATCACGCGGATTTCCTCGTGGTCTATTCAGTTATAGACCACGCGGTTTTCACCGTGGTCTATAATTGAATAGACCACGCGCATTTCCGTGGTCTATAAGCGTATAATATATTTTGTTATTTTATTATTTATTTAATACTTGTTTTCATAATTTGAATGCATGTTTCTGCTAATTAAAAATAATAATCCAAAAATAGATATAAAATATTTCTCATAATATTTATATCAAAATCAAGGTATACATTTCATAAGCATTCAAAACGTTATATCCGGGGAATTCTCAATCTACATGTATTTTCTAACTAGCTACAATTATTTTCTAACTAGCTACTAAAATTTATCCAAAATATCCATTCACCATCTTGACAACAAATATTTTCTAACTAGCTACTAAAATTCATCAAAAAAAAATCAACTTCACCATCTTCAAGAATTTCACCATCTTTGCTTCAACAACATCAATCATCTAACTTGATCTCATCTACATTATTAGAATAAGATATAAAATGGTAAGAAATAAAATTTAGTACATCAAAATCATTATGTTCAACAAAAGTATGAAACTTACCATCGTCGACCACCATAGAATCGTGACTAACTCGGACCATTCTATACGGACTTCATCGATTTCTTTTTTGAGTAAAAGCCGTTAGAAAACTATTAAAACAAAATAAACATTCTATTAGTAAAAAGTAAAGAATTAGTATTTAGAAAATTATGGATTAAAATAACACTTTATGATTACCATAGTAGGAATTGCAATGGTGTTATCCGAACCATAACCCTCAATAATATCTCTCATGTAGCGCATGACATAGAATCCACATTGCCTTCCATCAGGTTGTTCTTGACACTATGTGAAATGCATAATTAAATTTATGTACATTTTGAACGATAAAAAATTTCATAATTAAGTGTCATACCTTGACCATTTCCCACAAGATATTTTGTCTCCCTCTCTTTCCTATGCTCATATTGAACATTTTTAGGGTCCTGCAAAACATATATATAGTGGATTATGATACAAAACACACACAATAAGTAAAACCTCAATATCAACAAACTTACGTTTCCATGATAGACTTGTACTCCTCCACATGACCTTCGTCACTTAAAGGATCCATCACATATATGGTCTCAATATGATTAGTTTTATAATAGATGATAAGTTTATGGAAGTGAGGCATTGTGGCACTCGATGAAGCGGATGGTAAAGTCCACCATAACTATTATCCTCTTCAACTTGGGTTTTATGCTCATCAATGCGTCCACACTACGATTGGATAAAAAGTAATGCTAAATTTACATCAAATTACCAATGTAAGGATCGGGATGCCTCCACTTGTCGTAGGTTGCTTCACCACCACTATCATTCTACCAATCGGTTCGATATCCTCACGGAAGGTGAGCGAGAGGAAACCAATATCAATCTAACATTGTGTTTGTAGGTTGAAATTTTTCAACAAAATTGAAAAACTTCAATTATTACTCAACGAATTATGTACTATGACCCTACTTGTTTTCCGGATCTAGTATTTCTCAATGTTTTGTATTAAACATATACACTCAACCAAAAATAAAACAAAAATTCTCCATTATTATGACGCCATTGAAATAACACCAACGCTAGGAAACAAATCAGCCTTTAAAAGTTTATTGAACATATACGACTCAATCAAACAGCTTCAACCATTTTATCCGGTGAAATTCACGAATTCATGAAATAAAACAACCACTACAACACTGGGAACAAAAATTCACAACGAGCCAAACCAAACTAGATAATGAAATAGACAACAAACCACGTGCTTATTCGCCTCGAATTTCTCTCTCAAGGCATCAGCCTGAAAAAGAAAGAAAAAATTAAGTATGAGTAAAAAAAATTAGTTAAGATATGAAGATGGGCTAAAAGACCACATGGCTAAGTGGCGAAAGACCACGCTGCCTAAGCCCGTGGTATTTAGTCGACGTAGATGTTAGACAGCCTTGAAAAAAGCCGTGGTTAATAAAAGTTATGCGCTAATAGACCACGCAGTAAGGGCACCGTGGTCTATCATATGAAAAAAAAACGCTAATAGACCACGCGGTTCTCTAGCCCGTGGTCTATAACCGTTTAAAAATATGGTTATAGACCATGCGTTTCACCACCCACGTTGTCTATGTCATAATAGACCACTTTAGTACTAATGTGCGTGGTCTATGACGTGTGGTCTATGAGCAAAATTCTTGTAGTGCATGCTTATTTCGGTTTGCTAGGCACCAACAACGATATCAATTTGTTGGAATCGTCACATCTTTTCAATAATCTCACTCAAGGTATTACTCCTCCTGCTCATTATGTTATTCAAGAAAAAGAATATATCATGGGTTATTATTTAGCTGATGGTATATATCCTAAATGATCTACCATTGTCCAAACATTATATGAGCCTCATACTCCAAAGACAAGGCATTTTGCAATGAAATAAGAAGCATGTAGGAAAGACATTGAACGTGCATTTGGAGTTCTCCAATAACATTTCGCAATTGTAGCGGGGACCGATATGTTATTGGGAAAAAAGTGCTACATGACATAATGACTACATGCATAATTACGCATAACATAATTGATTATGAGCGTGACCTTAGTGCTCGATTGAAGTCACACTAGAAACAACACAACCCGAGGTCGAAATGGTGATGGAGAAAGTGCTCGATTTCAAGAGTTCATATCTCGATATAAAAAATAAGGAAGAAAGATGCCCATATGGAACTTGAATGCATTGATTGGACATTTTGGGAGGAATATACCAATTCGAGTCTTGAATGACAGTCTTTTTCCATTTAGTTTAAATTTATGTCTAGGATGAGTTTTTGTAATATATTTTAATGTAATTATTTTTTCAAGTTCTGTAATTTTTATTTATTTGTCAATAATCAAATTGTCCAATAATACTTTAGTTTGTATAAAATTATTGATTAAAAGTTACAATGCTCGATTGCAATATTATAAAAATATATAAGTGTGAATGTAAAAATATAAAAAGTAATATGTAAAAAAAAATATTGAGAATATTCATTTGGGTTTGAGTTTATGGATTGAAGTAAGATTGTTGTTTGATGTGATAGTTCTTGCAAAATAAGTTGTTTGGGTTTATGGCTAAGCATGTGAATGCCACAACTTACGCTTGTCGGCTATAATATACTCAACACCTACATACACAAAGATCGTTCAAGAAAATACATACTCCCTCCGTCCCCCAATTTTCTTCTTAGTTTTCATTTTTGGGACGTCATTCAATTTCCTTCCTATCTATTTATAGAAATTATCTTTCCAACTTTACTCTCAATAATATTCTTTATTTACACATTTTATCACCCATAGCCCACCACTATTTCTCTTTGTTACCCTCAACTACCTATTTATTTTAACATTTTACCACCTATGGCCCACCACTAACTAATTTAATATTACATTAATATGAGACCCTTATTTCAGTCACAATACACTAAACAACTTTTATTAAAATCCGCACCCAAGATTCCAGGAAGGAATTTTGGGGACGGAGGGAGTATATAGCATTGCGAAAACTCTAAAAACAACATGAAAAAGTTGATTTTCAACAAATTAATTAACATTTGTGATACCGATGAGGCGGCCATGGGCATCGTCGGAGTCGTAGACGGCGCAATGGAGGACGTCCTGGTTGAGGCGGCTGACGTAGTGGTGGGTCTGGATCTGTCGTGGCTGTAGAGAGCGAAGGTGCAGATGTGCTGGCTCATCTGCTTGATGGGCGTTAGAGTTGCAGCATGAGCGCCTTTGTCCAGCATGTGTTGTTCCATGCTCATCGCCTTTCCCGGCGGCACCTTCTCGTGCGCCGCTGCTTTCAGTCATGAGTGATTTCTTCTTTTTTTTTTTGTGTTGGGTACTTTCTGCGGAAGAGTGAGCTAGGGTGCACCATGCATGTAAAGAGAGTGGGAGGTGAAGGCTTTGCGTGCCACGTAAGATATGCATAGTGTGATGACATGGCGGACATGTGCTATGTGCCTGACTGTACTAAATTGGGATTTTGAACATATTTTCATATCTTAATATAATTCTCAACTAACTAAATACTTGCAGTTCTGGTAAAATATAATATATTCCTTTAAAAACATTTATTTTTAAATCAAGTTATCACTTTTAACATAAAAGCAACATTTTACTTTCAATATCAAATTATGAGAAGAAAGTAAAATGTTTCAAGGATATTGCATTACAATATCTTTCAAGTGCAATGTAATTATTTTAAAAGAAAAAATATCATTTTTATTCCTATGTTTAACTTTCTTTATAAACATACCCCAATCTATCAAAAATTATATTTAAAATTACATTACAATATCTAACCTGTTATTTTGTTTAAATCTATCCTATTCGTTTTAAGCGACTAAAAGCTAACTCAGCATCCCGAAAATCAATCAGATGATGATGAATAATTGAATTGCCATGCAAGTAAGACATCAATCAATCCAAAATTTCTAAATCCGATAGCACGATACCATATTACGGTTGACAATTCGTGTGTGTCGGATCGTTATCGTGTCGATACGATAATGACACTACATGATAAGACCGAACACGAACACGAACACGAACATTACACGATCACGACACGAACACGAATATGACACGATTTTTTTCGGGTTGACACGACACAACACAAAACGATAAATTCAAATGAAAATTAGAAAATAAATTAATAAAAGAAAAAAAAAATATAAAATAATAATTAAATTAATATTAAATATATATAAATATTATCGAATTATACGAAAACGACAAGATCCGATACAAACACGAATGCAACACAAAAATTATCGTGTTACACAAACACAACACGATCGACACGAACACGATCTGAAATTATCATTTCCTTATCGTGTAATACACGATAAGACTAAACACTAACCCGTTAATTTAGGTATGCGTTTGTATTGTGTTTTCGTATAGTGTCAAAAATTATCAACCCTATACCATATAATATGAACGATTATCATAATTATTGAGTGGATAATTTACTCAAAAAAAGAAACTGTTACAATGGATAAGGAGGCATTCTAATAATATTACAATATTACCAAAAAAACTATTTGTGACAAATTTACAATACAAGGATCGTTACAATTTTTACATGATACTATAGTACTATAATGAAAAAAAATATAGCTGCTGAACAACTAGACCAAAAAATTATATCATCACCTTTCTCAAGCTAAGCTTACAGTCGTAGCTGGACCTAGCGGATATAGGTCGTTCGCTCCACCAACTAGGTCATATCAAAATCGCGATATATCGCGACTCTACCTCTCGTGGTTTAGGCGCGCCTACATAGCTCAGACCTATAAGGCGCTGGTCGTCCACTTGACCAACTAGACCACACTGAGGGGGCCAATAGATATCACGACTCCATCAATGTGATACACTATCTCCGGTGATTTCCGAAAAATCAGTGGCAAAAGAGGAGAAGCCTGGATCCAATCTCGAAGCCGAGCTAGTGTCGATCCGGCTCTCCTTCCGGAAATCGTTCATGGCCTTCATCCTTGACTCCGTGCTCCCCTCCGCGACCGTATCTGGTATAGCGAGATTCCCTTCCATCATCCGCACTGCCTCAGACATCGTTGGCCGAACGGACGGGGTTGCATTCGTGCAGAGGAGCGCCACCTTGACCACTCTCTCGACTTCCTCCTTGTTGACCCGAGATCCCAATCTCTCATCAATCAGCTCGTCAATTTTCTTGCTTTCTTGCAGGTGGCAAGCCTGAAATGTTACCAAAAGGCTCTAAAATGTAAAAACCCGAGATCCGAGTAGGTTGTGAGTAGTAAGTTATCGTAGAATAATGTGAGACGTGTCGTCGTACCCAATCCAGAAGGCAAATGAAGTTGTGGCTTGGCATGTAGTTGTTGTTGCTCTTCCCACTCACAATTTCTAGGAGCACGACTCCGAAGCTGTATACATCTGCCTTATCGGTTAGGTAACCCCACAGCGCATATTCGGGCGCCATATACCCTCTGCAAACGAGACGAGCAAGTTCATTACAAGGAAGTTTTCGACATAAGATGAAGTGTTTGAGTGGTTTAAAATACATGAACTTTTCCCCGATTTTGGATATGCTCATTACTTTCAAATCTTGTTCTCAAAGAATACCCACATTTTACATTGCTTGCAATTTTATCATGATTTCACTTTCCCGGTAAAATTGAAGATAACTTGGAAAATAAATGATGAACGATGATTGCAGCCATTTGCTATGCGGGACGGTGTGTCCACACAGACAATTTTGGCTGCCAAGTCAGCTTAAATTTTGTCGAAAAATGAAATCAGAGGAAAATTACGAACAATTTTAAAAGTCGTGTATAAAAATCCAAATCGGGCAAAATTTGTGTATTTTAAAACAATTAACTCTAAGATGAACTCACATTGTTCCAGCAACTTTGGTGCTAATGTCGTCTTCTCGTCCTCGTTGAGCCTGGCTAATCCGAAATCAGATATTTTAGGGTTTAGATCTTTGTCTAGCAGCACGTTCGTAGCTTTGATGTCGCGATGAACAATTTTCAGCCTCGACTCGTCGTGAAGAAAAGATAATCCTTCAGCGATCCCAATGCAGATCTTGAACCTCGTTGGCCAGTCTAGGATCACCTGGCTCTTGTTTGAATCTGAAAATGGTGCCTCGACATAAATCTCATGAGCTGAATCAAATCAATGAAGCGCAAAATAATTTACCAAATAACACGTTGGCAAGGCTATTATTCTCCATATACTCGTACACGAGCAGCAGTTGATCGCCTTCTATGCAGCATCCGTGCAGCTTCACGAGATTCGGGTGTAGCAAGCAAGAAAACATGCCGATCTCGTTTAGAAACTCGCGATTTCCTTGCCTTGATCTTGATGAGAGCTGCTTGACTGCAATTACAGTTCCATCCTGTAGCAAACCCTGCACCACATTTTTCTTCTGTAAAAATCTATGAAACGGTAAAAGTAATGGAGAAATAGCAGTTGTTAGTAAAGCTAACACGCCTTGTAGACGGGACCAAAACCGCCTTCTCCGATCTTGTTTGCCTCATCAAAGTTGTTTGTAGCCGCCCTGATTTGTTTCAACGAAAATGCAACTGTTTGCAGCTCTAAACCTTCAAATTCTGTCCATGAAAAACAAACCTTTAGAAATCATGAATGCATCTAACAATTTAACACATGCTGCGTCCAATGTTCTATTTTTCTTCGATTCTATATTTCTATTCCCGAATAAGAGTCAAACGGCATATTTAGGCAATCACAAACCAATCTTTATGAAATAATTCTTAATGAAGAACTCGGACATCACCTTTTCCTAGGCGACTTCTGTGTTTCCGGAAACACTTCCACCAAAGGATGCCCGCCATCAAGAAAATAACAAAGGAAGCGATTACCGGACCCACAATATAACCCGTTATATCCTTCTTCTCCCCATCTCTACAAACCTTGAAATCTGCAGTCAAACGGAACGAAAATGTGAGAGAACTTTTTTTGGTTAAATCACGCATTAGACGAAACGGATAGAAGTTTTGCTTACTTGGATTCACTGAAATAGCTGATATAAGAGAACCGTAAACTCCGAAGCTAGGAATCCGCTTAGTCCCTTTACTAGCCCAGTAAAGTCTGATCTCCAAAGCGTTATCACGCACCGTTGCGTTGTAAGATCTCACGAAGGGCCTGCCATTTCCACGAGCTTCGTCTCCAATATTAAAATCTTTCTCCATTAAAATATCCTGAAACACAGAGAGGATCAGAGAAGAAACACAAGCCTTTTCGAGATCATGAATCTTCATTTATGTGGAGAGATGAACCTGGATGTATATATCGAAGGAGCGTCTTCGAGACTGTTATATGTGTTGTCACTCGTGAACATGATTTCAGCGAAATGCAGGCTCACATTGTAGCTCCCGTTCTCGAGGCAGTAATGGAAATACGTGAGAGAAAGAGGACTGAGACGTGCCATGGTGTACAAGGGCGGGAGAGTTATGTTTGTCGTGGGTCGGATTACACGTGAGCTGTCCGGATTAGGTCCATCCAAGAATTTTCCGCTGCTGATAAAGCCCCAATAATTTTTCACTTAAAATCTTGTGGGATCACTTCCGTATCTCCTTCGTAGATAACTCGCCTGCTGCTGTCTTGACGGTCAAGTCAGCACCACCGCAGTTTACATGTAAGAACATTTATCTGCAAGGTTGAGATAGGTAAACTTATTCGAAACTCGTACCAAATATGAATATTGATAAGAAAGCCACATACATAACTAAAAGGAGCCTTTATTCAAATCGTGCATAATAATGGCTAACTATGTTCCTCATGCTGCCATGATCTTAAAGATTATATGCAACTATGGTGTATCTAATATAAAGATAATTGCGTTCTGAATACAATGCAGGCTATATAATCAAATCTACCCCAACCTGTCATCTTTTTTTCAAATCCCGAACTATCGACTTTGACCAATAAATACCGACTATGCAAATCTATCCCCTCACAAATATTTAGGGCCTTGCAAGCTCAGTAGGATCGTTGAATTTTTTTTGCAACCATCTCAAAAGTTCAATTCCGAGAATTTTTGTGCAACTCTTTTAATCCACATTAAATTTGTGATGATTCAAAGTACCCGGAAATTTATTCGGGGATAGATTTGCAAAGTTTTCCATAACTTGTTCATTAATTGGTCAAAGTCGATAGTTTGGGATAGATTCGGGAAAAAGGTGATATTTTGGGATAAATTTGACTGTTTAGTATTTAGCCTAAAATGGATATACAAAAGATACAAACTCAAGCATGCTGTTATATCGATATTACTACTTCCGACCTGGGAAAAAGTATAATTTGCTAATATGATCTCACGATGAGTAAACGAAAGAAAGGAGCCATAACATGAACTACATTTCAACACTTTCGACCTAAAACTTTAGAAGGAAAAAGATGACGGTGCACTTACATCTTGGACATTCAACATTCCTCGTACATGGAAGCATTTGTTGCCTGTTGAAGGTTAAGCACACCAGTTAGCATCTGAACTTGTCGAATTTATACGCTCTCGTTCTACTAAGAGCAATGTAAACAGATGTTCATCTTACAGAATGTTTGCAGTAGGCGAGCCCTTGAACAAGTTTACTCTTCGGTTCCTAATACCACCAAAAATAAAAAGTCAAGCAACAAATCATGTTTCTTATCACGACAATGGAAAGTCGCAGAAATAGTAATACTCTACATGTTCGTTTGACAAGCAGGTTGATCGGGCCCTTGCCAAGTAAAATTGTTGTAAGATAGATCGCTGCAAATAATCAGAATCGGTTAAAAAATCGAGTTGTTTGCAAGAATAAACACAATATGCAGTGAGTATAACAGAAACATACATGTTGCTTCCGTCCTTCAAGAGTGCATTGGGTATAGTTCCACTCAACATATTGCCAGTTACAAACCTATTATCGTATTGTGCAGTGTGTACGAGTTAGAGTAATCAAGAAGGCAGAACAATAGTTTTGACAGATTCTAAGCAGCAGACGACAAAATGTTCTGCAATTATTACTCACGTTTTCAGATTTCTCGCGATGTTGTTTGAATCTCCCGACTAACTTGTTGAAACTGACATCCCTGGCAAAAATGGGAAATCGTCAACAAGAAAAGAAAGTCATTTATATCTTCAAAGACATAAAATCAAGAAAACTAGTAGCTTTTTCATAGTAATAGTTTGAAGACAGATCAGACTTTACTAAGTGTGGTGTATTAAATTCAATTTATAAAGTCCAAACATCAAAATACAAAACAAAAAATGATAAATAAAAAATCAAGGAAGCACAACTGATTCTCATGCAAGAATTGGAACCACAGCAAAGCTAAAGTGCGATTCTTCAAGCTTATCAAATTTACTCACAAATTTCTCAACTAAGTGTGTGTTTCTTATAGTTACTTCACAATGGACCATTTTCTCTGCTAATTTGATTTATTTCATCTAATTTCATGGATAAATTTACTCTAAGATTTAATAAAATAAAGCGAAAATGAAGAAGGAATGCAGATAAGCTGTCAGATATCCAAAGAAATAGTAAGAAGTACTCGATTTAGAAGAATATACAAGCAAGTCAAAAGGTGCGAACATCATCAACCTGTAAGAATATGTTAGCAGAGAGCAAATCAAATGTATGCATATTCATATTGAGTTTTATTGGTTACTCACAACATATCCAGAACTCGCAGTCTTCTCCAAATATCGCAGGCACCGCTCCAGAAATGTTACAGTTCCTCAACACCTAAATCCAAGAATCGAGAGGTCTTAAAAGCTAATTAATAAAGAAAGATAAACAAATCCATGAGTAACAGATGATGCATAAAACATACAGTGTATTTAGGTCCGCTGCGCTTATCAGCAATGGGAAGTCTAGAGGTGGGCTCCATAAATCGCTAATTCTCCTGCATACATAGATACCATCAGTCGAACTTCTAAGAAGTAACAATTACCACTAAAACTTATTGATCCGTGAACTCACAAATCAGTTAGCATAGTGAGAACGGATATATTTGACGGATGGGCCCCACCAATCCACTCGCTTGCATCTCTCTTCATTCAGCAGTTAAAGGTCAAAATCAGAACATGCTCAATAAAAAAGAATCATCCAAATTTTTAGGATGAGATTAAGATCTTACAATCTTTGAACCTGTTTCCAGTTATGAATGAAGTCGGGTATTCGTCCACTTAGGCGGTTATCATTTATCCTACTACAATTTGGAAAAAGAACAATTGAGCGTACAAAAGAAAATCGAAGATGAGAGTGGAAAATTAACAGTATGAGTACTTACAAATCATTCAAATTTGTAAGTGCTGCAAAAGATGCCGGCAGATGCCCGGTCAATCGGTTGGATGACAATATCCTGTGATTCAATCAACCGCGGATAATGTTGAGATTTTCGGTCATTGGCTTATGCATCGTATTTCTAATTTTGCACAGAAATATATAGGGATATGAAGCCTTACAGAGTTTTCAAGTTTATCAACTTCCCGATATCAGAAGAAATAGTCCCCGAAAAATTGTTTGCTTCAATGTTCCTGACAAAATCTCATTGATAGATACTCCATTATCAGAATAAGGCCAAGCACTATATATTTGATTCAAAGAAAATGAGAACCAACAACAAACATATGTTAATCTTTCTACTTTAAATCTACTAACTTTATCTACTATAAAAAAGGGCATTAAGGCATTATTTTTTTTTTCTTTTCAAAAAATAATTAGAAATGTGAATTGCTTCTATATAGAATATTTTGGCACTAGTGAAGGTATCGATAGATGAATATGGAAAGCAAATGAAGACATACAAGTACGTGAGGGTAGTAAGGTTTCCCAGTTCCTTGGGTATCTCCCCGGACAAGCGATTTACAAGGAGAGAGCTGCAACGGAAATTCTGGCATTACTGGTAAAGATCCAAGAAAAGAGTCTGCAATGAAACTCTTGCAGTCTAGAATTAGAGTTCAAGTCGATTAAGATATAGCATACATATTAGTCAAGTTTGTCGAAGCCCATTGTGTTGGGATCGTGCCGCTGAGGAGGTTGTAAGCGAAATCACTGACAAAAAAGGAAAGCTGAGTATATTAGGGAAATGATGTTTACATACGTATATCATTAAGCATAAGAGTAAGAAAGGTTCTTACACCGCTTGAAGGTAGGGAAGCTTCGTGATATTAATAGGAAGAAATCCCGGAAGATTGAGACTCTTAAGCACACTGCAACGAGATAAATTTAACGCTTACGAACTAAACCATTAAGCTCACATAGATGCATTCTGGAAGAATATGACTTTGATTGGAAATAAAATGACAAAGAATGCCGTCAAGATCAAATAGCATTGTAATGAATATAATAACCTCACAAACAAAAGATTTCCCTAATTCTTATCCTGCTGTTCGAAGCATCAAAATGCAGCCAGGCTATTGAAACTGTAGTTTATTAAGAGCGATGGGAGCAAGATTGTATCAATTGAATACAATGAAAACTAGTGATAGAAATGGATTTTGACAGAATTAGGAATGTGAAGAGATTGTGTTGGCAACTTAAGGCCTACAAAAATAGGAAAGAGACACGATAAACATCAGTCTGTGAAGAAACGGTTAGTGAAACCTACATATTGGTAACATGACAGACAGTGTTGTTGTTGAAGTTGCAGTTGCAATCAACATAACCTCGGAATCAGTTGGAGCCGTCAGCGACATCCCAACCATCTCGATTTCGCATTGATCACCATTGAATTTCCAATAGGTTGCACCATCTCAGTAACAATTTGCTGAAGAGCAACCACTAAACAACACATACAAACAACAACAACAAATTGAAGACTACTATGTTAACATACTAAACAAAATGAAGATTACTATTTCATCCAGTAAATAAGATAATGTCTCCTTCATCCATCTGCATTAGCATATCATACATCAAAATAGTATATCAACCCCATAAAACACACTTAAATACCTCTCAATTCTTCAATCTTTTGTCCACACGAAATTAAATTAAATAAGAGAGAATTTCAACATAGCACCACCCCTAAAGATTCAATTTTTCTTGCATCTCTCTTTCAATATTATAATGGGTCATTTCGAATCAAGAAAACTAAGTGTATATCAAACAAACTTAAACAACGCACACAAACAACAACAACAAAATGAAGATTACTATATTAGTAAACTAAACAAATGAAGATTACTCTTTTATTCCACTAACATGATAATGCTTCCTTTATCCATGAGCATTAGCATATCATACATCCAAATAGTAAATCAACCCACACCCCACAATTCAATATCTCTAAACCCAACTAAATCAAACAAGAGGAAATTTCTCAAGATAGCACCCTAAAGATCTAATTTTTCTTGCATCTCTCTTTCAATCTCGTTAATGGGTCGTTTTCAATCAAGAATAAACTTAGTAAAGTTGTCCCTTTTCACTTAAATGTTATCTGGAAAAGCAATAAAAGGAAACTGCACATATCTTCAAAAAAAATCAAAGATCAAATTTGGCTTACCTTCTTCTTGTGGCACTTGTGATTGGGAAACTTTCACCAGCCCCAAACAGCAAACGGCAAGAAACCAAGAAGCAACGGTTTCTCTAAGAGACATCTTCGAACATCAAGAATTCCAGAATTTGTATAAACTAATCATTTATTTAGAGTATTAGGAGTTGAAGTAAGTTAAGTTGAGGGCTAATAATTTAGTGTACAGTGTTTGCTTTGCAAATCTTTGATTTTCTGAACTGTGTGTATGTGGAGAGAGAGAAAGAGTGAGGCCAGAAGAGGAAAATCAACATTGAGAGTATTATTATCGCATTTGTCATTCTGCATTTAATACATTTTGGCTAAGTTAGATTTTTGATCCAAAGTTCGGAGAACTATCCTCTCTCTCTCTCTCATATACGTATTTAAAGTTCGAAGAACTACATTCACGCAGTCGCAGGAATCTAATGTAAGCGGACTTGTCTGTTTTACTTTCTACTCTTACTTTATATTTAATTAAGATAGAAAATCTCATGCCCCAACATTAATGGACTAGATTAGGGATGGCAATCGGGTCGGCGAGCGCGGATAATCTGAACCACTGCACATGAAAATGATCCTCGCGACCCGTCCGCGACCCGACAGGTAGGAGATTCCCATCATACCGCGACCCACGGGTACCGCGGGTTGGCGGATCCATGAACCCGCCACCCGACGGTATCCACCACCCGTGACTACTCATGAAACCTTCACCCGTGACCACCCGTGACCATGAAACCAAGCATTTCAAAATTTGGGAACTAGGGTTCCTAATTCCTATTTTAATTTGGAAATTAATTAATTAATAAAATAAGTTATTAGATGAGAGGGTTTCACGGGTTCGTGGGTAGGGTTCATGGGTAATTCACGGATATTTTGTCGGTATTTTCGCAGTGCAGTTCGCGGTACACGGGTTTCATGGTGCGGTAGTGCCAAACCATTTTCGTGCCATGAACTAAACGGTCTTAGTTTTAAACCACGCATACACACGCATGCAAACGCCTACCAAACCCACGAATAATCGGGTGGATACCACAGTTCGGTATCCGCGGATCGATTGCCATCCCTAGACTAGATACTCTGTTCTAATTCCTAAATAGGAAAATTAGTTAGCACGTATTTCAAATAGTCATGTGGCGACCATTCAACAAGCATAGTCAAAATATTATTACTATTTGACTAAAACTTGTGTATATTTGAATTTATAGTGCATCTATTTTAGTTAAATCTAATAAGAATCTGTTAATTTCCTAATAGGGTTCATAGATCACAATTAGAATCTATTAATATTTAATTAAAATTTATTATTTATAATTAGAATATAAATACGATGAATGTATTGTGCATCCGAATGTATAGGAGTATGCCTTTTATTATTGGCAAAAACTTGGGTGAGAGCATACGGTGAACTTGGGTGAGCGCAGCCTCACCTTGCGATCTCATCCATTATAATTAATTAATTAAGATGATTGAACAATAATTAGGATTTATTAATTTTTAATTAAGGTTTATTAATTTTAATTATAAATTTATTAATTTTAATTAGAATTTATTAATTTTAAATGGAGTTTATTAATTCATAATTAAGGTTTATTAATATAAATTAAGATTGATTAATTTTAAATTAGGGTTTATTAATTTTAGATCGGGGTTTAATAATTTTAATTAGCTTTTATTAAATCAAAATTAGGACTTATTAATTTATAATTAAGGTTTGTTAATTTTAATTATAATTTATTAATTTCACTAAAAATTATTAAATCATTTATATAATTAATTAATTTAATAATAATTAACTAAATAACTAATTAATATAATTAATTATTTAATTAAGGTTATCTCACATTGCGCTCACGCACTAAGGAGGCCCCCCTTTATTATTTTAGAATGAAATGCATTTTGTTTATATTGCTTACATGAAATAAATTACATTAAGACAAATTCTTGTACCATATTCGAAAATATTTGATATAGTGTACTTATCAACTAAAAATTAAGTTGAGAAAATTCTTGAAGCATATTCGAAAATATTTTATATAGTTACTTATCAACTAAAAAGTTTAAAATATCCCCATAAAAGTTATCCTTTATTTTTATTTTTTATGAAGAGAGAAACTTTTGACGAGAGAGAAAAGCAAACGGCGGCGAATATATATAATATATATTCGTGTATGTGCATGAGCTTTGAAGTTTCAAACAAAATTAATTAATCACATATGAATCTATACATATTATTTCATTATCTCATTTTAAGATGGCAACTCTTTGAATTTTAAGCACTCTCTTTTCGGATCGAAATGCTAACGAAAATTACTTTCGCTTCTAATCTAACTTTTTATGACAATTCTTGTGAATAACCAGGGGCCAAACAAGATGTTTTGTAATTATTTTATATTATTTTCTATCTTATTATCACGTAACAATTTTGATTTTCAACTTTTAATATAGTCAAACTGATGGAAAATCTAATTTTAACCATCTCCCGATGATCTATCTTGGATGTTTAATTCACCATATATTGATTATATTCCTAACATGCACCTATATAATTAATTGCAACACGTAGGAGTTTTCTCGTGTTTACTTGCGAATCTGTCGGGGATGAATAGATCAAGACTCGTGCTTTGATCTTACTGATGTATCCCGTTTGCCTAAACTCCAATGCCGAGTGATGACAATCTATGGAGAATACTATAGAAAAACGTCTTCCTCCTTCTCTCACAATTTTGAAAATTCTCACACTTTTGGGAAGTATAATTCTCGAAAATTCTAGCTTGAGCATTAACCTTGATTTTCTCTCACCTATATTTATAATGCAACCCTAAACCCTATCAAGATAGGATTTATGCATATCTAATAAATATAATCTTATCACTTAAGATAGAGAGGATCAGGTCGAGTCACGATGGGACTCTAAGAGGTGGACGATTTTTCCCTTAGCAACAGCTGGATGGGCAAATTCCAGGATCAAATCTGAGGAATAAAGATGGGCCTCAAATAAATTAATTATCTTATGTTCACCCGAACATAAATTAATTCATAAACATTTATTCATGCCACTAGAGAATAAATCTTGACTTACCCTTTATTACCGAAGGTGAGTCGGACTTGCACTTAGACTTCACGAATCCCGTATTTAAGATATCGTATGTCCATTAATTATTTACGCTTACGATTGCTTAAAATAATTAATATCTTTAATTCCTTAAGTAGTACCACTCAACCTTATTATTGAACTTGAGATAACTCAACTGCGGGGTTTAGTACAATAAACCTTTTGAACTCCTTAAGGGGCGTCATCATCCTAGCGGATACGGTGACTCGTCTGGTAACTAGCATGACATACTGATCGGTGCCACCACCCAAGATGCGAAAGAATCTTGGGTTATCTCATCTAACCTCACCCATAGCAAGTCAAAGTGATGGTCAACCTTTCATACTCACCTAATACCATATCGAGGTTTAGAACAACGTAAGTCTCGAGATCTAGGTTCTTCACGACGGTCGATATAGAAGAACTCATCTCATCGTGATCCATCAATACGTCGAGGCGTGTCGGCGCAGACAAGCAACCAAGTCAAGTCACTTTTATCTACACATGCGGCTATCTGAGACAACTCGTCCTCAAGTTGTCTCGGTGTGATACTTTTATATCTCATTAAGCTTGACCAATCATACGGACTTACGTGATCTACAACACATCGTATGATCTAACTTATATGAGATAAAGGGACATACATATGCAATCAAGTAAACAATTCGGATAGGAGATTATAATAGTGGTAACATGAAACATTGTATACAAGCTCAACCAAACTGCTTCCGATATACAAATCCAACAATCTCCACTTATACTAAAGCAAAACTTTTAGTATACTGATGTGTCTCTACTAGCTATTACAAACAACCATCACTTTGTTTCTCCCACTTATACAAAAGTTTCCTTTCTAAGTGGGTGTCATCTTCTTGCAATTCAGTCCTCGAATATGCTCTTCGTAGACTTTTGCGGCGGGCTCTTCGTGAATGGATCGGCTAGGTTATCCGCAGTACCAATCTTCTCAATCAAGGCCATCCCCGTCTAACGATTTCTTGTATGACATGGTACTTTCTCTCTATGTGTTTCGTTGCCTTGTGGGTCCGTGGTTCCTTCGAGTTTGCCATCAGCGAGTTATCACGATGAAACTATGATACTCTTGGGCAAAATAGGTACCACATCTAGATCCATGAGGTAGTTCTTAAACCATCTGACCTTTTAGCGACCTCAAACGGCTACATATTCATCTTCCATGGTGGAGTCCGCAATGCATCGCCGCTTTGCACTCCGCCAGATATGGCTCCTCCTCCCAAGGTAAACACATAGCCTGAGATAGACTTCTTCTCATCACGGTCGACTTGGAAATCGAGTCGAATAACCCAAAGGCATTAGACTATCTGCATGGTAAACCAAACTATAATCTCGAGTCCTTTTCGGTACTTGAGTATATGCTTTACCGCAATCCAATGAGCTTGTCGAGGTTAGGCGATATCTAGCTACTATGCTACCGCATAGCGATATCGGGTCTCGTACATAGCATTACGTGCATGAGACTTCCTACGGCGAGCGTAAGGAACTTGTCTCATTTCTCTATCTCCTGCGATCATGGGTGGCTGCTCCTTAGATAAAGGAACGCCATGTCCGAAGGTAGCAATCCTTTCTTGGCGGTGCATACTAAAACGAGTAAGCACATATCAATGTAAGGCGCTTTGAGATAAGCACAATATTTTCCTCTTGCGATCTCGGTAAACCTTGATCCCAAGAATGTCTGTTGCATCTCCTAAGTCTTTCATTTGAAACGATCGGATAACCAACTCTTTATGTCTAATAACAACTTCACATTGTTGCCAAGTAGAAGGATGTCATCTACGTAAAGTGCAAGAAATACCACATCACCGTTGACATCTAAACGATACACACAACTTTAAGCTAGCAACTGGGTAAATCCATGGACTTTACCACCTTGTCAAAGCATAAGTTCGGATCGTGAAGCTTGCTTAAGCCCATAAATAGACTTCTTAAGCTTTCATACTAGATGCTTTTCACCCTTCACCACATAACCTTGGTTCTTTGCATATAGATGTCTCTACCTTCTTCAAGGTAACCGTTTAGAAAAGCGGTTTCACATCCATTGCCAAACCTCAAGGTTTAAGTGGGCTGCTATGGCGAAAGAATTCGATGGACTTGAGCATTGCTACTGAAAAAGTCTCATCGAAATCGATGCCCTCAATCTGAGTGTACCCTTTCGCCACAAGCACGGCTTTAAAAGCGAAACCTCTCCATCGAATCTTTCTTCCTCTTGTATACCCACTTACTACCTATGGCTTCCTTGTCATCCGGTAGAGGTGTCTTTCGTATACATCCATAGTTGTTATGGACTCAATTTCTAAGTCCATAGCGGTGTGCCATGATCTTGCATCAATTTCTTGTATCGCCTCACTTTGTATGTCCATGGGTCGATTATTGCTGCTCGTTTCACGGGACTAAATCCAAGATTCACCCACGAACATAAATCGCTCGGGTTGACGAACAACCCCCACTACGATGGCGCCATCGGCACAATGGCAACGGTGGGTGCGATAACTTGTGGTTCTTTATCTTGCACAACTTGCTGGATAGGAGCCACTTGTACGGCCGGTATCTCCAGTGGAACTCGACCCACTTCAATTTCTTGAAGTATCTGGTGTCGTCCCTCCCACTAGACACGATATCTCGTACCTTTGGCTTAATCGGTGGTGGAATACGATCATCTTCTAATTCTTGAAGAATGATTTCAACTTTGGATTTATGGTTTTTCATATAATCCTCTTCTAAGAATCGGGCATTAGTGTTAATAATGATCTTCGGATCCTTAGGACTATAGAAATAACCACCCTTCGTTCCTTTAGGATAGCCATAAACGACGCACATCGGATCTCGACTCTAACTTGTCGCCTTGTTGTTCAAAGACACGTGTGGGATCGCCCATATCCTTATGTGGTTTAAACTAGGCTGCGCCCAAACCACAACTCGAAGGGTCTTTTCGATGACTTGGATGGTACTAGATTTAACAAGTATGCCATTGTTTCTAAGCATACCCCGAACGAAATAAGCAATGTTACATAACTCATCATTGATCTAACCATTTATAAGAGAGTCATATTTCTTCGCTCTGACACACCATTTTGTTGTGGTGTGCCCGGTGTAGTGAGCTGGGAGGTAATCCCACACTGCACCAAATAGTCCATAAACTTCGTTCTTGAGGTATTCGCCACCGCGATCGGACCATGATGACTTGATACTTTACCAAGCTTCGTCTCCACTTCCGCCTTAAATTCTTTGAATTTCTCAAAGCATTCAGACTTGCGGTGAAGCAGGTATATGTATCCGTACCTTGAGTAATCGTCAATGAAAGTGATAAAATACTCGTACCCTCCACGAGCTTGTGTTGACATAGGTCCACACAGTCGAAATGGACTAGCTCAATACTTCTTTGGCTCTATAACCCTTCGCGGTGCAGTCGACATCTTTCCTTCTATACAGGATTCGCAGACTGGGAACGAGTAACTGTGAGATCACCCAACGCTCCATTCTTAGCCAGTCTTTGGATCCTATTTAGATTGATGTGACCTAATCTAAGATGCCAGAGAAATGTGGTGTCATCTTGCGAAGAAAACTTTCTCTTCTTAAGGTTTGAAGTAGATGCAACATAATTAAAGGTATTATGTTTGGCAGAAATAGTATAAAGTGAATTATATAAAGTGCCACCACAGATAACTTCGTCATTTCTTATGATAGAAACACCACTATCAAAAATAACTGAATATCCATGAATAAATAGTTTCGAAACTGAAATAAGGTTTCGCCGAAACTCCGGCACATATAAAACGTCTTTCAATACTAAAACAGTTCTATCAAAACATAAAGTAACATCTCCGACTGCAACGGCCTCGACTTTCTCCGTGTTGCCCATGGAGATCGTTATCTCGCCATCACACAGCTCCCTTGTCCGCAGGAACCCCTGCAAGGTGTAACAAACATGATCAGTCGCACCCGTATCTACTACCCATGAATCAGTAGAACAAGTCGCTAAACATGTTTCCGTTACTAAAGCAAATGGCGTACCTTGTGCCTTAAGCATAGGGCACTTGACCTTCCATACCCAGTCTTGCCGTACTTGAAGCACTTGCCCCTCTCCTTTGGCTTTTTCAAGCCTCCGGTGGCAGACATGTTCTTGCTCCCACTGTTTTCTTTGCATCTACCACCTTTGGTGCCCCTTTTTCTTCTTCCATTTTTCAACGGAAAATTTGGGCCCCTAGATGTCCTAGCAATGCCATGTGCTCCTTTACTCATGACTCCTTCCATGCCACGAGATCATTAAGCAACTGACTAAGTATATACTCGGTCTTGCTCATGATCGCATTCACGCGAAAATTCTCAAAAGACTTGGGCAGTGTGTTGAGGATGATATCGACCTTGGCTTCGCCATCAATACCTCATCCCAACTGATCAAGACTATCCATGAGATGAGTCATGTGGAGACATGTTCATGGACCGAACTTCCTTCTTCCATTTTACACGCCAAGATTTCTCTCATTATGTGGGCGGATTGTCCGATCCAATGTCCAACTTACTCGAGACTTGATCATATTTCATCGCGTCTACCATCGGCCGATCTTTGTGAGTGCAAGCCTTTGGACATTGTAGTCATCATATAGCACTTGACCATATTTTTGACTTATGCGAAAGTCGCTTGACTCTCATTGCTCATTAGTCGATCGTCGATAAGGGCATCGGGTTTGGGAGTAGTGAGAACAAACATGTGTTCTTGATATAAGAACATATTCCATGTTTCGTTTCCACCGATAAAATTTGGACGGATAGAGGATTTTGTGCGAGCATATTGATAATCGATGTAAGAGACATATCGAAAAGTAATGTAAACACATAAGCATACGATCGCACATAATTACGTAACAATAATATTGTAACCTTTTGATAAAACAATATTAATTGAAACCTCCAATCGCCCAGGAATCCCACATGCAAGCCACGCGTGTGGGCGTTTACATGAACCCCCGACCGGACTAAAATATACCTTTTAGTCGTTTAATTTCAATCCATGTCAACTTATCCTTATGACAAATGAAATTAATGATTGGACTTCACTAGATCACATCACTATCGCAAGAAGGACTTGGCGGAAGTTGTACTTGAGGTGATGTCTAAGCAATGACCATAGTTTTAACGATGAAAATGAATTCTTAGAATTGGCATACTCACTAGGACCATACCGCTTCAATCAAATTCCTTTGTTATCTCATTTTAAATCTATGTCTAGAGAACTTATGAAAATCGCATATCAAGCCACAGCGTGTGGGCGTTTACATGAAACTTCCACTTCTCAATAGATTAAAATGTTTTATTTAGAAATCTCATCTAACAAACTTATGACAAGCAAGTGCAAGCAAGCCAGCGTGTGGGCGTTTACTCACGGTCACGTATCACTTTGTTTAGAGATCAAAAGTGGAGGTCTTGACATTTTAATTTAAAATTAATATGTCGGGTTACTTGCTTAGTCTTTTGTTTCAAAAGGTTTGTCCATGCAAATCACGTAATCCTAGCACGCTTTTCAATAGGACTCAACATGTAAAACATGCTCGCAGAATTCTAAAAAATGCTTGAAAAACGCGATAAATCTAGCATGCTTACTATGCGCATCCAATCACGAAAACATATAACATGTTTATCTACGTAATTTAAACATACATAGCATGCTTCTACATAATTTAAACATCCACGACATGCTTTGAACGATAAAAATAAAATAAAATCGTTTAATCGCGGCCCACTCGTGGATTCTATACTATCCCTGCCTAATTTATTACATAAATTTGTAAAGTACAAATCATTAAACTTGAAAACGGATCTCGCGTGCACGGGCACGGACCGGATTCGTCAAAAGCGGATTGGGCGAAAAATCGAAAACGGGCCGGATCATTGGAGCGAGCCGAACCGGTCGAAAATCTGGAACCGGGTCAAAAACGGGTTCGGGCGAAATTGGGCGGGTCGGCCCAGATGGGTCAAACCCTGCAACGCAGGGCACACCCACAGCACACCCAAAGACCATCGGCCGCCTGTCGCCCTATCTCGCATGTCGCCTGCCGAGCGCCGCCCGAGCCGTCGCCCAGCCCTCGCCGAGACCCGCTTAGAAGGCTCGCCCGGTCGGACGAGGAATCGTCTTGCGACTCACGCGGCTGTCGGCCGAGTCCGCTGCGATCGCCCGGAAAAATCGCGCTCTGCCGAGCCCTGCCGCACTTTGAGGTTTCCGCGTGCATGCTCGCGTCGAGGCCGCCGAGTGCTACCGAGGTCTCGCGCGAGAATCGCGCGCCCCCGCGTCGCCCGCGTCTACCGAGACCTCGCTGAGGTTTCCCGGCACCATCTGCCGAGCTGTCTGCACGCTACCCGCCGAGGCACCTGCGCGCGCTGCCTATGGACGCTGAGGTTTCCCGCGCGATAAACGTGCGCCTCGCCTGCGTCTGCCGAGATCCACCGGGCGCGCATGCTCGGTAGCCGAAGGTGCCGAGACATCTCTGTGGCGCGTGCCCACTGCACGCTTTGGTGCGAGCGAGCCGTGCCGCCCGTCTTGATGCGATGCTCTTGCCACGTCCGTCTGCGTGTCGTGGTCGTGCGGGCGTGTGCGTGGCGCCGTGCACACCGAAGCGTGCCGTCGCCCGCCGCGTCGTCGCGCCCGTCGATTGTTTCCGATGTAATGTCGTCGTCTCATTCTTCGTGCTTTTATCTTCGTTCTTCTTTACGGATAAGATTTACAAGAAAAATCAAATCTAACCACGGATTTTCTCGTGATGAAAAACAAAATCCGACAAAAATAAAGCGAGCTACGGTGAGCGATGATTCACAATTAATTAATTGCGCGTTATAATCAAGCGTGAATTAATCCAGCAGTCGAATCGATCCGGGCTCGATACCAATTGATGAAATCTAATTTTAACCCTCTCCGATGATCTATATTGGATGTTTAATTCACCATACATTGATTATATTCTAGCATGCACCTATATAATTAATTGCAACACGTGGGAGTTTTCTCGTGTTTACTGCGAATCATGGGGATGAATAGATCAAGACTCGTGCTTTGATCTTACGGGTATATCCGTTTGCCTAAACTCCAATGCCGAGTGAGGACAATCTATGGAGAATGCTATAGAAAACGTCTTCCTCCTTCTCTCACAATTTTGAAAATTCTCACACTTTTGGGAAGTATAATTCTCGAAAATTTTAGCTTGAGCATTAACCTTGATTTTCTCTCTCCTTATATTTATAATGCAACCTAAACCCTATCAAGATAGGATTTATGCATATCTAATAAATATAATCTTATCACTTAAGATAGAGAGGATCAAGTCGAGTCTAGTGGGACTCTAAGAGGTGGACGATTTTCCCTTAGCAACAGGCTGGATGGGCGGCCAGGATCAAATCACGAGGAATAAAGATGGGCCTCAAATAAATTAATTATCTTATGTTCAACCCGAACATAAATTAATTCATAAACATTTATTCATGCCACTAGAGAATAAATGTTGACTTACCCTTTATTACCGAAGGTGAGTCGGACTTGCACTTAGACTTCACGAATCCCGTATTTAAGATATCGTATGTCCATTAATTATTCTGATTACATTGCTTAAAATAATTAATATCTTTAATTCATAAGTAGTACCACTCAACCTTATTATTGTACTTGAGATAACTCAACCTGCAGGGTTTAGTACAATAAACATTTTGAGCTCCTTAAGGGGACATCATCATCCTAAACGAATACGGTGACTCGATACAGGTAACTAGCATGACATATAAGCAGTGCCACCACCCAAGATGCAGAGAATCTTGGGTTATCTCATGTAACCCTCACCCATAGCAAGTCAAAGTGATGAACATCAACTCATACTCACCTAATACCTTATCGAGGTTTAGATCAACGTAAGTCTCCGAGATGTAGGTTCTTCACGACGGTCAGATAGAAGAACTCATCTCACTGTGATCCATCAATACGTCAGAGACGTACCAGCATAAACAAGCAACCAAGTCAAGTCACTTCTTATCTACACCGCTGCCTATACCGACAACTCGTCCTCAAGTTGTCTCAGTTGTGATACTTTTTATATCTCATTAAGCTTGACCAATCATACAGACTTCTGTGATCTACAACACACTGTATGATCTAACTTATATATGAGATAAAGGGACATACATATGCAATCAAGTAATCAATTCAGATAGGAGATTGTAATAGTGGTAACAGGAAACATTGTATACAAGCTCAATCAAAACTGCTTCCAGTATACAAATCCAACACAAACACCACACCAGATCTTTCAGTATAAGACAAAAAAAATCACACCAACTCCAATTAAAAAATGTATCGTGTTACGCATATATTCTATTTTTTCTTGCTAGTCCAAAAAAAAAAGGACGTCCCTTCTGTTTAATTGTTTATCATCATAGTACAAAATATTTTATATTTTAAGTTAAAGAGATATATTCTAATCTATTCGTTTTAATTAGATTCTAAATGTATAGTAGATTTCAATTAGATATTTATAAATCTTAATTGAATTTAATGTATAATACTAATCAATACACACAAATTTGCCTTAAAATGATTGTATAAAAAATAATTGTTATAAAGAATAGTTAATTAATGAACTCAACCTTTTTTCATTTTTTTCTATGATGGGTTCACACCCACTTGGTCTAATATTTTGCAATTAGATAACAGTGTAAAAGGCTCTTAACATGCAGTGCATCATAAATACTCGTAAATTACTTTTGTATTTAATAATTTGTAGGGTGAGCAAAATACCGAAATTGAATATCCGATCCGAACAAATCAAAATTTAAAATTCGGTTCGGATTTTTGATTTTCGGTTCGGATCGGATTAGTATTTTCAAAATTTGATTTTCGGATCGGATTGGATTTTTAATTCAAAAATCCAAAATCCGAATATATATAATTTATATATAATAATAATATTTTATTTAAATATTTTTAAATTTAATATAAATATATATAAATTAACAAAAATTGATTTCGGATTTTCGAATTTTTCGATTCGGTTCGGATATTTTTATAAAATTTTCGGATTTTCAGATTTCGGATATTCGGATATTCGGTTCGGATCGGATTGTTTTCCTCTCAAAATTTGAATTTTCGGATCGGTTTGGATTAGGCAAAATCGAACGAAATCGAATCTCACCCCTAATAATTTGAAAATAACACACACACATATACATATATAATATATACAATAGGTATATGCCTAATTACAGATAATTAGTAAAATAACAAAAACTTCATATACTTTAATATCCTATAAATTGATAATATATAAAATGTAGAGATATCTCAAAACTAGTAGCATTTGTTAACTTGCTAATTTGTTTGTGATCGATCTTAATTTAGTTAGGAAATAAATGCGAGAAGAATCTGAGGATTTACGTGGTTCGATCTTTGAATTAGATCTCGTCCCACGGAGCGAGAGAGAGTATTCGTGTATTGAATGTGTGAAGCGATTACAAAGAGTGTGAATGATCTATTTCGTCTAATCTAGCCTCTGTTTATACACAATTATTTAGACCTAGATCTTAAATCCAGGTCTTCTCTAAATAGGATTCGAGATCTTGGATAGGATCTTAATCCTATCCCTTCTCAAATTAGGATTCTTTTAGATATGGCCGAGCCTTCGCGTCCCACCGGTTTAGGGGTCTTCGTGGGCGAACTTGTCGAGCCGAGCTTGACGCGTCGGTTTACTTGCATTGGGCACGATGCTTGGGCTGGCGGTTGGGCCATATCCTATCACAACCCTACCCCAAAAAGACGCAGGTCGAGTCGTATTGGTTTTGGGTTGTTTATCTTGAGGCGGTAGAAACGATCGACTTGGTATGTGTCAATGTTTCAAGTCATATACCACGTTTGCGAGGCATCTGCCGAGGTTGTCTTGTATTGTTACTATCTCTTGCCGGCGTTAAGTCGAGTTTTCTGTTTTGCTTCACTTTGACGAGGCGATAAGCCGAGGTCTCTGGTGACTTCACTGGCGGGCGTTAAGCGAGGTCTTCAGTGGCCTCTCGGCGGGCGTTAAGCGAGGTCCTCGGCCGACTTTACCTACGAGGGCGTTTAACCTGGGTCTGCTGTGCGGCTTCACCGATGAGGCGTTAAGCCGGTCTCTGGTGACTTCACTGGCGGGCGTTAAGCGAGGTCTTCAGTGGCCTCTCGACGGGCGTTAAGCCGAGTTCTTCGTCTGGCGTCACCGACGGGCGTTAAGCGAGGCCGAACACGGATTTTTTCTCGTCATTGAGTACGGGACACGGGATACGCATTTAATGCGGCGGTTGGATTCGATAAAGCGCATAATGGGGAATATCTTCCTTGATACGCCATTTCTCATATCACTTTGCTATTTCAAAATTTCGGACTTTCAAACTTCGAAAAAAAGCATATAACTGTCGCCATTGTTGTCTCGGGTTCATCACCATCATCCTCGAAAAACCAAAAGTAAGTTATAAACTTCTTCTTCTAGTAAATCTTGAGCTTCAGATTGTATGCGTACCTATGTTCCCCTTCGGGATTTTGGTAAAGTTTCTTCTTTTTCTTCTATTTTAACAATCTCCGATGTAAAGGAGATTGTCTCCCAATCTATATTTCTTGATATTATTTATGTTGCCCCGTCCGGAGCATAGGGCTTGTGCCCTCAGAAGGGTTTGTCACGTGTCTGAAGGCGACCTCCCGGCTGGTCTTCGTGTTCATATCCTCGTGTATATGTCGAATTTCAACGGATGTTCGGCATATCACTTCTGAACTTTCGCCAAATTCTTTCCGGCATCTGGTGGGCTAGGTGTCTATGCCCATCGGCATAATTTTCCTTTCACATTAGGGCTTGTTCTCGGTTTTGCAAGCGAAGGGTGGTTCGGGTGGTATTATTTATCACCCCGTCGCAAATCAGCGAAGATAAAGTCGAAGATCTCGAACCGGAAGAAGTTTTCTTCAGCCGGTTCGAGGATCTCTGAGTTTACATGGCGATCGGAGAAGATCGCTGATGTGATGGTTGACAAGATTGACGGTGGCTGGAGGAGCCTTTGGACAAAGTAGGTCTCGTGGATGAGGCCTTTCCGAGGCCGAGCTTGCGGTGCGGGCTTAGCCCTTATGATCCTACCACCGAGGTGGAGTCGGTGAAGGGTGAGGCCCCTCCTTCTCTTCTGTCTTTTGTTGCATGATTATCCGTGTGTGTATGCCCGACTTCTTGTATTTTTGCGGTGAACTTGATCGGGGATAAGAAGAAGAAGAGGAAGAGTCGGCGGCGTGTCGAGCTCCTCCTCTATTTTGAAGGATGTCGAGCTCCCTCCCGATTTTGAAGGATGTCGAGGATATGCACGAAGCGGCGAGGAGGCTTGAAGTCCCAGTCGCACCTCTTAAGCGTTTTAAGAGGTTAAGCGTGCAATCCACGAGGCCATGGTTCTTTGCCGACCGTAATGTGTCGTCGTTGGCGCTCAGCGAGCTCCCCTATCTTTCCCGAGGTAGCGACTGCCTCTTATGCCTTGTGAAGTAGTATAAAGAATTTATTCTTCCGACTGATGGGATTACGTATAGGGGTTGCGGTCGTGTCGGCCGAGGTGGCCAAGATGTCTGCCGGATGGCCCGGATGTCGGTCTCATGCGGACTTCTTGAAAGGTCTTGTTAGCAGTTTGTGGGGTGGCCCGGTATGCTCGGGAAGTGGAGGAGGAAGACTCTCCTCGTCCAAGAGATTAGCGAGGCCGAGGCAAAGCTCGGGACCTCGTCAAGCGAGCGGATCGGCTGGTGTCGGCGGCGGCGGCGGTCGGCGATGGAGGTGGCAAGGGCTGGGGCTGCGGAAGCGCCGGAGGTCAAGTCGCCTTAATGAAGGCAGAGTTGGAGGCTCGGCGTCGGGAGGCCGAGGTGGCGAGCTCGTGGGGAGATGCTTCGGGCATTTGCGGAGAGGCTATTCCTGTCTGGAGGCTTCTCCGGGATGGTCAGTGATGCGGCCGAGGTCCTCAATAAGCGCGCCATCTCAGATGCAATCGAAGAAGTCGCCGAGGACTACCTGTGGATAAATCAGTATGGGTATGAGGAGATTGAGGATGATGTCTGAGGCGGGCCTATTTCGATGTCCTTGTCCGCGGCACGAAGGAGCTTCTGTCTTCAGAGCTCGACTTCGTCCTCGGTTCTGCTGACCGCGGAGTCTATTCGCGTCTGTCCCGTGGACCGAGATCCCCTGACCGACGCTTTAATGGCTGATCGTGCAAAGGGGTCGGGAGGCGGCACCGGGGCTTCAAGGCGGCGAGGCTCGGGAGTTCTGAGGAGGCCGAGCGAACGAGCCAAAGTGAGGCGGAAGAGACCGAGGCTTTCCGAGCTCGGGGCGGTGAGGTGGGCAGGCCGAAGCTTCGGAGGGTCAATTGATCCACTTTTTTTTTTTTTGAATGTAAATGTATATTGGTTTCTGCCTAAGGGCATATTAATAAAATCACAAGTTTATGCGAGAAAACTTATCTTTTATTCGGTTATACTTTGAAATGCTTGATGTTTCTCCTTGGTTGAACCAAATCGAAGACTTGTCGCGCTCTGGAATTGAAAGAGGTCGAACTCCTTCATATGAAGGACAACCGGCCATGTGCGGTAGTCGATATTAAGCATAGAGCTACCGGAGGCGTGACGAGCTCCGAGCTCGTCTTTTGCAATGGAGGAGTCGTTCGAGGTCGCCATGAGAAGGCTAAATTAATAGGCGAGGAGCATGCCGAGTGCGAGGAGGTCATCCATCGAAATGGTGGGATGACTATCTCGGAAGTTGAAGCCAAGGTTGTCGAGACCGCTGCTTGTTGTGCGAGGTACCGGCGTGAATATGGGCGGACCTCCTGGCACCACACGGGCGGTTATTTGAATTAAAAGGCTCGGAGGCATATACAAGACCGTCATCGCTCGACAACCACAGCTCGAAGAACTGCTTCGACGGGATGCAGAGGCCTCTTCTTCTGCCGAGGCTTCCTGGTCTACAATAAATGCTCCGAATTTTGACGATCCGGCGTGGATAGCTCAAGAGAGGCGCGCTATGGCCCTTGAACGACGTGGATCCTCAAGGGGCGGTCGGGCATCATCGAGTGGTCGAGGTCGATCTAGCGAGCTTTATCATCGGCGGCCGGTCGGTGGCGAGCTCATAGTGTAGATCGAGGACGAGGTAGAGGTAGGATTAGTATAGATGAGCCGTTGAATCGCGATTTTTCTAGGGATTGGCTCGGTTTTCCGGTCCCTCCGCCTCGTAATATGTAATCTGCATAACTTATTTTTGAAATAAGAAAGATTTATTTGCTTCGTATTGACTTTATATTGAACAAAAGTAATATCGAAGGGAGTTAAATCCTTGTAGAGAGTTCCGTCTTGAATAAGCGAAGGAATCCGTTCTCGTGAAAGGTAGCTCGTCCTTGTAGAGTTCCGTCTTGAATTAATGATTTTTGCGAGGTCGCCGGGAGGGTGGTCACTTATTTCGTCTACATAGAGTACCGTCTTGAAATAAGCGAAGGTAATCGATCTCGTATGTAGGAATGGTTCTGTTTTGCCGAGGTCGTCGGGAGGGTGGTCCCTTATTTCGTCTACATAGAGTACCGTTTTGAAATAAGCGAAGGTGTCGATCTCGTATGTAGGAATGGTTCTGTTTTTGCCGAGGTCATCGGGAGGGTGGTCCCTTATTTCGTCTACATAGAGTCCGTCTTGAAATAAGCGAAGTGTCGATCTCGTATGTAGGAATGGTTCCCTTTTTGCCGAGGTCATCGGGAGGGTGGTCCCCTTACAGCGTTTAAATTCATCTTCGTATGAAGCGAAGGTAATCTAACCTCCGTCGAGGGAATTTGTCCTCCGTGGGGTATAGAATAATGGTGAAGATTAATTATGCATTAGTGACAAATAAAACATGCACAAAAAATAAAATTTTATTGATAAAAGACGACGTAACAAAGTAAGACTTAGACTCGATTAAACAGGACTCTGAAAACACGACCGAACAAGACTCGACCTTTGACACTTATGCATAATATCTCTTGAGATGAATGATGTGTCATGCGTTGGGTAATTGCTCACCGGACAATTAGGCGAGCTTATAGGCCCTTTGTCGAGGACTTCGTCGACCAGATGAGGTCCTTCCCATGTGGCTTCCAGCTTGCCGAGCTGCACGGCTTTGCTGACTTCATTATTTCGGAGTACGAGGTCGCCCACTTGGAATTGTCGGGTTTTAACACGCTGGTTGTAATACCGAGCTACTTGTTGCTTGTCCGAGCTTCCTTGATGTGGCGAGGTCTCTTTTTCTTGAGTAGATCCGGATCAGCTCGTGGATTTTCCTCATTGCTTCGCAGAAGTCGATGGTGCGGGGACTTGGTACTCCAATTTACGGGGATCACCGCTTGGTTCCATACACCAAACCTGTAGGCGTTTCTCCGTTCGAGGTCTAGGTGTTGTTCGGTATGACCACAAAACTTGTGGTAAATTTTCCACCCAAAGGCCCTTAGTTCGGTCGAGACGAGTCTTCAGTCCCTTCACGATGGTCCTGTTGGTGACTTCGGTCTGACCATTTGCTTGAGGATGGGCCACCGAGGTGAATTTTTGTTGGATCCGAAGCTCTTGACACCACTCTCTGAATGTCTTATCAGTGAATTGTGTTCCGTTGTCCGAAAGGAGGATATGAGGGATGCCGAAGCGACACACTATGTTCTTCCAGACGAAGTTGAGGGCGTTCTTGCTTGTGATTTTTGCCAAGGGCTCAGCTTCCACCCACTTCGTGAAGTAGTCAATCGCAACAATTAGGAATTGGAGTTGTCCTGGTGCTTTACAAAGGGGCTACGATGTCGATCCCCATTGCATAAGCGGCGAGGGCTCAGTATGGAGGTGAGGTCGGTCTGCGGTAGCCTCGGTACGTTCCCATGGAGTTGACACTTCGGACACTTTTTCACAAGGTCAATTGAGTCCTGGAACATCATTGGCCAATAGTATCCCCATCTCATGACTTTTTTCGACAAGGCTCGGGGTCCGATGTGACTTCCGCATGATCCTTCGTGCACTTCTCGCAGAACGTAATCAGCTCGGTTCGGACCCAAGCACCTTAAGAGAGGCTGGAGATATGACTTTCTGTATAGGACCCCCTGCTCAATTGTATATCGCATAGATTTGTTCAGGATCCTCCTAGCTTCCAGCTTGTCATGGGGCAGTTCGCCATTCTCCAGGTACTCTCGAATGGGAGTCATCCAATTGGGTTCTTCATCCGAGACTACGTTGACCTCGGCTCCGTCATCGGTATCGTCTATGCTTCTGCTTTGGACTTCTTCTACTGGCGGGCTCGTTGACGACGAGGCCAATTTACTAAGATGTCATCTCATTTTGTTTTGCTCCTTGGGATGTGAACTATCGAAAGTATGAGAAAATCCGTTGCGAGCTTTTGCTTTTCAAGGTATTTCTTCATCCTGTTGCTTTTTGCTTCGTATTTTCCCAACATTTGGCTTACTACGACCGAGAATCACTTTGTGAACTTGCGGCTCGTATTTGGAGATTTTGAGCTAGGCGAAGTCCTGCGATCAGGCTTCATACTCTACGTTGTTCGTATTTTGAATGTGAACCGAAGTGAGTAGGTGATCTCTTGGCCGTCCGGGCCTAGGAGTAAGATTCTGCTCCGCTACCGTTTTCCCGAAGCCCGTCAACATAGAGTTGCCGGCATTCCTTTGGTATTTCATCCATTGGTTCGGCCGGCATAGTCCGTCTGGACTCGGTGGGCTTGGTTTCTCGGCGAAGTTAGTCTCGGCCGGAAATCCGCTGGGCTTGACCTTTGATGGCTGGCGGGGCGAAGGATATATCGTGCTCGCCCGATTCGATTGCCCATTTGGCGATTCTCCACGAGGCTTGAGCCGTCAATACTTGCGAAGTGGGTAGTCGGTGAGGACTTGTATGGGATGTGCATGGAAGTATGGGCGTAGTCTCCTCATGGCGTTTACCAATGCTAGGGCAAGCTTCTCCAAGGGCGATACCTCGTTTACGGGCCTTTTAGTGCTCGGTTGATGAAATACACGGGAGCCGCGTCCTTCCTCTCGTGCAAGACGCACTTATGGATTCGTCCGGGCGGCGGGTAGAGAAAATGACCTCTCCTCTTCGGGACGGATAGAGTGGGGAGTTTGGCGAGTAGCTCTTGAGATCTTCAAAGGAGGACTTGTGTACATCATCCCATGAGAATTTCGGGGCCTTTTGAGTATCTTGAAGAAGGGTAGGCTGCTTATCCGCTGACTTTTGAAAGAAAGCGGCTCGGTCGGACTATCTGCACTGTCGACCTTATGTACGTCATGGATGGTCTTTGGCATGTTCATTTCCAAAATGGTTTGGACCTTGGGCGGGTTGGCTTTTAGCCCTTCTTGTGAAACCCAAGACCCTAAGAACTTTCGCACCGGATAAACGTGCACTCGGGGTTAAGTTTCGTGTTGATTTTTCGGAGAAGGCGAGAGGCGATTGAGGTCGGCAACATGCGGCTTCCTCCTTGCTTTTGACGACGATGTCGTCTCGTATACCTCCACATTCGACCTATGTAGGGTTGAAATATTTTGTCCACCATCCTTTGATAGGTAGCCCTTGCATTCTTGAGGCGAATGGTATCTTTTATCGAAAGACTACGAAGTCGGTAATGAAGGCTGTCTTGGCAGCGTCTTACGTCGTCCATCGGGACTTGGTGATACCCTTTGTATAAGTCCAAGCGAAGACTTCGTATCCGACCAGCGCGTCGACCTTCTTGTCGATGTTGGGAAGGAGATAGCAATCCTTTGGGCGATGTTTGTTGAGGTCGGTGTAGTCGATACATTCGCCATCCCTCCTCCTTTCTTCACCATCACCGGGTTGGCTATCCGGTCGATATTTGACCTCGAGCGGTATGCGAGCTTTTAACACCGGTTCACCTCGTCGTGAATGACTTGGTTCCGTTCGGTGCAAAAATTATTTGCTTCATCGAGTCGGTTTTATGTTCGGTCGATGTTGAGCCGGTGGTGATGATACTGGTGAGACTCCGGTCATGTCGAGGAGACTAAGCAAACACATCTCGGAATTCCGTAGGAGTTGGATGATCGATTCTTTATTTGGTGCCTTGGTGAGACCAACTTTGGCGACCTTTAAGGGCTCATCTTCGTAAATCGACCACTTCCGCTGGTTGTCGGGAGTGTACTTCGACTCCAACTCTCGGGCTCCTTTAATTGCTATGCACTGTGGGTCTTTGGACCGAGGTCCCCGCACTCGTAAAGGCAACCCGCATACATTCCTTGCTTGCTTTTGATCACCTTGGATCACGGCTGCTCCCTTGTGGTGAGTATCTTCATTGTCGGTGGTACGTTGAGCATACCGCCTTACGTTCACCAATCTCGCCTAGTATGATGTTATATGGAGAGTGGGCCTTCACTACGAAGAATTGCACCACCTTGGTGGAGCTCGTTGGTGACTTCCCCACCGTGACGGGTAGCTCTATTATCCCTTCCGGGCGCGTCTCTTCTTGGACGAAGCTTCGGAGTGGTAGCGGCGCTTGTGCGAGGCGCGCTTCTTCTATCCCTAGCTTGTCAAAACATTCCTTGAAAAGGATGCTTACCGACGCGCCGCTATCAATGTACACGCGTTTCACCAACTTATTCGCGACCACTGCATGGATCACCAGCGCATCCTGGTGGGGTACTATTACGGGTACGGGGTCGTCCTCGGAGAAGGTGATCGCCTCGTCCTTTCTGAACCTCTTGTTGTTAGGCTCGCCGGTGTTAGGACTTCGGCTTTGGCCTTGAGGAGGACTTCGTGACTCCACGGGGAGCCCGTAATAGTGGAGATCACCCGTCATATTGGGACTCGTCGTCTCCTTCCTCATCGATGTCGCCCGCTTTTTTTTGTGGGGCGCAATTTCCCTCTTCCTTTGCTTTCTCTTCTCTCTCTCTGCGGTCGGCTTGGCGACCACATATTTAGTACTTCTTGGGGGTCCATCACGAACCAACATCTCTATCTCTCCCATGAGTTCTTTGCACTCTTTGATGTCGTGCCCATAGTCTCCATGGAATGAGCAATACTTATCCACAGTTCGCGCCTCTTTCCTCCTGTCATCGGTCGAGGCTTCTCGAGCAGTTCATATGGAGTCGTAGATTTACGCCTCGGCCGTCAACGGGGTATATTGAGGTCGCTCCGAGGTGTCACGCGGACCGAGCCTGGACCTTATAGGGCGATGTAATCTTTCCAAGGCGCTTCGCCGGCCTTGGTTCCGATCTCCATTCCTTCATCTCTTCTTCCTTTTTCGAGGCTCGCCTTATGCCTTGCGCTTTTCTTATCGGCCTCGTCCGCTTTGGCGAACCGATTGGCTATGCGCCACAGCTCCATCGCAGTACGGGGTTCGTACTTGATGATCTCTCGGTATAAGGCCCCCGGCAAGATGCCGTTTTGGAAGGCCGAGATGACTAACGGTCGATGTTGAGCGGTGGTGATGATACTTGGTGAGACTCCGGTCGTGTCGGGGAGACTAAGCAAACACATCTCGAATTCCGTAGGAGTTGGATGATCGATTCTTTATTTGGTGCCTTGGTGAGACCAACTTTGACGACCTTTAAGGGCTCATCTTCGTACAATGCGACCACTTCCGCCTGGTTGTCGGGGAGTGTACTTCTTGACTCCAACTCCTCGGGCTCCTTTAATTGCTATGCCTGTGGGTGCTGGACCGAGGTCCCTGCACCTCGTAAGGCAACCTGCATACATTCCTTGGCTTGCTTTTGATCACCTTGGATCACGGCTGTTCCCCTTGTGGTGAGTATCTTCATTGTCAGGTGGTACGTTGAGCATACCGCCCTTACAGCGTTCAGCCAATCTCGCCCTAGTATGATGTTATATGGCGAGTGGGCCTTCACTACGAAGAATTGCACCACCTTGGTGGAGCTCGTTGGTGACTTTCCCACCGTGACGGGTAGCTCTATTATCCCTTCCGGCGTCTCTTCTTGACGAGCTTGCTTGAGTGGTAGCGGCGCCAGTGCGGTAGCGCTTCTTCTATCCCTAGCTTGTCAAAACATTCCTTGAAAAGGATGCTTACCGACGCCGCTATCAATGTACACGCTTCACCAACTTATTCGCGACCATCGCATGGATCACCAGCGCATCACGGTGGGGTACTATTACAGTGCAGGGTCGTCCTCGGAGAAGGTGATCGCCTCGTCCTTCTCGAACCTCTTGTTGTTAGGCTCGCGGTTTTAGGACTTGGCTTTGGCCTTGAGGAGGACTTCGTGACTCCACGGGGAGCCCGTAATAGTGGAGATCACCCGTCATATTGGGACTCGTCGTCTCCTTCCTCATCGATGTCGCGCTTGCTTTTTTTTGTGGGCGCAATTTCCCTCTTCGCTGCTTTCTTCTCTCTTCTGCAGTCGACTTGGCGACCAGATTCAGTACTTCTTGGGGTCCATCACGAACCAACATCTCTATCTCTCCTATGAGTTCTTTGCACTCTTTGATGTCGTGCCCATAGTCTCCATGGAATGAGCAATACTTATCCCTGGTTCGGCGCCTCTTTCCTCCTGTCATCGGTCGAGGCTTCTCGAACAGGTTCATATGGAGTGCGTAGATTTCTGCCCTCGGCTTCGTCAGCGGGTATATTGAGGTCGCTCCGGGTGTCACGCGGACCGAGCTCGGACCTTATAGGCGATGTAATCTTTCGAGGAGCTTCGCCGGCCTTGGTTCCGATCTCCTTCCTTCATCTCTCTTCCTTTTTCGGGGCTCTGCCTTGCATGCGCCAGCTTTTCTTATCGCCTCGTCCGCTTTGGCGAACCGATTGGCTATGCGCCAGACTCCATCGCGATGCGGGTTCGTGCTTGATGATCTCTCGGTATAAGGCCCCAGCAAGATGCCGTTTTGGAAGGCGAGATGACTAACAGTCGTTCACGTCTTGACCTTCAAACACTCCTTGTTAAACCTCGTCATGAAGTCACCGATGGACTCGTTACGGCTTTGCCTTATGGTGAGGAGGTGTGCCGACGACGTTTTGACTCATATACGGAAGAACCTTCGATGGAAGGCGCCATCGAGTCGCGATAGGGCCGATGCTTCCGTGGCGGTCGTCGAACCACTGCGGGCGTTGTCGACGAGTAACTCGGGAAGAGTTTGCACATATGAACCGTCTTTGAGGCGTTGGTTGATCATGTTGTATTGGAACTGCGAGAAAGTTTTGTGGATCCTCGATCCGTCATAGGCGATGCTCGGTACCGTATTTATCCGGGGCGGAGTGTTGAGTATCCTGTTTGAGAACGGGTGACTATTTTCCGTACCCGTCGAAGCCGTCCTCGGAGATTGGGACGGAGTTCGACGATCGAACTTCGTTTTGGTGACTCGGACCGACCTCCCGGCGGCCATGATGCCTTTTCCGCTGCTCGTTCCTTGGAGGCGGGCGGAGTTCGTGATCGGACTCGTTACGCGATCGGGGCGGCCGTGGCGGTCACGACGTCCTCTCCCGCGTCGCTCGTTCCTTGCGCGGTCGGTTTGGGCCCCGACCTCTCGTTGTGATGCCTCGTACCTAGATGAGGCTTGGCGTTCGTCTTCGGGGCGTGGCCGACTACGTGCTTGTTGAGTCTGGAGAAAGCTCTCCTTATTTTTCTCGAGAAACCCCTTGACAGCGTCGTCAAGGTTTACTTGCGGAGCCGGAGGTTCCCCTGGATTGTTGCTGCGATTTCCTTCGCTATGGTATCCTGCCTCCTGCAGGGCGGGGTGTCCGTGCTCGTCGAGACTTTGGACATATCCTTCGGGGGTTTCTTCTCTGATCGGGCTCTTCCCGAGCTGAGCTCGGCGTTCCCTCTCGCCGTCAGCGTTGTTGTTGCCGGCGACGGTCCTGGATGCATGACTTCTGGTGTACCTGGTCATGATTATTTCCCTGTAAATGGTGGTTGATCGAAAACACAAAATTTCGGTTCCCACAGACGGCGCCAGTGATCGATCTTAATTTCATTAGGGAAATAAATGCGAGAAGAACACAAGGGATTTACGTGGTTCGATCTTTGAATTAGATCTACGTCCACGGAGCGAGAGAGTATTCGTGTATTGAATGTGTGAAGCGATTACAAAGAGTGTGAATGATCTATTTCGTCTAATCTAGCCTCTATTTATACACAATTATTTAGACCTAGATCTTAAATCAGAGGTCTTCTAAATAGGATTCGAGATCTTGGATAGGATCTTAATCCTATCCCTTCTCGAATTAGGATTCTTTAGATATTGCTTGAGCCTGCGTTCCCTGGTTTTAGGAGTCTTCTTGGTAGAACTTGTCGGTAGAGCTTGACGTCGCTTTCTTTCATTGGGCGCAGTCTTTGGGCGCAGCGGTTGACCATATCCTGTCGGTTTGTATTATGAATCCATCAATATTCAAACAAAATAGGTAGATAATATTCTGCAGTAGACAGTGTGCTTTGCGGATTATTATAAAAATGCTGATGTCTTTACTTTGAGCCGGTATCCTTGTCAATTAATTACATATTTATACATTCATACAATTCAATTCGATCTTTCTTTTTCATTAAATAACCATCATGTTTATCTTTTTGTTTTAAAACCAATTTAACCATTATAAATTTTAGCTAATTTACCATGTTGGTCGAATACGTATGTATTTCAAAGACCACATAATCCATTCAAATTTGAAAACTTACACAAAAATACTATATGGGGAGTTAAAGTCGACCAATTTAAGCCACAATATAAAATTTTCGATATTATTCCAAGATGTGTGTATTTTGATTAATCATCTTATATGTAATAGATTTAACTTGCAAATCACACTAAATAAAATAGGAAGTCATAATAAGATGTTAAACGACGAACTTACGATGATTAGCCACATTCTGCTTGTAGATCATCTCAAAACTGATTACAAAATTGATTATTGTTTTCTTTTTGAAACTGTATTAATTTATCAAATTATAATTCAAACTTGAATTTTAGATGGACATGCCCAAACTCCAAAATTACTTGATATATTTGATGGTGTCCTTTTTTTTCATTCGTGTAAAATAATCTATTTTTTTAATTCAGGAATTTAGCAAATTAATACACCACCGAAAATGTATCTGTTAAAACCGGTTTCTCCTGCAGCCACGAATTTGTATGTACAACTTCTGAGGCACAACGTATAACAAACAACCACTTGAAGAAAAAGCATCCCTCAATTATACAAAATTCAGGCGATAGACTTGTAAATGGAGGAGAAGAAATCGAGCACGCAATTCGACGACGACGAAGACGAATTTCACGATGCGCTCTATGAATTCCCGTTTTACGATTGTCGAGAGAGTTTTTCCGGTCCAGTCGAAACCAATTGTAATGAATCAATCTCAGATCCCGGCCCTAATCCACCTTTTGAAGAAAAATCCCCACCGCCGGCGATTCTCCACTGCCGCAGCTCTCGGTCGAGTAGAAAATCCTTCGGGGATGACTCGACGGGCTCGGCGAAGCTCGGCACGCCGGAAAGCGTGGACAAATACTTGAGAGAGAGAAAGGTATTGCTTTCTCGGAAATTCGAGGAATACGAGAAGGGATTGGAAGATGCGAAACTTGCTTTGCAGAAAAATGAGACGAGCGAAGAGAAATCGACGATAACGGATGCGAACGCTGCATCTCATGGTGAAGAATCAAACTTGGGAGGAAGTGATTATTCGAATTCCAGCCTTCTGTTCACGCTGGCTGGTATAGTAATCAAGCCCATCAGCTTCCAAATACATTTGCTAGTCAAAATTTTCATGTTTACGATACGGTTGGCGTATTACTCGTACATGATTGTGTTTAACCCTTTGGGGCTTTTGATGGCATTCAAAGGGTATATGATTCAGGAATTGAAAAAAAATTGGAATCTCATGTTTGGAATTGTTTCAGAGTATGTCTATGAATGGTTGAAAGAGCAGCGAGCGATTTGGAAACTGGGGTTGAAATGTGGTTGGGGATTGTTATGGTCAGCTTATGTGTGTGCTGTGTTGGTCGGTTTGTTGGTGTCGGCATTTGTGATGGGCGGAGTATTGATCAAAGTGGTGGTAGAGGAACCGATTAGGATGAGTAGGAGCTTGAATTTCGATTATTCAGAGAAGAGCCCGGTGGCTTTGGTGCCGATCATGACCAATGTGAAGATGGATCATGATGTGAGGCATTTCGTGGAGAAGCCTGAAATCTTGAAGGTCAGTGGATCAAGGGTCGTGCCACGTGATCACAGGGTGCAGGTTACTGTATCTTTAACGTTGCCCGAGTCTGAATACAACCAACATCTTGGGATTTTCCAGGTACGTGTTTATTTGATGTCGGTGTATTGTTCTTTGTCTCTGCTACTGAAATTCGTATGTTGTTGTGATCGAGTGTGTTGATGACTGCATTTTATCGTTAGCCATGGATTAAGGTGAAATAAGTTAGGTATGTGTTGTTTATCTGCTTCCATGAAGTTCAAGGATGTTGGTGTTGGAATATTATAATTGTGTCCTGTTCACATATAGAGATTGGGATACATTACTGCAAAGTGAGCCTTTTGCTTTTTTGTATATTCGAGAAGTAGTTAGTTTTGCTGAGAGTTTATTCTCTATTGTATTTGTCTATAACATTATTTACCACTCAATTGTGTTTGAAAGTTCTTAGATTTTCTCAGCTCTTCAGATATGTTGAGCTTTTACGTGTTGGGATACTGTAAAGTGAGCCTCTTGGTGTTGTATGTTTGAGAAGTTGCAGTTGCTAAGAGTTCAGCTCTACTTTCGATTTAAGTGAAAATATTGTTTGCCTCTTAATTGTGGTTGAAAGTTCTTATATTTTTCTGGTTTAATTTTAGATCTGTTGAGCTTTTACGGGTTGGGATATTAAGTGAGTTTCTTGGTGTTGTATGTTAGAGAAGCTGTCAGTTTCTGAGAGTTTAGCTCTATTCTCTATCTAAGTTTGATAGATTTCATTTACCGCCGCTTAGTTGTGGTTGAGAGTTCTTAGTGATTATGTGGTTTCTGGATTGGATTGCTATTTTAGTTGAGCAGTAATCTATCGCTTTCAATTTTGACTTGCTGCCTCATAGGGCTTGCATTTTCATCCTTTCTTGATTTCGTATACACACAACGCTCACTGGTTCTCCTCGTATAGATTGTTATCTCAAAATTTATGTGCTTCAACCCATGGATGTCTTACACTGCTAGGATTGTTGATTTCTCATGTCTTTTCGATTCCTAGACATGCTTACCGTGAATTTATGTATCTGAAGCCTTGTAGTACTTTCATTACAATCTAATCCAATTGTTGCACAATACCTATTTAGGTTGATGTTAATTTCGCTTGAATGTTCTGTCATTTTACCTGACTGATTATTATGTGTTCCTCCTTGAAGGTGAGATTAGATTTCCTTGCCGCTGACGGCCAAATACTTGCAACATCACGACGGCCGTGCATGCTGCAGTACAGGAGCCAGTCAATCCGCCTTCTGCTTACTTTCCTCAAGGTCGCTCCCATTCTGACCGGCTACACATCAGAAACCCAGTATCTGAAAGCAAATTTCAAAGATTTCACCGAAGGCGATCCGCCAACTGCACTCCTAAAGGTTGTTCTCGAGCAACGAGCCGAGTACTCGCCCGGTGCTGGCATCCCAGAGATATACAGCGCGTCTCTGGCCCTCGAGTCCGAACTCCCTCTGCCCAAAAGGATCTTGTGGTTCTGGAAGAAGACACTGTTTGTGTGGGTAAGCATGAGTGTGTTTATGATGGAGTTGGTTTTTGCTCTCCTCTGCTGCAGACCTCTCATCATCCCCAAAATAAGACTCTGGGAAGCCGCACCCACAGATGCTGCCTCTCACCATGATCGTCCCCGTCAGAGATGAAATGACGAGGGACAGAAATAACAACGCGTTCTCAAGCACGAGGGGCACTTCGTGTTGTACCTTGTTCTTTCCTTGTTTGTACTCAACGCGCGCTGCATTTTTGGGCGTAGAACTGTAAGTATATATTTTCACACTTCTAAGTAGTAGCCAAGATTGTATATAGTTAGACCAACATTTTTCTTACATTTTTTAGATAATGAAAACTCCTCTAATGTAAGAGCATTCTGTATGCTTGTTTCCTTTATCAATTGTTTAAACTTGGGCCGAGTTATAGCCTGTAATGTGTATCTTGATTTAATGTTTTGTCTATCATTGAATTCTAATATATAGTATTATCATATACAGAGTATGAAACAAAATATGAGATTATAGTATCATCCTATATATTTTAGGATTAATTGCAAAAAATAACGTCATATCTACACATTTTTTATTTACAATACGATTTTTAAATCTTTGCACCTAAAACATGAGATTCAACACGTCTATTTTCGATCAAATTGAAACCAACATGGTTGCTTGAAAAGTACGTTTGGATTAGCCGGCTGATAGCCTTAAACAACATCGTTACAACTTTTCTATAAGTATGCACTTGAATTTGATCGAAGATAGACCGATATTTCAATCTTGCAAATCGTTAATGTAATGTTTTTTATGTCATAATTTAGAGACATATTCTGAACCACAAAATGCTTAAAAATGATATTATTATTATATACAATTACCCCTAAATTCTAAAATACGATATTAACATTTTAAACATTGCAAGAAAATAAATGAAATATATAAAGTCTATCCCCGCGAAATAAATTTGAACTACGGCAGCTGCGAGCAGTTAACGTCTCTCTTCTTTATGCTTTAACTCACTTCTTCCTTAACGGCTTCGGTTCAAAACCTAAATAAATTCGACCGTTGCAACGGAGCCTAATGATTTTCAAAAGGACTACTCTGTTTCTTCCTCAGCCACCAAAAGCCAACATTCCCTCACCTCTCTGTCTCTCTCTCTAGAAATGGTTTCCAAAGTAGTGAAAAGAACCCCCACAAAATCCCCCAGGAACCGGAAAAACCTCCCCTACACCCACCGCCGCAGCCGCAAGAAGTCCCCATCAAGAACGCCGCCGCGGCCTGCGTTCGCCTGCATCAACAAGTCCATCTACACCTGCCACCGCCGCCTCATCAAGATCTTCACGAAGCTCGCCCGCATCGCCACCCCAAAGAGAACCCCACGCAAGAAGGGCTACAAAATCCTCGAAAAACGCTTCTCAAACCCCTCCTCCGCCACCGCCGACGTCCGGCGATCTCTCTTCACCGGAAAAGTCACACTTCCGCCGCTCCTCCCGCCCCACAAAAACACCATATTCCTCGACCTTGACGAAACCCTAGTGCATTCCACCGCCACGATTCCACCGGAGAGGTACGATTTCGTCGTGAGGCCCGTTATCGACGGCGAAAAGGCCGAATTCTACGTCTTAAAAAGGCCTTTTGTGGATGAGTTCTTGGCCTATTTGAGTGGGAAATTTGAGATCGTTGTGTTTACTGCTGGGATTGAAGAGTATGCCTCTCTTGTTCTCGATAAATTGGATTGGAAAAAGCGATTTCCACCGGTTGTATCGCGATTCGTGCAGGGCCGTTGATGGGAAGTTCGTGAAGGATTTGGGTGAGATGGGGAGGGAGTTGAGTAAGGTTGTGATGGTCGATGATAATCCGAATTCGTATCAGTTTCAGCCGGCAAACGCAATCCCGATTAGGCCGTTTGTGGATGATCTTGGAGATGAGGAGCTGAGGAAGATGATGGAGCTGTTTGAAGGGTGTGATTTGGTGGAGGATTTGAGGGATTTTGTGAAGGTTTTTGTTGGAGATGATAAGCTTTGCTAGTGTTTGTTTTCTTCTTTTGAGGAGTGTACAGAATTGAACATATTGTGTTCAATTTGAAAGTGAGGAGGGAAACATGGGTTGTTTATGTTATGGTTATGAACCATCAATTATTTTTATATGAAGAAAATCAAGATTTGCTTGTTTTCCTCATTTTTGGTTTCATTTCATGTGATTGTTTTTTTTCTGGAAAAATTTATAATACCCAATACTCTAAACATCGCAGCGGTTACCCATCCATCTCTCCTATTCACAGTCACCGGCTACCCCTTTCACGGCGGCGTATTGCATTGGCGGCTAACTTCGTCGGCGAGATTCAATAACGGCTAACAGCCGCGGCGATGAGGACTCAGCGGCAGCGGATACCAGCAGGGCGAGTATTCAGAGGCGGCTACCAGCGGCGTCGACGAGGACTCACCGGTGGCTACCATTAGCGGATATGGCTTTACAGGTTAATTTTGGTGCCAATTTAGTTACGTATTTTGGTATGCTAATTTTGGTGATATTAGACGTGAAGAGCGAGGATTTAATTTTCGTTGAATTTAGCTATGTTAATTTATGTATTTTCTGTGTTAATTTTCGTTCAATTTACCATGTTAATTTTCGTTTCAATTTGGGCATGACTGTTTGCAATTACTTATGTTAATTATAATTTATCATTGTAGCTTATTGGATTAGTGTTAGCTATACTAATTTTAATTCGGACATCAGTGTTTCAATTATGTATTTTAAATTTTTCATCAATACAAAAGAGAAAAAAAAATTAAAAATATATATTCAAACATAATTAAGATATAATTAAAAATATAATTAATTATTAAAATCATTTATGTAAAACAAAAATCATATTAAAAGAATTTGACAGCGGCTTTCTAAAATCTCATTAGCTGTCGTCAAACTAGCAGGCGGCGGCTAATGGGGTTTTAGAAAATTTTGTGTTACAAACGCCGTCCTCAAATTATTCTTAAATATGACTTTTGTTATCAATATATACTTTTCATTCATGCCTAATTAGATACAAAATAAAAGATAAAAGTGTTAATGCACAAATAAAAACAAAATAATTACTAATCTCTTCCCTAAATATAATTTCATCGAAAAAGTATAACATCTAAACATTCTAAATCTAAATAGTAATGATAAATCATAAATAAATATGTTAAATAAATAAAAAACAATTAATAATAAACATGTTAAGTTAAATATATATGCCCGCCTTTGTATTCTCACTAGTGGCTAACCGTCGGCTGATGTTCAAGAACGATGGCTATCTAGTTCCATGAGGGCAAAATTAATTAATTTTTATCCAAATATAAAATTTTATGTATTTCCGCCTTGTATTACTATTTAAAACACATTTTTACGTTAAATATTTCACTTTTAGATAAGATATGTCTTCAGCGTAAGAATAATTATTTTAAAATTTAGAATATGTTAAGAGTAGTCAAGATTCTCATCAATTCACTTACACATTACTGGCACACACATTAATGGCTCTATTATGTTCTCTATGTGTGGCTAGGGATGGCAGTGAATCCCGGATCCGATCCAGATCTGTAGATCCAGATCCATTTTTCAGGGATCTGGATCTTCAAAAATTAGGATCTGACGGATCTGGACCGGATCCTGACCATTCTTTTAAAATCCGGATCTGGATCTGGATCTCGATTTTTGAAATCCAAATCCGGTCCATGGATCCATATATATATATATATATATATAATTTTATTTATATTTATAAGTGTATTATATTATTTTCTTTCTAATCGAAGTTGGATAAACTAGGTTACAGAATTGAATGGTATGTCAATAATATTAGAAACTTTTACCTTGTATTTGAGGAAAATTTGTATATGAGTGATCTATTTGCTAAGATATGTGTGTTACTTCTTCTATTACTATTGCAATATTATTTGCTGTTATGAAAGCAAAAGTAAATTTCTAAATAATTATTATAGTATTATATGTATTTAGATTATTATTATTATTATGATGTTACTGTGAATTATAGTTGATTTATGATTTATTTTAGAAGAGAAAACATGTGGATTCGGGTCTAGACCCTAGACCCTGCGGATCTTATGGAACTGGGTCTGGATCTAATTTTTTTGGATCCAATGGATCTGGATCTAAGCAAAAAAATTGGATCTGGACCTAGCAAGATTCGGTCCAGATCTGATCAATTGTCATCCCTGTGTGGCGTTCAAAATTAATGATATTGAAAGGTAATTTTGTCTCTTCAAGTATAAATGGAATTACACAAGGACAAAATTATACAAGGAAAAGAGCGAAATAATTAAAAATAAAAAAATGAAAGAGTGAGGCGTGTCCGTCTAGACGAGTATGACTGGTTGATCACAGTAAAAATAATGAGTTATAGTAAAGCGAGAGGAGACGATCGTCCTAACTAATCTAGCTAATCGGGCGTCCAAGACAATGGAGATTGAGAACGTGGAGATAGAAAGAGGCAGTGGGAAAGCAGAAAGTGGAGAGATCGTGAGAGTGTAAAAGATCGGATAGGTCGTATGGGAAAGTATTTACTTGATGAGGTAATGGCTACTAGGGTTCCTTTTGGTGCGTGCGCCCAATCTAACCGCAATTTCTATGAGATAATCTCACATGACTCTACTTTACTTTGTTGTCAGTAGTTGCCTTTTCTTGGCTTGACTTGATAGACCTAACCCTGTGTACAGACCACTAGTAGTTTTGTAAGACTTGAATATAAGTCTTGGTTTATTGGTGAATATAAGCCTTAGCTTATTGGTGTAGGAGATTGGTATGACCTTGTCTAATTAGGGCGATCCGTTATCACTACAAAAATGGTAAATTATCGATGAAAATACCATCGATAACTGCGACCAATCCTTAGGGACAAATAGTTACCGAAGGATTACTGACGGATAAAGAGGATCGGTAAAACCAAAGTTCGTAAACAATTACCGATAGGAACAAGCCGTCAGTAAAATTACCGACGGATCACTGACATAGCTATTCTGTCGTCGGTTGCGTCGTTGTTTTCATCAGTAAGTATATTGCATCTCGACAAGTTACGACATTTACAAGTACACCAACCTGTTAACAATTTATTCATACTAACAAAACAATCAATATACATATAAAATAGTCAACATATATAAAACAATCAATATACATATAAAATAGTACGATATCCAAATCACCAACAAAACAGTGTAGTATAAATATCCAATAATCTAAAACAAGTATCAGTCAGATCCTAAGTTAGCACCATCATCTAAAGAGTCCTGCTGTGAACGGATCATCATCTGCTGGCGGGGAACATCTGGCGCTGCAACTGGGTTCTGTCATCGCGCTTTGTCTGCATCATATCAATCCGCTCATTACATCGCTAATGTGTCGCGATGTCTGCGCGAACTTCTTCTCGATTCCCCATGGCTAAGCTCCGTGCTAGGGTACCAGTGTCGAGCATCCTTTGTTTCTTATTGAGACGGTCTCTCATGACATCGTTCATGTAAATTTGACTCAGATTTACCCCCTCTCCCTGCTGCTCAGCAATCTCTTGCACTTTCACCTGATTAATAAAATGAAATTCATTAATACTATTAACGATATATAGTTATTAGTTTTAATCAAAATTTACATCATTCTTGACTTTTGGATATGTATAAGTTACATCGGACCACGTGTAAGGTCTTAAAGACCTATATACACACTCATGGAGTGGGACTCCCTCTTCTGATGCCTCTTTATCAAAAGGGTAAATATATACAAGTACACACTTTTGTAAAAAGTGTGTATACAGTATAACCATTTGTGAAAATTGATACACCACATACCCATTTCCTTTTTTTAATATATATTGAAGTCAGTCTTCATGGTCTTCGAGAATGCACAGACAAACATGTGAATGTTTTCAGAAAATGAATGACATGCAGACAAATAAGTATATATGAAATGAATACTAATTATTAATTCATGTCTCAAATTAAATAGGAAACATCAAAATAATCGAAATAGGAGATATGAATTATCGATAGGAAACCGAGCTATGTGAATGTGTTAATTAATTGCGGCATTCAATTATATTTAAAAAAAAACATGATTCAATGATTTAATTAAAACTATATAAATTAACAAAATAATTTCGCACATATGCTAAATATATCGACCGGAATCGATAACTCTTATAAAAGAGTTATTATATGACCTTTTTGATGATAAAATCCTTGAGTGAACCGGGTTCTGTTTGTTTAATTCGATGTTATGTTGTATGTTTTGTTATGTTTGCGTGTGTATGTGTGAAGGATTGAGTCAGGTGAAATCAAAGGGTTTTTAATTGCATTATGCGTTATTTAATTAGTTATGGCATGTAGCAGGAAGAGCGGCAGAAAAGACAAGGCTGAAGTCCGCCGAGTCAAAGTCAAGCTCGGGTTGAGCGCACAAACAAGGCCGAACTCATGAGCGAGCTTGACTTGATGTCGAGGAAGGATTGAGCAGTAATCTTGAAGAAATGCGGGAGCGGTCGAGCTACAAAGGCAAGTCAGCTCGGGAAAAGTGAAAACCGAGGAAGTTGGAGCGAGCTCATTACCTCCGAGCTCAAGACTACCGAGCTCAAGGCTGCCGAGCTCGTGAGTGGGCCGAACTCAGGAAAGAGAATGCAGGCAGGGCTCACAACCTAAGCCGAGCTCAAAACAAGTTCATAACGTGAAGGGTTAGTATCGGAAGGAAAAGATAAGAACCGTGGTGATGAAGAACTCGAAGGCGAAGTGTGAAGGCGACCTCGATACTAAAACCCGTGGCGAGGTCGGACTCGTGGCAGGTCGGACTCTGGCGGTCGGATTCACAAGTGAGTCGGATTCTGGCGAGTCGGACTCTTGGCGAGCTCGAGGCCGATGACCGCAAATGAGGACGGACTATGGTGAGGTCGAGTTTGTAAGGAGTTGAGTTCGGGCGAGGTCTTCATCGATGGGCGAGCTCGTGCTGTCAAACTAGCTAGAGGAGCTCGTGTTACTAGATAAGGCCGTGCTTATGAAAGAAACGCGAGAGAGATCTGCGGGACCACGACCCGCGTGGCGGTGGCCACGGCGGCATAAAGGATGCGCGTTTGCGAGCCAGCGGAAAAGGAAAGGATCGGTGGATGAAGGGTTTGCGGTGCCTATTCGCACACCTAAAAAGTGTCGAGTTTGTTATTTAAAGAGAGGCGACAATCGAGCGGATATATTCATTATTGAGTATACGGAAGGGAAAATCGAGGGCAACGCGGAGAAGAAGCTATCGGAAGAGGCGATGATCGAGGAGGAGCACGTGATTCGACGACAGTGTTAACTTTGAATCTCGAATCCTTTTACTTTGCTATGGCATTTATGTTTCGATTACATTGCCTGACTCGCTATGAGCTAAATTCGTATGACTTGATCTTTTGATGAAACCCATGCTCGTGTGACGAGCCCCTTTTCTGCTTATCTTGTTAAGTTATTATCGTTTTCTTGGTGTTTATTTATCTTGCTTGTGATTGATCACCATGGGTAAGATCTTAGCTCTATGATTTCTGGGAAGCTCTCATAGAGTGGAAAACAAGAAAGTGACGCAAGAACATGATTTAAATATTATGTGTGTGAATAGCATAGGAATATGTGTTTACCTTGCGTGACATAAATGAATGGAATGGTAGAGATACTCTTAAAGCGCTTCGGTATAGGAATATATTGACGAGCTTAGAGGGTATAATCTTAGATTTGGAAAAATGCTAAGAGTTGGAAGATTTCATGTCATAATAACGAGGCAAGATAATGTTGAAGCATGGCGATGCAGGGGCATGGGTGGAATCAGTGATCAAGTCTATTTTCCTCACGATATCATTTGATAATCATACATTGTCGAAAATCTCACCTCGTCTCGGTGTAAAGTTCTCTTTAATTTTTTTTTCATAATCACAAATAAATTGTATTCGACGTGGTTTAAAAAGTCGTTCCACGTGGATTCGATCTCGGAATATTTCCGTATATTACTTGTTGATTGCGTGCACTTGCGTATTATTGCAATATATATACATATTGTGTTGCATATTTGAACAACGAGAATCGACTAGTCATATAAATATATAAATTAACAAAGCGGAATAAAAATCGATCGAATCGAGAGATTATAAATTATAAAAACAACTTAATTAACGAAGATTCCGGTCGAGGAATTATAAATTATAAAAACAACAATTAATCATGTTTCGGTCGATCGAATCTTGAATTTTCGATAGGAAACAAGGATATCGAAGAATTATAGTATAAAAACAACTTATTTAATCATGATCGTAGGAATCTTGAATTATCAAATGAATTTAATACTAATAATTAATTGATGTCTCGGTCGATCGAAACAAGAAATGTCGACGGAGACATCAAGCTGGCGGCCAGGAGAGAAACTTTTTGTTTTAGAAATTAATTTTAAATGAACTTATGATATAATTCCACTTTAAATTAAGGAAAGCAAATTAAAAGCAGAGGAATCTCGGAAAAAGATGAAAAATAAGAGAAATACTCTTGAGAAAAGCAAAAGCTTACAATAAATACTACGACCACCAATAATTCAATTTTGAATTACGGAAAAAAAGAAAAATAAGAAAATACTACGCAAAAAGCAAAAGCTTACAATAAATACTCTCGACCACCAATAATTCAATTTTGAATTTTTACAATTCTCTCTTCATAAATACTACAACCGATCGATCATATATCACAAATCCTTTTAGCATTCAAAATTTGCTCTCGATCCTTTTAGCATTCAAATTACCCATTTCGGTTTTATATTCAACATTTTCAAATTCCTTTCTTCAATCGGATCTAGCTATCTCTCAACAAGTAAGTTATTGAATTTTGATTTGTTTAGGTTGATTAAATTTTGATTTAGAAATTTTTATGTGTTTAGGTTGATTAAATTTTGATTTAGATTTATTATTGTTAATTTTGTTTAGTATTATTGTTAATTTGGATTTAGATTTATTATTGTTAATTTTGTTTAGATTTAGTTTTTAAGATTCAACATGGACGATGGAGTATTAGTTAAAATTACAGTTTACATTTCAATAAATAAATAAAATATTAAATACATGTTTAGCGAGAAGATCTAGTTTTAAATACATATTATTGTTAATTTTGTTTAGTATTATTAAATTTATATGCAATTATAATTATAATAAATTACTTTTCAATATAGTAATTAATTATGATGGAAATGACTAATTAATTGATCCTTAATTATGTTTACATTTATTATTGTTAATTTTGTTTAGATTTATTTTGTTAATTTGTTTAGATAATTCGATTGTTTCTGCTATTTATAATTATTGTATAATTCGTTTAGATAATTGTATATAATTATTGGATAATTAGTTTAGATTCACATGACATAATTCGTTTAGATTAGTCCATTTTTAATTAATTTATTGTAAGAGACTTTAATTATTTATAGTTGAGACTTTAATTATTTAATTAGACTTATATTAGATTGCTATTTTTTCTTAAGTTATCTTAGTTTTAAGAAATTAAGTATTTTCAATTAGGATAATTTTAATGTAGTTATCTTAGTTTTAAGAAATTAAGTCTTTTCAATTAGGATGAATATAGTAATTAATTATAATGTAAATGACTAATTAATTCATGCGTTAATTATTATTATTTATGATATTTATGTTGTTTAGATTTATTATTGTTAGTTTTGTTTAGATTTATTATTGTTAATTTTGTTTAGATTTATTTTGTTTATTTTTTTAGTATTATTGTAATTATTGGATAATTCGTTTAGATAAGTCCCGGCATAATTCGTTTAGATAAATCCCCTTTTAATTAATTTATTGTAAGAGACTTTAATTATTTATAGTAGAGACTTTAATTATTTAATTAGACTTTGATTAGATTGCTATTTTTTTCTTATTGTAGCGATAATTTTAGTCTAAACATTAAGGCAGATATTTGTTTTATACATTAGAAAAAACATATAATTGATTATATAAATTTTTTAGTCATAAAGGTCACCATATATCTAACTATGTGGGGGAGTACTACCATTCTGCAAAGCTAGCCGAAGCATACTCGTATCGGATCAATCTGTTCGACCACGATCTAGTTGGATTGTTCCTCCGGATGTTCTTTGGAATTACGCTTATGCCACCTAATAGAGTCCGTCAGTGGGCCGAAAGTGGGTCGATATTGTCATCCAGCGAAGTGGGATCGAGTAGTAGAAGTCGTGCACCACGGACATGTAGTTTGTGTGTAACTAATCTCATACTAAATCGGAAGTGTCCTTACTTGTCGAGGCAGGTGACATTGTAATGAAAACACTTATTCATGTAAATACATTATTATTATTATTATTATTATTATTTGTTATTGATATTATAATACTATTGTTATTGGTATTATAATTGGTGATTTAAAAGCTATTATTATTATTAGTATTTGAAGAACAACTTGTATTTGAATTACAACTTGTATTTGATTTACATTGTAATGAAAGCACTTATTCATGTAAAGACATTATTAACATTATTATCCACATCATCATTGTTATTTGTTCTTGATATTGAAGATTGTACAGCTAAAGGAAATTGAATTGAATTGAAATTGAAATTAATCCATTGAATTGACATTGTAATGAAGATCTATTACATGAGATAATATAAAGTAATCATCATCCTCTACGCTCTCTCGGCACTCCCCGGGCCGTATATGGCTCACATAACTCATATATACTTCCACCTATCTTTTTCTATATGCTAAAGCATTAGACATACCCATTCGATGCTCGGTGAACCCGAAATAAGGCGTTCTCTGATCATGCACGCAAATGGTCCATCACTGAAATCGTCGTCCTGGTCAAATACCTCTGAATGTTCAGCTGGGGTAATAATTGCATCATTGTTCCATGGTGGTATTTGGTGGGAGTTATTCTCGAACCATCTAGAGAAGATCAGAAACGGCCGCAATAATCTATTCAGGCACACGAAGTCCATCATCCTCGCATCCAATTGATAATTGTCCATCCGCCAATGTTGCGAGTCAAACAGCAAGCAATGACCCGAGTGCATATCCACGCGACATATCACGAAATGCCGCTCGATGATGCATGGGATGATGATCTATAAAAATTAATATTTAGAGAAAATAAACAAGGAAATTTTCAATTTTTGCAACTTATTGTATTAAATAGGTTACCTGCGTGGCACATAGCCATGGTCTATGATGCAAAGCCGAGGACAATCGCCATCCAATGCGTTGGTGGCTGCCATGTAAACAATGCTCTCGGGGTAATGATCAATGGTGCATCACGCTGGTCTTGAATGTAGGGACGAAAGCGTTGCGTGTACCTCGGACCATAAATTTTGCGAAACATCTATTCAACATTGAAAATTAATTAATTCGGATACTACACATATATAATATATATTGATTGTATTAAAGACACAATACTTACGAAAAATCGAGATATCGAGGATGATTGTGTTATGAGAATCCACCCCATCGAATATGTCGATCCGGCATCGAGTCTCATCCTCAAATGCATCATGAATAGATCGACCATCCGCAAAATTATTGAAGGATACATATCAATATAAGACGATGTACTTCAAAAAAACGAAGCATATTGTATAAAAACGTACTTACCCGAACATCAAAAGGCCTCTCTGGCATTTCGAGATGCACGAAAAATCGAACCTGGATTTGACGGTCAGTACCCCGAACAACCACAACTGCGTTCTTTCTCGTCAAGAAACGCTCGTACTTTATCAATACATCGCCGGGAATTGGACGTGGGATCGGGCTATTAACATACGGTGACCTAAGTGCAGCCGAAGGTCTCCGTGCCCGTTCACCTCTCCGGGCTTCCAACTACAAACATTTAAGCATATGAGTCGCTGTAAAATGAAAAACTTAACAAAATATAATGAAATACTATAAACTGCCAAATATGAGACTTAATAGTTACCTGTTGCTCCAACTGTTGCTGTATAGGCTCGAAAGTCTGCCTCACGACGTTCTGAGGCGTCAGATCACTAAATAGGTCCAGTCCCAACATGGAATGATGAGATGCAGTTCCAGGACTGGTACCATGGATCTGGGGAGAGTAGCGGGGTGGGGTATCACTAGGCTGATGTAGGGCTGGCTCATCCGGCTCAATATGTCCACTGTCTCGGGGGACATCTGGACTTGACTGTTGCTCCTGACCTTCACCTCCACCTCTCGTCGTCATCGTCGTCGTCGTCATCGTCGGAATATTCACGGGCCGAGATGGGGGTGTATATGTATCATCTCTATGTGCAACCACGTGAGTCTTCTCTAAGAAACTTTGAAACCATTTCTTCGTCTTTGGAATCCACTTTTCTTGATAGACTTCTCGATGCGTTGCCTTTGCTCATCTTCACTCTCCGAATGGATTCACGGATCAACGACGATCGACGGAACTAAGGCGTCGGGGTGAGCACCACCACTTTCGATGAAGAAGAAGGCTGCGGCATGTTTCCCGAATCCGTCTCTCAGCGGATGGGCGGCTATCCACATATGGCTGCTGCGGCTCGCCGTGAAATCGCAATCTCAACGAACTCACCGACGCGATGTCCTCCAGGTGGGTCTTGAAGGTGAAGGCTCGAGGGCTGCTTTCGATGGAGACCACGAAGATCATGATCTGAACAAGCTGTGGAGCCTCCTCGGAACTCGGCGTCTCACGGAGACCGATCCACCGGATGAGACACACCACGACGAGAAGGGCGTCGTCGTCCCTCCTCAAAGGATTTGACGGTATAACAAAATTCACACCGAGTGGAGAGGGTGTGAGAGAGCCTTGATGAAATGGTGGTAACCTCGAATGAGTCGGGCTCGATCATTTGTGAGATGATAATCGACCTACAATAAATTGAAAGATATTATTTAATATTCTAATAAATACAATACCTCATACATGATTTAAAATTATAATAAAATTCAAGACATCTTGCTCAAAAGAGGTTGTAAAGGCTGCCGATGAGCTACTCTTGAACTTCCACCTCAACACTCTCGGATACGATGTGGGGTTGGCGTAGTTCCGACTATCGTCCCAAGTGCGGTATGATCTCGGTGACCAAACATATAGTACCCGGGCGGTCCGTAAAAGTGGTCTTGAGCATTAGGTTGACAATGCGTCGTATAATATCTCAATATCTGGTAGCTGTATGCCCGAAAATCGGCAAACGCCTCGGATCGTCGACCAATGCCCAAACTCAATCAGCTATTACCTTCCCGTCTGCACTACCAAATACGAATCCATAGAGGAAAATAACGTGGGCCACACGTAAATAGTGATGATCTACATCATCAAAATCACTACTACAAAATCTATCTAATAGATTTCTTCTTTGTCTGTGTGCCCCATAAAAAGCCTATATACCTCAATGTCGCTCAAGTCGTAGTCTTGTGTGGGATCAAATGATGATGACCCAAATTGTAGGCGGTGACTAGAGCATAATCTCTAATGGAAAACATATACTTCTTCCATTGATGAAAAATACATTTTCGGTTGTGTAGGTTCTATTTGACGGAGACTATATGGTGCGAAGATAAACTAGACTTAGGCAGGAATCCATCAATCATATGACCAAAGCAATCCCCTAAACATATCTAGCAACTGTCATCATACTTATCTAGCAAGACATTCTTAATATACTTAGAATAATCGGTCTATAATAAGTCTTTACATCCATACAACATTTATCGTAGTAGGCCTCAAAAACAGGATCGACCTACAATTATATCAATGCCACATATTACACAACGTCTGACAAACTAACAAACTACTACAATAATTATTTTATTTGTCTATAATTAGCATCAATAAACATCCTATCATACAAATATCACAAATAATTAGAAATCAATCTCTACAAATCACCGATCAAAACACTCGCCATAATTAAGTAATAAAATTTAACCATTCTAAACTTAAAAATAAGAAAAATAAATGCAAAAAATATGAAAACATACTATAAATACGGTAAATATAAACATCACATTTAGCAATATTAACAAAAGGAGCCCAACTTCGTTAAACATATTAAAAATACGGTAAACATAAGAAAAATCATGGCAAAAAATATGAAAACATCTTTTTGCAAATCAATTCATTCTCAATTTCTCATACCACCAAATCAATTCATGCGAAAATCGGTAAACATAAACATCACATTTAGCAATATACATACGATAAACATATTAAAAATCGCATAACTATATTGTTTCAAAATAAGATAGACTAAAGCATACCGGTAAGTCAGGCATATTGTCACTCGTTACTTGAAAATAATTGTAAAATATAGTTCCCGCATTATTACAAAATTTAATTAATAACTAATTATTAGAAAATTGAATTGATATCGATGCGATTGGAAAAATCAAGTGTAGTGTTTCCGTCGAATAGGGCATCTCGGTCGATCGGAGCGGTTTGTCGACCGGAAGAACAAATTAATTCAATTTCTTGAATTAATTTGTTGTTCCGATCGAAAAACTTATCTCCGCTCGGCGGAAGAAGCATTCTTCGATAGGAACAACAAATTAATTCAATTTCTTGAATTAATTTGTTGTTTCTGGTCGAAGAATGCTTCTTTCCGGTCGAAGAAGGCTTTTCTCCGCTCGAGCGAAAAGAAGCATTCTTGACGAAACAACGTTGTCGACGGAAACAACAAATTAATTCAATAAATTGAATTAATTTGTTGTTTCAATCGACAACGTTGTCTCCGATCGACCGGAAACAAGTAACGTATGATTTTCGGCCTGAATTACCTTCAATATCTTTCGAAATTCACGGGAATGAGAATGGAAATGGAAATTCTACAATATCTTCTTATCCTTCGGCGTGAAAAAAATTGCGAGAACAAAGAAATCTGAATCTGAAATTGCGAAGAGTGTTTCAAAATCTGAAATTGCGAGAAGAGTGAGTGAAGAAATCAAAAAGCTGGGTTTCACTTGTATAAATGTTGCACAGACAAAAAATGTAGTCAAAGGCGTTAAATGTGCACAGAAAAAAAGAGAATCAATTCCCTCTCATCTCACATCACGTCTGCAAATTTCAGCCTTTTGAATCAAAATATAGTTTTTTAATAGGTTTGGGTATGGGGTGTAGTTAATTTTTAGGTTGGATATGTTAGGTACATATATTTTGAAACTTGGGTATATAAGTCGGGCACCCTTATCAAAATGTAAGTTAAAAAAATATTAATAATTATCAACACATATAAGAATTAATTTTTTATGTAAAATTGTTCACCATCTCTTGGGCCATCAGAGCAATAGACTTTTAACCACCACGATGCTTCCTAATCCTTGTGTCAGGTCCATCTGGCTCAGATATCCTAGACCTCCTTGTCGTCTCGGACCTCTGAATCATGTCAGGCCTATCCCAATAAGCACATAGACCCGCTCATAACTCATCGATATATATCCTAGCTTCCTTCATTAATAGGTAGCGGACAAACCTTCACATTATGTAGGTGGTCGGAAAATCATATCGTGTCCTCTACTCGCATGAATGTGAGCACATCATGCTCCCACGCCTCGGGCCGTGAATATACTACGAAAAACATATATCTTTTATAGGTTAATTTAGCCAAAAATCAAATTTAACAAAAATTACTACTTTAGAAATTCATCAAGTACATATCCTTCATGTCTTGAGGAGTAGACCTCGATTAAATCCTATCGGGTTCGAATCCTCCTAAAGATGCACTAATAACCTCGAAAACGCGGGTGAAGTGCTATCATCCTATGAAATTATCACATGAAAAATATGTTATTTTTACGTTTACAATGAAAATAAATTATAAATTATAAGTAATAAATAACAAACCCGTTGAGAACTCCTCTCAAGTGGAATCATCAAGACTTCCTCTCAAGTGAGGATAATCTACGATGAACTAGAGGTATATGCACCACGATGGCCACCTCTAGAACATTCATGTCTGCGATGCATATCTGAAATAACAATATTTGAAAAAAAAATAATAACAACTTAATATATGAGGTTATTCAATATATGAGTTCAAAGTGAATTAAATACAACTAAATCTGTCACTATTCATTACCGATAAATCATCACCAATATCAACATTTTTTCATCTGAAATCACTACATCTTTATATGTTTCACCCTCAGACTTATTAATATCTATCATTCCACCTTGTGGGAGAATTAGATGAATATTATCATCTATTGCTTTTTCGATACATGTCATTGTCATTTCCATTTCATCTTTTTGGAATGGTGGATCTAATGTTGATCTAGAGAGAAATTCAATATTAGATCTTGTTTTGACTTTACACACTTTCCACCAATCTTTCTTAGCTTGGTTTAAACTTGGATACGAACAATAGTACACCTAAATAGCTTGGTCTGTAAGGACAAAGGGATCTAACTTATTGTACCTATGCATGTGGTTTATAGACATTAATTTGAAGTCTTTATGCGCTAATGTCCCTAAAGCTGAAAGGTCAAACCACTCACATTTGAATAAGGTTGTTGTTTTTATTGACAGACCTGGATATTTCAACACAGAAACCTCCAGCAAACGCCCATAAAAGTCTAACTCATGACTACTATAAATCTCGTTCTGTAATATCCCGAAGATTTAAAGCTTAATTACGATATTAAAAAAAAAATCATAAATTAGGGTTTCGACTCGATAATTGAAATAGTAACTTATCGAATATTGATTTTGATTATTTATGATATAATAAATTCTTATATCATATTCACTAATGATTAGTGAATCAAGGAATATAGTTTATATAATTCTTTCGGCAGTAATATTTTAACATCGATTGAATATCGAAAGTTAATATTACGTGAATTTTTCTAAGTGGCGAAGCTTAGAATTGAATTTAATTATTAATGAAATGAATTAGTAAAGTCATTACGACTTTATTACGACCATTTTGAGATGGGTCGATTATGGACATTTTGAGACGTTTTGAACGTCAACGTTTAGAGACGATTAGAAAATCGAGTTTAATGATCAAGGAATTATAATATTTAAATTCCTATGATTATTTTATGTAATTAGAGTATTATTTAGCATTAATATAATGCTAGAGGATTAAGGAATAATTATTGAATAAAGTGGTAATTTTCGAAAACCCTAATTTCAAAAATTAGGGTTTTGACACATGAAATCATTTTAATGATTTTTCCTATGATTCAATATATCATCTAACACATATATTATGTCATATAGCTATTAAATGTAACAAAATAAAATATTTAGTTTTTAGAAAGGAAAAGTGCCGTGAACTTATGTGTAGGATTGAATAAAATGTACCATCTTTTGTCATGATATAGATAATGTGTATAGGATATTATTTTACACAAGAAACAAGGAAATTGATTAAAGGATCAAGTGGAATGCCTTGTAAAAAAAAAGTGTCGTGTGTAATGTGGACTAATTGAGGTTGGAAGAATTTTGTGAACTCTTTGGAAGTGATGGTGCATATGATAGTGTGTAGGATCTTTATATACATCTAGTAAAAGACAAAACAATTAAAACTTCTCCTTTGGCTTGAAGAGTGCCGACGCATGCAATTGGGAAACAAAAGTATGATTTTATCCTTTGTTTCATTCAATGTGTAAGTGTAGTTAATATAGTGTAAGTGATGATGTATTTGAATAGTGATGAGTCATAAAATAAAAAGGTCTTGCTTTGTGATTGTGTGTGAACCGTGAAAGGTGTTGGAAGCATTAAGTGAAATCCATGATTTATTTCCTTTAGCTTTAGTGTAATAAAGTGATAAGTATATCAAAACAAAAAATCACCTCTTCTCAAACCACTACTCGCGTGAACATTTTGAAAATAAAAGAGAGGTGTTCTTCAATTTATATCCCCAAACCTTGATACAAAATCCTCACTAAAAATCAATGCCGATTAAAAGGTTAGGAATTTAACGAGCTTTATATATACGTTAAGATTTTCAATTTCTAACGGCTATATTTATATATATATATGCTTAGGTTCATAATGTGAAAATTTTGGAAATTATGCTATCATGCTAAGTTGTTCATTAATAATGTTTAGTATAGTGTATATGCTTCATATATGATGAATTAATTGCAAGCTAAGCATGTTATAAAATTTATAAGTGATGATCGAAAATTTATTAAGTTCATGTGTTGATGGATTAATGATGTATAATAGCAAAGGAACCCAATATGATTTATTGGAAATATTTAGAAATTATATGCTATATGTTTTAATATTACCGAAAATTGTTAGGATTTGTATATTAATGTACAAAATATATTTGAGTGATATTATAGCATATCATTGATCTAGGCATGATTTAGTACCATGTGAATTTATTAGATTTTTAGAAAATGTAGTACTCGATTGATGAAAAATTTAGAGAGCTATTAGGTTGGTATATTGATGGATAAGTTATGATTGTGGGATATTATGATGTATTAGTGTTACATGATGATGATTAGGTGTTGTGGAATTTTAGTGGGATTTTAGAAAAATGTTTGGTGATTTTAAAAAAAAATAACCGAAAGCTATAAGAATAGGAAATTGATGTCCAATTTTCTATAGCTAATGTTAATACATATTAATGATCCTATGATAATATAGTATATTATGTGATTTTATAAGAATTTTGGAAGAAGTTTGAGAATTAAAGTTGAGGGCGAAAGCTAAGTATGAGTAATTAAGAGTATTAAATTCATTTTATCAAGAAAAATCACATATTATGTCCTTATAATATATTTTAGACTTACTAAAATTTATGGGATTTAGAAACATAGTATACTATGTTTACGTCGAAACGTTATGTTAAATAACGTTAGATGTGAAAAATAATGTATAATGCACAAGTTAGATCATATTAAAGTAAAATATTAATCTAATTTATTGATTAACGTGAAAATCGAAATTAGGGTTTTATGAAAAGAAATCGATTGAAAATCGATTTATATAGAAATTGGTTATAAAATATGTTAAGAAAAGTCAAAGCGTTGACTTAAGATTAAGCGTGTGAAATCGTTGAATAAATACGCTAATCGTGAAAAACGTATTAAATTATAAGAATATCTCATTTGTGAGAAATGATTTCATAATTGAAATCATTTTTATCAAAAGACGTAGTACACGTTCAACGGTTAACCTAAATGGTTAATATGAGACCGTAGATTATATTACGTCTCTATCGAATTACGAGGAATATTTAGTTAAGATCTGCGATGAAGCGACGTACTATTTTAGTTTAAGGATGCGAAGCATTATATTAGAAAGTTATCAAAGTTTATTAAACTTGGAAAATCTCGAAAAACATGACCGACGTACTAAAATAGTTTTTACGTTAAGGTTGGACGCGGACGTGACCATTTAGCGAAGCAAGAAATTGAACTAAGAAAATCTACAGTCCAGGTGGGCTTTATTATACTCAAAAATAAATTGCTTATCAAATGATTTATTTACGATGCTTTATTAAAGAAATGATGAAAATGATTATTTAATTACACGCCTAAAATATTTATGTTTTATGTATGTATCCATCCATGATCGAATGATGCATATTGTTGGGTAGCTCCCACTTATGAAATGTTTGAGTTCGTATCCTTGTAAGTACCACAAGGATGATTGAGAATTCGTATCTGTGCGGAATGGCGAGATTTTGTGCACTATTTTGTATTGTGTCTTTGAAAGGGTGCTCGGCCGATCACGGCATCCGTGAGAGGAGGCCTCTCTACGGCGCGAGATGATTTTATGAGATGAGTTATTGATGATGTGATATGAGAAATGAAAAGGATATGGATCATACATACAATGAAAATGCTTGGCCAAGCGACGTTTACGGAAAATGACAGAAAATGTTTAGTAAGCACGAGTATTTCTAATAAAACCTCGTGTATTATTCTTGTGAGGGCGATGTAATTTAAAATTGATAAAATGATTTGGCATGAGTCCATTGAGTGCATTCTTTTACTCGACCGCATGTTTGTTTTAAATGTGCGAGTTGAGCAAATGATGGATGGAGCGTGTTGAGCGGTGGAACCCCTTGTGATAATGATATTTTAGAAACCTTGACTACACATCGTCATATGTGTATTCACCGTCTTCATTATGATAGAACTCTAAGTTAGCTTTTGATGTTGACAATTGATTACCTTGGATCATTTGAATTCTCGTGTTAAGAATCATGGGTCTCTCTCTCATCATATGTAAATCATGTATGTCTTGTATATAAAATGGTTAAAACTTCTTAGTTTACTTGAATTTAGTCCCACAATTCTATGATTAATTGTATTTCATAATCCTTGATCATTGTTCCAGTATTAGTCCTCATTAATCCGTCCTTGGGATTAGAGGGTCATTCAAAGTGGTATCGAGCAATTAGCTCTTTGAATCCAAAATCTCCTTTAAGTTAAGTCTAGATTGAGTCACTAGACTTCTAGAGATCAGCCGACTATGCTCAACACTCCATCACATCAAGCTCAACCGGAATGAGGTAAATGATTCCTCTTCAAAATTTTTGAAATGAAAAGTTGAAAGTGAAAAGAATGGAAATGATTTTTTCAAAGAGATTCCACAATATGCGGTATGAGGCGCATATTTAAGGAAAACTTAAAGGATTTGAATTGTGTTAGATAAATGATTTTCTAAGTTTCAAAGCGAAAAGCTTGAAAGTGGAAAATGATTTTTTCAAGAGAAATGAAAGTTATGAGAATTTGTTTAAGGTGGTTATTGCAAATGTTGCAAATGAAATATTATGCTATGAAGAGAAGAGTGATGAAATGATATGGAAAGTTGTTGGTTCGCTACCAACGTATGATAATGTCATACGAGAAAGTATTGACAAAGATATGTCAAAAATGAAATGTTTGAATTCATGAAATTCAATAAAGATTTATTGTTATGAATGTATGAAAATGCTCAAAAATGGACATTTATATGTCAAATATGATATGTTGAATTCTTGAAATTCAAAGAAGTACATGAGTACAAATAAGCTACGTTATAAATATTTGAAATTTTATTTCAAATCTTAAAATTGATTATGATGATGGGTATGTTATCCCAAAAGAACGTAGACTGTATAAGAAGCATGGCCACTTTTGCGAAAGAATATAGAAATATAAATGTAAGAACTTCCTTCCTTTTATGAGAACAAAAGAAAAAGAACGACCTCGGCATCTAAATCTGTGACTTTGGCCTCGGCATTGACCTCGGCATCAACCTCGACGTCTTCGACCTCGGCATTGGTTTGAACGACATCGGCTTCGTTTTCTAAGGCTTTGACTACGACTTCGGCATGTACGACCTCGGCTTCGACCTCGGCTTCGACTACGACTTCGGCATGTACGATCTCGTCTTCGACCTTGGCAGCATGTACGACCTCGGTATTGGTATGCACGACCTCGGCGTCGGCATCATCTACGACCTCGACCTTTGACAATTAAATTTATAACTTCGACATTGTCTTCGACTTCGACTTCAATGTCGATCTTTTCAACTTCAACTTCGGCGTCGACCTTGTCGACTTCGGCGTCAACACCTTCGACTTTGACCTCGGCGTCTTCGACTTCGTCGACTTTGACTTCGGCATTTTCGACTTCGGCGTCTTCGACTTCGTCATCGGCGACCTCGGCATCAGGCGAAAACTGCCTGCGCAGTGATTTTGTTTTGGCCCGTTCTCCTTCGTTTGAACTCCGATTTACGAACGGTTTTCGCCTACATACTCCTAAAGCATTGTAACTTATTTCGTAAGAAGGACCAAATCCCTGATTCCTTCTCCAGAATTTACGAGAATCAGTTGAAGTTAGTTTATGGTTTTATAGAATGAGAACTTTAGAGTACGATAAGAATCTTAGAGAGTTACTAGAAGGTGAGACTCCCAGTATTACAAGTAGAGCTATGACATACATGAAAACCTTTGATGATGACTTATTATGAGTTATATAAGGTTTCAAATTCTATTCATTACCCAATTTCTGTCATTGAGTTTAACTCTATGACCTAGATCAAATTGAGAAATCACTTGAGTTTCTCACTTTTTCTGAAGAAAATTTTCGACCCAAAAATTTATAAAGAATTCTCGAAACCAAACCCTTGTGTGGTGAGAAAATAATTGTGACCAGTGCAGCCAGCCCATATGACCAAAGAAATCTCGATGAGTCGTCATTACGGTCTTGGACCCTCGATCCCAATTATTCAAAGATTATCTGAGACATATGGATTCAAATGGTAAAACATGTTATGTTGGATTACGAACCCATATCTTTTGAAAGCCGACATGATGAATTTTCTTCAATCCTGGAGACCAATAAGTATGATGAAGGTTGACTTACCTTGTCACCTAAGTGCGAATTAGTAAAGTGATAAACATCTGGTATGGTGTAGGTTGACTTATTTTTGGTCACCAAAAAGTTTCAGATCAGTAAGATGATAGACATCAAGAAGTGATGATGTAAACAAGATCTCGATGATAAGATCTCGATGAGACAAGATATATTGTCCCCTATGATACACATGGATGTGATGACCCTTGATGGGCTTTCCAAAGATTGATAACAGTGAAGTTATACCTTCATGTGACTGTTATAATAATGAAGTTATGAATGAGATACTCTTTAGCATTAAATGCAAGAGTAGAAGTACAGATAAGTATATGATATCCTTGGGATATAATTTCACCTTATTATGTCATGACGAGAGAGATTACAACTTATCTTTAAGATAATTGTTTGTCCTTAAAACCTCATTAGTAGGTTGGACATGTTTTAAAGAGTGAAGATGCATGTATAATATTCTTTTCAAAGGATATATATATGAAGAAATGATAGCATCTCAGATCACGAATCTCTCGTTTTATACCTCAATCAATGAGATTATACTTGAGTATAATCGATTCCAAGTAATTGAGCCTTGGATAAACCAATGATAATGAGATTGAGGAATCATAATCATTGAGATGTGTGAACAGCTAGGATAACCCTAGCATATAAATCAAGTATGGAGAAAATATATCAAAAGTGAAGACATGATAATGAGATGCTTGGAATTTAAGATATGGTGTACAAATGTACCACCTTACCAAGCTATATGACAATAATGACGGTTCTAGTCCTGAAAGTGAGAACCGAAGTATAATGAAAGTAAGATTACTTGCAGATACCATGCTCAAGAAAAAGGGACAAAAGTCAAAAATGGCAAAGAAATTATGAGCTATACAATTATGAGATAACCACAATATGATATAAGCTTCAGAGACATTATGACTTCGATCAGTAAGGTAATTCCCCTGAAGTAAAGAAACGGATTAAGGAATAGATTCATTATTTGAAATAAATCTTAGTACTCTAAGTTATATAGAGACAAGCGGTTGTCTTGAGTATCTTAGAAATTAACAAGCAAGATAGCTCCTATAGACTTTGCAAGGAAATGCATCGAGAGAACAAATGAAAAGATTCACATGGAATGATCTTAAGGTGAATCTAATTGTAAAGCTTACCCTCATACTTTTGTGACGATAAATAAAGTGGGATATTAAGTATCTCGACATTGAAATGAAGTAAGCATAGAATGTCGAGAATATGGTAATGAAATAGGACGTCAGTCAAAAGTATGATATGTCCTCGATGGACAAAGTTTTATCTTATGCGAAATTGCATGATGAATCAATAAAGATTAAGAAGAATGGCGTATATCAAAAGGATATTACAAATGATGGCGATAGATGCCAATATAAGGTTTCTCTTGGAAAAGAGTTTGAAAGTAAGGATATATGAGAGATATATTCCTAAGATCGATAAAGTGAAAAGGAATCAATCATTCATACTAGTTTAGGAATGAATGATAGTGTCGAATACATCACGATCTCTACGATAAGATTAAATTATCGAGATATCAATATCAAAGATAGGTTGATGTAGATCTAACCGAAAATGCTATTGATAAAACATAATTATCTTGACACGAGAAGGATATGGTAAGCGAGGTAATGAAGGCACGATAGGTATGAGAAAATTTCTCGAATACCTATAATATTTTGTTCGATATAGGTGCTTGGCATTCTAACATTGCACAAGTATGTGTAGAAGCGATAGAACCCAATTCGGGATAAGCAGATAGAAATGGAAAATCTCTTCACCTATACGAGAATTATGGTCATCGCGGTGTTGCTCAAACTTAGAATTGGACCTAGGATCGCCTAAGGTTCTAACAAATGATTTGGATCGTAATATCTATGTGAAGCGTAGATATAATTCAAGAAATGCAGTTCTAAAATGGATGTCACTTACGTAATTAGAGGCGTGGTCATAGTCTCTTCAATGGAAATTCTGTGACGGGATATTAGTATCCACTTTGTTGCTTTAATTTAAGTCGGCTTATCTAGGAATATCTGTTTACATATGGCGAAAAAGTCGATGGGTAAAGGTTAACCACAAGGCCTACAAGCATAGAACTCACACAGGCGTATCGGCTCTTTTATTATAAACTAGGCTGGATTTAAATACAGTTCTTGGAGGAATTCTTGCACCTTTGAATGGATGCTCCTAACCATGGAGTGACGGATGAGGATGGTATCCAACGACTTATCTTTCGAGTGCAACAGTTGGCGAATTTTGCAAAGAGGTCTCAAGAGAGTATATTCTCCATGTAGAAATTTCAAGGCTTGGCGGTTACTAGGATTTGTCAACCGGCTCAGTATACATATAAAGCGTATGGAGCGGCACCTATGAGTACTTGTCTGGTCCCGGCAAGTTACACAGTATGATATAAAGGAATGGTTGTACCTTGATGTTCCAAGCGCCGCCCGTCTGTGCCGTCAATTATACGAGAAAAGAGGCGAGAAGGGCAAAAGGGCGAGGATCTTATCGCCCTCGAGGATTAGGGGAATTACCGCTACCAACTCAACCTTACTTTACGATAAAACAACACAAACTTACGGCATCAAGGAAGAAGCAGGGAGGCGGTGTGACCCCACGGCTCTGTGAAAGAGATAGATCGTCGGAGATTTGAGGCAAAACGCGTGCACGGAAAAAGGCAAATTTCGAATAAGGAGTGCGATTCGATGAAGGCCACTCGAGACATAGAATACCTTGGTAATATGAGACTTATATGTAGAAAATGGATTATGTTGAAAATGGTATGGTTAGAATGTGTAAAATAAGCGTAGTTTGGAATATTTTATGAATATGTGGAAGTGGTGTCAAAATTTTGGGTGTAAATAGAACTAGGCGCCATGTAATCGATCGGCGATAGACCGATCCTCGTAATTATTGTATGGAAAGTCCTCAGAGGGCATTTGATTAAATATATTATATGGTTTTGTATAATGGTATCGATGTACAAAGCGAATTGTTCGAATAAGATATGGTTACTATGAGATTATAGTTATGCCATTCGGACTAACTAATGTACCGATACATTCATGAACCTCAAAATCGAGTGTTCCACATACTTAGACAGTTTTGTCTTAATCTTTTTGAATGATGTTCTTATCCATACGAAGAACATAAAGAACATCGAAGGATCGTATTGCGAAAATTTAGAGCCAAGCAGTTTTGCCACTTAGTATTGTGAATTTGACAAGAAGAAATACTCCTCGGACACATTGTGTCTTGATGAAATCAAAGTGAGTATGGTAAAGTTGAAGCAATATAAGAATGGAAGTCGTCAATGACCTAAAATGAGATCGAGAATTCCTTAGATAAAATGACTATTATCGGAGATTCATGAAGAATTCTCTAAGGTAGCAAGGTTTATAACACGGATACCCCAAAAAGGAATCAAATTTACATGGACAAATGAAGGTGAGGCCATGTATTAATGTAAGAAGAATAATAGCTTACATATTACAATGACTTAGGCCACATGAATGGAATTACCCAACTCACGACTTGAAATAGCAGCAGTAGTATACATACCAAAGTTTTGGAGACAACACCTATAAGGAATGAATTGTAAGATTTTCACAGACCACAAAAGTGTGGATTATTTCTTCGAGAAAGAGACTTGAATACGGGATAGAAAAGATGGCTCGAATCAGTAAAAGAATACAATTATGATATAGATTATCACTTACGAAAGGTTAACACAATATCAAATGCCCTAAGTTGTAAAATTCAGTATGAGTTATTGTATATCCTTATAGAAAAGGGAAAACTCATCAGAGAGTTTAAGGAAATAAATATAGAAATAGTTGAGCAACCAGAATCGATCATGAGTCGTGTTGCCACACTCACGATTACGTCGGATTTGAAAGAATACGAGCTAAGAAGAGGAACAAGGGGCTGAAGGATTTTTTTTTTTGAAGAAGCGCGGACAATGTCATATTGTCTAAGGAAGAGTTGTATATATTTCAAGCAATAATAAGCTTAGAAATGAAATCATGAGTGAAACTCATGATATTCCTCATACCGCCCACCCAGGCGGCATTAAGTATATTATGATTTACGAGAAAAGTTAGATAGTAAGAAATGAAAGGAGATATAACCACATTGTCGAGCATTGTCTCGATTACCAACAAGTGAAGGCATTGTATCAATGGCCTTATAAGAGGTTATAATCTCAAGAGATACACAAATGAAAATGGATTGACATAGCAGTGAATTTTATGACGGGTTTTGCCAAAATCAGATAAAATAACACTACTATATGGGTAGTAGTGGATTGACTCACCAATTATGTTCATCTCTGCGTGTTCAGATGACTCATGAACCTGATAAGTTAGCTCGGTCGTACATAAAGGAAATCGTATAATTACAGGGGGTACCAAACCTATCACTTGGATAGAGACTCCAGTTTACCCTAGATTTTAAACTAGCTCACCAAAAGGGAGTTAGATACGAGATTGAACATTAACGTAGATGTCCACTCACGAACAGATGGACGATCAAAGGACAATATGGATGTTTAAGGATACGATGAGAACATTAATGTTAAATCGAGGTGCAGTGGAAACACAGTAGTACCACTTTTTAAGTTCACGTGCGACCATAGTTGTCAGCAATGATCAATATAGCCATATGAGAAATTATGTGGAAAAAGTGCCGACCACCACTTTATTACAATAAAGTAGGTGAGAGAAAGTATAAGGTCGACAACATAAATGAAATGATTAAGATATCTACCAAATAAGGCAAAGAATAAGAGAAGCTCGGGACGAGACAAAAGTCTTACTGATGCAGCGTGATCTGAATCGCATTTTGAATGCGAAAATAAAGTTCATAAAATTTCTCCATCGAAATTATAAAGTTTAAAGTACAAGGAATGTTGAGATCATGTTTTATAGGACCTTACGAGATCCTAAAAGAATGATAGGCCTAGTAGCTATAGATTGGTACTTCCACCAAATTTGGGAATGTACACATAAATTTTCCACGTGTCATACTTAAGAAATACGAATATGACCCAAAACACGTGATCCATCATAATGGCGTGATCCTTAACTCAAATATGAGTTTTGATGAAAATCTCGACTATTTTGATCGTAAGATTCACGATTGAGAATCGAGTTTGGGTCTTTAATGAAAGTTGATGGAGAAACCATGGACAAAAGGAATCACGTGGAAAATTGAGGATGTTATGATGCAAAGATACCCCATACTTTTAAGGTATGCAAATTTGGGACGAAATTTCTTTAAGGGGTGGAATGTAATATCCAGAAGATTTAAAACTAATTATGATATTAAAAATCGTAAATTAGGGTTTCGTTCGATAATTGAAATAGTAACTTATCGAATATTGATTTAGATTATTTATGATATAATAAATTCTTATATCATATTCACTAATGATTAGTGAATCAAGGAATATAGTTTATATAATTCTTTCGGCAGTAATATTTTAACATCGATTGAATATCGAAAGTTAATATTACGTGAATTTTTCTAAGTGGCGAAGCTTAGAATTGAATTTCATTATTAATGAAATGAATTAGTAAAGTCATTACGACTTTATTACGACCATTTTGAGATGGGTCGATTATGGACGTTTTGAGACGTTTTGAACGTCAACGTTTAGAGACGATTAGAAAATTGAGTTTAATGATCAAGGAATTATAATATTTAAATGCCTATAATTATTTTATGTAATTAGAGTATTATTTAGCATTAATATAATGCTAGATGATTAAGGAATAATTATTGAATAAAGTGGTAATTTTCGAAAACCCTAATATCGAAAATTAGGGTTTTGACACATGAAATCATTTTAATGATTTTTCCTATGATTCAATATATCATCTAAGACATATATTATGTCATATAGCTATTAAATGCAACAAAATAAAATATTTAGTTTTTAGAAAGGAAAAGTGCCGTGAACTTATGTGTAGGATTGAATAAAATGTACCATCTTTTGTCATGGTATAGATAATGTGTATAGGATATTATTTTACACAAGAAACAAGGAAATTGATTAAAGGATCAAGTGGAATGCCTTGTAAAAAAAGTGTCGTGTGTAATGTGGACTAATTGAGGTTGGAAGAATTTTGTGAACTCTTTGGAAGTGATAGTGCATATGATAGTGTGTAGGATCTTTATATACATCTAGTAAAGACAAAACAATTAAAACTTCTCCTTTGGCTTGAAGAGTGCCGATGCATGCAATTGGGAAGCAAAGTAGGATTTTATCCTTTGTTTCATTCAATGTGTAAGTTTAGTTAATATATTGTAAGTGATGATGTATTTGAATAGTGATGAGTCACAAAATAAAAAGGTCTTGCTTTGTGATTGTGTGTGAACCGTGAAAGGTGTTGGAAGCATTAAGTGAAATCCATGATTTATTTCCTTTAGCTTTAGTGTAACAAAGTGATAAGTATATCAAAACAAAACAATCACCTCTTCCGAACCACTACTAGTGAACATTTTGAAAATAAAAGAGAGGTGTTCTTCAATTTATATCCCCAAACCTTGATACAAAATCCTTTGCACTAAAAATCAATCCGATTAAAGGTTAGGAATTTAACGAGCTTTATATATCGTTAAGATTTTCAATTTCTAACGGCTAGATTTATATATATATATATGCTTAGGTTCATAAAGTGAAAATTTTGGAAATTATGCTATCATGCTAAGTTGTTCATTAATAATGTTTAGTATAGTGTATATGCTTCATATATGATGAATTAATTGCAAGCTAAGCATGTTATGAAATTTATAAGTGATGATCGAAAATTTATTAAGTTTATATGTTGATGGATTAATGATGTATAATATGAAAGGAACCCAATATGATTTATTGGAAATTTTAGAAATTATATGCTATATGTTTTAATATTACGAAAATTGTTGGGTTGTATATTAATGTACAAAATATTTTTGAGTGATATTATAGCATATCATTGATCTAGGGCCTTGATTTAGTACCATGTGAATTTATTAGATTTTTAGAAAATGTAGTACTCAATTGATAAAAAATTTCGAGAGCTATTAGGTTGGTATATTGATGGATAAGTTATGATTGTGGGATATTATGAAGTATTAGTGTTACATGATGATGATTAGGTGTTGTGGAATTTTAGTGGGATTTTAGAAAAATGTTTGGTGATTTAAAAAAAAAATAACCGAAAGCTATAAGGAATAGGAAATTGATGTCCAATTTTCCTATAGCTAATGTTAATACATATTAATGATCCTATGATAATATAGTATATTATGTGATTTTATAAAATTTTGGAAGAAGTTTGAGAATTAAAGTTGAGGGCGAAAGCTAAGTATGAGTAATTAAGAGTATTAAATTCATTTTATCAAGAAAAATCACATATTATGTCCTTATAATATATTTTAGACTTACTAAGAATTTATGGGATTTAGAAATATAGTATACTATGTTTACGTCGAAGCGTTATGTTAAATAACGTTAGATGTGAAAAATAATGTATAATGCACAAGTTAGATCATATTAAAGTAAAATATTAATCTAATTTATTGATTAACGTGAAAAATCGAAATTAGGATTTTATGAAAAGAAATCGATTGAAAATCGATTTATATAGAAATTGGTTATAAAATATGTTAAGAAAAGTCAACGTTGACTTAAGATTAAGCGTGTAAATCGTTGAATAAATACGCTAATACGTGAAAAACGTATTAAATTATAAGAATATCTCATTTGAGAAATGATTTCATAATTGAAATCATTTTTATCAAAAACGTTAGTACATCGTTCAGCGGTTAACCTAAATGGTTAATATGAGACCGTAGATTATATTACGTCTCTATCAATGCGAGAAATATTTAGTTAAAATACGCGATGAAGCGGCGTACTATTTTAGTTTAAGGATGCGAAGCATTATATTAGAAAGTTATCAAAGTTTATTAAACTTTGAAAATCTCAACGTGACCGGCGTACTAAAATAGTTTTTACGTTAAGGTTGGACGCGGACGTGACCATTTAGCGAAGCAAGAAACTGAACTAAGAAAATCTACAGTCCAGGTGGGCTTTATTATACTCAAAAAAATAAATAGCTTATCAAATGATTTATTTACGATGCTTTATTCGCAAGAAATGATGAGAAATGATTATTTAATTACCTGCCTAAAATATTTATGTTTTATGTATGTATCATATCCATGATCGAATGATGCATATTGTTGGGTAGCTCCCACTTATGAAATGTTTGAGTTCGTATCCTTGTAAGTACCCACAAGGATGATTGAGAATTAAGTATCTGTCTTAGGAATGGCAAGGATTTTGTGCACTATTTTGTATTTGTGTCTTTGAAAGGGTGCTTGGCGGTCCGGCGTCCGTGAGGAGGCCTCCTCTACGGTAGCGAGATGATTTTATGAGATGAGTTATTGATGATGTGATATGAGAAATGAAAGGATATGGATCATACATACAATGAAAATGCTTGTGGCGGCGTTCTATGAAAATAATGAAAATGTTTAGTAAGCAGAGTATTTCTAATAAAACCTCGTGTATTATTCTTGTGAGGGGCGATGTAATTTAAAATTGATAAAATGATTTGGCATGAGTCCACCGAGTGCATTCTTTTACTCGACCGCATGTTTGTTTTAAATGTGCGAGTTGAGAAGATGATGGATGGGCGTGTTGAGCGGTGGAACCCTTGTGATAATGATATGTTAGAAACTTTGACTACATCGTCATATGTGTATTCACCGTCTTTCATGCAATAGAACTCTAAGTTAGCTTTTGATGTTGACAATTGATTACCTTGGATCATTTGAATTCTCGTGTTAAGAATCATAGGTCTCTCTCCTCATATGTAAATCATGTATGTCTTGTATATAAAATGGTTAAAGCTTAGTAGTTTACTTGAATATAGTCCCACAATTGATGATTAATTGTATTTCATAATCCTTGATCCTTTGTTCCAAGTATTAGTCCTCGTTAATCCGTCCTTGGGATTATAGGGCATTACCGTTCTTTATGCAAACCTCCAGCAAATGCTCATAAAAGTCTAACTCATCACCACTATAAATCTAGCTCTTTATGCAAACTCTCTTGCTCATAGTGGCTCGGTGAACCCGTGTACTATGGTATGAAACACATATCCATTGATAAGATATCCATGATATGCTTTAACCTCTAATATAGGTCCTTTTGCAAGATCCCTATTGTATTTTTTCACAATGTTGTTATATCTTGCATATGTTTTGAACCAATTAGCAAACTCCTCGTCAATTTTAGTGCCAAAATCGGATTCGATACAATAATGAATTTGTTGCTTGCAATGATCCTCAAACAATCTTAAAAAAATAACAAATGTACATGTCATATAAAATAAACATATATTGAATGATGACTACTTAATTTGATGATACTCATCTAAGATATATTTTTGTAACCTCAATACAGTTGAGTAGAATGTATATATGTGCAACATTGTACTCTCTAGCATCTGTTGTTAGTTAGAACTACTATTCTACGCAAGTGCATGTAATCAACAAGTAATATCTGAAAATATTCCGAGATCGAATCCACGAGGAACGACTTTTTAAATCACGTCGAATACAATTTGTTTGTGATTATGAGAGAGACAAATTAAAGAGAGCTTCTACACCGAGACGAGGTGGAATTTTAGACAATAAATGATTAACAAACAGATATCAGGAGGGAAAATAGACTTGATCACTTGATTCCACCCATGCCCCGTACTCGCCACGCTTCAACATTATCTTGCCTCGTTATTATGACATGAAATCTTCCAACTCTTAGCATTTTTCCAAATCTAAGATTATACCCTCTAAGCTCGTCAATATATTCCTATACCGAAGCGCTTTAAGAGTATCTCTACCGTTCCATTCATTTATGTCACATAAGGCAAACACATATTCCTATGCTATTCACACATAATATTTAAATCATGTTCTTGCGTCACTTTCTTGTTTTCCACTCTATGAGAGCTTCCGAAATCATAGAGCAAAGATCTCACCATGGTGATCAATCACAAGCAAGATAAATAAACACCAAGAAAGCGATAATAACTTAACAAGATAAGCGAAACGGGGCTCGTCACACGAGCATGGGTTTCATCAAAGATCAAGTCATATAAATTTAGCTCATGGCGAGTCAGGCAATGTAATTCGAAAACACAAATGCCATAGCAAAATAAAAAGGAATTCGAGATTCAAAATTAACACTCGTCGCCGAAATCACGTGCTCCTCCTTGGATCGTCGCCTCTTCCGATAGCTTCTTCTCCAAGGCGTTGCCCCCTGATTTCCTCTCCCAGATACTGAATGATGAATGAATCATGTTCTGATTGTCGCCCTCTCTTTTAAATAACAAACTCTGACACTTTTTTAGGTGTACAGAATAGGCACCTGCAAACCCTTCGTCCACTGATCCTTTCCTTTTTTCGTTGGCTCTGGCAAAACGCGCGTCCTTTATGCTGTCGTGGCCAGCCGCCACGTGGCTGTGGTCCTGCAGATACCTTTTATTTGTTTCGTTCATAAGCGCGGCTTCATCTGCTTTCCTTTCTCTCCTTCCGAGCTCAACCTTTGAACGGGCCTATCCTCGTGCCTGAATCCGATCTCATTTGTGGTCATCAGTCTCGAGCTCGGCTAAGAGTCTGACCTCACTTGTGAGTCCGACCTCGCTTACGAGTCCGAACTCGCTTATGAGTCCAACCTCGCTTACGAGTATCAGTATCGAGGTCGTCTTCATACTTGTGAACTTTTCAATCTTTGAGCTCGGATGGTTGCGAGCTCGGCTCTATTCTCTTTCTTCCCGGAGTTCGGTTTTGCTAACGAGTTCGGTAGTCTTGAGCTCGGAAGTCTTGAGCTCGGACCAACTTCCTCGGTTTTCACTTTTCCTGAGCGTTGACTTCGTCTTTGTAGCTCTACTCTGCTCCCGCATTTCTTCAGCATCACTCGTTCAATCCTTCCTCGTACATCGAAGTCAAGCTCGCTCACGAGTTCGGCCTTGCTTGTGCGTTCAACCTGGAGCTTGACTTTGACTCAGCGGACTTGGTCCGTCTTCCTTGCCGTTCTTCTTTACATGCCATAATTATTTAAATAACGCCTAAAAGCAATTAAAACTCTTTGATTTCACGACTCAATCCTTCACACATACACAAAACATAACAAAACAAACAACATAACATCGAAATAAACAAAGCGGACCCGGTTCACTCAAGGTTTTATCATCAAAAGGTCATATAATAACTCTTTTATAAGAGTTATCACACCCCCAAACTTAGCTCATTACTCGTCCTCGAGTGATGCTCTGTTACACAGCAAAAACACACCCACAAAACAAGAAGCGATGTTCAAATGCTCCGACGATAACCAAGATGACGACTTAATCAGCTAGGGACGTCGCTTTCAGTCATGGTTCTTTGAAAGAAAAAGGATCATTCAGTTCTTCTCGTTGCAAATCTGGTCAATCACCTCGTATTGCAAGGATGTCGCCCTTCAGATATCAACAGGTATATAACACATTAGCCACTACATGAATCTTCCCATAACTTAGTTCTTCTTAATATGACCATGCTTTGATTATCAAGTGCACCGATGTCTCCACATTTCAGTTCGATCATCCCCCTCTCCACTAACATGAGTGTAATCAATACTGGATCAGTAGGTCTTTTAACAGCTTATAATGTTAGGCTTGGGTGACGGTAGGATTGTTTGGGATAAAGTAGCTCAAAGCACCTGGGCACCTAACTCATTCTTGGTTCCAACTATCCTGACATTTTTCTTCTCTTTTTATAGAGACCCCGTCTTCACCTTTTAGTTAATCATCTCTATTTTTTTTAAGCGATGGCTCGTAATGACCATATTTTATAACCACTTCACCCTCGACTTCGAGGTTACTTTACCTCGCCCACCCCAAACTTAGAACATAACATTGTCCCCAATATTGAAACTTATACAAAACCGAGGGGTGAGACATTTGTTATTTTGAGACATAGAGATTACTACGGGCACTATTATAGAAATGAGAGAAGCGAACCACAATTAGGTATACCCAGTGAAGGGTGAGGAATAATATGTGGGTATACATGAGAATATTTGGTGGGTGTCTGAAGAAAAAGCTTGTAAGCTCAAGGGGACCTAGGAAAATATCATATTAAGGAAGGTTAGAAAGGCACAATCGATCCAAAAGGGCCTCACGTCCTATCCATGTTGACACACTCATGTATATTGTCTCAAGGGGAGTACCAACCAAATATGAGAGGCAGGCACTCATACAAAATCGAAAGCCAATTAAGATTCATCGATGCAAAGGTCGATCCCTATAGGGCTAATATGCTAATACCAAAATTAATAAGTACATCCCACAAAATAAGGGTAAAGACCGACGAGCAATAAGGCGTACCAAGATCACAAGTATAAACAAAGCAGTTAACATCATAAAGCTATCCTCGCCAATCAAGCATCATCCTTAGAAATCGCCAGCGAGAATCACATGCTTTTATTTAACAAAACAGAACAACCCAAAGAAAACACCAACCACAGACACACCACAAAACACAAAACAAAACAAGGATTGAGTTAGAAAGCGCTAGCCTACACTTGGGAGAACCGAAGGAGTAGGAGCTTCGTGTAGATGGGGTGGTAGCGGTAACGACTTCGGTTTCGGGAGACACGGCCAGCTCGGCCTCGGTCGAGGCGCGCCTCGTCGAGATGGGGCACTTGGTGCCGAGCCTCGCTTGGGGTAGCGGTCGGTCGATTAGGTGAGTCGACTTGGGCGGCATTCTTGCTGAGCTCGGGTCGGCCTTGTGTTTTTCTCTTTCTCGACTCCATGTGCGATGTAATCAAAATCCGAGGTAGAGGCGAAGCTTGGAATACCCGATGTGGGAATTCGGAAGGTGGCGGTTACCGTGAGCGATGACTGAGGCTATCCTCCAATATCCGATCTCGTTTACGACGATCGCCCAAAAATGCTTAGGCGTCTTCTAGTGCGGCGGATCGAGCATGAGGGCTTGGACTCCACGCAGAGCACTCGCATGTCTGTAACGATGAGGCTCGGTTGAGGTCGATATGGGCGAGGTGGATGCGCTTGCCGCTTGCGAGATTGGAGTGCAGCAGCACCGCGTGACGATGGGTCGAGTCTTGATGTCTATAAAAGCTTTTCAGCGAGGCGATCCTCATCATCCCGGCAGGCACCCGGCCTTCATGCATAACAGGTGATCGAGAGAAGGAAAGAACATTGGCCTTTCTTCCTTTTTAGGCACCCTCTACTTGCCAGCGGTTTAGCGCCTCGTTGACGGACCTTCTAGTGAAGATCGAGAGAAGCATCAACATCGTTCTTCCGACACCGTGGTATCATGGGTTGTTGGCAAAATCCGGTTTTGATGAAATGGATCCGAACATGAGCCTCAATTTTAGTGATGCGGCCTTTAATGGAGCGACACCCACAGTAGAGAACTCCCATTCTGTGCCTTCGACGGTTGTCGATCGTGGCGCCTCCTCGAGGTCTTCCTTTGGAAGGAGCCCTCTTCATGGTGGAGAAAGCGTCCTCCACCTCATTGTCTAGCTCATAAAAGCATTAATGGTTTCGGAGAAAACCACTAATTTACCTCTAACCACATGAGACAACCCTTCCTTGTTTGGCAAAGGCGTGATATTTGTATAGAACTCCTTAACAAGGGGTGTAATGTGGGGAGGTGGTATCACCACGAATGTAGCCCAACCATTCAAAGAAATTAATTCCACCACAAACACAGGGGTTTCCTTTGACTTCTGGAAACCCTTTTCCATCCAGAGCTGCCTAGGCTTTAAGCGCTTAAATCTCAAAATTTAGGAATAGCATCGATTGAAATTCTTGCCTTTTGTGACGAGGGTTTGTCCACTCGCGCCTTCTTGCTTTGAACATCTTGATTCCTCGGCCTCCACTATCTTGGCCTTCCATCGTCACCGGGACTATTCTTTCTTTTGGAGGAAGAGGCGTAACGACTGTGGAGGAGCTGGTGAAGTTTCTGTGATACCTCTTCGTCGAAATTATGAGGGTGTGGCGGCATCATTGCTTGGAATGGATGATGGCCGCACCGCCCCGATCTGTGCTTGAATCTCCTCATAAAGACCGATTACGTAGATGGAAGAGATGGAGACTACAAATTTGCACACTGTCGAGCACGGAGAAAATAATCGTGAAAGCGAGAGCAAAGATGCAGCAAAATTGGGGAAATAAAAGATTTAAAAGGCGAAGGTGGAAAAGGAAAAGCGCGGTCTTTCAAATCCCAAAAGTCGACCAAATTTTTCCTCACTTTTTGTTTTACCAAATTGGCAACTTCTATTTCACTTTCTCTTAATCCTCTGCAAAATCCATTCTTGGGCAATTAGCACCATGCTCGAACTTTCCCAGTGCGCACGTGCTTGCAATCAAAATCCCAAAATAATCCTCATCCTTTTAGCAAGGCTAAAGAAATTTATTAACATCTGAAAAACACCGGAGACAAAGCGAGGAATAAAACAAATATTTACAAACAAAATAAATGGGCTGCCAGTACCACTCTCCATAGCGACCAAGATACCTCTGTCGAGCGTCCTTGAGGATGTTGAGGTCTTCTCACGAGCGACCTCGCCACCACAATAGTGCTTGACACGCTGTCCATTTACCATGAATTCCCGACCGATGTCCTTCTTGTAATGTGATAGCACCATGAGGTGCTACCCGAGAATGTGAAGGACCCGACCATCGTGATTTCGACTTTCAGGAATAGCTTCAACCTTGAATTGAGCAGTAGCACTTGCGACCGGCAAGAACTCACGGCGCAAGATGTTGTTGTCATGCCATCTCTTTGTCCTCTCCTTGTACAATTTCGCATTTTCATAGGCAAACCAGCGAATTCATCCATCTCACTTAGTTGCAACAAGCGAGCTTCTCCGCGACCTTATGCTCAAAATTCGGTTTCTTTATCGCCCAATAGGCTCGATGCTCGAGTTCGAGTGGAAGGTGACAAGCTTTCCGTAGACCAACCGATGGGGACATCCTAACGGTGTTTTGAAAGTCGATACAGAGGCCCATCTTGCATCGTCTAGTCGTATGGACCAATCCTTCCGACACGGGTTTACCACTTCTCCAATATGCCTTTTATCTCTATTGGAGTTCACTTGTCCATTGGTTTGGGGGTGGTATGCCGTGGCAATCTTGTGGCGAACATTGTAATTGGCTAGGACATCACTCACTGCCTTGTTGACAAAATGAGTTCCTTCGTCACTAATGATAGCACGAGAATGCCAAACCGTGTAAAGATGTTCTTTTGCAAGAACTTGATTACAATCTTTGCATCATTAGTCGGACTAGCTACGGCCTCCACCCATTTAGAGACATAATCGACCGCCACCAATATGTAGAGGTTGCCAAATGAGGGTGGAAAAGTACCCATAAAGTCTAGGCCCCAAACATCAAAGAGTTCTATCTCTAAGATAAAATTCGTTGGCATCTCATTTCTAGAAGAAATGTTTCCAACTCTCTGACATCGATCACATTTTCGTACAAAGGCATGAGCATCCTTAAACAAGGTCGGCGGAAATAACTTTGTTGTAGAACTTTAGCCGCCGTTCTACGGCTGCTGAAGTGACCACCATAAGGAGTAGCATGACATCCCTCAGAATCGATTCCATTTCCTCATGTGGGACCTGACGTCTCATCGGTCCGTCAAGACGGTGTTTATCTGAGAATGGTTCATCCCAAAAGTAATGGTTCACCTCGGAAAGAACCTTTTCCTTTGTTGAAAAGAGAAGTCGGTAGCACTCCACCGACCAAGAAATTTCTGAAGTCGCATACCGAGGTGTACTACCGTGGTGCATGCTCATTAGTTGCTCATCCGGAAATGCATCCCGAATACGGACACGGTGTCTTCGCCTTGACGATTGGCAATCGAGATAAATGATCGGCCACTTGATTCTCGATACCCTTTCTATCTCTAATTTCGGATCAATTCACAGAAAGCAAGATCCACGGATTAACCGTGGCTTGCATCTTTCTTGTGACGAGATATCTTATGGCGCGTGATGCGTGTAAACAATCACCTTCGCGTCGATGAGGTAGGCTTGAAACTTCTCACATGCGAACACCATTGCTAGCGACTCCTTCTCCGTAGTGGTGTAGTTTACTTGAGCTTCCACCAGCGTTTCTTGGCATAATAGATGGGTGGAATAACTTCTCATTCTGCTGACCCGATCGGCCCCACGGCGAAGTCACTAGCGTCGCACATCACCTCGAAAGGTAATGCCCAGTTCGGTCCAATGATTACTGGAGCAGTCACTAGAGCTCGCTTTAAAATGTCAAAAGCTTTCAGACATTCCGGGGTGAGCTCGAAGTGGCTATTCTTCTCCAGCAAGGCACACAGTGGCTTAGAAATTTTTGAAAAATCCTTTATAAACCTTCTGTAAAATCCTGCATGCCCCAAGAAACTACGCACCCCCTTTACGGTAGTGGGAGGTGGAAGTTTATCTATCACTTCAATCTTGGCTCATCCCACTTGATCCCTTCTTGGATATGTGATGGCTAGCACTATGCCCTCTTGTACCATGAAGTGGCATTTTTCCCAATTTAAGACCAAGTGTGTTGCCTCGCAGCGCTCCAAGACCTTCCCCAAGTTACCTAGGCATACCTCAAAAGTATCCCCAAATACGGAGAAGTCATCCATGAAGATTTCGACTGACTTCTCCACCATATCCGAGAAGATGGCCATCATGCAACGTTGGAACGTCATTGGGGCATTCTGAGTCAAAAGGCGTCCTTCTAAAGGCAAAAGTGCCATAGGGACAAGTGAAGGTGGTTTTGTGTTGATCATCGGGTGCAATGGCGATCTGATGATAACCAGAATACCCATCTAGGAAACAGAAGAACTCCTTTCCAGCGAGTTTATCAAGCATTTGGTCCATGAATGGCAGAGGAAAATGGTCCTTCCTAGTAGCCGTGTTCAATTTCCTATAATCCACACAAACTCGCCATCCCGTTATCACCCGAGTTGGAATTAACTCCTGCCGATCATTAGAAATCACAGTAACTCCTCCTTTTTTAGGAACACACTGCACCGGGCTCACCCAAGAACTATCCGAGATCGGATAAATGATTCCAGCATCCAGCCATTTAATAACTTCCTTCTTCAACACCTCTTTCATGGCCGGATTAAGGCGGTATTGTTCTATGGAAGTCTTGTGGCAATCTTCCAACAATATCTTATGCATGCATAGAGCGGGGCTGATCCCTTGATGTCGGCAATTGACCATCAATAGCTCTCTTGTATTTGCGCAGACTTTAATGTAGATTCTTCTTTGTCGAGCTCGGCGCCACGAAATGATTCTTGGAAGAGTTTGTCCCTCGCCCGGATAAGCATATTTGGATGGTTGGGCAATGTTTTGGACTAAGTATTGGAGGTCGTCTATCGAAGGTTTGGATACATGGGCAGGCCGATCTGCGAGCCCAAGTGACTCCGGAGCTCGGTTGATACGAGGTGGGACTTCGGCCGATCTCTTGTTAGAGAATTGCTGAGGTCGCTCCTTTTCTAGCTCGAACTCCATGAGGTCGGCAACTTCATTATCACTGTCTTCGAACTGAGACGAGTGCTCCATCATCTTGTCCATGACGACCTGCTCTAATACATGAATTATCGAGCATTCCTCCACTTCGTCCGGATACTTCATTGCGTTGAAAACATTAAAGGTGACCTTCTGATCATTCACCCTCATTGTGAGTTCGCCTTTTGGACATCAATCAAAGTTCTTCGATTCTGCGAAAGGGCGTCCCAAAATTATAGGCACCTCGTGATGCGCTCGTAATCGAATGATGAAGTGCGGGAAAAATGAATGTATCCACTTTTACTAGCACATCTTCAATTTTTCCTTCAGGATGAGCCATGAACCGATCTCGCCAATTGCGGGGTCCTTTGTTGTGGGCGAGCTTCTCCTATCCCGAGCTTCACGAATATTGAGGCGGCATTAAGTTTATACTCGCTCCTAGATCACACGTAACACGACCAGCGTCGCGACCTCCAATTGAACATGGAATTGTGAAACTCCCGGATCTTTCAACTTGGGTGGAATCTTGCTTTTTAACATGGTACTCTTGCTCTCGATCGGTGCCCTTTGTTTGAACTCCCAAGCGTCTCTTCTTTGTTAGGATGTCCTTGAAGAACTTCACATAATTTGGCATTTGTTCTAGTGCTTCCACCAATGGAATATTAATGTGCAATTGTTTCAAGACATCTAGAAATCTCCGGCGAGTGTCTTGTTTCTTTTCAACCTTCGGGAAAAGGTGGTGGTGGTCGATAAACCACCTCGTCCATTGACTTCGGTGGATTCACTTTGGCGAGCACCTCGGCATCACGAGGTTGCTTGATCTTCCACTTCTACCAACTTGCTTTTAGTGTTTGAGGACTCCGCCTTCTTCTTGGTTCGGAGCTCGGTTTCTTGCATCTTCTTTCCACTTCGCAGAGTGACAACCTTGACATGTTCTTTATCCTTCTGAGGGTTCTCCGTGTCACTTGACAGATTACCAGGTGGCCGATTTCTCATCTCGTTGGCTAATTGTCCGATCTGAACCTCCAAATTCCTTAGCAAAGTAGATTGTCCTTGTATTACTGCGTCTGTCTTGGCCATATACTCCTTTATCAAAGTTTCCATAGATTTGGGTTGTGGGGCGGCTTGTTGCTGCTTCGGTTGGAAATTTTGTGGATATGTGTTTTTCTCAAAATTTCCACCACCACTTGTTCCTGATCCTTGGCCTCCCCACGAGAAATTAGGATGTTGTCTCCACCCCAGATTGTATGATTGTGAGTAAAGATTATTCCTTTGGCCGTTCTGATTTCCCATATAACACACCGAGGTGGGTTCGATGGGCAACTATCAACGTATGTCCTTCCCCACAATAAGCATGATACCTCGTTTACTTGCATTGTGGGTGCGACCATCGGGACACTTGTCGCTGAAGCAACCGGATTGGCTGTTGCAAACCTTTCAACATATTGCTCATGGGCGCCACTTGAGTAGTTAGCGCACAAGGCATCAACTTCAAAACACCAACAGAATGATTTCTTTCCCATTGGGCTCGCGAATTGGACCATTAGCAATTGTTATTAGCGATCCTTTCCAGTATCTCATATGCTTCATTGTAGGATTTGGAGAGAATAGCTCCATTTGCGGAGGCATCTAGCACCAAGCGCGTGGACGCGTTTAACCCATTATAGAATGTCTCCAATTGAATGCAGTGCGGAATTCCTTGGTGAGGGCATTTCGTAGCATTTCCTTGTAACGTTCCCAAGCTTCGCACACTGATTCGTCATCATTCTACTGGAAAGACATGATGTCATTTCGGAACCTTGCGTTCTTTGTAGGCGGGAAATACTTCATCAAGAATTTTTCGCCGAGCTCGTTCCAGGAAGTGATAGAGTCTGATGGAAGGCCATTCGGCCATGCTTTTCACGATCTCGTAGTGAGAAGGGAATAGCAAGTCTCGGTAACCGGTGGAACACTGGTAACTTAAATGAGTCGTGACCTCCGTGAACGACCGAAGGTGGAGATGTGGATCCTCGTGGCTTGCCCACCGAATCGCCTTGTTTGGAGCATCCGCAACATAACCGCTTCACCGAATCTGGTTAAACTTGCACCTCGGTGCAGTTATTCCGGTTCACTCATTAAATCTGGGGTTAGCGTAGTCACGTATACCCCTTTCCCGGTCATCAGCGATGACTATGGCATTTCCTCCATTATTCCCATTACCTCCTTGTGCGGCCATTTTGGCTTGTGCTCTACGGACGTTCTGACGTCGTCTTCCTCGACGGAAGGTGCGTTCAATCTCTGGATCTAGCGGGTATAGTACATGCGCCTTGGTTTTGCGCATATACCACAGTCCAGAATCCTGATTCACGCAGAAGAAAATAACAGAGTTAACCACTAATACTAAATAAACACAAAAATTGAAATATCAACGTAATTTATAATTAGCGCTCCCCGGCAACGGCGCCAAAAACTTGTTGTTAGTTAGAACTACTATTCTACGCAAGTGCACGTAATCAACAAGTAATATACGGAAATATTCCGAGATTGAATCCACAGGGAACGCACTTTTTAAATCACGTCGAATACAATTTGTTTGTGATTATGAGAGAGACAAATTAAAGAGAGCTTCTACACCGAGACGAGGTGGAATTTGAGATAATAAATGATTAACAAGCGAGATATCGGGAGGAAAATAGACTTGATCACTTGATTCCACCCATGCCCGTACTCGCCACGCTCAACATTATCTTGCCTCATTATTATGACATGAAATCTTCCAACTCTTAGCATTTTCCAAATCTAAGATTATACCCTCTAAGCTCGTCGATATATTCCTATACCAAGTGCTTTAAGAGTATCTCTACCATTCCATTCATTTATGTCACGCAAAGCAAACACATATTCCTATGCTATTCACACACATAATATTTAAATCATGTTCTTGCGTCACTTTCTTGTTTTCCACTCTATGAGAGCTTCCAAAATCATAGAGCTAAGATCTCACTCATGGTGATCAATCACAAGCAAGATAAATAAACACCAAGAAAACGATAATAACTTAACAAGATAAGCGAAACGGGCTCGTCACACGAGCATGGGTTTCATCAAAAGATCAAGTCATATAAATTTAGCTCATGGCGAGTCAGGCAATGTAATTCGAAACACAAATGCCATAGCAAAATAAAAAGGAATTCGAGATTCAAAATTAACACTGTCGCCGAATCACGTGCTCCTCCTTGGATCGTCGCCTCTTGATATAACTTTTTTTCCAAGGCGTTGCCCCGATTTCCTCTCCCGAATCTTGAATGATGAATGAATCATGTTACGATTGTCGCCTCTCTTTAAATAACAAACTCTGACACTTTTTTAGGTGTACGAGATAGGCACCTGCAAACCCTTCGTCCACTGATCCTTTCCTTTTTTCGTTGGCTCTGGCAAAACGCACGTCCTTTATGCTGTCGTGGCCAGCCTCCACGTGGCTGTGGTCCTGCGGATACATTTTCTTTTCGTTCATAAGCACGGCTTCATCTGCTTTCCTTTCTCTCCTTCCGAGCTCAACCTTTGAACGGGCCTATCCTCGTGCCTGAATCCGATCTCATTTGTGGTCATCAGTCTCGAGCTCGGCCAAGAGTCCGACCTCACTTGTGAGTCCGACCTCGCTTACGAGTTCGAACTTGCTTACGAGTCCGACCTCGCTTACGAGTATCAGTATCGAGATCGTCTTCATACTTGTGAACTTTTCAATCTTTGAGCTCGGATGGTAGCGAGCTTGGCTCTATTCTCTTTCTTCCCGGAGTTCGGTTCCGCTCACGAGTTCGGTAGTCTTGAGCTCGGAAGTCTTGAGCTCGGACCAACTTCCTCGGTTTTCACTTTTCCTGAGCGTTGACTTCGTCTTTGTAGCTCGACTTTGCTCCCGCATTTCTTCAGCATCACTCGTTCAATCCTTCCTCGTACATCGAAGTCAAGCTCGCTCAAGAGTTCGGCCTTGCTTGTGCGTTCAACCTGGAGCTTGACTTTGACTCAGCGGACTTCGGCCTCGTCTTCACTGCCATTCTTCCTGCTACATGCCATAATTATTTAAATAACGCCTAAAAGCAATTAAAAACCCTTTGATTTCACCTGACTCAATCCTTCACACATACACACGCAAACATAACAAAACAAACAACATAACATCGAAATAAACAAACAGAACCCGGTTCACTCAAGGATTTTATCATCAAAAAGGTCATATAATAACTCTTTTATAAGAGTTATCAGCATCCAAATATCTTGTCAATATTTTGCCAACAGACCGTCATGTCCGTCTGAATATTGAAGGCAAATTTTGGATTACTATTGAAGCTTTCTCCATCGTGAGTTACGAGGTAAATTCCTTAACCTCGTACTAACATGTCCTCAAAATAATAAGAACAAAAGTGGATGCTTCTTCCACTAAATAGGCATTGATATAGATCTTTCAACTCTAGCTTTGTTTCTTACATTATTTTTCAACTTTCTTAAATACTTATAATTATCTATAGTTTATATTAATACATGGAAGATGATACCTCTCAAATGGGTACATCCATCGATATTGAATCTGCACTGCAAGGCAAGCTTCATCACCAAATGGGTTTGGTAAGTGCTCCATGGAGTCGAAAAACTTGGTGGAAATATGCGCTCGAGATTACACAAAATTATCGAACTATATCATTAAGCATGTATATATCATCTACTTTTATATTCCGAGAGGTCAAATCCTTGAAGAAAAGACTTAAATATATGATTGTTTTCCAAACATTTTGTGGAAGAAGTTCACAAAATACAACTAGTAGGATGAGTTGCATGAACGCATGGCAATTGTGACTTTTCATCCCAAACATCTTTAGTTTTCTCATGTCCACACATCTATTCATATTAGACACGCATTTATCTCGAAAACTTATACCTTTATCCATTCACATAAGACCATATTTTCACTATTTTCAAGCGTGTATGAAGCTTTTGGATACTTTCGTGAAGTCTCGTGATGCTTCAATTCGGTCTTACACAATCTTGGTTTAACTCTTCCCTAGACTTGTCAGTATCTCTGTCTTCCTCGAACATTGAGCATTGTGTTGAACATGTTTTCAAACACATATTTTCAATGTGCATAACATCCAGATTATGCGAATTATGATTCTTTCCAATAGGGAAGATCCTAAAATATCTTCTTTTCTTCCACCCAAGAACATAATGATTAGAGATATATTTGTTTGTGTCATCGTAGTTTTCTATTACTTTCACCAGCCAGTTTCTATATGATTCAATATTTCTTCTCCTGACTTTACTTTTGGTGGACAGTCTGTAATAATCTTATTCCTTCTGAATGCCCTTTTTTTTTGGTCAATTAATATAGAAATTTTAAAGGCTGCGTCACGGTGGACTCGAACCCGAGACCTTTGGCCTCGGGCATTAACCACTCTACCACTAGGCCAACACACACACACACACAAAAAGAGGAAGGTGCGAATGCAATGCCCTTTTGTTCTTTCGAAATGGATGATTAGCAGGTAAAAATTACGATGGTTGCCAAACCATGATTGTTTTCCACTCTTCTCTAGAGTGTACACGTCGGTATTTTCCATACAATGTGGACAAGCCAATCTTCCAGCAGTACTCCTCCCAGATAACCTAGAATACTACCGAAAAATCACTAATAATCCACATCAAAACTGCTCGTATCTGAAAATTTTTGTTTTAATGAGATATCATATGTAGGCACACCTATTTCTCACAAGTTATTCAATTCTGCTACTAATGGTTGATGAAACATATCCAACTTTTCTTTTGGATTACGTGGCCTAGCACTAAACCGTGAGGAACATTAATTGCTTTTTCATACATAACCAAGGAGACAGATTATATGGTGTAAGGATCACCTGTTATGAAGAATATTGTTCACCGATTTCCCAACGGTTGGAAGTCATCCATTGAGAGATCCAATCACACATTTCGACGCCTAATGCAAAGATACATTGAATTGAGATACTTCCATCTTTGGAGAACTACAGATGTTGTATAACTACATCGTTGCGGTGAAGTAGCATGCCAACGTATCTCTTACATTTGTAACTTTAAATGCATACGATCTCTGACCAAGAGTCGGATGAAAGTAGTGCATCTTCGCCATCGCTAGTTTTTCTTCTTAGTGGCACTAGAATTTCTACTGTTATCTTTGAAGTGTCATGTATGGTAAAACCTACATCTCTAATTCATTATCGTCATGCCAATGAATCATATAATTGTTTAGACAACAATCAATCTTTACAATAGGTAGCGATGCAGCTCGATAATTTCTTCATACTATAGAAGTTATCGGTCGGGTGACAATTATCTTACGGAAAGCCCTCTTGAATCAATTACGTGAGTTGATGTAGTGCTTCTACTCCACCTTCAAACTCATTAGGCGTGCCGTAAATGACAACCGAAAATGGTTATTGCATCCAAGCCACAACTAGTTATCGTGAGAATCAACATATCATAAAGTCATTGTGATTCGAGGATTTGAGGCTCTTCATTGTCCTCATTAATAAACCGAGGACCCGCGACATCCATGATCACTGTGTGGTAGGTACTTGATGTCTGGTCCTCAATTTCCACATTTATGGTTCTCGTAGTACGTGCGACTCTTTCGTCTTGAATCTCCAAACATGGTAATTTCAAACATACTCCATTCTCGAAATGTGATATTGTACTTCGCAAACATCTTTGTAACATTTATTTTCACATTTCTTACATGAACACATGATTTTGTCCCCATCCATAAACACCGGTTGACTACTTGAAAATGGAATGAATGTTTCAAGTCCGAAATAAAATTGGGATTGAAACTACCATTATCAAGGTAATGCTTGCACATCCACTCATGATTCTGATAAATTCTTATAAATCCTACTAATCAAAAAATATATCATAATTATATAAATTTAGAAATTAGAAAATCTATACACTAACATAAATATATAACTATATAATGTTCTATCCTCTATTCAATCTCAAGCATCCAACAACAATCTAGTTAATCTCAAGCATCCAACAACAATCTACACCTATTTTCATGACAAATTATTAACAACCACAACAATATTTCACAACATATCACAACATTGAATGTGTCAATCACCTAATCTCAATCAACCAATAACATATTACTATATTTTCCCGACAAATTATTAATAATCACAACAATCACAACAATAATTCAAAATTCAACGAAATTTGATAACTAAATAAATCAAACCTGGATAATGGCTGGACGACGAGCGACTAAAAGACAGGGGGTGACAGATGGGCGACGCGATGGGGAAAGACGGGCACGGACAACAACTATAATTATAAAAATGTTAGAAATGAGAGATAGAGAGAGAGGAAGGCGAAGAGAGAGAGAGAGATGACATCAGTGATGCGGGCGGGTGGAGGGGCGGTGGGACGGGGTGGCGGAAAGCACGACGATGACGGGATGGTGAGGTGCTAGGGTTTGATTCAGTGAAGAAGAAAATAAATTTGACGCTTACGATTGTTCAATTAAATCGATTTACCTAATGACTTTACCCGTCGGTAAATTAATCAAATTATATTATTTAATAAAAATTCTAGAATTAAATTCACCGACGGACATGACCCGTCGGTAAAAATTGGATTAATAAATTTAATCAATAATTTAGGTTATTAAATTTACCGACGAGATGTCCGTTGGAAAATTTAACGACTCGCCGTCCATCGGTAAGTTTATCGTGCAAATTTGGCACCTCCATCCATCGGTGTCGTCGTGATTTTTCACCACCGCCACCATCGATAATCCGCGGTAAGACATCGAAATATGACGACGGTTGACTTTTCATCCGTAAATTCGTTGGTAATTTGATTTTTTAGTGTATGTTGAATACTTTAGTTAATTGAGCTTACATCAAATTTGCCCGCTACATTAACCAGGACAAAATTATACAAAATGGAAAAATGTGATTTGTGCTAAACATGGAAAAACGAAGAAAAAGAAGAAATTGAAAATTCAAACATTCCACTCATTCATGATTTTCCACAAAAGGGCAACAATATATAAAGTGGTTGTAGAGAGTACTTTTTTTAATAATAGAACTGATAATTTATTATACGACACGAACATGCGTAAAATTAATGATTTAATGTCTAGTCCTATTATATTTATGCCTTTATTGTATTGATACGATTATTTCGTATCGGATCTATGTTGTATTCGTATTCGTTTCGGATGATATCGTGTTCGTATGACATACTAATATTATATATATATATATATATATATATATATATATATTCTCAATTTGTTATTATTTTTTTTATATCTTATTTTTACTATTAACTTATTTCTCTAGTCGGAGTTTGAATTTATTGTTTCAGCACTAATCAAATTGTGTCATCTCATATTATTTGCATTGTATACTTATTTGTATAAATTATATTGCATTCGGAAAATTTATTAATGAAATGTGCTGTGCTTAATTTTATTGTAGCGAATCATTATCGCGCTGAAAACTAAGATACGATAAGATATCGTGAATTTGGGATCTCCATTAGCCGATGAACATGTGACATGTTGGAATCTTTGATACTAATTAACAAATGAGTTGCATTAAATGCGTCCAAGGATAAGCCACCTCGTTTAATTTCTCCCCTAAAACATTAAGCCGCCTCTCGAAGCATTTTCATTTCCTTAAGAGTATCTCCAACAATAATTTAATTTTATTATATATAAAGTGATGCGATTCACCCCTCTAGTTTTTTTATTCAATAATTTAAAATATAAAAATAAAATATTTATTTATGAAATTGATCGTTAAAAGATAAATTTATAATTATTCTATATTTTATTCTATTAGAGTTGACTCTGTTACTCTTACTCTCTCTACATTTATGCAGTTAGTCTCTCTTATGCTCTTACTCTCTCTCAAATTTCCTCAAATATGCAGTTAGTCAAGCGAATCATAGATTTGTAAAGCAAACACACTGGCATTTGGGATCCTCTACTCAATATTTTAGTGTCCGATCTTTGTCCTATTTTTATTTGTTATGTTTTCTTCACTTTTAGTCTAATTTTGTAATTGCTACTTAGAGTTTTGTTTTTTATGACACCTAATTGGATATATAATTTTTTAGCATTAATGTTAATTCTTCACAGTCAAGGTATATGTATTATGTATATATGTATATAAATATCTAATTATTAAGCTTCAATTTTAGTAATAAATGTTCGTTAGAGTTTCTTATATATTTATAATAATTTTTTAAGTATAATTAAATAATAAATTTAATAATGCGATATATATATATATAGAGAGTTTGGTTCAAATAAGAACCATTTTTATCCTAAAACTAAGAACCAAATGATTTCGTTGTGAAAATTGATGAATCGGTTGAAAGTTAATGAATTAAAAATTCGTAATTGTTCACCCGGTTCGAATCTCATGAAGGCTTAAAAATCTATTTTTGGATTCATAACTTTCCCACCGGATTCATCAATTTTCACTATGAATTCATCATTTTTGGTTCTCACGTTCACGATAAAAATGGTTCTCACGTTAACTCTCCCTATATATATATATATATATATATATATATATATATATATATATATATATATAGGTTGGTTATTATGAGAAAGCTTCTAATGTACGAAAATAGGAATAGTAGACATCTTTCATATTTGTGTAGACAATCGTAATTATTATATTCACATATTAGTTTAGCACATTTTTCATTACAACAGAAGACAAGAATAGTTCTAAGATTACACAATAATCCGTGTAACACACAAACTATAAGACACCCGAAAATTAAATCTCAACCATTGATATAGCAAATCAAAGGCTCAGATTCATTCCTATTTCCTACCAAATTATCATTTCCTACTTGACTCATCTCCTATATATATATATATATATATATAGCGATACCGACTTTTCGGGTATAGATGAAGAATTTTCATTTTGTCCATTATATGCAGAGTGCGCTACCACCAATACATGGAGGAATGAATATATAGGGTAAACTTTTTATTTGATCTATCTCCTATATGGATGTATATGATTTTAATTTGCATGTTACAGTGATATCATATTTCAATTATAATTGAAGTTAATTATATATAGCTATCAAAAAATTATAATATGTTTATATATTAATTTTTATTTGAATTTGTGGTATTTACTTTTCATGATAGAATAAACAAATAAAAATAATTTAAATTAATTCATTATTTACTTTAATGGTTTGATAATGGATTGGTTATTTTGAACTTGTTTCACAATCTTATCATTTAAATATTCAATCATATATTTTATTAATTTATCTTAACATGAAAAGTAAATCTCCACTTAATAATCTAACAAACATATACTGAAACAACAAACGAGTACTATAATTTAGTATCTTAGAATACATGTTTTTTATTATATGAATCAATAAGTACTGAGTCATATTAAAAATTATTTGAGATAAGTGTTGGCGACAAAATTGATTAGAAAAATGTCCAAATGTTTAACTTTTCTAAGAAGTATCTCAAGTCTAAATTTTTTTACCTCTGAAAATCACACGTCATGCCAGATGGTATGTGGATTTGCAATCCTAATTCAGAAAACACAAACAAACACTATTCTTAATCCTAAATGCACATTTAACCATATTTTCCAACCCTAAAAATTCGACTTATGATATTTTGTTACATTATTTAGAGATTAGGCACCAAGATGTCACTATTTGAACATTGATGTATTTCTGAAAAATGTTTAATGTTTGTATTCTTTATCTTAAAATTTTATCTTCAATATTGCCCTATATTTATATACTCCATTTGTCCACCATACTTGTTCATTTAATTCAATTTCGATGTCTTTAGAAAATTCATTCACTTTCATTTTATAGATATGGACAATATCCAAAAGTCAACACTTTTATCAACACTAAACCCACTTATTTATAAAAAAATCACTCATGACCCACCCTTTTTCACTCACATAACATATTTTATTATATAAATTTTATCCTCCATTTACTTTATACTCATTGCATTTATTGAAACTCGTACAGGTACAAACTAAGACCATATATATATATCAACTGCTATTATATTTCATTGAGTACAACAATGAAAGATTCTTAATTTTGTCTCATTGTCTTATATTTTCGCTTATAGTCATGAGCTATGTAGTTGTTTAACCAGCTACAAATCGTAGTGGTCATTGAATATTATAAAATGATATTGATGGTTTGTCCACTACTAACATTGTTCGGAAAAGAAGTACTACAAATAATTACATTAGTGAAATTTATCAAATATCCACAAATATCTAGAAAAATAGAAATAATATTGGCGCATATCCCAAGGAGTAGCACTAGTTTGTCGATTTTCTCATTTCATGCGTATATTTTATATGAAAAATATAGCTTAATAGTTTAAATTACTGATATTTTAACATGATTGTCCTGATCCAAAGAAAATCACAAATAAATTTGAACTATATTTTGTAACAATATGAATGGACTTCAATTTCTGGAAACGAAAATACACGAGGCACGTTGAGATCTGAGCTAGATTTTTACACATGTATTTAAAATTAAAATGACATCAAAGGAGGTGGATGACCACATTGTTTTCTCCTCTAGAACATTAAGTGCTGCCTCTCTCACACTGCACTAGTAAAAATGAAGAAACTTTGGTCTAAAAGATACAGATACATTTAAATATATAATTTCTTTTAGAGTTTTATCTACACATAAACTGTTTATTTCAAAATTCATTTTTTAAATATCATATATTAAAATATTATCACAATTTTTAATTCAACACGCCTATTATAAATACTTTTTCATGGATAGAATTATGGGTGGCTAACCGGGTCGGGTCGGGTACCTTATCCGAAAAAATCGGGTACCCGAACTCGGTTTAGAAGAGAAGACGCCACCCGACCCCGACCCAAAATTTTTACTCGGGTATCCGAGTCGGGTATTCGGGTACCCGAATTACCTATTACTAATATAATTTTCAAATATTAATATTCAATATGACTGTGCAGCCTATTGGTATTAATGTTGGTCAATTGGTATTGAGCCTTGTTTTTTTTTTTTTTTTTTTTGTGTTGATCCTCGCTGAAGGATATTACAGTAGGCTCAGTAGCCAGTAAATAACTTATATGATATCACAAAGTCAATCATGCATAATCATTTTCAAAGCAAACACAACACCCGCTAAGAAGTTCCAAACATTAAACTTCTGCAAATTGACAAGGAATTTCAAAGCTGCACCAATCATAACAACTGTGTAATATTTCACGGAAAAACTCCATATTCCTGAAATTAGGAAACTTTTTACAGTCAATGCAGTTTTCATCACTATATTCAAATATTAAAAAATTGTTATCAACACCACAAAATTTATGTACATATAAATACACACTATATTCTTGGACATAAATCTTAGAAGTAGAGACAGAATGGAAATAGATGAAATAGGATTACAGTATTTTGAGGTTATGCTCTTTGGTGCTGTCACCGATGGGGAGAAGATGGCGTGACTTGGTGGCGCGATAAGGCTGAGTCGAGTTGCGTTAGAGGTCACAAGGCTGGTTGGCAATGAGTGGCGTGCTGTGGCGAGAAATGAAATGAAATGGAGAGAAATCAAAATTAGTTAGAAATGAAATGGAGAGAACGAGAAGATAGAGAACAACATAGAATAAGTTAGAAAATTAGGGTTCAATTAGAAATTCTCGGGTATTCGGGTATACCCGATACCCGAGAATATGACCTGAGGAATACCGAACCCGACCCCGAGACCCGATTTTCGGGTAATCGAGTACCCTATACCCGATAATTTTCGAGTCGAGTATCGGGTACCCGAGTACCCGACACCCGGTTAGCCACCCCTTGATAGAATAACATTATTCTGAAAAAATGCTGCTATACAAAAGAAGAAAGAAAACAAAAAAGAAAGAGAGAAAGGTAGAGCATATTGAATTTCAGTTCACGTGGCTTGCCGGAATTCGAGGTAGACTTTTTCATAAAGTATACCAAAGAATGAAATGGCATCGACGTGTGATATCATGGATGCTTAGAAAATGAATCCATCGAATTTTGTACTTTATTTTGTATCCTGAATTTACTAAATGAAATTACCAATATAACGTTCATAAAGTATACAAAATTACTAATGATGGGATATGGCCCAACCAACTGGGCCCACTAACAGCCCAAGCGAGCCGGGCCTAACGCTGGTAGCCCAGCCCACGCGGTCGAGCCCCAATCATTGCCCAAAACGCTAGCCCCGTAACCGCCACCTCCGCCAATGGAGAAGATGAACAGGTCGCGCCACCTCCACGTGGCGCGCAGAAGGCGAGGTCCTGCGCCCGGCCAATGGAGGGCACGCCAGAGGAAGAGTCACGCAACGACCAATGGAGAGGTCGGGCGCGCCTTCAGGGACAGAGTCGAAGCTGTATAAATAGAAGGAAAACTGATGTTAGAAGGGTTAGCAATTTACTGAATACAAAGGCTTGTAACCCATACTCTCTGTACGAAAAGCTCTAGTAAAAGTATTGAGGAACCATTCCTCCGTGGACGTAGATCTCATTAACGATCGAACCACGTAAAAAGCCTGGGTGTTCTTTATTGCTTTATAAATCTCGCATTCACATAGCTAGATTCATCATTGGCGCCGTCTGTGGGAACCTCGAACAAGAAAGCTTCGCTTCCTCTCGCAACTAAATGGCAAGAACACGCACAACCGCCGCCCACGCTGGCAACAACCGGCCGAGGACAACCAGTGGTCACTCAACGTCGCGAAAGGAGATCGCGACGCCACGAGCGCCCACACTCGAGGGCAACATGGTAAACTCTTCCATACACCTCGGGACCGCCCCCAACGTAGGGGAAGATGTCGACCTCAACGAGGACGAGCAAACAGCTCATTCGTCCCACGAGGTCCTCGGCCGAGCTGTGAGCGAGTTCCTCCACGCCAATCTTGGCCAATTCCAAAGCTTCCTCAACCAGAGGACCAAAGGGGCGGGTCCCTCTAGGGCCCCCGGACTGAACACCACGGCCTCCCGAGGCCGCTCCCCCGTTCTAAACGGTCAGCGCTCACCTCGGCGTGATAGCCGAGAACGCGCATCGCGCCCCGACGCGCGGAGCCGCTCACCGCGGCCGAGCCGCCGACCTCATTCACAGCCGCCGCCTCGCGGGCGAGCCGCCACCATGATCGCCCACTCGCCATTCGCGCAGCCGCCTCCACCTCGCCATGCCGACCGTAGGGTCGAGCGAAATGAAGGGAAGAAAGCGGAGTCGAACTCCCACTCGGAGGGACGATAGGCCGCTATCGATCCCCACCCTCCGTAAAGAGACGGCAACGACCTCCGGGGTTCGGACCACACGGAGAATCATCTCCTTTCTCCGTGGAGATTCTAGACACGCCCTGCCCCCCGCCGTGTGGCACCCAACATAGCGGCTCACGATGGCCCCTGAGACCCTCCCACTTCCTTTTCGCCACACCACCAACATGGCGAATCAAGGATGGAAGATTTTCACATGTGCAAAATCTTCCCGAGTGTCGATCTCCAACGCACGGCGTTGGTTCACCTCGCCCGCCGTAACAGCATCCATCGCTTCCGGACCTCATGGATCGCCTGCAGCGCTTATCGAAGATGCCGCCCAGCAGCCTTCCTCCGACCTGCCACAATCCGCCAGGCGGGACGAGACGATGTCAAACTTCGCCTCGAGGTTCATCAAAGAGTCGCCAAAATCGACGACGCAGAACGATCTCTACATCATCAACGCTGCTCAAAACGGATCCGCCCGCCATACCGAACAAAGAAATCACCGTGAGAAACCAAAGACGGCGAGTAAGCTTTGGAACTGGTGGATAACTTCGAGGGAGACGAGCCTGATCGGAAGAAGCGGGAGATCCGGGACGAGCGTAAGTCCGAGAAAAAGCCGGACGACCGAAGTCGAGGCGCAGACTGCAGAGCGCCGACGTAATCAAAAGAGGGTCACTGGAGTCCGACTCGGACCTCGGCCCAACCCCGCCGCAGTAGCCCCCGCTCAAATCAAGGGCGGAAATATTCGAGCCCACGCCGAGCTCTTCCCAAGCTCGCCACTATGAAAGGGGATCCAAGAAGAGGTCCACGACGAGTATTGCGACTACCACCAAGGGTATGGTCACGATACCGAGGATCGAGAAAACAGGCTCACGATCGACGAGCTCGTCGAGGTGGAGCCCTCAAAAATACCTCGGACGAGCTGGTCCAAGAATGCGAAGCGAAGGAATGGAGGCGGCAACAATCAAGGGTCGACCCTGGCGACCCAACCCGAAGACGACGAGGACGAAGGTCCCAACGCCATGGAACAGTTCTATGTTGTTACCGGATCGCCCATCGACGACGAGGTCGCCCATCAAGAACGACGCCGGGGTCGGCCCCAAGAGCCAAGAACAAGCGACTCGGATGGCGAGAACATAACGTTTCTCCAAGGAAGACCCGTGCCTGTGATCATGCCGCACTGTGACGCCATCACCATACAGTGTGCGGTGGGCAACAAAAACGCCCACCGGGTCTATATCGACATTGAGCCTCCGTCAAGATCATCTTCCGTAGCTGTCTCGATAAGCTTGAGGTCGGAGGCATTCAGTTCTTCCCAAGCCTCCCGCCACGGAGCTTCACTCAAGAAGCTAGCCCACCCCGAGGGGTCATTACCCTTCCGGCCACCGTAGGCGGGCTCCTGTGTCGGTCACCGGGCCATCCGTTCTTCCTAGTCCGGCCCTCTCCGTACAACATTATCCTCGGGAGAGATTGGTACAGACGCCACCAAGGCCGCCTGCTCGGTCTACCACCACCGCGAAGATTCCCACCCGGTGGAGTGCTCAAGATCCAAGGGACCAAACGGTCAGAAAAGAATGCCTGACGGCTCAACTCAAGATGCGGCCTCGCCTGTGCATAGCAATTACCGAGCCCCTGAGGCCGACACCCCGGGATGACTCGACCGAGGACCTCCAACTATACGACGACGATCCTCGAGGGTCGCCCGTGTCGGCACCTGTGGCCCACCGGACATCCGCAAGACGTCATACGACTTCGAGAATATAGGACGTGTTTGCTTGGTCCCCGCCGATATGACCGGGGTGTCACCCGAGCTCATAACTCACCGCCTCAACATCGACCCGCCACCAAGCCGCCCGGCAAGAAGAAGGATGTTCACATGCGGGCGCAGCCTGGTCATTAGGGACGAGGTGACTCAACCTCAAGGCCAAGATCTTGTTCGAGGTCAAATATCCGACTGGATGGCTAATCCAATCGTGGTCCGAAGCCTGCTGAGGGTGGCGACATGTCGCCGATTATACCGACCTCAACAAGCACCGCCTAAAGATTGCTACCCTCCCCGATATTGACAGAAGGTGGAGGCCTTGGTGGGCCACGAAATGTTCAGCCTCGGATCTATACTGAGGGTACCACCAAATCTCGATGAGTCTTGAGGATGCACCCAAGATCTGCGTTCATCACCGACTTCGCGCTTTGCTTATCGAAGATGCCGCTTCGCCTCAAGAACGCCGGGCTACTTACCGAGGATGGTGGATGCAACATTCAAAGACCACATCGGGAAGATCGTCGAGGTCACGCCGACGACATAGTGGTTAAAAGTCGAAACGGAGAGTCACACGACGACCTCGGCACCATCCTCCAACTCCTCGGTCGGCCAACCTCAAACTTAACCCCAAAATGCACGCTCATGGTAAAACGGGAAATTCTTGGGTGTTGGGTTTCAAGAGGGCTTGAAGGCGAACCCCACCAAGGTAAAGACGGTGCTCGAAATGCAAGTGCCGAAAACCATTCGCGAGGTCCACAACCACGGGTGCCCGGCCGCCTCAAGAGGTTTCCTTTCCCGGGCTGCAGAGAAGCAGCCCCATTCTTTAAAATCTTGAGGAGGCCCTGACTTAGCATGGCGGGAAGAGCATCACCGCCTCACACATACCATGAGCCTCGCCGACCGCCTGCCTGACCGCCCCAAAAGAGGCGAACTCCTCCTCAGTATTGGCAGCCTCGGACGAGGCAATCAAGCTGATCGGTGCGGGACGAGGCCTGACGGCAGCTTCCTATTTACTTCATCACCGAAGCACTCAAAGGGCCGGAGACAAGGCACGCCGGCCTCAAAAGGTAGCACCGCACCGTGAATGCTAAGCTTACGGCTCCGACCCTACTTTCGGAGCTCACTCCATCCAGTATCGACCGACCGCCCGAGGCAAGTCTTATCAAAACCCAGAGTCATCGGGACGAATAGCTGCGGGCCTCGAGTCGGGCGAGCACGATATCTCGCACTCCCCTGCACCGCCATAAAAGCGGCAAGCTCACGATTTCCGGTAGTAGCCAAGTTTATCGAGCTCGGTCGACCGCTAAGATTAGCTCCTCTAACGCCTCCACCTGGTCATCCTCGCCCGCACTGAGGAACCGACCTCATCCACCGATGGTTGTTGGCGGATGTACGTGACGAGCCCGTGCAAAACGGGCAATGGAGCGGCATCCTTCTCCTCGCCCGAGATATGTGAAGTCACCCACGCACTCGGCCACCTTCCCGACCACCAACAACGAGGTGGAGTATGAGGCCTTAATCTCCTGACCACCGCTAAGGAGCTGGGGTGGGGAGATCCAAATTTTCGCGATTCCTGTGTCGTCGCGAACCGGTGTTAGCAAATCACGAGGCCAAGGAGGACCGAATGAAACAATACCGACAAGGCAAAAGAGATGTTGACCTCGCTCGACATTTCAAAGATCCACCGAATCCCCGAGGAAAACAGTCGGCCGACGCCCCAAGAAGCTAGTCGTCATCAACAAGTCCACCAAAGGAGGAGATCCGCTCCAAGCATAGCGGAGTCCCACGTCGGCATCATCACCGAGATAGAGCCGAATCGATGTCTCCCCGGCTACCCGAACACGGCGCACTACCTTCGGATCGGCTCAAGCCAAAAGATGATGGCAAAGTCCCGTAAGTATCTCATGCATGAGGGCGTTTCACCGAAGTCTTACCTTCAACCCTCCCGAGATGCCTCGGCCGGAAGAAGCCGACTATGTGCTCAACGAATACACCGGTGGTCTTGTGGAAGCCACATCGGTCGCGAGCACTTTCAAAGAAGACGCCGAGGTCGGGATACCATCGCCCACCGTGAAAGATTCTGCCGAGCTCGCCAAGAAGTGCCCAAAGTGCCGATCCACCCACGCCAAAAGTCGCCTCAGACGGATTTGAGCACCGCAGTCCGTGGCCTTCATGCGCGGGGATCGACATTGTCGTCTGCTCGACCGAGCACCGTGTCGCCCGATATTTAGTCGTGGCCATAGACTACTTCACAAATGGGTCGAGGCCGAGCCACTTTCGAGCATCACGAGCAGAAGGATTCAAACCTTTGTGTGGAGAAATATAGTCTGCCGCTTCGGCATACCGCACATCCTGGTCTCGGACAACGGCACTCAATTCGTCGACAAAACTTCAAGGAGGGTGCGAAGAGCTTCACATCGATCAACGCTTCACTTGGTCGCACACCCGCAAGCAAATGGTCGACCGAGGTGACGAACCGCACGATCGCATAAGGATTGAAGAAGAGGCCGATCGCCTAAGGGCGATCGGGCTGAAAATCTCCTCAAGTCCTCTCGGGTCCCACAGACCACACCTCGGACGGCGCACGGGGAGACCCCTTTTAGCCTGGTCTACGGTACCGAGGCCATCATACCGGCTGAGATCGGCGCGCCAAGCCCTCGCACTCTCCACTTCAACCAGGCCGAACGAGGAAGACCATGGCCAACCTTGACGCCTCGAGGAGAAGCGAGCTTGCTTTCATAAACGGCTAAGGCATAAGAGCCGGTCGCGCGCTACTACAACAAAAGAGTAAAGGCCTCCACACCCGAGTGGGCGACTGTCTCGCTGAATAATGAAGCAAGCCGAGCCGAGCGCCTTAACAAGCTTGATCCGACATGGGAAGGACCCCACCGCGCTCACGAGGACCTCGGCAAAGGCCTATAAGTCGCCCCACCCCGTCCGGGCACTTATTCCCTAACCCGGCACATAACTCATCTAAGGAGGTATTTTACATAGCTTTGATTTTAGATCGCGACATGTTAGCCCTTCTATTGTTTTGACCGATGTGCGATGTCAAGCATTTGTCTAATAAAACATCCGCTTTTCTAATGAGTATTTCACTACATGCCTTACATTTATGTGAACATCCATTCGGATATACCACATCTAAACCTTCACGCGGGACGCCCTTACGAAGATGAAAATCCCACTAAGTAGGTACGACACGGACTACCCATTAAGTTGACGCCTACATGCAAAGCATACAGACACCCATTAAGTTGGGCGCCTACATGCAAAGCATACAGATTACCCATTAAGTTGATCGCCTACACGCAAGTCGACATCCAAACCGATCTCGCCACCTCATACCCCTTTATTTGGGAAGATATGCACTCCGGTACAAAGTCTAAAATGCATCAACGACTACAAACAAAGTACCAAGCCATATACAAGACAACCGTGCTTCAGAGCTCGTTTATACCCCTTTATTTGGGAAAATACGTTGTATACAGTATGAATATATTTATGACCAAAACGAAGTCCTAAGCTATGTTTGTACCTCTCAAAGGGAAACGACACTTCAAACCAGTCTAAATACATTTATACCTACATACAAGGTCCTATACTATACATGGCCTCATTCCGCCTCCGGCTCCACTCCGCCAGACCGGCGGCTGCACCAATTCTCTACAAAATCCCCTGTGCCGACGATGTATGCCCGAACGAACTCTGCCTTCGACCCACCGACGAGGCCGGAATCACCACGGCCTGCTCCCCGCTGGCGCGGACTCTGAGGCAGCCCGGACGGAAGCATCGACCTGTGATCACCTTCACCCGCCTCGGGGACACCAAGAGGCGGGCAAGCACGAGCATCCCGGCGTGACGCACCAGGTCACACCCCGACCCCGACCGACACCGGCCGTGTGCGACCGCCCGCCTCAAGCTCTCACCGACCGAGGACCTCGGTCGTCGCCCGGTCCCGAGGATCCCCGATAATCCGCCCGCCGACCCATCAACCTCAAAGACTTCGGCGTGATCGGAGTATCCGCCTCCTCCGCCGGTTCTTCTATGATCGGGTCGGCAGAGCCCGCCGTTGCCTCGCCACCGCCGGCATGCGACGCTTTTCGGACGATGTCGCACATCTCCATAAACTTCACCACTGAGTTGACGCAGTTTTGAACTTCTTCGCTGGCCCTTCCTCATCCTCAAGACCATGCCTCCGCCAAGAAGCTCGACTCGGCCGCCGGCTTGATATGGTAGTCCCACCGCCGGCGGACTGCCTCTCGCACTCTGATGCTCCTCGACAACCGAGCGAGCCTCTCGCGGTCGCCTGTTGTTCCTCGTGACCGCATCAAACGTCCGTGGATTGCGTCGGCAGATATGTCCGCCTCGACTCCGCTCTGCGCGACCTTCAACTTCAATGCTCGTTCTCGGCCGTGAGGCGGCCACCTCCGATCAGCCTCGGTCAACTTCTTCTTCAGCTCGAAGAAGACACCGAGCTCGCATCCATGGCGGCCAAAACTGGGTCACCGCGCACCGACTCCTCCAAAATTGCACCTCGCCGTCCTCTCGCCAGGCACCTCGGACCTCTTTCACTGGCCAAGAATTCATGGTCGAGTCCCAAGTATTGAGACGCGAATGCTATAAATAAAAGACAACACAAGTCTCGTAAAGTGATAAACATTCTTTATCAGATACGAAAGAATTTTATTACAAGGGCTGTGGTCCCATCGACCCCGCGGTTCAACCTATTACACCGCCCACTAACCTCGGCCCTCTCCCGACTCGCCGCCCCTCCCCCGCCCGCCTCCTCCGTCGCTCCACCGCTGGGGTGCATGGTCGACCGAGCCGCCGAGCTCGGCTCTTCTCCCTCCTCCTCCTCTTCGCCCGGCCCGCACTCGCCGAAGCTCCTCAAGCTCTAGATCTTCATCCACCCGGATCGGACACGGCCTCGCCGCCGTGAAATGACGCCGAGGAGGCCAAGGCCTCACCACGGGAAGGCGGCCGATCGGCAAGCACCCGCATACCCAAGTCGACCGCCCTCCGATCAATCTCACCACCATGCTTCGCCTTGTCAAAACCGCATCGGGCCGCCAACCTCTCGTGTGGGTAGATATCACCGCGCCTCATCACGGCGCCGTGTCGAGATAAAGGCGGAGAAGGACTCGACTGATAAGTTTGTCGGCGAAGGCCTTCAAGATGGGCCCTTACTCCGCCAGAGCACTCGTCCGATCCGCCGCCTCTTCTCCGCCTCGCCACCTCCTCCCGAGCGCACTCCACCTCGGCTGGCCTCCCGCACAAAGACGGCCGCTTTCCCTCGGGCGCCCTCAAGCCCGCCTGCAACCTCCACCTCCTCCCGCGCCACCAACGAGGACTCCGCCGCCAGCTTTCTCTCGGCTCGCGTGCGGAACGCAACAACGCCGGGCCATACGCGCGATCTCGCCGCGATCAAGGGCAGGTCCCGCAAATCAAACGATTAGTAGCAAAAAAAAAGCACGACCGACAAGCGTAAGATCGCAGGAGATCGGTACTGTGCGCACCATGGCACGAGCCTCCACCCGAGGCCCGAGCCGAGATCGCCTCATGACCCTTCGCAGATCGCCGAGGTGTTCCACCACCACGGGCTGCGAGGCGGGCCTGCACACCTCGCCTCTTTTAAGAGCTCCGCCGCCACCGCGCAGTCGAGACGAGGCCGGCTGCTTCACCTCCTTCGTGTGCTTAAGCTTCACCGCATTACGTAAGAAAATCGCGTTAGTCAAATGAGGTCGAACCTATAAGAAGGAAAGAGAGGTGCCTCACCCACTGACCCCGTCCCCGAGCCCGACGACTGCACACTCACCCAAGATCATTAAGGTTGTCCTCGGTGAATTTATAGAAACTTCACCGAGCGCTGAGTCGTTCCTCTACCCAATGAGGGCTTAAGCTTTATATCCGCCACCTTACCCATCCCCCATCCGTAGATCGGATGCCCATCGCCCTCAAAAGAAAAACTTTTGCCACCTCGACACCTTCGAGGTTGACTCACCCTAAACGGCCGCCGAGGCGAAGATAGTACAACCTCTCGAGTACTGACGCTAAAGAATCGTGATCAAGAGCTCAAAGGAGAACTCCTCACCACATGATATGTGGCTAACCCCATCTCAACCACCACCCAATGGAGTTCGGGTAAATCAAGGCATGGGATTCGAAATACCCCGGAGGCTCAAAAGACGGGGCTAACTGAACCTAAGACCGCCCTAAAGGCGCCTATATACATAGTTATAAATCCTCCGAGGGCTTAACGCTTCATCGACGGGCGCGAACACACCACAAAGCGTCGGCCTAATGCGACATTCTTTCCTACTCTTATTACATCGCAAAAATCACAGACGATCCGACGTCCCTCACATTAACCCCATCCCACGCAGATGATATTGCTGGAACCCTAGCGCTAATCTTCCCACACATACCCGACAAGGTATAGCGGTGAATAATCCCTAACCTCGATTTCACTATCGAGAGGAGGACGATGGTGTTCGAACTGAAACTCCTCATGGAGATGATCGGGCGGACCCTAAACAGGGCGAGGGCGTGCTCGTAAACAGAGGAAGAAGACATACTTACTTTTAGGCGAGTAAACGCTACTTCAAATAAAATCGCTCGAAAATCTCTCACAAATTCTCTCTCGTAATTGTTGTCAAGAAGAAGAAAGTGAACACGCCTTTTTCGCCTATTTATAAGACAAGCGGCGCCTGCAAATTGCCGTTTTAAATTCAACACGTGCCTACACGTGATTGATGTACAACACGCGCAAGACGCTTATTCGAGCGCCTAACCACCGCCCGGCGGCTCGACGACGCCGTGATAGGACGGCCGCCACCGACTTAGCAATCATCATACTGACCCGGCGGCCTCTCTAGATGGCGGCGCCAGTCGCACACCGCCTCCCCACAAATGTCGAGGAAATCCAGATCGACCTCGCCCATCCAGATCGACCACGGCCCACCGGATCGGACCTCGTCCCAATTAGTTCGACCGCTGCCCACCGGATCGGACCTCCGCCAACCAGATCGGCCCCGCCAATTAGATCGACCTCGCCAACCAGCCGCAGAGTCCGCTGCCCGAGACACACCACGGCATCCCCGAAAAGGGCGCCGCCAGTCGAACACCGAGCCATAGACAACCCAACTCCGATCGGCACCGTAAGACCTCACATCCAAGAAACAACGCCGCCAAGCCCACACCTCACCGGCGGTTACCGCCTTCACTCCACCTCGCCTCGCCGTGCCTCGGCTATTCGGGGGCTATGATGGGATATGGCCCAACCAACTGGCCCACTAACAGCCCAAGCGAGCCGGGCCTAACGCTGGTAGCAGCCCACGCGGTCGAGCCCCAATCATCGCCCAAAACGCTAGCCCCGAACCGCCACCTCCGCCAATGGAGAAGATGAACCAAGGTCGCGCCACCTCCACGTGGCGCGCAGAAGGCGAGAGGTCCCCGCCCGCCAATGGAGGGCACGCCAGAGAAGAGTCACGCAACCACTCAATGGAGAGGTCGGGCGCCTTCAGGACAGTAGTCGGTCAGATAAATAGAAGGAAAACTGATGTTAGAAGGGTTAGCAATTCATCAATACAAAGGCTTGTAACCCATACTCTCATTTAAAAGCTCTAGTAAAAGTATTGAGGAACCATTCCTCCGTGGACGAGATCTCATTAACGATCGAACCACGTAAAAGCCCGGGTGTTCTTTATCGCTTTCTATAAATCTCGCACATTCACATAGCTAGATTCATCAACTAATATAACATTTAAGTTAATCCATCGAATTTAAATTGTAGCATATATAGTTACGAATCATGACATCGAATTTAGATTTTCCATTTATTTACTAAAATCTATGGTTTTGATTTATTATTATTTTTATATATATATATATATATATATATATATACATGCATAAAGGTACAAATTTAAAACTTTTTCGTTCACAAGATTTGATCACACCGTCAGAAGTGGTGGGTAATCGTAGTTCAAGATCGTGTCGCACTATACCACCGGTCGGGCCTGTAAATAGAGTCTTATACCGCGATATCGCTAGCAAACCTATTGACTACTGAGACAACTGTTAGTTTGACTGATAACTGATGTGCGTGCGAAATGTGGTGGTTGCTGTATTTGCTTTACTGAAAAAATAAACTAGCTCAAAACACTTAGTCGAATATTTACTTATTCAGTTTTCAGTTAATATCTCCATTATCAAACTAATACTGATAAATCAATGTTCTGATATTGTGTGTTGATGATGACAGTTCAATAATATGCAATTGAGAATACGATACTAAATGTAAAAAACTATAAGTAAAAAACACTTTGAGTTTTACGTGGTTCAGATAAATCAGATCCTACGTCCACAGACTGATTGCTCAGTCAATCCATTAACTCCGGATTGAGTCTTGTTTACGGGTACAAGAGTAAACCTAGATAGGAAATTAACTTTATTGTATCCATCCTAACTTGGCGTTCCTCATATGCTTGTGGATGCTAGGAAACCTCTGACTGCTTACGGATGTAGTCGACCTAAACCTCTTGCTTACATGTGCAAGATAACCAAGTTTTCAGCAGCTAACACTTCGTGGCCTACTTATCCAAACTTCTACTTAAACTGTAGGTTTTTGTAGAGGGTTTATCAACTAAAATCTGAGTTGTCACATGTGACAAACTCAGTACATCTAGGCTTAAGATATACAAGATGTAATATCCTAGACTTAAGAAAGTGTATACTGAAACCTTGAGCTGATAAATATATGCGAGCTTTGAAGGTTTACTGATACAACTGTAAACTTCCTTCTTCGAAATCGTTGTTTGATATACTTGAGCTTTGAGTTTGAATGCTTTAGACAATAAGAATGCAGCTCCTTGCAAACCTTCAAATATTAGATTCTACATGTATTTATAGAGAGATGATGAACAAAGGCTGCTTGATGAAGCACCAATCACGCCTTTTCTAATTATCATTTGAATTCTTCCCTGAATCTTAGTACGTCACTATTAGGGTCTCAGATTATCGTGACATCGTAGCTCAAAAAACTAAAAAGATCTTCCGCATGTCAAGATCCTCTCAAATATGCTACAACACACGACGAGTCAAACACTCGCGCTTAAATATCTATGTGTTTCCAATGAGTTGACTCCATGTTTTGTCAAGATGTCGACTTCAGGCACACCGAGACCGCCCGCCTTTTATCAATAGATCGACTCGGGTCTTTTGTCGTTTGAGAACCTGAGTCAACTTGATGCTTTCATCTCGACATAGATATAGTCACTTTGATTTTTCATCAGTCAGCTTTGACTACTTGTTATCAGCTTTGACTATCGATCAACAACTTTGACTTCTAGTTACCAGCTTTGACTTTTGGTAGCCAGTTTTAACTTCCTAGATGGACAATCAGCTGTCGGTATGACATTTAGTCATATCCTGACTCTACGTCCAATGGCGCCAAGTTTGTAGTCTTCGATCTTCAGTCTTCCGACGTTAGTCTTCAGTCTTCGACTTTACTCTAGTAGCTATGTGCAACATTTTCTGATACTCGGCCTTCGATATTAGTCGCCTAACTTCGCCTTCAAGACGCGATCCTTCAATGAACTTCTATCACTATACTGGTATCGACACTCCTATCAGTATGACTGACTTCAATACTACTTGAACTCTTTAAGTCTTGGGCTTGTCCAAGCAGGTAGTTCTTCTACTAAAACCTGTAATACAAACGCCTAACTCCAGAACAAGTGAGCAGCATTAGTTACATCAGCAGGATAATCATCAGAGATTTTGAGGATCTAATCAAAACACACGATTAAGATAGAATTATTCCCAATATTTTAAGAATTTTGCCAACACATTGTTTAACTATCCTAAAGAAGTAAAATAGATAAAGATCTATAGGTATAATTGGTATTACACTTCTAAAATACTCCTCCCGTCTTTTAAATTTATTGTTTGATTTTGACAGTATAAATTTTAATAAATGTAATGTGTAAATTGAGTGGAGAATGAGTCCCACAATGTAAAATATATTATGTGAGTGAAAATGTGGACTATGAGTATTTTCACATAAATATGTGGATTGATTGTGAATAAAAAATATAAATTTATATGTAGATCATATCTATAAAAATAAAGTGAATTTTTTTTTGGACATATCAAAATGTAATTAAGTGAACATTTTTCAAGGACTTAGATGAATAATAGATATATAAAGAGATATACAACATATAATATATGATACTATACTATTAATCTTAATTGAATATATATATATATATATATATATATATATATATATATATATATATAACCAAATACATTTTATAAGATTATATCGATTTAAAGAAAATTAGTAGTAAATTTTTATCAATTATATCTTGGAATCGGATTTAAAAAAATAATTCTATCTTGTCTTGGATTCCAAATAGCAATAGCCGGCGGCGACAGAAACACAAGTGACATGGTGGAATCTATCTTTGATAAATATATTAAAAAATGAGCTGGCATTGTTGTGTCTTCTATAACATCACGTTCACGCCTCTCCCTCTTCAGTCTTGAAGCATCTTTAACTCCTTTTTAGTCTCTCTCTCTACACTCACTCGAGCAAATCACAACTACTACGAGAATAAGGTAACCAAAAGTTAATCTTTGCTATCTGCAGATTTGTGCAGTTTTCTTTTACTATTTTTTCTTTATTGAAAAAGACCCATTATTAACAAGGTTGGAAGAGGCGCGCAAGAAAAATTAAATCACTATGAAGTGAATCATAGATTGCTTATTTTGCTCGTTTTTTGGTGGATATTTTTTATGGTTTAATTTCATATGTGATCTTTTGTTTACTAAGGGCATCTCCAATCATTTTCTCAAAAATACAGCAGTTTTATCTCTATTTTACAATAGAAACAGTATTTCATTCCCAATCATCTACTCTATTTTATAGCAGAAAAAGAATATTCTAGAATATTCTTCTTTATTTATTCAATCTTAATAATTTGTGTAACTTATATCAAAATAAAACTACTTTAGTTATTTTATGTATTTTTATTTGGTTTAATTATTTTATGTAATTTTGTATTTCAATTTGTGTATCTTTGTTGTGAATTTAATTTTACGTATTTTTCAAACTTTGCCGACAAAACATTTTTCGGTCAATAAATAAAATAAATATATATCAAATTTTCATATCCACAAAATAGCATAAAAAAATATTCATAAAAAATACAACAACAAATTAGGAGACAACATCAAAAATACAACAACAACAAAAATATAATTAATTCTCAAAAATACAATAGTTTTATCTCTATTTTACAATAGAAACAGTATTTCATTTCCGACCATCTATTCTATTTTATAGCAGAAAAATAATATTTTAGAATATTCTTCTTTATTTGTTTAATCTTAATCATTTTTAAAATTTATCTACAAAATAGCCTTCCATATCCACAAAATAGCATAAACATATATTCATCATTATATATTAATAATAATAACCAAAAAAAAAAACCAAAATAGCGCAGTTTATAATTGTTGCTTCATTTTAACGCAAAGACTACTGTTGATGCATAAATGAAGCTAAGTAATAGCGCAGGATTGGGGACTCATTTATATCAGAAATAACGGCCAAGACTAAAACGAAGCAGGTTGAGATGGTCTAAGATGTTTTAGTTTTACTTACTAATTGTTATAATTTTATCACTATTTATTTTTTGGATCAAATTGAAACTGAAATGACACTAAATAAAATGAGTTCTCAACCGTGTGTAAATAAATAAATAAAATGTAAAAAACTACTCAAAATACACACATAAAGCACACGCTCATAAAACACACCCAAAAAGCTCCATTTTAATAGTTGCAACCTGAAACGGCATAAACCTTAAGCCCAACTTTGAAGCAAAAAAGCTCCATTTTCATCGATTAGGAGCCCGTTGTTCACAATCCGTTCCAACGACAACAAACTGAACGGGCCAAGGCACATGTAGTGTGGGCTGCCGCCATCCGCCGAAAGCCCACCGTCGTTTCTCTAGAGATCCCTGTGATTATCCTCGCCCAAGAATAGCTCGATTCTCCTCCATAATTGGTGCCATGACCACCGCATGTATCCATAAATATGTTAGCTACCATATATAGTTATTTCCTACCCACGTGATATGTAATCTATATATTGTGTGATTATTGTAGAAAACATATTATCAAGCAATACAATTATATTCTTCAAATTTCCTACATCGCCTCTTTATATGTTCTACATACTTTAAACATGGTATCGAGCAAGAACGATCCGTCCGGATCATTGTTGTCTCATCATTTACCCACAAACCCGCATAATGGAAAACGAAGAGAAACAGAGCCTCACGGCAAAGAACACCGGAGCGAAGCTCTCGACAACAAATTAGCCGCATTGCTTCGCAATATAGCCAAACAACAATGTACAACCGTGGATCGAAAGCACCCAAAACCGTAATGTCGCCGTGAGCATCAAGCTAAACGAATTTAATTATTCGCTGTGGTCACGGATGATGCACCGCCATCTGGAGGGAGGGTCGCTTCAACCACATCATCGCCATCCTCCTCCCCGAAACGACAGATCCGGCGCAGACACCAAATGGTACCAAAACGATCTTACGGTGATATCCTCGATCGTCCAAAATATGGAACCCACATTAGCCAACAATTATGTTCGTTATAAGACAAAGATACAACCTTTGGAAAGCGCTAACTACAACATATAGCATTAAGAGGATTCGCTCAAATTTACGAGCTAACAGCTCAAGCAAACAAAGATCAAACAAGGAGCAGAACAATTGAAAATTTCTACAAGAACCTACAGAGAATCAAGAGATCGACAAGAACCAACCAAACCCGATGGAGTGTGAAATGATATAAGAACATACCAAAACCGCAATCGAGACTGATTGATCAACCCTTGCCGGAATAAGTGAGAAATACTAACCTCGAGGAGAGACCTCCTTAAACGGACCCCATCAACGCAGTAAACATACGCTTTTATTCGACGGGAGCACCGACGAGGCATCCGGGTTCCAAATTTCGAAACCCCACCAGCCAGAGATCGGAAGCGGGCTTGTAGCCCGAGCGCGGCGATGGCGACGAAGGTTTTCGTGACGCTCAACCGGGTCAGCCCGATAAAAATGGTGGCTCATCATCCCTTGAGAGGATAGATCGGAGCAAGCTTCACCAGAGCCATCGTGGGATGGCGAAACACACCAAAGAAATGTGTTTCAGCCAGGGGTATCCGAATGGTGGGAGGACAACCACAAACATCCAAGGACTAATCAGAGGCGCCACCGCTGATGGTGACGCTGAAACCAGCTATCACGAATCACGGGCGGCGACGACGCCAATCGAGGAGGAGGAATAATGGAGCGTATGGGAAATAATTAGGAAACAAAAGCTACCGTAAATGGAGAAGGAGAGAGCGATAAGCCTCAAGCTAATTCAGCCCGCCAAGCCAATTCAGCCCAATGGACTTTGAGTAATGGGTCAGGTATTTTAATACCCAACCCACCCGATAATTATTTTGGAAATTCCTCTAATTATAATTTATCTAAGCTCGAGCAAATATTTCCTCAAAATATCTCCCATGAAAAAGCAAAGTGATATTCGATTGTGGTGCCACGTATACAACGACATATGATTTAACCGATTTTCGACATATTCGAAACCGTAAAAATCTTATGTTCGCATCGCTAATGGAGAGATTACTCCTGCTTAAAGAGCCGGAACGATAGAAGTTTCTCCTACTCAAAATAACGAATTGTCTATATGTTCCCACATTATCCCACAAACTCGCCTATTAGCCATGTCACGAGGAACTAAATTGCACCGTGCTAACGCATCCTACCTTTGTATTTTACTGTGATATCCTGACGGGAGATTATCGACGTGGCACCGAGCGACGGGATTGTACCACGTGGACGAGACTACTAAAAAGGCACCGTGATGCCGATCGCCGGACTACTACTCATGTCGTTTCGCTTTGCATCGCCGACTTGGGCATCCTTCTACGGGTTACCTTAAACTTTTATTTCCCAAACTTAATTTTGTTGATTTCATCATAAACTTGTGTTTTGGCCAAGAGTCATGACAAACTTTAAACCTAGTAACACCCGTGTGAACTCCATGTTTTCCTTAGTACATTCTCGATATTTGGGGTCCCGCCCCAAGCATCGGAGGACGTAAATTCAAATATTTTTGTTATTCATCGATGATCACACTCGTATGACCGGGTCTATTTTTTGCATAATAAATCAAGTTTTTCTAAATTCACCCGCTTTACACTATGATCCAACAATGCTTAAAACTAACATCCAGATCTCACGATCCGATAACGGGAGAATTTGTGAATTCTTTTATGTCCAAATTCTTCCACGATAACGGATTAGTCCATCAAACTACTTGTCCCCACACACCCAACAAAATGGGGTTGCCGAGCTAAAGAACCAGATCATCCTTGAAATTACTAGGCTTTAATCATCAATCCCGAGTTCCTTCCCATTTTGGCTCAAGCAGAGCCACCGCGGTTTATCTCATAAATCGGCTTCCCACGAAAGCTCTCAAACTCAAAACCCCATACAAGTCTTATCCGAAATGCCCAGACACCGATACCCCTTACCTCAAGCCTCAGATTTTGGTTGCTCTGTTTTTGTCCATATACCCAAACACGAACGCACAAAACTTGAACCATGTGCAATAAAATGCTTTTGTGGGTATGGCATTAACAAAAAGGATATCGCTCCACGATCCCAAGTCCCGTCAGATATTCACCACTATGAACCGCGACTTCCTGAAGTTTAATTTTTCTATCATCACCATCTTAGTAGTCGTGGGAATACTACAAGTGACCTACTAAGTTGGTTGCCAATGTCGAATGGTTCCATGGAAGTAGTCCCAACAGAGTCGCTAACGGCCACCGAGTCGAATTCAAACACGGCTCTACAATCTCCGTAAACGCTGAGCCCGACCTTAATGTTCCCATCCTGTCCAAGTAAGAAATTCTAGCACTGTCGAGACCGATTCTAACACCATTGAGATTGATTCTCCTATGCTCATTAGTCGTGAAACCCCGAGACGACACATCAACGATACACGCCGCCACCACTGAGTACTCGGGCGTACACCGAGACGATATTCTCCGAGAGAGTCACCAAGTCCGCAAGATAACCAATTGAGAAGGGTGTTCACAATAATCTCTCTAGTCGCCTCGCCTTCCGCAGCGACTTTATATCGTAAAGAAGAGTTGCCAAGAAACGCAAGAAAGCTCTTAAATCTAAACAAAGGGCCGAGGCTATGAAAAAGAAATGGATGCATTAGCTCGCAACAATACATGGGAAGTATGTGATTTGCCTCGAGGAAAAGACCGGTAGGACGCAGATGGGTCTTTACTATCAAAAGGAAGCTTGATGGATCCATCGAGAGGTACAAAGCTCGATTAGTTGCGAAAGGATATACCTGCACTTATGGAGTAGACTACTCGTAAACCTTCTCACCAAAGGGCCAAGATGGGTACCATGAGAGTATCGATGTTCATAGCAAGAAGCCAAGGTTGGCCTCTTCACCATTTGATGTCACAAATGCTTTCTCCACGGAGAATTAAAGTAGGAAGAAGAAGTATACATGGTAGTCTCACCGATTTGACATTGAAGCGGGAAAGTTTGCAAACCAAGGAAGACTCAGATGGACTCAAACAATCTTCGAGGGCTTGGTTTGGAAGATTTACCAACGCTATGAAGAGCTATGGTTTCGTGCAAAGTAACTCGATCATACTGCTCTTGAAAAGGCGAGGCGAACTCATCACTTGTCTTATCATTTATGTCGACGATATGATCATTACGGTGGAGGACACGTAAGAGATAAAGAATTTACTGTAAATGCTATCTCGAATTCGAGATGAAAGATCTTGAGCTCTTAAATACTTCCTTGGCATTGAGGTACTTAGGTCGAACACGTGAATTTTTATCCGCCAAAGAAAGTATACTCGGATCTTCTCACTTTGAAGTAGGATGCTAGAATGCAAGTTCAGATACTCCTATCGTCGTGAATCACAAGCTAAAGATAATTGAAGGTGCCGAGGCAACCGATCAAGGCGATATCAACGCCGTGGGGAAACTCAACTACTTATCCCATACGAGACCCGATATTGCTTATGTCGTTGAAGTTGTTAGCCAATTCATGCATAATCCATGATCGATCACATGGAGGCCGCACTCGTGATAGTGAGATATCTCAAAGGACTAGCGGCTATGGTTTGTTTTTAAAAGAAACGACACTCAAGAATACATGGTTACACCGATGCGGATCGACCGGAATCCCATAGATCGAAGATCTACAAACAGGATACTTCGCCTTTGTCATGGCACAACCCGTAACTTGGAGAAGCAAAAACAGAAAGTCGTGGCACTTTCCAAAGGTCAAGGTAGTTTAGAGGAATCAAGAGTGGATTGATGGAAGTATTATGGCTCAAGAAGTTGTTAATGAGATCGCTTCCTCCCGACGAAGTTATCAAACTTTTCTGCGATAACAAAGTCGCTATCAAGATATCTGAAAATCCCGTCCAAAGATGACCGAACGAAACATGTCGAGATTGATCGACATTTTATCAAGGAGCAATAGAGTCCAGTAGTTATCCAACTCCCTTTGTTCGGTCCGAAAATCAAATGGCGGACATACCACCAAAGCAAAGAATTCAAGAAGCTTTGCAGACGATAGACAAGTTAAGTATTGAGACCTACCAATGCTTAACTTGAGTGAGTGTTAGAGATCCTCGGTGATTATCCTCGCCCAAGAATAGCTCGATTCTCCTCCATAATTGGTGCCATGACCATCGCACGATCCATAAATATGTTAGCTACCATATATAGTTCTTTCCTTACCCACGTGATATGTAATCTATATATTGTGTGATTATTGTAGAAAACATATTATCAAGCAATACAATTATATTCTTCACCTTCCTACATCGCCTCTTTATATGTTCTACATACTTTAAACAGCTTCCACCTCCGTCTCGCCTCGAAACCGACTCATGTCTTGAAAAGACTAGATCCTATACTTGTTCCAAAACTATGTCAACTAGCCACCGAAAATGCACATTTTTGTATTTTGAATTACAAATTTTCTTCTTTATACTTTTTTATTTATATGTTTGTATGCGTAAAATTAATCGAAAAAATATGTGAGTGCTGAATTTGATAGATCATCTCTCGCTTGTTTCTCCTCCGCTTTATGTGTTTTTCCGAATGTGTGTTTTGTGTTTTTTTTCATTTATTTATTTATTTATTTTCATATTGTTGCCGATCATTTTATTTTAATGTCATATCAGTTTAGATTAATTAAAAAATAATTTATAATAAAATTACTATAATCAATAAGTTCATATGTTTATATATATTTTTTTAAAAAAATTATATGCAAAACTAAAATCACAATAAATTTTATGTATTTATATGCCAATAACCCTTTGAAAAATCACAAAAATTTATGTATACCATTGTACGGTGTAAATGGGCAAAAACATTGTTTGTTTTTAAGAAAATATCATTACATTTACATTGAAGAATCAATATAATTTATTTTTTATTCTATAATTAAAAATATCATTTACGTTATTTTTAAAAAATTATATCACTATTCGCACATATAAATGTTCATGGAAGACAAAAAAAATCGTTGGATACTATTATAACTTATTTTATATATATATTAACTCTTAACTAATTGAGGTAAATTGTTCAACATATACCATTATCCAAATGAATAATGCTAAACGTACATAATATGTACGTACATAATTAGATATTTTTGTCATTTTACACACTTGTAGGAATTAAGAGATTAATTATATTTTAATTGAATTTGTAATTTACTTAATTACCCATAATGATAATTAAGGAAAAGATTTCTTTCATTTTGGAGGACAACTAATTCTTTCATAACAGAAAGTCTTCTCTCTTCAAATATAAAAAATCCTCTTCTCTATCATCCTCCTATTTATCCACAGAGGAAGACATCCTCGCCTCCACCACTTCTCTTCCTAATACGACGCCATTATATCTCACCGCAAGAATCTTCAACCACGAGTCCATGTACAAGTTCCTCATAAGCAAACCCGCCCGCATTGATCCGCCTCCACTTCTACCCTCGCCTCCCGACTCCCGCCACTGCCTCCTCCCTACGACTTCAACGGCCAACAAGCACGCCTCGAGGTCTCCTACCAACGCCGACGGCGCAATATCACCCCCAAAACGACACTCTTTCTGGACGCCCTCGGCGGTGCCTTTTGAAGACAAGAAATGGAAGACGTGACAATGGAAGAGTGCTTGACGACGGCGCTTTCATGTTGGCCTTCGACAACTTGAACTATGAACCGCAGTAATGTTGAACATTGTTTCTAAATAGTAAACACTATTGATGAACAAGTGTTGTTTAATAGTGCACACTATTGATGAACAAGTTGTTGTCGCCTTCTTGTAGTCGCTTAATCTTCATTGCTTTCACCATGCCCCCATCGATTCAATTCATTTTGATTCTTTTTGTATTTGTTAAGTAATGATTTGATTAATTAATTGTAATATAGTGATTTATCGATTTGTATATGTTAACAGAAATTATTAAATTTGTATTCATCTTTTGATATGTTAACAATATTCTTCTTTATGATTGAGGCCAAAACTTTAAATACTTACCCTATTTTCACGTATCTTCTTTCATCATAAAGATTGAATATTATGTAAGTTGGTCTCAATCTTAAACCAAAGTAGATCCTGTTTTATCTTCTTTCATCATAAAGACGAGGTAAAACTTTAACTTCTTTGAAGAACAACACCTATCGATAGTTGGGAACTATATTTTCATGATTTAATATTTATAGTGTTCCATCTTCAAAAGAAAGAATGAAAACTTAATAAAATAGTTCCATCTTCAAAAGAAAGAATGAAAACTTCTAATAAAATTCAAATAAATGAATAATAGATCAAAATATAAAATTTTGGCTTATTGGGTACAAGAATCGAAACCCATTAAATTACATAAAAAACTAGTACGAGATTATAACTATTACTAGACAATGCTACTAAAACCACTTGAGCTTGATTCGATGTTTATAATGACTCTAGGTTTGAGGTTGCTTACGCCACCATTTTCTTCACTGGATTTGTCTCTAGAAAATGTCGCATAACTTCACGAGAGGAAATTGTCTAGCAGACTTCCCTAACATCTTCAACCTTCATATCCTCAACAAGTCTACCAAGAAGCACTTTAATCTCCATCTTGAGATCGCTTATCTCGTGGCGGAGGTTGTGGTACAACAACAACACTCCCCGTGGAGGAGCGATAGACCATTCCTTGCGTGGTGTCGTCTTGCTTGGTGTCGTCTTGCTTGGTGTACGAGTTGTTCTATTCGACTCCATGGACGTTGAAGTGAGAAGAGCTTATATGTCAGAATTGAGAATAGAGAAGAATGTGACGATATGACATATAAATAGCACTTCATAATTAGGGTTTTATGGTTTTGATTTTTTTAAAATTGGAAATTAACTAATTTGATCATTTAGATTTTCTTTAACATATGAATATTATATGAATAATATATGAAGGATAATTGACTCTAAAAGTCGGAATCGGATATAAAGGATAATTGAATTGCGAGAATAATTTGATAATTAAGGAAAAAATATCAAGAGTTCAGAGAGAATAAAAATAATTGGAATTAGAATCGGAAATAAAAATAATAGATCTTCATAATGAATAATTTGATTTATTTGTAGAAAATAATTGCAAATAAAAAGTCAGAATCGAAATTAACTAATTGATTCATAATTGGAATTGAGTTAATTATAAAAAAAAATATTGCGCAGCAATAGTAAAGAATTGAGATAATTGCGCAACAATAGTAAAGAATTGAAAATAAAATATGATTAAAATAAAGCATGAAATAGGGGAATTTAGAAAAATAAGAGAGAAAAAATTCAGAAAAATCCACGTAAGATTTAGGGATGATGTAGTATAGTGTCTAGCAATGGATAGATCTCGTCGAGATAGGTGAAATCAAAAAAAAATTCGCCCAAAACGGACTTCTCTAGCAAAAGTTATGACCATTTGAAGTTTTGCATCCATTCCATGCGTATATATTTGCGAAAATTCATGTGGCAGCACATCTGCTCCACCACGTCAACTGAATGCAGCATATGTACTATATTTGAGATTGAACCTTGAGTCTTACTCGATCCATTTAGCCCTGCAGCATGCTACATCATAATCAAATAACTTTAGCCACTGTGCTGTCATTCGAAAAACTGGATTTTGCCAATGAAGAATTCATTTGCATGTATATGTATTGTTTTGTTTCTTAGATGTATTTATATTATGATGTAGTTGATAAATCTAGTATGCGAGATTTATGAAAACAGTAAAGAACACAAGAGACTTTTACGTGGTTCGATCAAGAATAAGATCTACGTCCACGGAGGAGATGATCCTCAAGATGTTTACTATAATTCGATTACAGCAAGTATCTCAAAAGGGTTCTAGTATTCAGTCATTTGCTAACCCTTTTACCTTCAATCTAACTCCTATTTATACACAAACGTAAACCTTGCCACGAATCCCTTGATTGGCGGGCTCATGATCCTCCTATAACTGACCATGATCTCCACCATTATTACCCATGATTTCTACCGTTACCTCATTACCGTTACCCATAATTATCGTCATTTAGGCGTAACCGAGTAGGGCAACAGTAGGTTAGGCCCAGCTCTGTTGGGCCTGAGAGGTTGGGCCATATCCTATCATAGCCCCCCCCGAAAAGTCAAGGAATAGCCTTGCCGAGGTGAAGCGGAGAATGTGCTTTGCCGAGGCGGAATATTGCTCGGTCAAGTTTTCGTTGAAGGTTTGTCATTCATCAGACGACCTAAAATACTGGGTCCGAGGTGGACATATCCGACCAAATACTCTGGCGATCCGAGGTGGACATGTCCGACCTGAAATACTCCTGCTGGTCCGAGGTGGACATGGGGTGCCCGATGCCCGAACTCAAAAATCATTAGTCAAGTCGAGATCCGATGTCGAGGAGGTCGAGGTCCGACCTAAAATACTTCCGTATTAGGCATGGGCGTGTCCGATGTCCGAACTTGTAGTAATCATCACGTGATCGATCGGGCGGTCTGCTTTTCCGAGAGTACGCTATACGCGCCAAAGGTAGTTGGGCACTTCAAAAGTGTGCGCGATCGGTCACACATCCAACCGTAAATAGGCACGTGTGATAAACGAAACGGCAGATTTTAGGCGCCATTCATCCTATAAATAGGTCTAAAAGAGGCAACTGCTCATTTCTCCTTCGACGCTTGAATCCAGAGAGCATAACCTTAGAAATTCCCACCTCTCTTTCACACTTTGTTGAAGAAATCGGAAATTCCGCCAAGAAAAAGTAAGTATGTATTCTTCACCTTCTCATTCCTCTTCTCGCCTCGATAACTCGTTCGGCTGGGTTCGTGCCAAGATCCCAATGTAAGGGATTATATATGCCATAATCGCCTAGGTAAATCAATAGGACTTAGTTCTGTGGTTTCACCGTGTCCTCGGTATGGGATGGCATCGAGATTGGTGGGCGAGATCAACTTTGACGATGGAGGAGCTTTTGGTGGTTGCTGAGAAATACCACCTCCCGGAGGATGCATGGTGGTGCCTTCCGAAGCCCAATGATAGGGCGATGGCCCCTCCGGAGGGGTTTATTACCATCTATGTAGATAGTTTAATAGCTGGGCTTAGATTTTCCTTTTGCCCTATTTTCCTTAGTTTACAAGAGTATTTTCAATCCCCATATGCCAACCGACCTCCAACTCTATTAGTCTCAAGGGTCATGCTAGGTCGGCTCGTTACGGCATAGGCGAGGTGTTTTTTCAAGTCTTGATGCTTTTAGCATCAAGTCTATAGGAGGAGTGTATTATCTTCACCTCGCCTAAAGTTTAAAATAGCTTCCCATCAAGGTATCCCACCGCGTAATAGATACTTTTTTTGGGGTCGAGGGCACCCGAGGTACGAGTGGGGTCTCTGAGCAATAAAGGACGGAAAATTAATCCCGGGCCCTATGGAGAAGTCATTGAACGATATGGGTGAGATCCTATCGATCAATTATACCGAGGATGACCAACGATGGGGCATCGAGTGTCTATAGGTCGACGCCCAGCACTGTGGTCCGATTTGGGTGAGGGCAATCTTCTTCTTTTATTTACCCGCCCGATTTCATTGTGCTAACGAGATTCTCATTCTGCTTGCGGTGAAGATTGACCCCACCGTAGAAGTCAATGTATCGAGCTCGCCGCGCCCGCACCATCCGAGCGAAGGAGCTCATGAGGAAGAAGGCGAGGCGGCGAATCCACCCAAAGAGCCCATGGTGGTGGACGCCCGAGGACTTAATGACCGATCCTCGTGCAACCTCGGTCCGACGCTGAAATAGAGGTCCACGGCCACCTCCTCGAGGTGCTCGCCCAACACTGCTATCCTTCCCAAAGGTATAAGTTACTACTTTTCTCCTTGTGAGTTTGTTGTTACGTGTTGCTAATCGCTCCACATTCGTGATGCGCCTCAATGGCGGGTGAGATGCACCGCATGGCCGGGCTTGTTGTTGAGGGCGCCGCGATACGAGGCCATGGAGAGAAGATCGCCACCGTGGACAAGCCGAGGGCCGAATCCGCTACTGATGCTGCCAGGTGGACGCCGAACTTGCAAAGGCGAAAGAAGAGCCGGTGGCAAAGATGGTCACCGAGAGCGCCCTCGAAGAAGGACCGGATCTTGCGAGTGGCTCGTGCGAGCGGAGAGTGCTCAAGAGGAGGCGCCGAGGTCGAGATAAGCCGTCAAGGCAGACAAGCGCCTATCAAGTGGGCAAGGACCTATGCCGAGGGCCTTTGCCGGCCAGGCTTATCGAGTCGGAGAGTTTTTCCTCCTTCATCTCCCGACCTTGCACCGTGATGAGCCAGCAGTGATATGTGCCCACCTCGAGAAGTTGGCGGCCGAGAGACCTGATTTTGACAAGGTCCAACACGGTTGGGTTGAGGTCGAACCCCGGAGGTATACATGAATTATGTCGCATAATCGCCGGGGCGACCTCTTTTCCCGTGGTGGATGCCTCGCATATTCTCGCCTCACTCGACGGCGGAGGTCAGAACTCAAAGGCAAGGAAGATGAAGACGTGGAGCTTCAAGCCTTCCTTGCTGAGTTGAGGACCGAAACCGGGGCGGCAGGTCCAAGCTCGGACGTCCCTTCCGGAGATCGGCAACCAGCGGAGGAGCAGCAGCAGGCAGCCCAGCAGGAGGTCGGAGGGGCCGGTAATGAGCCTAATGAGCCTGAGGTCAGTGGACCCAATGTAATAGGATGATTTGCCGGGATCGATAGGACCCGGTGTTGTACAAACTTCCATTTTGAATAATAATAGACATATCTTGTTAAAATGCCTTGTCTGTTGTCTTATTTCTAGCGTTCTTCATCTCAATACTGCGGACTCGATCATGAGTTGCTAACAAAGCTGAAAGAAGTCCGAGGTGCTCGCCGAGAAGGATGAAGAGGTGATGCCTTTGGAGGAGTCGATCCGCCGAGTCGACTCGTATCGCAAAGATGGAAGTCACCGCATCGTCACCGAGCTGAAATGTGTTGCATGAAGTCGATCATGAGGTGGCCCGCCTCCTGTCAAAATGAGGCATTAAAGTTAAGGATTACACATCTCAAGTCCGGGGCTGATTTATCTCGCAGATGTGATCCACGGACGATCGATGCATCATGAGGAACAAATTGAGCCGACAACAGCAGAAGCTGCTCTGATCTCGGAAGAGCATGCGAGTACGAAAAGGTAATCCGTCGGACCGGGGAACTACTATATCCGGCCGACGATCGAGTTCGAGCTTGTTGGCGGAGGGCATGGTATCGAGGGATGAGGAGGGTCCAAATAGCAAGAATTTTAAAGACCGCCGACTACGTCCCGAAATACATGCGGATGTATGAGATCGTCAGAACGACGATGCCCCCGCCCCGCCACAAGATCTACAATGGGCAACGCTGATCCCATAATTGAAGAGTTCAAGAGGAGGGCGGCTACGTGACCACGCAAGTGCTCCTTCAAATGGGTCCATCTCGACAAGGGAGCGATAGAGGACTCAAGGCCGGCGCTTCGGAGGGACGACGCGGGCAGCAAATCGACGTGGAAGGGCTAGAGCTCGGGACAAGGGCATAGTCCCGGTCCGACGTCAGTTCATGGGGTCGAGGTGTGGCCTCGGATGCCGGATTGAATTCCCAGCCGGAATCCGCCGAGTCGAGTCGACTACTCCCGAGCAGGCCGAGGTGGTGCCGCCCTCGTAGATTGGGTGGAAGGCATGAGTTCATTCCGGTATCCATCGGCGACCAGGGATTTCGCTCAAAATTATCTCGCTTGGTGAGTCTCATGAGGCGGCCCTAAACCCGAATGAGCGTATATAGTGTAGGACTTTGTATGTAGGTATAAATGTATTTAGACTCGCTTCAAGTGTACATTTTTCCTCTTGAGAGGTATAAACATAGCTTAGGACTTCGCTTGGTCGTAAATGTATTTATATCTTTGTATACTTTGCCATAATTTGGTGAGATCCAATTTGGATGTCTTATACATGTAGATTTTTTCAACTTAATGAGTAATCAGATGTATGCATGTAGACTTTCAAACTAGTGAGTAGTCCGATGCGCTGCCGAGACGCTCAATTCAATGAGTAATCTATGAGTGCGCGCGCGCTAGTGAGTACCCTACTTAGTGGGTTTTTATCTTCGTGAGGCGCCCTCGTGAAGGTTAAATGCGGTATATCCAAATAGATGTTCGCATACTAATAAAATGAAGTTTAAATGAAATATTCATTAGAAAATAAATATTTTATTCAACAAATATACGACATCGCACTTCGACAAGGCAAGTAAGGAGGCTAACATAAGGTCGATCGTAAATCAAAACTATATAAAGCACTCCTTAAATGGGAAATATGCTGTGTTCGGGATAAGCGCAACGGATAAGTGAGATAGCTTGTAAGCCCCTTACCAAGGTTCTCGTGAACACGGTATGGGCCTTCCCATGTCGATCCAGCTTGTTAAGACGCCACCCATCGGCTTCATTATTTCAGAACCAGGTCGCCTACTTGGAACGCGGAGGTTTTCACCCTTTTGTTGTAGTACCATGTGACCGGCTTTATACTTGGCTTCGCTTATGAAGGCTAGCTCGCTTCTCTTGAGGGCCAAGGTTTGCTCGCAGATCTTCCTCGCCCCGCTTTGATCGAAGTGAAGAGTGCGCTGGTCATGCCACGATCTCACCCAGTATGATGCCCTCGGTACCGTGACCAGTGCCGAAAGGGTTTCCGCGCGACGTCCGAGGTGTGGTCCCAGAGGACCGTGAGGACTTGAGGGAGATTTTCAGCCCGCCGCTTTAGCTTGGTCCAACCTCTTCTTTAATCCTTGTACGATCGCGGTTGGTGACCTCGGTCCGCCATTCCTCGTGGGTGTGCGACCGAGGTGAAACGTTGATTGATCCAAGTTCTTCGCACCACCTTGAAGTTTTTGTCTACGAATTGGGTGCCGTTGTCCGAGACCGAACGCGCGGTATGCGAGCGGCGCACTATATTTTCCACACGAAGGTCTCAATTCTCCCGCCGTGAGGCTCGATAGTGGTTCGCCTCGACCCATTTTGTGAAGTAGTTCATGGCTACGACTAAGTATCGGCCGACCGGTGCTCGGTCGAACGGACCAACAATGTCGATCCCCACCGCATGAAAGGCCATGGACTCGCAGTCGCTTAGATCACCGAGGCGCTGACCGTGGAGTGAATCGCACTGGCACTTTTGACGAGCTCGGCCGAATCTTGCACGAGGGCGGCCAAGAATATCCCGACCTCGCCTTCTTTGAGAGAGCTCATGACCACGTGGCTTCCACAAGACCCCGTGAATTTCATTGAGCACGAGTCGGCTTCTTCCGCCCGAGGCACCTCGTGAGGGTTGAAGGTAAGACTTCCAGATAGAGCCCTCATGCATGAGATACTTCGGGATTTCGCCATCATCTTTTGGCCTCCAATCGATCCCGAGGTAGTGTGCCAACTTCCGATATGCTTTTAGGGCGCCATCCAGCTCGGTTCACCTCGAGATAACGCCGATATGAGGCGCCTCAATGCTTCCGGAATGAACTTCCCATCGGCGGATTTGCCACGACGGCCAATTTACTAAGGATGTCACCGGCTGTTTTCCCTCGTGGGATTTGATTAACTCAAGTATCTCGAACGAGGTCAAGATCTCTTTTGCCTTCTCAAGTGCATCGCTCATTCGATCCTCCTTAGCCTCAGTATGTACCTAATACACCGGTTTACCACGACTGGAATCTCCAAATATCCGGACTTTGTCCACTTTCAATTCCTTTGCTAGGCGGAGTCCGAGATCAATGCTTCGTATTCCACTTCGTTGTTGGTGGTCGGAAGGTAAACCGCAGGCGATGTCACTTCGCTTATCCGGGCCGAGGAGAGAATGCTCGCTCACGCCTGCCTTGCATGAGGCACCGTCCACATACATCCGCCAACAATCAACGGGTGATACAAGGATGTATTCATCCGCCGTGGGGTGGGAGTGACCTCACCGGTAGAGGCGACCTCGTGAATTTGACCTCCACCAGAAACTGCAAGGGCTTGTCCTTTATGGCCGGCACGTAGTATGAGATATCGTGTTCGCCTAGCCCAAAGTGCCCACTGCTATACGTCCGCATGACTCGGTTTTGATAAGACTTGTCTTAGAGGTAAGTCCGTTAGTACCTGGACCGAATGAGCTTGAAAGTAAGGCCGAGGCGCTGCCATGCTCACTAAGGCCGAGCTAACTTCTCGAGGTTGGTGTACCTCGCCTCCGGTCCTTTGAGAGCACGGCCACGAAGTAGATGGGGAGTTGCCGCCCCATCTCATCTCGCACTAATACAAGACTAATTGCCTCGTCCGAGGTGGCGGATATAACGATAGAGTTTCACCTTGCTTTGGGCGGATAGTGTCGCGTGTCGGCAAGATATTCCTTTAGTCAGGTGAAGGCGACCGGTGTTCTTCCCGCCAGTGAAACTGAGCTCTCCTCAGATCTTGAAGAAGGAAGTCGCTTCGCAGCAATCGAGATAGGAATCTACCGAGGCGCCGTGCATCCGTGAGTTTGTGTATTTCACGGATGGTTTTGGGATCCGCATGTCGAGCACCGCTTTCACCTTGGTAGGATTGGCTTTCAGCCTTCTGAGAAACCCAAGACCCCAGAATTTACCCGTCCTCACCACAAATGTGCACTGGGATTGAGCTTGTGGTTGGCCGACTCGAGGAAATCAAGAATAGTTTCGAGGTCAATGGCGCAGCTCGCCTTTTTGCTTTTGACTACTATATCATCGACATAGACCTCAACAATTTCTCCTATGTGATCCTCAAGATCGCGTCCACCATTCTTTGGTAGGTAGCTCCAGCTTTTGCATCGAAGGCATCTTTCGTGGCAAAGACACCAAGTCGAGAATGAACGCTGCTTTTGGGCGCCTTCCTAGGGCTCATCAAGACTTGGTGGTATCCTTGTATAAATCCAGAAACCAAGACCTCATGTCCCACCAATGCTTCCACCTTCTTGTCAATGTCGTGAGAGGTAACATCCTTTGGGCGGTGTTTATTGAGGTCGGTATAGTCGACACACACGCGCCATCCCTCCGGCTTTCGAACTACAACGGATTAGCCATCCAAGTTGGGTATTTAACCTCGCATGTGATTTTAGCCTCCTGAGTTGGGTTCGCTCGCGCAAAACTTCTTCTTCTCACGAACCGGTTTAGTGGCCGGATCAATGTTAAGACGATGAGTTATGAGCTCGGGCGAGACCCCACCATATCCAATGGAGACCATGCAAATACATCTCTATATTCCTTAGAAGTCGCATGACCTGTTGATTTAATATCGATCGAACTGGTACCAACCTCGACAACTTTGGAAGGTCGTCGTCAGATAGTCAAGATTCTCAATCGATCATCCCGAGGTGGCAACTTGGAGGGTTCTCAGAATTTCTAGCCCGTGGTAAGGCCGCATCTGGGTTGAGACTCGTAGGCATTCTTTAGCCGCTTGGTCACCCCGAATGCTTAACACTCCCACTGGGTGGGTATCTTAATGGTGAGGTGGTACACGGAGCAGACGGCTCGTTGCATACGTTGAATCTCTTCCTGTGATAATGTTGTATGGAGAGGAGCTCGACCAGAAAAATTGAATGGCTTTGGTGACCGACTGAGCGTGCCCTACGGTGACCGGAAGGGTAATGACACCTTCGGGTCGAACCGCCTCTGAGTAAAGCTCCATGGCGAAGGCGCGGAGGTATCTCAATTCCTCCGACATCAAGTTTATCCAGCAGCCTGAATATGATGCTAACGGAGGTCCGATGTCAATGTAGACCCGATGTATATTTTATTACCCACCACGGCTTGTATTGTAATGGCATCCTCGTGGGCATGATCTGGTACTGGGTCGCCTTTGGAGAACACGATATTTTCTCCATCTCGAGCCGCTTGTTTTCGGCTCTTCTGGGTCGGCCTCCGAGCTTCATTTCTAAGCGACGACCTCGCCGTACTAACCGCAGCCCGTTATAGCGTAAACCTGCTCCATTGCATTGGGACCTTCGCCCTCGCCATCTTCGTGTCGGGTTGCTGTTGAGGTCGGTCCGCAGCTGTTACCACCTCCATTTTTCCCTCTCGCTTTTTATTACCCGCCCAGTCGGCGGTGTACTTCTTCGGCTCCTTCCTTCACGAGCTCGTCAACTGCGAGCCCAAGGACTTGTAATCTTCTCAGATCGTGACCGCACCCTTGGTGGTAGTCACAATACTTTCCCGCCGACTTTTTTTCGATCCTCCTTTCATAGGAGGAGGTTTTGGAAAGAGCTCAGCAGAAGCTCAAATATTTCCGCCGGATTTGAATAGAGGCGATCGTTATTACTGGGGTTTGGCCGAGGTCCCACCTTGATTCTCTGGTCCCTTCTTTATTCTTTCGAACGCACTGCTGCTCAAAGACCTCGGCCCCGATCCTCCCGCTTTCTTCTCTCAAATCACGCTCATCCTGCATCTCTCTTCTTCCGGTCCGACTCGTCCCCTTGACAAAGTTGTCAATCAGGTCCAAAGACGACTAGCCGCTTTGGTCGCTCACGGTGATCTCTTTATTCGAGCCCGTGTCGGATCCCGCTCTCGAATGCGCTGATGATGTGAGATCGCTACTCTCATCTATTTTGGGATTCCATGATGAACTGGAGACAAAATTCGACATTGTTTCGCCCGTCCCTGGCGGATTGTAAGCAGATCGGACGAAGGTTGTTGAGGCGGCATCTTCCGTAAAAACGCCATTCAACCGATCCATGAGGTCTTTGAAGCAATGGATGCTTTCTCGGCGTTGAAGGTGAACCAACGCCGAGCGCTGGAGATTAGCACCTCGGAAAGACCTTACACATATGGAAATCTTCCATCCTTTGGTTTGCCATATTGGTGGTATAGGCAAATAGGAAGTCGGGCGATCTCCAAGGCCATCGATGCAGAATATTCGGAGCCCCAGATCGCTGCGGGCAAGGGTGTATCCGTAATCTCCTCAAAAAGGAGAGTTAATTCGACCGTGTCGGTCGAATCCGGGAGTTCGCACCGCCCTCTCCGGGAGTGGAGATCGATAACGACGCCTCGTCATCTCTTCGTGGGGAGTTCGACTGCCTTTCCTCCCTTCTTTCCCGCCCATTTTCACGGGTATCATGTCGAGGTGGAGAACGACTCCGCTGGAGGGTATGAGGACGAATGAACCCCGCATCGGGCGATCATTATGTCGTGATGAACGTTGATTGTTTTAGAGGTGGCGACCTCGATTGCTCAGAACCACCTCTTCTGGGCACTCTTGAGGGGCCCGCCCGCTTGTCCTCCTGTTGAGGAAACTCGAATTGATTGAGGTTGGCGTTGAGGAACTCTACACCGCCGACCGAGGACCTCGTGGGAGCGCGAACCTCCTGCTCACCCAGATCGAGGTCGGTGTCTTCTCTTCGTTGGGCGGCGATCCCGAGGGTGTATGGAAGCATTTTCCATGTGACCTCAGTGTGTGACCGCTGGTGGCGTCCCGCACCCTTTCCCGCGTTGTGTGACCACCGATCGTCTCTCCGCACGATTGTTACCGACATCGCCAGAAGATTAGCGCTTGCACGTGTCCTGCCATTAGATTGTAGAAAACACGCTTTTTGTTCAAGAGTTTCCCACAGACGGCGCCAATGATAAATCTAGTATGCGAGATTTATGAAAACAGTAAAGAACACAAGAGACTTTTACGTGGTTCGATCAAGAATAAGATCTACGTCCACGGAGGAGATGATCCTCAAGATGTTTACTATAATTCGATTACAAGAAGTATCTCAAAAGGGTTCTAGTATTCATCATTTACTAACCTTTACCTTCAATCTAACTCCTATTTATACACAAACGTAAACCTTGCCACGAATCCCTTGATTGGCGGGCTCATGATCCTCCTATAACTGACCATGATCTCCACCATTATTACCCATGATTTCTACCGTTACCTCATTACCGTTACCCATAATTATCGTCATTTAGGCGTAACCGAGTAGGGCAACAGAGGTTAGGCCCACTCATGGGCCCGAGAGGTTGGGCCATATCCTATCGAGTCAAACATCGTGACACCAAACATTGAGTACCTATCACAAACTATTGCTGCTGCTAGTACTACTTCTCAAATATTATTGCTAGTATATACATAGATAATACTAGGCGGATAGTGGAGACTTGGGAAATAGTTTAATTAGTAGAAATATAATAAAAACCCATGTGATGTGTATATATGTATAATCTAAACGAGATTTCATATGCCGTGAGCATTCCATTGTATACCTCCATCATTATGTCAAAACATGACATGTTATAAATTAATTCCATTTCGATGGGGATCAAAACCATCATTATGTCAAACAAGATAGATGCATTGCCAAATTTTAACTCAAGAAAATACCACGAGAAGGAAGTTGTCGTCAAGAAAGAAAGTGTGAACTACTATAACCATGAAGGTAAAGTTTTAGAAACTAAATGAGATTCAAAACTAAACTACTATAACCATAACAAATAAATAATCTATACTCCACTACCTTGTGTGCCCACATGACCTCTTCGACGACTTCTTTCAAAGCAGGATTTACATATCGATTTGTTCTTGGTCTCCCTTCCTACGAGTGACATTTGGATCAAGTACTAAAGTCTCGGTGTTGGTTCCTTCTCCTATCTCACCCGAGGCAATATGACCGACGTAGGTGCGGGCCAATTAATGAGCACATTCTTCGCTTCTAAATTTTTCCTCGATTAAATTCATTTTGTCCACGTAATCACAAGCCAAGTCTCAGGCAGAGTTGAAATTCTCGCCCACTTCCCAAACATTTTGTACTCATTTATCATATGAGGATATCCACCGCGAAAGCAATACCGCATGCGCCTAAACACATCCTTCCTTCATCTTCTTAGTATATACATTTCATTCACATGTTGAACATCTTTGTAGACAAGACTTTCAACACATGAACGCATAAAATACCTTTAAATTCAAACTTCCGCAATTGCAAGTGAAATATTCTCCAATCGGCCGATACTCACATCGAAAGTGTATCGCTTATGATACCGACACGCATCATGCACAATTCTAGAACATTATACCTCTTAACAAAGAACAAGATCGTATTCCCAAGAGAAGCAACCTCTCGACATTACAATTCCCAATCAAGCTCGCTTCTTCTATGAAAAGCTTGTACATGTTCAACATGTAGCACGTAAATTGGTCTTCCCACCAGACAGAAACAAACCTTCAATTTCACATTCTTACTCTTAAACTCACTCTGTCTCTTTTCGAATTTTGTCAGAAATAGCTATTTCATACTGTTCCACAAATGTCTTCAAAGTACTCCTAGAATGGACATAACCATCAAAAAACGCATGCATTGACTCACTTCTTTGAGTCGACACCATACCAGCCCAAAATAAATGATTCTGTAAATCGACCCAATTTTCTTTTTCTCATATAGATCCCTAAGCCACCGTTACTTTGCGCACCATGTCTCAAAGGAATTCATCCACCTCCTTCAATTACTGCAATGTCAGGTCGTCATATATAAGCGGTAGAAATCGACTTTACATTTTTGTAATCAAGAACACCTTTGAACTTTTGAGGATCTTCGACAAATATGCCATAAGCAAAAACGTGTGCGATGTCGTCGCATAACTTCCTAACAAAGAAGTCTAATACTATCGCATTGATCGCTTAATATTGTCAGTAGGATGAATCCTCTCATCGCCTTCAACCAATTACTAAAACCATTTAAACGATTACGCATGCTCATGTGTCAATAACGCACATCCTAATAACATAGATCGATAATGGTGATTAACTCCCACTACAACGCTAATGGCATCTAGTATTGGTTAACCAAGTATGTTGTGTCAAAGCTAACAACATCATGGAAATCCTCATATGCAACTATGCTACGGGATGAATCCACATCACATTTCGAGCCTACCATCGCCGCCAATATCCATCAAATGGAAAAATCTTGCATCACTCATTTGTAATCACCAAACAACTCGATTTAATGGCTTCGATCTCCTTCGCCGAGTCTCAATCTTCTTCTTTGATCGACGAAGTTCCCGCAATCCTTAATTGTTGCTCCTACATTCTCTCGACCTCCGGATATAACTTCTAATAACCTTACATTTTAGAAGGTTTAATTCTCGCAATGTCGTTAGCTTCTAATTGTCTTTTCATGTGCAACGATAAATTTCTACGACCCGACATGAAAGCGTATATACTCGGTACCAAATCATGATTGTGCTTCAAGTGTATAGTAGATACCATAAATGACCAAGAGTCGTCTGATAACATTAATACGAGCCCGATAATCAAGTTTCTTCGAGTGTTTCTTATACTCTCCTTCCGCCTTATCACATGCTATCACAAGATACTTCCCGAACCCTTATTTCTACAAAATACGTAAAAACCTCAGCACCTTTGCGTACGCCGTGTGTAGGCTCCAGGAGGATGTTTATAGTATCGAACAACATGCCGATTTAGGTCCATCTCGCAACATCTCATCAAATGCACCTTCGCTTGCATCAATCCCATCATACACGTGTTCGTCAATTTCATTCGAATTTGATAAATTCAATTAACACGTGAGTGCTTCCTAATAAAAATTCATATACGAAGTTTCCTCATCGAAGAAGACCCATATAATTCATGTATGACTTGATTGGTGTTGGCCATGGCTCGGTGCTGCATTATGAGTTTCAAAGTTTGGTATGTTGGAAATCACGATATATATATATATATGTTTATTATATATGTGGTCAAGTTGCCGCGAAGCTACTTTGACCAAGATTTTGAGTAACGAACGCTTAATTTTGTGAAATTAAACGGCATAGGATCGATCTACGCCCGAGTAGATGATCGTGGTGTATTCACATACTCAAACCGATTTCCTGAGGAGAGAAATAATGGATCAAAGTTTGTCACTTAAACACGGAGTTATGCGATTAAGGAATAAGCATGGATTAATTAATCCTTATCCCACATTGATTAATGTACCTTCATTAATTGTCTATATAAGTGGTTCATTGAACACTTAGTATAATTATGTGCACAAGTGATGGGCCGGAAAGCCCACTGCCGCCGCCGCCGCCCTCGATGCTGCCCTGCCCGGCCCGGCCCCCGCCCGCGCCTTGCGCACTGCTGCCTGCCCGGCCCGGCCCGACTTGACCCGGTCCGTGGATCGTGGATCGTGGATCTTGGATCTTGCAATTGGTCTGGGTGGTCTTTGGGCTTGCTTCGTGGGCCCGGTTCCACGCCCATTATCCTTATATTTTAGATCAACGCTTAATCGAGCCCGAAGACGGAGTTGGTCCGAGGCCCAATCGTGTAGCCCAATCCATTCGATCAACGCTGATCGAGCCCAGAAGACGGAGTTGGTCCGGGGCCCAGTCGTGTAGCCCAATCGGTTGGGCTCGCGTGCGATGGAGTTGGTCCGAGGCCCAACTCGTGTAGCCCAATCCGTTGGGCTGTTTGTGGCACTTCAAGAGACGTCCGGGATACGTCCAACGAACACGACGCACGTTGTCCGTATTCTTCGTAACCGCTCGTAACGTTCGACATGATGGCTCTGCGGAAACGTGCCCACGTTGTCTCCGAAACCGCCAAGCACTCAATAGGGGACATAACTCAGAACACCCGACATCAATGCGGGTGTTGACTCCAAAGATGCTTCTCACGAGGGGCGACGCCTATAAATAGGACATGTCTCCCCAAAGATAAGCCACCTACTGCAAAAGCATTCCAAAGATACTTTAGAGCACTCTGCATACATACTTTGTGTCCAAGCTCGCCCCGCCTCCGTCCGGTTCGTAGAGGTTCGTTGGTGCAGTGCCGCCACCTACGAGACGCTGCTTCGTCTTTGGGGACGATACGCTGTAACCGAGAGCACTACTGGGCGTATCTCGTCTTGCGGAAAGAGGCCTCCTCGACTCGGCATTTAGCTTACGGTTTTGTTTCATTTTAGTTTCGATTCGCTTAAGTTTATTGTTAGTTTTGATCTCCTACCTTCATTTCACGCTGTAACACGCCCGCAAGTTACATACAATTTTGTACGCTTTTCCAACATGGTATTAGTAAAGCCAACGAATAAAATTTAATATGTAATTATCTCTATATTAAATATAAATGTAGTGAAAATTTTGAAGGTTTTCTTCAACTTTTCATCGAACTGAAGCAAAGCAGGTCAATCTACGAGGACCAAATTTAAAATGAGAAGAGTTTGGAATATTGAAAATTTAAAGGAAATTATACTTATGTATCTCAAATTACGCCTAGTTTTTCGAAATAACTTGAACAAAATAAATTATTAGAAAAAGAACCATCACTATCTAAACATCATGCAAATATAAGTACCTAGAATTTTTTCCCGCGACGGAGCCATTATCCGAGAAATTGTTCGGCGTTGTATTTGATTATAAGACTCAAGGTTCAATTTTTGTCATTATAAGACTTGTAAATAAAGTAATAACAAACAGAATCACAATAGAATTACTTTCGTCCATTTTTCATTCTATTGGTGAATGATAAATAAAGTGAACAAATATGCTAGAAGAAAGATAAACAAATCATATAACAGTGTATTACTATTACCTCAATATGTATTCTTGGTCGTCCTTTTTTATTCTTCTTTTTTATGATGAGAAAACATTGATAAAAGGAGGAACCCTCTTTCATGAATAATGTTCACGATAGTCGCGAAAATTATAGTAATAATTGTTTTCCAAAATTATTTGAGTAAAAAAGGAAAAGAAATATAACATAATCTCATAATATAATTATTCCAAAATAGATTAGGGGTAATTTAGTAATGATTTTATTACCATAAATAACGAATTCAGTTAAAAATATTTGAAGGGCATTATATACGTACATATTATGTACGTACATATTATGTACGTTTAGCACTACTCTATTCAAATAATGCTATTAGGCAAGTGGATCCTCTTTCATATTTAATTGTCCGATCTTTGTCCCACATTTTTATTGTTTCAGTGTTGACTTGTTGTATTTTAGTTTAATTATCTAATTGTGTTACTTAAACGTTAATCATTAATCATTATCTTCGAGTAGATTTTTTCATATATCATACTAAAAAATAAAATGGCATCTCGCATCGTAGGTTGAGCCAAGTCATGTTCGACTGGAACATTCAGCCTCTCGCTCATAAAGCATATTTGGTCTCTCTCCTCTCTACACATTTCCTCAATTCAGATATAGAATTTTTTAATATATATAAATTTTATTTTTGAGTTGAAATATAGAGTTATTCGAGCAAATTGTAGAATTGTTGATGCTCCAAGATTTGTCTCGAAGAAACTCCTGCTTCTGGGGTTCTTCCGACAGTTTGTTGTTCGGGGTTGTGAGAAATTTCCCAATCACAAGTGCCACAAGAAGAAGGTAAGCAAGATTGATCTTTGCTTTTTGCAAATTTGTTATAGTTTGCTTGATTGAAAGTGAGCCGTTAACAAGATTGGAAGAGGGATGCAAGAAAGATTCAATTTCTAGGGTGCTACCTTGAATTCCACTCTTGGTAAATTTAATTTGGTTTAGGAAGAGTCATTTTGTTTAGTTGACTAAAATAGTGATTTTAATTTTTTTTAATGGACTAAATTGTGATACTCACTCTTGTTTAGTTGACTTAAACAGTTGGTCTTCAATTTTGTTCAGAGATGGTTTACTTTCGGTGATATAATCATGATTTATGTCAATGGATTGATTAATTTTGAATTTATTTCCTTTGAATACTCATACGTTTTATGTATCTATTCTATCCTGTGATCTTCATTTTGTTGTTGTTGTTGTTTCTGTATGGTTTTAGTGGTTTCTCTCAACAAATTGTTACTGAGATGGGTGCAACCTATTTGAAATTCAACGGTGATAGATGTGAGATAGAATGGAATTTCGCCAGTGGCTCCAACTTGTTTGATGAGGCGGAGGGCTTGAAAAAGCGTGTTCAGTACGAAGATTGAAGTGGAGCGAGCAACATGCAGCGACAATTATGTTCGATTTTGTTATTCCTATAATTACTCGCAGAGATATGCAGATGAACAATCACATTAGTGATTGCCAGAAGAAGACACATCAAAGTCATCATTTATGTAGTTCGCGGCAAGTGATTCAGACTTATTTTGGAAAGTTCCAGAGGCGCAGTACTAATTGGATATGGGCCAATTCGAGTGCTACTACGGCCGACAACAAAGATACTTGCTACGAACAACGTACATGATGACTTTGATGTGTCTTCGTCAGGCTTGCTAGATTCACCACTAATGTAGTTGCCTTCTGCCTTTTTCTACTAGTATTTATTGGAATAACGAAATCGAAGGTGAAAATAGCTGTCGCTACTTGTTGCTCGCTCCACTTCAATCTTTGCCAGCGGGCTGAACGTGCTCTCTGCTTCATCAAAATACAGAACCATCGTCACTGCATTATACATAAGTTTGAGAAAATCGACATACTTTTCATCTTCTTGGAGAGTTCTTCCATCGAATATTACTTAGCTTCCTATTTCCAATCAGAGTAAGAATATCTTTACTATTATGCTTAACAATTATGAATTATGTAGGCAGACATCATTTTCCTAACACACAATACTTAACATTTTGTTGTCGGTGATTTCACATACAACCTTCTCTGTGGCACAATCTGTCATGTTACGAATATGTATGGTTTCTTCTGTCTTTGATAGTTTCTACGCCGCACAAATGATGTTTATTGCGACTTGTGTGTAGTTTTGTTGACCTCAAGTAGCCAACACAATCCACTCGAGTTCCTAATTCTATCAAAATACATAATTTCATCAAGGAGCTACAATCCATTCGCTCTTAGTAAGTTTGAATCTGTATTATAACGAATTACTTGGCCCCGGATAATGTAAATCATGTCTTTTATGTGTCTTCTTCAGGCTCGAAGCTTTCCTACCCCCTATCGATATAAGAACGTTTCTTTACCAATATACTTTACAATTTATGCAGGCAAAAACATCATTTTCCTAAAATATATACCTCACAGTTTACATTTCATTTCCTGTTAGCATTTGTGTTCCACAGGATTTCTCTTTTTTCTTTAAATAAATTGTATAATGCTTGGCCTGTTTCTAATCTTGAGAGTTTCTGTCGGTGAGATTGTGTTAGGAACGTTGAAGCAAACCATTTTGGGGGGACTATTCCTCCTAAAATCAGGAAGATTGAAGTTGAGACAATTAATCCGACGTCCAGGTTTGTTATTCCAATAAATACTGTGGGGAAAATGCATACAACGATAATTATAATTCATTAGTGCCGAATCCAAATCCAGCATGCCCGAAGACGACACATCAAAGTCATCATGTATGCAGTCCGCAGCGGGTAATTGGTTACAATACGGATTCAAACTTACTCACGATGGTGACATGATTGTATAAGTTGTTGCCTGCAATTGGAGCACGATGGAGTTGTCATCTAGTTTAACTGCCGAGAAAGAGAGTATCTTTGTTGTCGGTATTGTGATGAATTACTTGCCATGATGTACGGGATGTCTTTGATGTGTCTTCTTCAGGCTTGTTTGCGGGACTCAGCACTAATGTATGTAATTATCGTCTGCATTCTTGTTTAAGGATTTATTGGAATTATAAGATCGAAGGCTTCATTTGTCTTCATATGTAACGCCTCGATCCCATGGGAGTGTGGTGATACATATTGCAAACTCGGGTTTATACTATAAAGGAGTTTGTAGCTTGGAATACATTAGTTGAACTGTCTGAGCACCTAGCGTTCGAAGGAGACAATGGTAAGTACCTCGAAGCTTTAATAAAGGATAGCCGCAACTACCTGCATTTTGAGGTACATGCCGTTGTAGATTTTAAAATGATAGGTGCTTAGGCAGTTTAACTAATGTATTCCAAACCACAAAATAAAAAGTAGCATACTGTGCTTCGTTAGTTCTAAACGCAAGTTTGCAAATATGCATCATCACGCTCTGAACGTGAGTAAGTTTGCATCCATATCATAATGAATCAGTTGCCGTGAAAAATGTACAAAGTCGAAGTTAAAAAAATAATTGTCGCTACTTGTTGCTCCCTCTACTTCAATCTTCGGAGGTTTAGAACTGCAAACAGTGGCATGTTTACTTGCTTGCAACAGCTGAATCTTGTGAAGTGGAAGACGGTAAACTGCTGCCGGCAGAGTACATGGAGAATAATAGCCTTGCTCGTGTTTTATTTGGTAAATCTTAATGCATTTCATTGATCTGATTTGGCATTCGTTCATTTAAACTCTGTAGCAATTTAGGTTAGCCATTTTGGTAATGCGAGGATGAAGGCTCCCATCCCCATTAGCTCGGGCGTCATATGATAACTTGCTTTCACGAGCTACTTGAATCTCGGATTTTTACTTTTTGTGCCTATACGTGCAAGAAAACGAGCGTTGATGAGCTAGTCGATGAGAGATTGGGATCTCGTGTCAACAAAGAGGAAGTCGAAAGAGTAGTCGAGGTTGCATAAATGCAAATCCATCTCGGTGTTGATGATCCATTCGCGAAGGCATGGAGATGAGGCTTATATCAGCTCTTTTTGTGTGGTCAAGTTGATGGAGTGAACGATCCATACCTTAATAGGTCGAGCTACATAAGCGCACCTCTATAAATAGTGACTACAAAGTAAAATATCTACAAACTTATCTTGAATTTCCCTCTTGTTTACATCAAAATAGCCCAGGTGTAATCAGAAAATTATGTTGGAAGTGAATTTTATGTAGCCCAAAATAAATTGGGTGTAGAATATCCTATCAAGTCTTGAAAACAAAACGAACTTTCGTCTAAATACAATAATTTTAACAAAATAATAACATCGGGACCTAGGAATTTTGTTGATTCACAGAGAAACATTGATAAATTAATAATTTTGTTGATTCATATTGTTTTTCTAATTTTAGAAATTATAGTTTTAGATCTATAATGGTAGATGATATTTTAATGTATTTAAAGTAATTAAATAGATTCATGTATCAATTAAAATATTTTAATTTATTAAACATATTCATGTATGATACATATTATAACTCCAAAATTTTAGATATAATTAGAAAAGTTATGGATGAGATCCACTTGGATTTAGATTTTGAGAAAATCATACTAAATCAGATACAATAATTTAATATTTTAACAAGTTATTGTAATATTCATAATTATAATATTTTAAAAAATTATTAACTTAATGGGACCTATATATTTATAAAGAAATTCTTCAAAAAATTATTATTTTATTAAAATTTATGATTTTTTGAACTAGTTTAAGTCGGGATCGAAGAAATTTATTAATTTGGAGAGTTTATTAATATATTGAATACTATTTTAAAAAACATTTACTGTAAATCCATAACAACAATTTAGATATTTTGTTGAAAAAAGAATCTAGATAGTTGGTATAAAATACTGATTGATGAATTTTAGCCACTAAATTAAAAATGTGTTGGCTTTCATCCTAGGTATCTAACAGTTGAGCATGTGCCTATATATAAATAGGGCTACAATGTAACCCATTTTGTGAGAAACAAAATTTGGCAAGTTCTCGTGAACTTTCGGTTTATGTTTTAGTAACTGATCGATCTTAATTTTGTTAGGGAAATAAATGCACTATGAACACGAAGGATTTACGTGATTCGATCTTTGAATTAGATCTACGTCCACGGGGCAAGAGAGAGAGTATGTGTATTGAGAATGTGAAAGCGATTACAAAGAGTATAGATGATCGTAGATGATCTGAGCCCCTCTCTTTCTCTTCTATTCTAGCCTCTATTTATATACCATCAAGTTGAGTTCCACTCTGATTCAAATTGAGTTTGACTGATTCAAATTGAGTTTGACTACGATTAAAATAGAGTTTGACTCTACTACAAAGTCTTCTCTCATAAGGATTCTTTAGATATGCATCCCAATCTTCTACGCTCCAATTGCGATTAGAGTTGTAGTTGGTCGAGAGTCTTGGGCCGAACTCACATGGGCCGAGCATAATGTCGGGGCCCGTTTATATTGGGCCCGATGTTTGGGCCTAGCGGTTGGGCAGATCCTATCATATCCCCCAAAAGACGTAGAAGTGAGGTCGTGATGGAGGGAACGGTGGTTGGCGTCGCGCCGCCGGGTCGTAGTCCAGCGAGGTGGCGCGTCTGATCTGCCAAAGTTGAATGTCGCCGCTTCATCTTGTTGAGGCGTTACTGCCAGAAGTTATGTCGCCGCTTCATCTTGCCGAGGCGTTACGCGAAGTCATCGCCGCTGGTCTTTACCTTGCCAAGTCGCATTTACTTGCTTCACCGTCGGTGTTATGCGAGAGTCATCGTCGCCGCTTCACCTTGCCGAGTTGCATTTTACTTGCTTCACCTGCCGTGAGTTATGCACGAAGTCATCGCCGCCGCTTCACCTTGCCAGTTGCATTTTACTTGGCTTCACCTTGCCGGGGCGTTATGCAAGTCGCATGTTGCTCGCTTCACTTTGTCGGTGTTATGCCGGTTGCATGTTGCTCGCTTCACCTGCCGGGCGTTATGCAAGTCGCATGTTGCTCGCTTCACCGGCTGGCGTTCTTCAAGTCGCATGTTGCTTGGATTCGCCTTGGCTGGCGCTCGCGGTCGAATGTCGCTCGGCTCAATTGGCGGTCAATCGCGCCGCCCGCCAAGTCGAATATGTGACTTCGCCGAGGCGAAGGCTCGGGATGCGGCGAAGGGAGGCCGGGGCTCTAACGGCGGCTGAGGCGGCGAAGGCTGAGGTGGCGAAGGTCGAGGCGAAGTCGACTGCGGAGGCCGAGGTGAGGCGGGCGGAGGCGACGAATCTTGAGGTCGGCTGCGGAAGGCCGGGCGGGGCGACGAACGAGGCGACGAATGCCGAGGTGGGGCGGCGAATGCCGAGGGAGAGGTCGGCTGCGGCCGAGGCGGCGGCGGCGAAGGCCGAGTGAGGCTGTGGAAGGTCGAGACGGGGCGGCCAGGCCGAGGCGGCGAGGCGAGGCGAGGCTGCGGAAGGTCGAGGCGGAGGCGGCTGTGGCGGGCGGTGAAGGCAAGGCGAGGCTGCGGATGGCGGAGGCGAGGCCGAGGTCGGCCATTGGAGGCGGGCGGAGGCGGCGGCCGTGTCGGAGGTCGAGTGGCGAGCCGAGATGGCGAAGCCGAGGCGAGGCGGCGGCCATGTATCGGGAGGCCGAGTGGCGGGCGAGGTTGATCTCAGATAAACGAAGCTAATTCATCCTCGAAATAAGCGAAGGTAGTTCATCCTCGTATAAAGCGAAGGTAATTCATCCTAAATAAATGAAGGTAGTTCATCCTCAAATGAAGGTAGTTCGTCCTCGAAATAAACGAAGGTAGTTAGTCCTCGCAAATAAGGTATTCATCCTCAAAATAAACGAAGGTAGGGGTTCCTTTTTTTGGCAAGAAGTATTGCTAGGGGTAGTCCCCTCTTCCCCGAACTGAACGGAGGTATAAGTTCCTGTTTTGGCAAGTTTTATCGTTAGGGGTGGTCCCCTCTTCCCCGAAATAAACGGAGGTATAGGTTCCTTATTTGGCAAGTTTTATCGCTAGGGGTGGTCCCCTCACGCACGTTTAGAGTTCGTCCTCGTAATAAACGAAGGTATGGGTTCCTTATTTGGCAAGAAATATTGCTAGGGGTGGTCCCCTCTTCCTCGAAATAAACGAAGGTATAGGTTCCTTTTTTGGCAAGAAATATTGCTAGGGGTGGTCCCCTCTTCCTCGAAATAAATGAAGGTATAGATTCCTTTTTTTCGTCCTCCTTGGAGGGTATAGTTCGTCCTCCGAAGAGGGTATAGCATATTGGGGGAGATGCAGTATGCATAAGTGACAAATGAAATATGCAAGACTCAACTCCGAAGTACGTAAAGAAAAAGATTTTATTAATGAGAAACGACGTAACAAAGAAAAGTACCTCGACTCAAGTACGAGGTCGCTACTTGAATTGCACTGTTATAATACCGAGCTACTTTGTACCGAGCTTCTAATATAGGCGAGGTCTCTTCTCTTCGATTTACATCGGGATTCTTGCCTCGGTTTCCTCGATCATCCTCTTTATTCTTTCCGCCGGAGGGTTCCACCTTGTCGACTTCACGCTTTCTCATGTTTGCTTGGCGCTTGGCGAACCGATCATGCTATCGCCACGCCTCCGCAAGCCTTGGGCTTGAGGCTTGACGATCTCCTCAGTATAGGGCCCCGGGTAAGATGTCGTTTTGGAAAGCCGAGATAATGAGGAGGTCGTCACATCCTCGACTTTTAGGCTCTCCTTATTGAACCTAGTCGTGAAGTCGCCGATGGACTCACCTCGGCCTTGCCGCAGGTGAGAGATGAGCCGATGTGGTCTTGGACTCGGCTTTTTGAAGAACCTTCCGATGAAAGGCTTCCATTAGATCTCGGTAAGATCCAATACTACCAGGAGGTAAATTGTCGAACCACCGCGGGACGTCGTATAGGGGTGATACTTGCACCTGTATCTTGTCAGAGAGTAGTATCGAGTATCTCGTTGGAGAAAGGGTAATAATCCTTCCGTATCCATCGAACCCGTCTCTCGAAGAGCGATGCCAAGGTCATCGACGATGACCTATCCCACGTTGTTTTATCCGCACGATCGGTTTGGAAACCGACTCGTGTAGAGGTATTATTCGCAGCGCGAGTGCCTAACATCTGAAGGCTATGGGATCCACTTCGCCGTGCTGCCTCGAGTTTAGATGAGACTTCGGCATCCTTTTCATCATGCCGAAGCCTACCTTGTTCTCCGAGGTCTTGGAGGAAGATCTTCTTATTTTCTTCGAGGAACCCTTTAACCGCCTCGTCGAGATTCAACTGCGGTGCTTGGGGTTCCCCTCTGTTGCTGTCGCGACCTCCTTCGCTGCGGTGGTCTTCTTCTTCATGTAGGATAGGGTTGCCTCGCTCATCCAGACTTTGAACGTGTCCTTCGGGGGTCGTATCTCTTATCAGGCTTTTCCCGGGCCGCGTTTGGCGCGTTTTGTCGCCGTTATTGTTGCCGGTAACAGCCCTGGATGTAGCGCTTCTTGTGTTCCTCATCGTTCGATTGTTTACCCGAGAAAAGTTGATCGAAAACATGCATTTCGGTTCCCAGACGGCGCCCGATGATCGATCTTAATTTTGTTAGGGAAATAAATGCACTATGAACACGAAGGATTTACGTGGTTCGATCTTTGAATTAGATCTACGTCCACGGGGAAAGAGAGAGAGTATGTGTATTGAGAGTGTGAAAGCGATTACAAAGAGTGTAGATGATCGTAGATGATCTGAGTCCCTCTCTTTCTCTTCTATTTTAGCCTCTATTTATATACCATCAAGTTGAGTTCCACTCTGATTCAAATAGAGTTTGACTCTGATTCAAATAGAGTTTGACTCTACTACAAAGTCTTCTCTCATAAGGATTCTTTTAGATATGCATCCGAATCTTCTACGTCTCCAATTGCGATTAGAGTTGTAGTTGGTCGAGGAGTCTTCTTGGGCGAACTCACATGGGCCGAGCATAATGTCGGGCCCATTTATATTGGGCCCGATGCTTGGGCCTAGCAGGTTGGGCGTATCCTATCGATAACCTTTTATTTCCCTTTAGTTCCTCCATCTTTTCTATCTTATATTCGTTTTGTGAGAAAATGACTTACAATTTGAGGATATCAAACGATATTATTGAATGATAAAAGATGCTTGTGTTTTGTGAGAAAATAAACTACAATTTATATGAATAACTTTCAATATCAAAAGATATATTGAATGATAAAAAAATTATGTTTGGAGAATTTCAAGAGACGTAATTTTACGAATACCACATTTGCGCTATCAATATCGGAAAATTATAACCAAATTGAAGAATGTTACGGTTAGTTCACATAATTTGCACTTTCGCATTATTACCAGGTTGCTCTAATCACCCACACATACTTAGCTCAGTTGGTTAAGAGCTAGCAGATATATGACAATGAACAAGGATCTATGATCGAATTCTAGCAGTCGCAGTGTGGGAGTTTCACCCTCTTTAGGGTGACTATTTGTAGACATTAGACAAAGTTCTCCTAGCTACTTGTTGTGTCGTGTATGCAACACAATTAAATGTGCGCATGAGTGCACGTAATCAACAAGTAATACGGAAGTATTCGAGATCGAATCCGAGGATCGCACTCTAAATCACGTTGGCAACAACTTTGTTTGATAGGAAAGATTTTAAAGAGAAATTAAACTAAGCAGGAGGTAACTCTTTAAATAAAATGCAACGAAGCAGATTAACGGGACTTGACGGGCAAGTAAACAACCAACACAAATAGCTAGAAAACAACGATATCGAGGAGGATTAACGACTTGATCTCGATTCCACTCATGCTCTGTCATAATAATGCTACAAAGATTATCGTTGCCTAATCGCTATGACATGAACTTCTCCGATTCTTAGTATTTTTCCAAATCTAAGATATATTCTGCAAGCCTCTCAATATATTCCTATATCGAGCTACTCTAAGAATATCTTTACTAATCCATCCATCTTTGCCACGCAAGGTAAACACATATTCCTATGCTATTCACACACATAATATTAAAATCATGTTCTCACGTCACTCTTTTGCGTTCCACTCTATAAGAACTTCCCAGCAATTATAGAACTAAGATCTCACTAATGGTGATCAAGCATAAGCAAGATAAAATAATCCCAAAAGAGCAATAGCAATTTTAATAAGACATGCGTAGAGATAAGATCATCACACGAGCATGGGTTTCATCAAAAAATCAAGCCATACAGGTTTAGCTCATAGCGAGCTGTTTAACAGTATTCAAACACACAAATGCCATAACACTAAGAAGAATTGGAAATGAAATTAGCACTAGTCGCGGAATCACGTGTTTGCTCTTGGATCGTCGTCTCTTCCGATGACTTCCGATCCTGAGATCACGCATTAATTCCTCCTCTGCGAGATGGTTCTCTCGTCTTTTCTCTCACCACCGAATGAATCTTTTTCTCGATTGTCTCCCTTTTTAATAACAACCTCTGGCGCTTTTAGGGGTGCGGACTGCACCGCCAACCCTTCGTCCTCCGATGCTTTCCTTTTCCGTTGCTCGGCGAGAGAACAAAGCGCTGCCTCCTTTTACATTCTTTGTGGCCACCGCCACGTGGTTGTGGTCCTGCGGATCTCCTCTTCGTCTTCAGCCAAAACCTTCGCGCTTGCGTCGTTAGCCTTCCATAAGCACGGCCTCGTCCCACTAGTACGAGCTCTTCTACTCATTTGCACAAGCCCGAGCTCGTCTTCTCTTATGAACTCGACCTCGCTCACGAGTCCGACCTCTTACGAGCTCGACCTCGTAACTTCGCTTTATTTCGCTTGCTTCGCTCGACCTTGCTTCGAGCCGGACCTCATTGCGAGGCGTCCTCATTTGCGACTTTGCACCAAAGATAAGTCCAAAGATCATTTGTTCTCTTCTGGAGTTCGTCTTCTTTGTTTCATGAACAGGAGTTCCTCTATGTTTGCGAGCTCATCAGTCTTGAGGTCGACTTGGGTTACGAGAGCTCGGCATCGCTTATGAGAGCTCGGCTTCGCATGAGAGCTCGGCTCAGATGTGAGCTCGACTGATCGCCTCTCTTCTTGAGCTCGGCCGAGACTTCGCTCCAAAGATCGCCGCTTCTTTCCACTTTAACTTTGAGCTTTGATTTCTCCTTCGAGCTCGAGCTTGCTCCCGAGTTCGACTGGATCTGCTCGCCTCGGCGAGACTTGACCCGGCTTTTACGCTCTTCCGCTACATGCATAGATTGATTAAATAAAGCTTAAAAGAACATAAAACCCCTTAAAAGAACCCGACTCAATCCTACACGCACACACATGAAAACATAACATAAACATACAAAACAACACAAACATGCGAACAGAACACACAACACTCAAGGCTATTATCATCAAAGGGTCACATAATAACTCTTTTACAAGAGTTATCACACCCCAAACTTAGCTCATTACTGCCCTCGGTGATGCTCCGCCGTAAGACACAAAAGCACACACAAAACACAGAAGTGATGTTCATCACGCTTTGATGACAGCTGAGATGATGGCCTAATCAACTAAGGATGTTGCTTTCAGTCAAAATTTTTCAAAGAAGATGAATCATTTAGTCCTTCTCGTTGCAAGTCTAGTCAATCACCTCATATTGCAAGGATGTCACGCTACAAATATCACAGGTACAAAACACATTAGCAACTACATGAATCTTCCATACTTCGGTTCTCCTTATTATGACCATACTTTGATTATCAAGTGCACGGATGTCTCCACAAATTCAGTTCGGTCAGCCCCCTCTCCACTAACATGAGTGTCATCAATATTGGATCAGTAGGTCTTTAAAAGCTTATAATGTTGGGCTTGGGTGAAGGTAGGATTGTTTGGGATAATGTAGCTCAAAACACCCGGGCACCTTTACTTATTCTCTGTTTAAACTTGCCTTATAAATACCTTTCTTTCCTAAAGTAGGCTGCTCCCTTTTTCTTCATTGTTTCCTCTCTTTTTCTTATGCGATGAGGCTCAAAACTTCTTCTTTTTTTAAGAGATAATATAAGCGTAAATAACCCACATTTTGCACAAACTTCACCCTCAAGAGGTTACCTCTCCACCCCAAACTTAGAATGCAATATTGTCCCCAATGTTGGAATATTGTAACAAAATGGGGGTGAAGTACTTTAAGGCATTCTTGAGACAAAGCACTATCAAAGACCATATTCAAGATAAAGGCCAAGCCACAAGTAAATATGCCCGAGGTGAAGGGTAAACATGGATAACATATATATGTGGTGTCACAGAGAATATTTAGCGGTGCACAAAAGAAAAGGTCAGAAGCTCAAAAGGGACCCTAAGGACATCATGATATAAAGGTAGGCTAAGAAAGGCACAATCGATCCAAAATGGCCTACGTCCCATCCATATTGACACACTTATGTATATTGTCTCAAGGGGATTCCAAACCAAATAGGGAAGATGACACTCATACAAAATGTAAGCGAAATAAGGTTTACCAATGCGATGGTTAATCCTGGGAACTAATATGCTAAAACCCAAAATATTAGAGGCATACCCCATAAAATAAGGATTAAATCCGCACAAACAATGAGGCAGATCAAATATCACAATGTAAAACAAGAAGACACTAACATCATAAAGCTATCCATCGCCAATTAGGCATCATCATCCTCAGTCAACACAAGCAAAATAGCATGCTTCGCACGGACAAAACAGGAACAAGACAAAACACAACACAAAGACAAAAACACCAACAAAGGATGAGTTCGAGCAAACGCCTTAGCCTCGCGATCGGGAGGACCCGAGTGAGTGGGAGGCGGGGTAGATGGAGCGATGTCGGTACCGACGCGGGAAGCGCCCTCGAGTGGAACTTCTCTGCCCCGGCTTCAGAATCAAAATCCGAAGGCAAAGGCCAAGCCTAGAATAGCCATGTGGGAATTCAGGAAGGCCGACAATTGTACCATTGATGGCGATCTCAGACACTTCTGTCTGAAATCCCGCTTGCGACAATACACCCAAGAATGCTTAAGATCGTCTTCAAGCACGGCGGATCGAGCATGAGGACTTTGATCCGCATGCGGAGGAACTTCGCATATCTAGAAACGATGGGCTCGGATGAGGTCGGCATTGGAGGATGGACCAGTGGGCGGCTTGCAAAGAGGGTTCTTCACCAACCATGATGATGAGTCGAGGTCTTTATATCGATAAAAGCTTTCTCGGGACGATCTTCATAATCTCAAAGGCACTCCGCCCTGTATGCGGTGAGTAATCAAAGATGGGAAGAACAACCGTCCTTCTTCCTTTTTCGGCACTCATCCACCTCGCGCCAAATTTGGGCGCCCGTTGACTTTCCTTCCGTGAAAATGCATGACAGCAAGCATCATTCGCTCCCGAGACAGTGAGTGTCATGGGTGGTAGGAAAGATCTGACTCTTAATGAAATGAAGCCACATGGGCCTCCAATCTTAATGATGCGGCCTTTATGGGCGACACCCTTGTGTGGAAAAAGCCCACTCGCACTCTTCGACGGCCGTCGATCTTAGCGCGTCTTCTAAATCATCAGCGAAGGGGCTCTCTTCGTGGCGGAGAAGGCATCATCCATATCGTTCTCCGTTATAAAAATCATTAATGGTTTCGAAGAAAACCACCAACTTACCCCTCACCACTTGCGCTAAACCCTCGCTTATTCGGTGAAAGTGATGTTTATGTAGAATTCTTTAACAAGAGGCGTAATGGGTGGGGTGGAATTGCTTGCAAACGACGCCCAACCATTTAGGGATATCAACTCCACCACGAAAACCGGGTTTCTTTCGATTTTGGAAACCCTTCTCCATCCATAATTGCGCTTGATTTGAGCGCTTAAATCTCTCAAACCCACCAGGCTCGAAATTTTGGGATGGCGTCGATGAACCGTCATGTCTTTGTTGAAGAGGTTTGTCCACCTCGCCTTTTGACCTGAATGGCCTAAGGTTCAGCTTCTCCCAATAACTTGGCTTTACCCTTATCACTCTGACGATCTTTCCTCTTAGACAAAGAAGGCACAACAACCTGCGGAGAAACCGGTGAAACTTCCGGCGACATCTCGTCGTCCGAAATGATAAAGGGCGTACCAGCGTTATTGCTCGGAATAGACAATGGTACTACTTGCTTCCTGACCCTGCTGCTTAGTCTCCGCATGATAGCTAAATTAGGAGGAAAAGATGAAGGAGACAATTGAAATCCAGAACCAAAACAGAGCTTGAAAGAATGGGCGTGGGAAGTGAGGGCAAACTCGCAGCAAGATGGGGGAAATAGGAGAAATGGTTGATTGTGGGGTGGAAAAGAAAAGGGCACGGCCTTTTAAACAAAAAGTCAACCCAATTTCTCCCGCCCTTTTTACCAAAATAGCAAGCTGATATTTCACCTTTTCTCCACCCTCTCTGCAAGTCTATCTTTGGAACAAAATTAGCACAAGGCTCGAATTTTTGCCGGAGGTGCGTATATACCACACCTGCAATCCAACTTCATCACATCAGCTTAAAGGATATAACCCACATCATTCTTAACAATACTATGGCAATTTATTAACAACCCAAAAAACAAAAAGACGAACAAGCGTAAAACAAATATGTACAAACAAAACACTAGGACTGCCAGGCGCCTGAACGCCATGGCAACCCTTGTTACCCGTGGTCAGGCGTCTTTCAAAGATGTTGAGGTCTTCTCGCGAACGACCTCGCCACCACAATAATGCTTGACACGCTGCCCATTGACTTAAAATTCACGGCCCGACGTTCCTTCTTGTAGTGTTATAGCACCATGAGGTGCTACATGACTAAGAATTGTGAAAGGGCTCGACCATCGTGATTTCGGCTACAGGAATAACCTCAGCCTTGAATTGAACAACAACACCTGCTGACCCGGCAAGAACTCTCGGCGCAATATGTTGTTATCATGCCATCTCTTTGTTTTCTCCTTGTATAATTTTGCATTCTCATAAGCGAACCACCGGAATTCATCCATTTCACTTAGCTGTAACAGCCGAGCCTCTCCAGCAGCCTTATGATCAAAATTCAGTTTCTTTATTGCCCAATAGGCTCGATGCTCAAGTTCCAGTGGGAGATGGCAAGCTTTCCCATAGACCAACCGGTAAGGTGACATCCCTAAGGGTGTTTTGAAAGCTGTTCTGTAGGCCCACACTGCATCATCCAATCGTATGGACCAATCTTTACGGCCTGGATTCACCACTTTCTCCAATATGCCTTTTATCTCTATTAGAGTTAAACGACCATTAGATCATGCGGATGGTATCTTAGAACAATCTTGTGGCGAATGTTATACTTAGCTAGCACAGAACTCACGGCCTTGTTGATGAAGTGTGTGCCTTCATCACTAATGATCGCGCGAGTGTACCAAACCGTGTGAAGATGTTCTTTGCAAGAACTTGATTACAACTTCGGCGTCGTTTGTGGTACTCGCCACGGCTTCCACCCATTTAGAGACATAATCAACCGCCACTTAATGTAGGGTTACCAAATGAGGGTGGGAAAGGGACCATAAAATCGAGGCCCCACGTCGAAAGAGTTCGATTTCGAATAAAGTTCATTGGCATCTCATTCAGAAGATATATTTCCAACTCTTTGACATCGATCACATTTTTGCACAAAAGCATGGGCATCTTTAAACAAGGTTGGCCAAAAATAACCTGATTGAAGTACCTTAGCCGCCGTTCTTTGTCCCGTAAAATGACCACCACATGGAGTGGCATGACATCCCTCTAGAATTGATTCCACTTCTTCGTGAGGAACGCAGCGCCTCATCAACCCGTCAGCACAGCGCTTGTATAAGAATGGTTCATCCCAAAAGTAATGTTTGACCTCGGCAAAGAACCTTTTCTTCTGATGTGATGAGAATTCAGGATGCAGCATTCCACAGACCAGGAAGTTGACAAAGTCCGCATACCAAGGTGTACTACTGTGATGCATGCTCATCAATTGCTCATCAGGGAATGCGTCCTGAATTTGGACATGAGTCTTGTCACCCTCAGCTGTCGGCAATCGGGACAAATGATCAGCTACTTGATTTTCTGTTCCTTTCACGTCTCGATTTCGGATCAAATTCTTACGAGCAAGATCCACCGATTAGCCGTGGCTGCATCTTTCTTGGCGACCCGGATACACGATGGTGCGTGATCTGTATAGACTATTACTTTCGACCCCACGGGTGGGCTCTAAACTTCTCACATGCGAATACCACGACAAGCGCTCATTTTCCATGGTTGTGTAGTTGATTTGAGCTTCCACCAACGTCTTGCTCGCATAATAGATGGAATGGAAAACCTTCTCCTTTCGTTGACCCAGTACGGCCCCCACAGCGAAGTCACTTGCGTCACACATCACTTCGAAAGGCAATGACCAGTTCGGACCAATGATCACCGGAGCTGTCACTAGAGCTCGTTTCAACACATCGAAAGCCTTCGAACATTCAGGAGTAAACTCAAAGTGGCGATTTTGCTCCAGCAAGGCACATAGTGGCTTAGCAATTTTTGAAAAATCTTTTATGAACCGCCTATAAAATCCTGCATGCCCCAAGAAGCTCCGTACACCTTTCACAGTAGTAGGTGGTGGAAGTTTGTCTATCACTTCGATCTTTGCTCGATCCACTTTGATCCCTTTCTTGGATATGTGATGGCCTAGCACGATGCCCTCTTGCACCATGAGTGGCATTTTCCCAATTTAATACCAAGTGCGTCGCCTCACCCACTCCGGAACCTTCCCAAATTACTCGGGCATATCCCATAAGTATCTCCAAATACGGAGAAATCATCCATGAAGATTTCTCCGACTTCTCCACCATATCCGAGAATATAGCCATCATGCGGTACCGGAGCGTTGCGGGCGTTCTGAGCCCAAAAGGCATTCTTCTAAAAGCAAAAGTGCCATAGGGACATGTGAAAGTGGTTTGTGTTGATCATCGGTGCAATGGCAATTTGATGATAACCGAATAACCATCGAAAGCGAAGAACTCCTTACCGGCGAGTTTGTCAAGCATCGATCCATGAATGGTAGAGAAAATGATCTTTCACGGTTGCCGTGTTCGGTTTCACGTAGTCCACATAAACACGCCATCCGCTTATCATTCGAGTTGGAATTAATTCTTGTTGATCATTAGCGACCACCGTGACCCGCCCTTCTTAGGAACGCATCGCACCGGACTTACCCAAGAACTATCTCGAGATCGGATAAATGATTCCCGCGTCCGGCCATTTAATGACTTCTTTCTTCAATACTTCTTTCATTCTTTGGATTAAGGCGACGATGCTCTATGGAAGTGCTATGGCGATCTTCCAAAGAATATCTTATGCATACACGAGAGGGGCTGATCCTTTTATATCGGCAATTGACCATCCAATAGCTCTCTTGTATTTCCAACACACACCAGCAAGTTCTTCACGGTCGTGCTCGAGGCGGTGAAATGATTCTTGGAAGAGTTTTCTCCTTGCCCAAATATGCGTGTTTCGGATGGTTCGGCAAGATCTTGGACTTAACATTGGAGGTTAGTCGATTGATGGTTTGGGTACACAGCGATGCGATCCGCAAGTCCTAACGACTCGGGAATCGGCGATACGGTGGCACGGACACTTCTCATCGGAGGGGTGCTTAGGGAGCCCCTACCTTGCTCTAACTCCATGAGGTCGGCATATTCCTTATCACCGTCGTCGAGGCGGAGGCGAGTGCTCCAAAGATTGTATCATGACGACTGCTCTAGTACTTGAATTACGAGCATTCATCTACCTCGTCGGGATACTTCATAGCATTGAATACATTGAAAGTAACCTTCGATCATTTACCCTCATTGTGAGTTCGCCTTTTTGGACATCAATCAAAGTTCTTCCGATTGCGAGAAGGGCGTCCCAAAATAATGGGCACTTGTGATCTACTTCATAATCCAAAATAATGAAATCGCGGGAAAAATGAGCGTATCCACTTTTACCGGCACATCTTCAATTTTTCCTTCGGGATGCGCCATAGATCGGTCCGCCAATTGCAAGGTCCTTGTTGTGGGCCTAGCTTCTCTATCCCGAGCTTGAATATTGAGGCGGCATCAAATTTATACTCGCTCCCGGATCACATAGAGCATGACCGACGTCGCGTCCTCCAATTGAGCATGGAATTGTAAAGCTCACGGATCTTTCAACTTGGGTGGGATTTTGCTCTTCAACATGGTACTCTTCGCTCTCGGTCGGTGCCAGCATTTGAACTCCCCAAGCGTCTCTTTTTGGTTAGGATGTATTTGAGAACTTCACGTAGTTCGGCATCTGTTCCAAAGCTTGACCAATGGAATATTAATGTCGGTTGCTTTAAGACATCTAGGAATCTCCGGCGAGTATCTTGTTGCTTCGTTTTCAACCTCTCGGGGAAAGGAGGTGGTGGACGATAAACCACCTCGTCCGTAGCTTTGGCAATGGATTTGCTTTGGCGGGCTCCTCGGCATTATGAAGTTGCTTGGTGACTTCCGTTTACATCACTTTGCTCTTAGTGTTTGACGACTCCGCATTCTCTTCTTGGTTTAGCAACTCAGTTTCATGCGTTTGCTTTCCACTTCGTAGCGTGACAGCCTTGACATGTTCCTTGTCTTTCCGTGGGTTTTCAATGTCACTTGACATATTACCAAGTGGTCGATTCCTCATCTCGTTGGCTAGTTATCCGATCTGGACCTCCAAATTCCTTAGCGAAGTGGATTACCCTTGTATTACTGCATCAGTCTTAGCCATATATTCCTTCATCAAAGTTTCAATAGATTTGGGGTGTGTAGTGGCTCATTCTTTGCTTCGGTTGGAAATTTTCTTTGGTGCGTATTTTTCTCAAAATTTCCACCACCACTTGTTCCGGACCACTTGCCTCCCACGAGAATTAGGATGTTGTCGCCACCCCCATATTGTATGTTTGTGAATAAGGATTATTCCTCTGGCCATTCGATTTCCCGGGTAGCACACCGAATTTTGGGTTTGATGGGCAACTATCAAAAGTATGCTCTTCCCCACAATAAATGCATGACACTGTTCCTTGCATTGTGGGTGCGACCACCGGAACAACATGTCGGTTGAACAACCGGATTGGCTACTTGCAAGCCTTTTCACATATTGCTCATGGGCGCCACTTGAGCGATTAATGCCGTCAAGCATCAACCTCTAACACACCGCAATGCATTTCTTCCCATCGAAGCACGAGAATTGGACCATTGGCAGTTGTTATTTGCAATCCTCTCCAAGATTTCGTATGCCTCATTGTAGGATTTAGAGAGAATGGCTCCATTTGCAGAGGCATCGAGCACCAAGCGTGTGGACACGTTTAGCCCATTATAGAAAGTCTCAAGTTGAATGCAATGCGGGATGCCGTGGTGAGGGCATTTCGTAGCATTTCCTTATAACGTTCCCATGCCTCGCTGCGACTCGTCATCATTTTGTTGAAATGACATGATGTCATTCGAAATCTTGCATTCTTTGTAGGTGGAAAATACTTCATCAAGAATTTTCCCTAGCTCTCCACCGCAGTGATGAGTCAGATGGAAGACCATTCAACCATGCTTTTGCACGATCTTGTAGTGAAAAGGAAGCAAGAAGTCTTAGCGCTTGCCGAGACTCGAGCAGCTTGAACGAGTCACTGACCTCCAAGAAGGACCGAAGATGAAGGTGAGGATCCTCTATGGCTTGACCACTGAACTTCCCCACCGTTTGGAGCATTTGAAACATGGTAGCTTCAGCTCGAGCGGTTTGCTTGCACCTCGGGTCTTGTAATTCCGGGTTTAGCTCATTAAATCTGGGGTTAGCATAATCACGTATACCCTCTCACTCATCATCAGCAATGACTATGGCATTTCCTCCGTTACCTCCTGGTGCGGCCATTCTGGCTTGTGCTCTGCGGGCTTTTTGCCGACGCCTTCCTCTCGAAAGGTGCGTTCGATCTACGGATCTAACGGATGTAATACTAAGCTTTCGCCTTGCGCATATACCACTGCCGAGCCTGTTTCACGCGAAAAAAATAAACAGAGGAACCACTAATTATTATGAAACACAAGGTTGCAATATCAGCGTAATTTATAATTGGCAATCCCGACAGCGGCACCAAAAACTTGTTGTGTGTGTATGCAACACAATTAAATATGCATGAAGTGCGTAATCAACAAGTAATACGGAAGTATTCAGAGATCGAATCCATGAGGATCGCACTCTAAATCACGTTGGCAACAACTTTGTTTGATATGAAAGATTTTAAAGGAAATTAAACTAAGCGGGAGGTAACTCTTTTAAATAAAAATGCAACTAAAGCAGATTAACGGGACTTGACCGGACAGTAAGCAACCTACACAAATAACTAGAAAAACAACGATATCATTGGGAAAAACTAGGTTTAGCCCTCGCCCCGAGGATCTATCTTGGATATTTAATTCACCATACATTGATTATATACCAAGCATGCGTCTATATAATTAATTGCAACACGTGGGGTTTTCGTGTTTACCTTTGGATCTGTGAGGCGTCGATTGAGCAGACCAAGCGGATCGAGCGAACGGACTCGTGCTTTGACCTTCTAGGCGTATCCCGGTTGCCCGATCTCAGCGCCCGGTGAGGATGATCTATGGAGAATGCGCGAAAATCACCCAATTGCTCTCTCAAGCTCTCGAAAATCCTCACACTAAAAGCTTGTGATTCTCGAAAATTGTAGGTAAATTGTGAGCATTAACCTAGACTTTATCTCTTACCTTATATTTATAATTCATTACTATAATCCCACAGGAAAGGATTTATGCATATCCGTAAATATAATAATATCCATATAGGATAAAGAGAATAAAATCTTTCCTTTGAGAGCTATGGGCGCCGATTTCCTTAGTGCTTTCGAACTGGATGGGCGATCCGAGGATCAAATGCAAGGAATAAAGATGGGCCTCAAATAAATTAATTATCTTATATTGACCCGAACATAAATTAATTTATAAATATTCGATCATGCCACTAGAAAGAATCTTGACTTACCCTTTATTACGAAGTTGAGTCGGGCTTGCACTTGAACATTCGAATCCCGTATTTAAGATATCGCGCGTCCATTAATTATTTATAGCAATCGCCAAAATAATTAATATCTTTAATTCATAAGTAGTACCACTCGACCTTATTATTGTGCTTGAGCTAACTCAACTGCGGGGTTTAGTACAATAAACCTTTTGAGCTCATTAAGGGCGTCATCATCCTAGCGGATACGGTGACACGATCTGAGATAACTAGCGTGACATATAAGCCTTGCCACCACCAATCACGGAGAATCTTGGGTTAGAATATCTAACCCTCACCCATAACAAGTCAGTGATGGTCGACAACTCATACTCACCTAATACCTTATCGAGGTTTAGATAATAAATAAGTCACCGAGATCTTGGTTCTTCCGGTCGAGATGAAGAACACATCTCAGTGATCCTTGATACATCGAGGAGTGAGACGGCATGAACAAGCAACTAAGTCAGTCACTTCTTATCTATCTGCCTTTATCTGACAACCGGTCCTCAAGTTGTCTCGGTGTGAAACTTTTATATCTCATTAAAGCTTGACCAATCATACGGACTTACGTGATCTTCACACCTTTGTGATCTAACATATATGAGATAAGGGGACACATATATATGCGATCAAGTATTGATTCGGATAGGAGATTGTAATAGTGGTAACAAGAAACATTGTATACAAGCTCAACCAAAGCGCTTTCGATATCAAATCCAACAATCTCCCACTTATACTAAAGCAAACTTTTAGTATACAATGTGTCTCTCTACTAGCTATTACAAACAAAACCATCACTTTACTTCTCCCACTTATACAAAAGTTTCCTTTCTAAGTGGGTGCCATCAAGCATAATCGAGTCCTCTATCGTGTCCGTCGTAGACTTTTGCGGCAGACTCTTCGTGAATGGATCCGCTGGGTTATCCGTCGTGTCTGTTAGATTTGTATCTTGAAAGCGCTTTGGTTGAGCTTGTATACAATATTTCCTGTTACCACTATTACAATCTCGATCTGAATTGAATACTTGATTGCATATATCGTGTCCCTTATCTCATATATAACTTAGATCATACGATTGTGTGAAGATCACGAAGTCGTATGATTGGTCGAAGCAATGAGATATAAAAGTTTCACGTGAGACAACTTGAGGACGAGTTGTCGGTATAGGCTGCGGTATAGATAAGAAGTGACTTGACTTAGTTACTTGTCTATCCTGATGCGTCTCGGCGTATTGAAGGATCACGGTGAGATGTGTTCTTCTGTCGACCGTTGTGAAGAACCAAGATCTCGGTGACTTACGATGATCTAAATCTCGATAAGGTATTAGGTGAGTATGAGTTGCGACCATCACTTTGACTTGTTATGGGTGAGGGTTATATGTTCTAACGAGTTCTCCGCGTCTTGGGTGGTGGCGGTCTTGTATGTCACGCTAGTTATCATGTCGAGTTCACGTATCCGTTTAGGATGATGACGTCCTAAGGAGCTCAAAGGTTTATTGTACTAAACCTGCGGGTTGAGTTAGCTCGAAGACAATAATAAGGTTGAGTGGTACTTGCTTAAGAATTAAAGATATTAATTATTTTAGCGGTCGATTGCTATAAATAATTAATGGACATTCGATATCTTAAATACGAGGATTCATAATGTCTAAGTGCAAGCCCGACTCAACTTCGATAATAAAGGGTAAGTCGACATTTATTCTCTAGTGGCATGAATTAATGTTTATAAATTAATTTATGTTACGGGTGAACATAAGATAATTAATTTATTGAGGCCCGTCTTTATTCCTTGCATCGATTCTGGTGGCCCGTCCGAGGCCGTAAGCTCTTGGAAATCGGTGCCCTATAGCTCTCAAAGGAAAGATTTTATTCTCTTCATCCGATAAGGATATTATTATATTTATGGGATATGCATAAATCCTTTCCTTGTGGGATTATGGTAATCATTATAAATATAAGGTAAGAGATAAAGTCTGGGTTAATGCTCATTAATCCTACACATATTTTCAAGAATCCCATAGTCTTTGGGGAGGAATTTTCGAGAGTTTTGTGAGAGAGCAAGGGTGATTTTCGAAGCATTCTCCATAGATCGTCCTCGCTCGGCGTTGGAGATTGGGCGGCCGGGATCTGATCGAAAGATCGAGCACGAGTCTCGAACCGTTCGTCCCGTTCATCCACCTCGACGGATCCAAGGTAAACACGAGAAAACCCTACGTGTTGCGATTAATTATATAGGCGCATGCTAGGAATATCATCAATGTATGGTGAATTAAATATCGAAGATAGATCCTCGGGAGAGGGCTTAACCTAGTTTTCCTACAATTGGTATCAGAGCCTAGGATCAGAATCTTGGCTCTGTTGGATTAATTCACGTTTGATTATTTAGATGCGCTTAATTAATTGTGGATCTTTAGTTCATCGTGGCTCGTTTTGTTTTTGTTGGGTTTTGTTTTTCACCACAAGAAAATCGTGGTTAGATTAGATTTTTTCATGTAAATCTTATACGTAAAAGAAAACGAGCAAGCACAAAAAGCGAGCGGCGAAGAATCGCGGGAAACCGGACGCCGCGGCAGCCCCTCGGCGTCGTCTTGCGCGTCCTCGGCGGCGGCGGGCGGATAAGGCGGCGGCGGGCGGGGCGGCAGCGCGCACCGCTTTCGGCGAGCCCGGCGGTGCGGGCAGCGGCAGCTTGGCGCGCGGATGCCTCATGCCGCTTCGGCGGCGTGCGTGCGGGCGCTCGGCGTCTCGGCGGCGGCGGCACCATCGGGCGGTAAGCTTGGCGGCTCGCCCTCGTCGGCCTTCGGCGGAAACCTCAATGTGGTCAGGGGGGGCGGCAGGCGCGCGACGCGCGAGGTTCCTGGCGCTCGGCGGCGTCGGGGAAACCTCAGCGAGGTCTCGGCACTTGCGGCGGGGCGCGTATGCGAGGCCTGTGGCGCCTCGGCGAGCAGCGTCTGCGCTGTTCTCGGCGCGCTTCGGCCGCGGCGCGCTATCTTGTGCGGAAACCTCGGGCGTGCTTTCGGCGGGGTGCTGTGACAGGCGGCGGCGCGGCAATCTCGTGCGATGCCTCGGCGGCGCTCGGCGGCCTCGGCGAGACTTCGCGGGAAACCTCAAAGTCACCGATTTTTCTCGGCGGGGTGGGGCGGCGGCGCCGGTCTTGGTAGCGCATGGGCTCTACCTGGCGCGCCCACCACTTGTTTGACCCGGCCCGTTTAGTTCAGGTCGACCCGACCTGTTCGGCCCAGACCGTTTCCGGCCGGATCAAATATTTTTGACCGGTTCAGTTTTCGACCGGTTCAGCCCGTTCCACCGATCGGCCCAAATCCGGTTTTGCGAATCCGGTCCGTGCGGGTGCGCGAGGTTTTCAAGTTTAATTACGTGCTTTGATATTTTATGTAATTGATTAGGCGAAAGTGCGGGTTCCACGAGTGGGCCACAATGAGCGTTTTATTTTATTTTTATCGTTCATTGCATGTCGTGGATGTTTAAATTATGCGATGGCATGCTATGTATGTTTAAATTACGTTGACAAACCTTTAAGTGTTTCGTGTTTAAGTGCACATAGTAAGCATGCTAGGTTTATCGCGATTTTCAAGCATATTTTAGAATTACTGCGAGCATGTTTTACATGTTGAGTTCTATAGACAAGCATGCTAGGATTACGTGATCTGCATGGACAAACCTTTTGAATAAAAGACTAAGCAAGCAACCCGACAAATTAATTTTTTAAATTAAAATGTCGAGACCTCCACCTTTTGATCTCTAAACAAAGTGAGGCCTTGCTTTGTGAGTGGCGATCCACAGCGTGGCTTGCTTGCCTTTGTTTATCATAAGTTTTATAGATGAGATTTCTAAATAAAACATTTTAAATCTATTGAGAAGTGGGAGTTTCATGTGTGGGCGATCCACGCAGCGTGGCTTGCATGTGCGATTTTCATAAGTTCTCTAGAGATAGATATAAAATGAGATAACAAAAGAATTTGAATTAGAAGCGGTATGGTCCGAGTGGTATGCGATTCTAAGAATTCATTTCTATTTGTTAAAATTGTGGTCATTGCTTAGACATCACCTCAAGTACAACTTCCATGAAGTCCTTCTTGCGATAGTGATGTGGTCAGTAAGGTCGATCGTTAATTTCATTTGTCATAAGGATAAGTTGACATGGATTGAAATTAAGCGACTAAAGGTATATTTTAGTGCAGTCGGGGTTCGTGTGTAGCGATCCACAGCGTGGCTTGCATGTGGGATTCCTTGGGCGATTGGAGGTTTCAATTAATATTGTTTTATCAAAGGTTACAATATTATTATTCACGAATTATATGCGATCGTATGCTTATGTGTTTTCATTATCTTTTCGGATATGTCTCTTACACGATTATCAATATGCTCGCACAAATCCGTTATCCGGTCCAAATTTTATCAGTGGAAATGAAACATGGAATATGTTCTTATCATTTGAAGAACACATGTTTGTTCTCACTACTCTAAACCCGATGCCCTTCTTGACGCATCGACTAATGAGCGGCGAGTCAGCGGACTTTGGAATAAGTCGAACAATATGGCTAAATGCTATATGATGACTACTATGTCCAAAGGCTTGCGGCTCGACATCGATCGATGGTGAGACGCGATTGATATTTGGTCAAGTCTCGAGGTAAGTTTGGGCGGTCGGATCGGACGATCGACTTCCACACAATGAGAGAAATCTTGGCGTGTAAGATGGAAGAAGGAAGTTCGGTCCATGAACATGTCTCCCACATGACTCGTCTCATGGATAGTCTTGATCGGTTGGGAGGTATTGACGAGCGAGTCGAGGTCGATATCATCCTCAATACCTTGCCCAAGTCTTTTGAGAACTTCGCGTGAATGCGATCATGAGCAAGACCGAGTTTACACTTAGTCGGTTGCTTAATGATCTCGTTGCTGCGGAATGAGTTATGGGAAAAGGGCACATGCTCTTGCTAACACATCTAAGGGCCCAAAATTTTTGTTGCAAAATGGAAAAGAAAAGGGTACCAAAGGTGGAAGAAGCGAAAGCAAGCGGTGGGAGTAATGGGAACAAGAGCGTGGTTTGCCAGGAGGCTTGAAGAAGCGAAAGAGAGAAGGCAAGTGCTTCAAGTGCGGTGGGCGAGCATTGGAAGGCCAGTGCCCTACTCTCGAGGCTCAGTGCGCCGTTTGCTTTAATGTGAAACATGTTTAGCGACTTGTTCTACCCATTCTTGGGTAGTAGATCTGGTATGAATCGATCATGTTTGTTACACCTTGCGGGGTTCTGCGGACAAGGGAGCTGTTTGATGGCGAGATAACGATCTCCATGGGTGATAAGCAGCATTTTACGTTTATAGTTGATATTTGAAGATGAGTTTAGCTCGTTTAATATGCGTTTATGTATCGATTCTTAATGTTTTATCTATTTTAGAAGATATGACTCTTGGGTGTTATTTTGGTGTTTTGTAGGTTTATGTGTTGAAAATCGAAGCAAGGCGAAGCACGAACCAAGATAACAATCTGCCCGGTTTCTAGCGACCGACTGGCGGTCGCTAGGCTGTCATGAGCAAACCGGCGAACACCCGGAAGAGCGCGACCGCGACCTCGTGCCGCGGCCTTAATGCCCGCCTAGAAAGCTCTTGGGCGATTTCTCGCGACCGGTTCATAATTGCTAGCGACCGCTAGCGGTCGCGAGGAACTACGCTGGTGAGCGACCATATGCCTGAACGGCGAGCGAGAGGATAATTGCTAGCGGAGATGGCTCGTGGTCGAGCTAGCGACCCATGACGGCGATCATGAGAGGCGGCGAGCGCAAATTAGGGGTTTCCAGCCTTTTCTATAAATAAAGCAAAGCCCTTGCGCTTCATCGGACCAATCGCCCCAGGACCTATTCTATTCAGTTTTCCTCGGTTTTCTGACTTTTAGTCTTTAGTCTTCATTTAGTTTAATTATAGTATTGATTTTCCGTTGTTCTAGTTTAGTTCTTCAATTCGTTATCGATCGGAACGTTTCTTCCGATCGCTTTCCGTTGTTTTCCGTTCTTTCGCTTGGGATTGGATTCAAGACCAACCATTGTTCTTCAGACGTCTCCTTACGGGTTTTATGCATTTAATTTCCGTTTTTATGGTTAAATCGTATTTTATTCCGTTTAATATGTCCGGCTAGTTTTTCGTTCTAATCTGGGGTTTGCATGATTCGATCCTATATGTTGTGATTCTGCTATTGTTATTTACCTTCCGGGCATTGATTCATGATTCATGGTGCTTGATTTATATGTGTTGATTTACGATCAATCTTGATGCATATCTAGTTGCCGATTAATGGCGTAATTGTATTAATTGTCGATCGATCTTGAATGCATTATCTGAATAAGCCTTGAGTCGTGGCGAGATAGGACATTCGTAGGAAGCATATTCTTAGTGATCCATTTGGGTTGCTTATTTTCCTCTAGAGGCGTAGCGTGATAGGGAAAATTAGTAATCAGCCGCCGCAATTGTAAATGGCGAAGTTGTTGGTTATATATGTGATCTTCCGTCTTATGCGGATTAAAGCGGTTAATAATAAGCGGGATAAACATCGTTGTGGATAGGATTGGTGCATTCTTAGGGTTAGTCTTTCTTCATAGTTATCTTTTGAGTTTTTATTGCTTTATTTTATATTTACGCTTGGTTACCTTTGCTTTGGATTAAATTCAAAGCCCCAAAACATCTCATCCTTTATCTATGCTTGAATAATATTGAATTATCGTTGAGCTAGCTTCTATGTTTTAGTGATACAATCTCGTGGATACGATGCTTAACTTACTATACTTACACCTTTTAGTGTTATAAAAGGAGGCGATCAAATTTTGGCGCCGTTCTTGGGATTATTAAGATCACATAGGAATAATTTGTGATTTGGATTTATTAATTCAAGTTATATATATTATATTATATTTATTTATTTTTGTCGATGCTAAATTCTCTCTTTTCTCGGGTAGTTTATGCGTCAAGATCTCGGGGACCTCACGAAGAATTATTAGATCCAGAGATCGAGCTCTCAAGGAGAGAGAGCGAGAGAAGAGGCGGCTGCAATGGCGGCTAATCCTCGAGCAGGGGCATTCCTCCCGAGCAAGTTGCCGCATGCTGGTGACTTTGCGGAGATGCGGCGTCGGATGGCGAATATGGAATCATTGTCCTACTCGGAGGAAAGACCTCTGAATCACATGTACCGACATCCCGAGCAGTTCGAAGGAGGCGGTTGGGGCTGCATGTAGATGCAAACAATTTTGAGCTAAAACCGTACGATCGGTATGGTCCAGGGAAGCGGTTTGGGGAGGAGTCACGGAAGACACGAATGCGCATCTCGAGACTTTTCTCGATATTTGTGACACCATCAAGCAGAATGGGGTGCCACAAGACACGATCCGGATCGCGTGTTGGGTTTCTCATTGTGTGACCGGTGAAAGATTGGTTCAAGTTTGGACGGTGGCATCGACACTTGGGGAAAACTTTGCGAAGTTTCTTCGAAATACTTTCCGCCGTGGCGAAGAAGATCATCGCGAAATCTCATTTTGCCAAAACCACGGCGAATCGTTATTCGAGGCATGGGAGAGATTGAAGTCTATTGAGGCGATGTCCACAACATGGGTTCTCGAGGGCAACAAATCACAGTTCTCGGTGGGTGACATGGCGGGGCGAGGAGCATGGTGGATGCGTCGGCGGTGTTTATTGAGCCGACAAGTAGGCGGGTGAGCCGTATTTTAGAAGAGATGGCTGCCAACAGCTATCAATGGCCAGCGGAGAGAACGCCATTGTTCAGCGGTTCTTGTTGAGAGTGATTCAAAATATGGCGATCTCATGAAGAAGTTCACTATTTTGAAGAGTCGATTGAGACGAGAGAGCGTCGACCACATCAATCATAGGAATCATCCGAATTTCCAACAACCTCCGGTGACTTCAATGTTCGAATTAGTTTCAAGCCGAAGAAGCCAAGTCTCGAAGACATGATGCGGCGAGTTGGTTGTAAGCAACCAACAATTGGCAACGAACGAGTCGTTTATAAGTAACACCGCGAAAGATAAATCATTTGGAGTCCTTTGTGCGGCTATGGGAAGCATATGAAGATGTTGGAAAATCAAATTGGTCAAATAGCCGTACAAGTGAATGCACTACAAAAGGCGGGCCATTTCAGAGTAATCTGGTGAACCCGAAGAATCGATGCTTCGCCATCAGGACGAAGTGGGCGAGCCTGCCCGAGCCCTACAGGAAGAAGAGCATGAAAGCACCTTTGGAGGCGAAACTTCGCGACCGAGCTCGCGACCGTGAGCCCGATCGCGAGGTCGAAATTTTTCCACGAAGCCAGCGACCGCGCGCGCGCATGCGCCCGACCGCGAGCCATCGAGTGTGCGGCGCGGGCTGTTCGCGGTGACCCGGCTCGCATGCCACCCCATGAGCAATCGGTCGAGCATGCTTGCCGAGACACCGGTCTGTGACTCGCGCCCATAAGCTTCGCCGCGAGGAAGGAGTCAGCATAGCGGATACCTCGCGACCTACCCGGTGATCGCGAGGTCGACCGCGAGCACCCAAGCTAATCCTCGCACGTACCTCCTCCGGTCCCTTTTCCGAGTCGACTTATCAAGTCGAAATATGACGAGTTTGCTCGTTTCAAAGAGGTTTTTAAAAAGTTGAGATAAATTTGCCTCTCTTTGAGCTGACTGCGAAACTTGCGGGATACATGAAATTCTTAAAGGCAGCTTGCAAGCAAAGAAGCTGGGAAATTTGAAAAATTACCTATCAGAAGAATCGGTGCCGTCTTGCAAAGGCTCCCTCTGAGCGAAGGATCGGCGGTTTCACGTTAGAATGCGAGATCGCCGGCGGACTTTTCAAATGTTTTGTGCGACTTGGGGCGAGCATCAATCGATGCCATTGAGCGTATTCAACCGGCTACACCTAGGAAAGATGAAGCCGGCGAAGATTTCATGATGATGGCTGACGGTCGGTCACATATCGAAAGGTATCGTCGAAGGCGTGTTGGTAAATTCGAGTTTTGTTTTCCTGCGACTTTGTTATTTTAGATATTCGAATTCAACAACAACCGCTAATCCTAGGAAGACCTTTTCTAGCAACTGGTCATGCATTGATTGATGTGCGGGAAGGCAATCTCACGTTTCGTGTTAACGATGAGGAGCTCAAGATTTCCATATCGACTCCATCAAGCAACACGGCGTTGGAAAGCCGAAAGATTGCTGCTTTCGATCATGACTGCTTCTTTGCCGCTGCGTCTCGCGTTTAGAGGTACTCGACCGTCGAGGAAGCTGAGAAGGAAGAAGTGGACTCGGCATGGAACTCGGGTGTATCGTTCAAGTTTAGGGGAACGCTTCCATAGTCGGTGGTGGAGATCCGTGAAGGCTAAGTTTAGGAGGATCCACGAGTTGAGAAGGACTTCTATTGCCACCAAAATGCCGGAGTTGACAAGGTTAGTGATGGTCTAGCTAAAGGCGTTAAATTAGCACTTGTTGGGAGGTAACCCAGCGTTTTCTTTGTTTTGTTTTGTGTTTTGTTTTGTCGATTCGTTTGTGTTGCTTTTGTCGTGTTTACATTTTTTCTTTTCGTTGTTGTGTCGATCGATCAGCGAGTTGAAATGAAGTGTGTTAATCCATGTGGCCAATGGCGATAGAAAATTCGGTGGAATTTAATGATAGTGCACATGATATGTTAGAAAATGACGCATGAATGGCGTGAGATGGCTTAGGCTTGTTATTTTTCGCCATTTGCTTATCTGTGAGACTTGAGCTTCCTTTGTATACATATCTTGATCTGATTTACATTAATTGTGTGATATCGTGCATGTGATTATCTTCTAGAACTTGCCGTGTTTACGTGTCGAGGCTATGATATGTGTTTAATTTGGAAAGGATAAAGGCCATCTTTGTTAACCACATATTCACCCAAACACTAACCCGATGATATATACCATTTATGCCTTCTTTGAGCCTTTATTAGACTTTTTCTTTCGATTAACGGATGATAGGAGGTGAGGATGGATATGGGAATCAAAGGGTTGAAATTTTGATGTAGTTATGGCGAGAAAAGTTTCTTTTAGAAAAATACATACGTGGTGAAGGATGGTACCCGTGTGAAAAAGAATAGACCCTATAAGCTCTATTACAAAGCCAAGAAAAGTAAAAGTGAAAAGAAAAAGTTTGTGTATAGTATGAGCATAAAGGAAGTCAATTGTCATAGTATATGGTACCTTGAGTTGCTTAAATGTGAAATAACACGTTGGAAAAAGAAGAGGAAAATGGACAAAGTCCATATGAGTTGTTTATTTAGATGGAAGTGCTTGGAGTTTACTTGAGTCACTTAGCCATATATTATCCTACCTTAACCAATGTGCCTATATTATAACCTATCAAAAGACCTCTTTGATCCTTATTTGAACACATTTGTGTGGTGGAGATGTTAGAGAAATGGCAAGCCTATGGTAAGATGTTGCATTGCATTGATCTATGAGTGTATACCGTCCTAATTTCTTTATGAGTTTGAGTGTATCCTACATATTCTACACACATGCATTTGTGGGGGCTGAATTAAATGAGTTTTGCCGTAAATTGTTGTTTGTGTTGAGTGGACTAACGTCGTCATGTGCACTAATGTTTTTGGCGTTGATATGTTTACGAGGCTTAGAATGGTTATCATCTTTGCTACGCTCGTTGATCTTTTGTTGTGTCTTCTGTTTTGGTTTTGTTTGAGGACAAACAATGCTTTAAGTTTGGGGTTTGATAAGCGCATTTTACGTTTATAGTTGATATTTGAAGATGAGTTTAGCTCGTTTAATGTGCGTTTATGTATCGATTCTTAATGTTTTATCTATTTTAGAAGATCTTGGGCGATTTCTCGACCGGTATGAGAAAGCTTCTTGGACGATTTCGCGACCGATTCATAATTGCTAGCGACCGCTAGCGGTCGTCGCGAGGAACTACTGGCGCATAGCGGCGAACGAACAGGCAGGAGAGCGCGGAGATGGCTCATGGTCGAGCTAGTGACCACGAGCGGCGATCGCGAGGAAAGGCGGCGGAGGCAAATTAGGGTTTCACCTTTTTCTATAAATAGGCAAAGCCCTTGCGCCACATCGGACCAATCGCCCCGGACCTATTCTATTTAGTTTTCCTCGGTTTTCTGACTTTTAATCTTTAGTCTTCATTTAGTTTAATTATAGTATTGATTTTCCGTTGTTCTAGTTTAGTTCTTCAATTAGTTATCGATCGGAGCGTTTCGTCCGATCGCTTTCAGATGTTTTCCGTTCTTTCTCTTGGGATTGGATTCAAGACCAACCATTGTTCTTCAGGCGTCTCCTTACGGGTTTTATGCATTTAATTTCCGTTTTATGGTTAAATCGTATTTTATTCCGTTTAATATGTGCAGCTAGTTTTTCGTTCTAATCTGGGGTTTGCATGATTCGATCCTATATGTTGTGATTCACTGCTATTGTTATTTACCTTCGAGGCATTGATTCATGATTCATGGTGCTTATTTATATGTGTTGATTTCGATCAATCTTGATGCATATCTAGTTGCCGATTAATGGCGTGCTTGTATTAATTGTCGATCGATCTTGAATGCATGATACGAATAAGCGCTTGAGTCGTGGCGAGATAGGACATTCGTAGGAAGCATATTCTTAGTGATCCATTTGGGTTGCTTATTTTCCTCTAGAGGCGTAAGCGTGATAGGGAAAATTAGTAATCAACTGCCGCAATTGTCGTGGCGAAGTTGTTGGTTATATATGTGATCTTCCGTCTTATGCGGATTAAAGCGGTTAATAATAAGCGGGATAAACATCGTTGTGGATAGGATTGGTGCATCCACAGGGTTAGTCTTTCTTCATAGTTATCTTTTGAGTTTTATTGCTTTATTTTATATTTACGCTTGGTTACCTTTGCTTTGGATTAAATTCGAAGCCCCAAAACATCTCATCCTTTATACGTGCTTGAATAATATTGAATTATGGTTGAGCTAGCTTCTATGTTTTCGTGATACAATCTCTGTGGATCGATGCTTAACACCATACTTACACCTTTTAGTGTTATAAAGGAGCGATCAATGGGCAGGCGAAAGTCGAGGCCGTTGCGGTTGGAGATGTTACTTTATGTTTTGAAAGCAGTTTAGTTTTGAAAGGCGTTTTATATGTGCGGATTTTCGTGGAACCTTGTTCTGTTTGAAATTATTTACTCATAGATATTACATTATTTTTGATAGTGGTGTTTCTATCATAAGAAATAACGAAGTTATACTGTGTTGGCACGTTATATAATTAAGCTTTATACTATTTACGCAAAACATAATACCTATAACTATGTTGCATCTTCATCAAACCACAAAAAGAAAGTTTTCTTAGCAAGATGACACTACTTTTCTCGGCATCTTAGATTAGGTCACATCAATCTAAATAGGATCAAGGCGGCTAAGAATGGGCGTTGGGTAATCTCACGGTTATTCCGTTCGATCTGCGAATCTGTATAGAAGGTAAGATGTCGACCGACCCTTCAAGCGAAGGGTTATAGAGCGAAAAATGTTAGAGCTAGTCCGTTCGACTGTGTGGACCAATGTCGAACACAAGCTCGTGGAGATGCAGTATTTTGTCACTTTCATTGACGATTACTCAAGATGCGGATACATATACACCTTCGCAAGTCCGAATGTTTTGAGAAATTGAAAGAGTTCAAGAGGCGGAGTGGAGCGAAGCTTGGTAAGAGTATCAAGTCGCTGCGTTCGATCGCGGTGGCGAATACCTCGATAACGAGTTTATGGACTATCTAGTGAAGTGTGGGATTACATCCCGCGCACTTCACCAAGGCACACCAAACAAAATGGTGTGTCGAGGCGAAGAAATAGGACTCTTTTGGAAATGGTTAGATCAATGATGAGTTATGCAACATTGCCTATTTAGATTACGGGGTATGCCTTAGAAGCAGTGACATACTTGCTAAATCTAGTACCATCAAGTCGGTCGAAAAGACCCCTTTCGAGTTGTGGTTTGGTATGAAGCCGGTTTAAGCCACATAAGGATATGGGCGATCCGACACGTCTTTGAACAAGAAGGCGACAAGTTGGTGGCTAGATCCGACGCAAGGCGTTTATTGGCTATCTAGAGGAGCGAAGGTGGTTTATTCTATAGTCTAAGGATCGAGAAGGTCATTATTAACACTAATGCTCGATTCTTAGAAGGGACTACATGAAAAATCATAAATCCAAAGTTGAAATCATTCTTGAAGAATTAGAAGATGATCGTATTCCACCACCGATTAGGCGAAGGTGCGAGATGTCGGAGTCTAATGGGAGGATGGACACTAGATACTTCAAGAAATTGAAGTGGGTCGAGTTCCTTTGGAGATACCGACCGTCAAGTGGTACCTACCCGACAAGTTGTGCGAGATGAGAACCACAAGTTTACGCACCCACCGTTGCCATTGTGCTGTAGAACCTCGTCGTAGTGGGAGGGTTGTTCGTCGACCCGGCGATTTATGTTCATGGGTGAATCTTGGTTTAGTCGAGAAGCGAGCAGCAATAATCGACCCATGGACATACAAGGAGGCGATCTGAGATATCGATGCAAGATCATGGCACACCGCTATGGACTTAGAAATGGAGTCCATAACGACTATGGATGTATATGAAAAGACACCTCTACCGGATGGCAAGAAAGCCATAGGTAGTAAGTGGATATCTGAGAGGAAGAGATTCGATGGAGGGTTTGACTTTTAAAGCCGGGCTTGTGGCGAAAGGGTACACTCAGTTGAGGGCATCGATTTCGATGAGACCTTTTAGCTGTAGCAATGCTCAAGTCCATCGAATTCTTACGGCCATAGCAACCCACTCAACCCAGAGGTTTGGCAAATGGATGTTAAAACCGCTTTTCTAGCGGTTACCTTGAGGAAGGTAGAGACATCTATATGCGACAACGAAGGTTATGTGGTAAATGATGAAGAGCATCTAGTATGGAAGCTTAAGAAGTCCATTTATGGACTTAGCGAGCCTCCGATCATGGAACTTACGCTTTGGCGGGTGGTAAAGTCCATGGATTTACCCAGTTGCCTAGCGAGAGTTGTTTGTATCGGTTAGAAGTTAACGGTGATGTGGTATTTCTTGCACTTTATGTAGATGACATTCTTCTAGTTGGCAACAACGTGAAGTTGTTATCGAGGCGTAAAGAGTTGGTTATCCGATCGGTTTCAAATGAAAGACTTAGGAGATGCGTACATTCTTGGGATCAAGGTTTACCGAGATCGCGAAGAAAATGTTGAGCTTATCTCGGTGTCTTACATTGATCTTGTGATTACTCGTTTTAGTATGCGAGACCGCCAAGAAAGGATTGCTACCTTTCGGACATGGCGTTCCTTTATCTAAGGCGCGATCACCTATGACTTTAAAGGAGATAGAGGAAATGAGACAAGTTCATACGCTTCCGCCGTAGGAAGTCTCATGTACGCAATCTTATGCTGCGAGGCCCGATATACGCTATGCGGTAGGCATAGTAGCTAGATATCGATCTAACCACAGACAAGCTTATTGGATGCGATAAAGTATATACTCAAGTACACGAAAAGGACTCGAGATTATAGGCTGGTTTACCATGCAGATAGTCTAATGCCTTTGGGTTATCTGGACTCGGTTTCAAGTGACCGTGATGAGAAAAAGTCGACCTCGGGCTATGTGTTTACCTTGGGAGGTGGGCCGTATCTGGCGGAGTGCAAAGCGGCGATGCATTGCGGACTCTACCATGGAAGCCGAATATGTAGCCGCGGAGGCTTCTAAGGAGGCTGTATGGTTCAAGAACTACCTCATGGATCTAGGTGTGGTACTGGTTTGCTAAGAGTATCATAGTTTCTTGTGATAACTTTCGGTGCGATGTGGCTCGAAGGAACCACGGACCCACAAGCGACCAAACACATAGAGAAAAAGTACCATGTCATACGAGAAATCGTTAGGCGAGGTGGCGTCTTGATTGAAATGATGGATACGACGGAAAATCTAGCGGATCCATTCACAAAGAGCCGACGCAAAAAGTCTCTGAAGTGTGCGTTCGAGGACTTGGATTGCGCTTGATGGCACCCACTTAGAAAGGAAACTTTTGTATAAGTGGGAGAAGCAAAGTGATGGTTGTTTGTAATAGCTAGTAGAGACACATTGTATACTAAAAGTTTGCTTTAGTATAAGTGGGAGATTGTTGGATTTGTATCTTTGAAAGCGGTTTGGTTGAGCTTGTATACAATGTTTCTGTTACCACTATTACAATCTCCTATCGAATTGAATACTTGATTGCATATATCTGTCCCTTATCTCATATATAAGTTAGATCATACGATGTGTGAAGATCACGAAGTCCGTATGATTGGTCGAGCTTAATGAGATATAAAAGTTTCACACCGAGACAACTTGAGGACGAGTTGTCGGTATAAGCTCGCGGTATTGATAAGAAGTGACTTGACTTAGTTACTTGTCTATGTTGGTGCGTCTACGGCGTATTGAAGGATCACGGTGAGATGTGTTCTTCTATCGACCGTTGTGAAGAACCAAGATCTCGGTGACTTCGATGATCTAAACCTCGATAAGGTATTAGGTGAGTATGAGTTCTTGACCATTACTTTGACTTGTTATGGGTGAGGGTTATATGTTCTAACCCAATTCTCCGCATCTTGGGTGGTGGCGGTCTTGTATGTCACGCTAGTTATCATGTCAGTCACCGTATCCGTTTAGGATGATGACGTCCCTTAAGGAGCTCAAGGTTTATTGTACTAAACCCTGCGGTTGAGTTAGCTCAAGTACAATAATAAGGTTGAGTGGTCTTGCTTAAGAATTAAAGATATTAATTATTTTAAGTAGTCATATTGCTATAAATAATTAATGGACGTTCGATATCTTAAATCTGAGGATTCGTAATGTCTAAGTGCAAGCCCGACTCAACTTGATGTCTGAGGGTAAGTCGACATTTATTCTCTAGTGGCATGAATAAATGTTTATAAATTAATTTATGTTACGGTGAACATAAGATAATTAATTTATTTGAGGCCCATCTTTATTCCTTGCATCTGATCCCTGGGCTGGCCCATCCAGGCCCGTAAGCTCTTGGAAATCGGCGCCCCTATAGCTCTCAAAGGAAAGATTTTATTCTCTTCATCCGATAAGGATATTATTATATTTATGGGATATGCATAAATCCTTTCCTTGTGGGATTATGGTAATGCATTATAAATATAAGGTAAGAGATAAAGTCTAGGTTAATGCTCATTAATCCTACACATATTTTCGAGAATCCCATAGTCTTTGGGGAGGAATTTTCGAGTTTTGTGAGAGAGCAAGGGTGATTTTTCCGAAGCATTCTCCATAGATCGTCCTCACTCGACTTTGGAGATTGGGAAACCGGGATACGATCCGGAAGATCGAGCACGAGTCTCGATCCGTTCATCCCATTCATCCACCTCGACAGATCCAAATGTAAACACGAGAAAACCCCTACGTGTTGCAATTAATTATATAGACGCATGCTAGGAATATAATCAATGTATGGTGAATTAAATATCCAAGATAGATCCTCGGGCGAGGGCTTAACATATGTTTTCCCTACGGTATCAATCTTCTCAATCAAGACGTCACCTCGTCTAACGATTTCTCGTATGACATGGTACTTTCTCTATGTGTTTGGTCGCCAGTGGGTCCGTGGTTCCTTCGAGTTTGCCATCGCACCGAGTTATCACGATAAACTATGATACTCTTAGGCAAACCGGTACCACACCTAGATCCATGAGGTAGTTCTTGAACCATACAGCCTCCTTAGAAGCCTCCGAAGCGGCTACATATTCGGCTTCCATGGTAGAGTCCGCAATGCATCGCTGCTTTGTACTCCGCCAGGATACGGCTCCACCTCCCAAGGTAAACACATAGCCTGAGGTTGACTTTTTCTCATCACGGTCAGCTTGGAAATCCGAGTCTGTATAACCCAAAGGCATTAGACTATCTGCATGGTAAACTTGCCTATAATCTCGAGTCCTTTTCGGTACTTGAGTATATGCTTCTTCGCATCGATGAGCTTGACCGAGGTTAGGCGATATCTAGCTACTATGCTACCGCATAGCGAGATATCGGGCCTCGTGCATAACATTAAGTACATGAGACTTCCTACGGCGAAGCGTATGAAATTTGTCTCATTTTCTCTATCTCCTTCGCGATCATGGGTGGCTGCTGAATAAAGGAACGCCATGTCGAAGGTAGCAATCCTTTCTTGGCGGTCTCGCATACTAAAACGAGTAATCACAAGTATCAATGTAAGGCGCTGAGATAAGCTCAACATTTTCTTCTTGCGATCTCGATGAACCTTGATCCCAAGAATGTCGCGCATCTCCTAAGTCTTTCATTTGAGGCGATCGGATAACCAACTCTTTACGTCGATAACAGACTTCACGTTGTTGCCAACTAGAAGAATGTCATCTACATAAAGTGCAAAAATACCACATCACCGTTAACATCTAACCGATACACACAACTCGCTGAGTAGCGGGTAAATCCATGGACTTTACCACCTCGTCAAAGCGTAAGTTCCATGATCGGGAGGCACGCTTAAGTCCATAAATGGACTTCTTAAGCTCCATACTAGATGCTCTTCACCTTTACCACATAACCTTACGGTTGCGCATATAGATGTCTCTACCTTCCTCAAGGTAACCGTTTAAGCGGTTTTAACATCCATTGCCAAACCTCTAGGTTCAGTGGGCTGCTATGGCGGAAGAATTACGATGGACTTGAGCATTGCTACTGGCGAAAAGGTCTCATCGAAATCGATGCCCTCAATGAAAGTGTACCCTTTCGCCACAAGCACGGCTATAAAAGCGAAACCTCTCCATCGGAATCTCTTCCTCTTGTATATCCACTTACTACCTATGGCTTCCTTGCCATCCGGTAGAGGTGTCTTTCATATCATCCATAGCCGTTATGGACTCCATTTCTAAGTCCATAGCGGTGTGCCATGATCTTGCATCAATGTCTTGTATCGCCTCCTTGTATGTCCATGGGTCGATTATCGCTGTTCGTTTCACGGGACTAAATCAAGATTCTCCCACGAACATAAATCGATCGGGTTGACGAACAACCTCCCACTCTGACGAGGTTCTCTGAGCACTATGGCAACGGTGGGTGCAAAAACTTGTGGTTCTCTATCTTGCACAACATGCCGGTAGGTACCAACATGCGGTCGGTATCTCGGTGGAACTCGACCCACTTCAATTTCTTGACTATCGGTGTCGATCCTCCCACTAGACTCGACATCTCGTACCTTTGGTCTAATCGGTGGTGGAATCGATCATCTTCTATTTCTTGAAGAATGATTTCAACTTTGGTTTATGATTTTCATATAGTCCTCTTCTAAGAATCGAGCATTAGTGCTAATAATGACCTTCCGATCCTTGGGACTATAGAATAAACCATCTTTCATTCCTCTAGGATAGCCAATAAACGACCTTGCGTCGGATCTAGCCTCCAACTTGTCGACCTTCTTGTTCAAAGACGTGTCTCGGATCGCCCATATCCTTATGTGGCTTAAACCGGGCTTCGCCCAAACCACAACTCGAAGGGGTCTTTTGGTGACTTGGATGGTACTAGATTTAGCAAGTATGCCGTCGTTCTAAGGCATACCCCGAACGAAATAGGCAATGTAGCATAACTCATCATAGATCGACCATTTCGAAAGAGTCCTATTTCTTCGCTCGACACACCATTTTTTGTGGTGTGCCCGGTGAAGTCTTGTTGGGATGTAATCCCACACTTCACTAGATAGTCCATAAACTCGTTCTTGAGGTATTCGCCACCGCGATCGGACCGCGATGACTTGATACTCTTACCTAGCTTCGTCTCCACTTCCGCCTTAAACTCTTTGAATTTCTCAAAGCATTCGGACTTCGGTGAAGCAGTATACGTATCTGTACCTTGAGTAATCGTCGATGAAAGTGACAAAATACTGTTCCTCCACGAGCTTGTGTGGACATTGGTCCACACAGTCGAATGGACTAGCTCTAACATTTCTTTGGCTCTATAACCCTTCTCTTTGAAGGGTCTAGTCGACATCTTACCTTCTATACGAGATTCATGAGGTGGGAACAGAGTAACCGTGAGATTACCCAACGCCCATTCTTAGCCATCTTTAGATCTTATTTAGATTGATGTGACCTAATCTAAGATGCCGGAGAAAAGTAGTGTCATCTTGCGAAGAAAACTTTCTCTTTTAGGGTTTGATGAAGATCTGACATAGTTATAGGTATTATGTTTTGCGAGAAATAGTATAAAGCGAATTATATAAAGTGCCAACACGGATAACCGTCATTTCTTATGATAGAAACACCACTATCAAAATAACAGAATATCCATGAGAAAATAATTTGAAACAGAAACAAGGTTCATGAAAATCCGCACATATAAACGTCTTTCAAAACTAAACTGTTGTTCCAAAACACAAAGAAACATCTCCAATCGCAACAGCCTCGACTTTCGCTTGCGTTGCCCATGGAGATCGTTATCTCGCCATCACTCGACTCCTTGTCGCGGAACCCGCAGGTGTAACAAACATGGTCGATCAGACCGTATCTACTACCCAAGAATGGGTAGAACAAGTCGCTAAACATGTTTACATTACTAAGCAAATGGCGTACCTTGAGCCTTGAGCTTGGGGCACTTAGCCTTCCAATGCCCGTCTCACCGCAATTGAAGCACTTGCCCTTCTCCTTGGCTTTTCAAACCGTTGGTAGAGCCTTTTGTATTACTCCCACTCTTTCTTTAGCCTTAGCATCCTTGAATTCCACTTTCCTTTTCATCTTTCGATAAGCGTTGGTTTTCTTTGAGGTGCGTGCTAAAGATCGCTGCATGCTTACCCATTTTACGTTCTTCCGTTACTAGATCCTCTTGCAATGAATCTAGAGTATAACTCTTATCATAAAGGACTGTTCTATAACGGAGTCATCAAAAGACTTGGGCAAAGAGTTGAGGATCATATCGATTCTCGACTCGTCATCAATATATCCTCCAACCAACTCGAGCTCTCCAAGAGATTGATCATTTGCTCTACATGGTCATGCACGAATCACTTTCCTTCATTGAACTTGACATTATTGATTTTGTCAAATTATGACAAGCAATTCGTCCGACTCCTCATACGATTTCATAAGATTTAGCCATATCGTGGTCGCGTCTTCCATCTCTTGATCTTTGGAGCTGCAGGGACTCGCACATGGTGACCAAAAGGCACTTTGCCATTCTGTTTGATTTGTCCCATTTCGTGCTCCTTGCGCCCCTCATCGATGATAAATCGTCTAGAGGCTTGGGACGGGTGTAGTGAGTACAAATAAATTATCTTCTGCAAGAAGAACATTCTCAATGTTTCGTTTCCACTCGATAAAATTTGGACCGGATAGCGGATTTTGTGCGAGCATATTGATAATCGTGTAAGAGACATATCTGAAACGATAATGAAAAACACATAAGCATACGATCGCACATAATTCGTAACAATAATATTGTAACCTTTTGATAAAACAATATTAATTGAAACCTCCAATCGCCCAAGGAATCCCACATGCAAGCCACGCGTGTGGACGTTTACACATGAACCCCTCGACCAGACTAAAATATACCTTTTAGTCGTTTAATTTCAATCCATGTCAACTTAACCTTATAACAAATGAAATTAACGATTGGACCTTACTAGACCACATCGCTATCGCAAGAAGGACTTGGCGGAAAGTTGTACTCGGTGATGTCTAGCAATGACCACATTTTAACAATGAAAATGAATTCTTAGAATTGGCATACTCACTCGGACCATACCGCTTCCAATTCAAATTCTTTTGTTATCTCATTTTATATCTATCTCTAGAGAACTTATGAAAATCGCACATGCAGAACCCGCAGCGTGTGGGCGTTTACATATGAAACTCCCACTTCTCAATAGATTTAAAATGTTTTATTTAGAAATCTCATCTAACAAACTTATGATAAACAGTGCAAGCAAGCCACGCGTGTGGACGTTTACTCACAGTGCGTATCACTTTGTTTAGAGATTAAAAGGTGGAGGTCTTGATATTTTAATTTGGAAAATTAATATGTCGGGTTTCTTGCTTAGTCTTTTTGTTCAAAAGGTTTGTCCATGCAGATCACGTAATCCTAGCATGCTTGTCTATAGAACTCAACATGTAAAACATGCTCGCAGAATTCTAAAATATGCTTGAAAACGCGATAAACCTAGCATGCTTACTATGCGCACTTAAATACGTAAAACACTAAAAGGTTTGTCAACGTAATTTAAACATACATAGCATGCTACTGCATAATTTAAACATCCACGACATGCAATGAACGATAAAAATAAAATAAAACGTTCATCGTGGCCCACTCGTGGAACCTGCACTTTCTTGCCTAATCTATTACATAGAATTGCAAAGTACAGAATTAAACTTCGAAAACAGGCCTCGCGTGCACGGGCACGGACCGGATTCGTCAAAACTGGATTTGGGCCGGATCGGTGGAACGGGCCGGATCGGGCCTAAAATCTGGAATCGGGCTGAAAAAAGGGTTCGGGCCGAAAAAATGGGTTCGGCACAGCCCATGCGCGCCCAAAGACCGCGCCCGCCTTCCGCCATGGCGTGGCTCATCTCGCTGGGCTGCCTCGCGGTCGCGTGGACGACCGCGACCCGCCGAGCTCACCCGCGCCCTGGCCGAACGTCGTCGAGCCGCGTCGCCGAGCGCTGCCGGGGCATCCGCGCGAAAATCGCACGCCCCGCATCGCCCAGCGCCGCCGAGACCTCGCTGAGGTTTCCTCGCGCGCTTGCGCGCGCCGTGGTCGAGAGCTGCCGAGAAAATCGCGCTCTGAGGTTTCCGCGTGCGATTCGCGTCGAGCCCGCCGAGCGCGGACGAGCGCGCCGAGGTTTCCGCGCGATAAGCGCGCGCCCGCGTCGCCGCCTCTGCCAGCGCTACCGCCGCGACACGTCTGGCGCCGCTGAAGGCTCTTTGCCGCGTCCGAGGTCTGCCGCCGCGCCGCCCGCCCGCCCGCCGAGAAAACACACGACGTTGGGCGGCGTGACTGACGCCAGCGTCTGCAGCGTGCCGTCGCCCGCCGCGTCGTCGGCCGTCGCCAGTGTTTCCGGCGTCCTTCCGTCGTCTCTATCTTCGTGCTTTCGTCTTTATTCTTCTTTTACATATAAGATTTACGGAAAAATAAATCTAATCTAACCACGGATTTTCGTGGTGAAAAACAAAACCCAACAAAACAAAAGCGAGCCACGATGAGCGACAAATCCAACAATTAATTAGCGCGCGTAATAATCAAACGTGAATTAATCCAGCGAGCCAAGATTCGATCCCGCTCGATACCAGTTGTTGGGAAAAACTAGGTTTAGCCCTCGCCTCGAGGATCTATCTTGGATATTTAATTCACCATACATTGATTATATACCAAGCATGCGTCTATATAATTAATTGCAACACGTAGGGGTTTTCTCGTGTTTACCTTTGGATCTGTAGAGGTCGGTCGAACAGGACGAACGGATCGAACGGAACGGACTCGTGCTTTGACCTTCTAGACTGTATCCCGGTTGCTCAATCTCCAACGCCGAGTGAGGACGATCTATGGAGAATGCACCAGAAAATCACCCAATTGCTCTCTCAAAGCTCTCGAAAATCCTCACACTAAAAGCTTGTGATTCTCGAAAATTGTAGGTAAATTGTGAGCATTAACCTATACTTTATCTCTTACCTTATATTTATAATGCATTACTATAATCCCACAAGGAAAGGATTTATGCATATCCCATAAATATAATAATATCCATATAGGATAAAGAGAATAAAATCTTTTCTTTGAGAGCTATGGGGCGCCGATTTCCTTATTGCTACGGGCCTGGATGGGCCAGACCGAGGATCAAATGCAAGGAATAAAGATGGGCCTCAAATAAATTAATTATCTTATATTCACCGAACATAAATTAATTTATAAACATTCGATCATGCCACTAGAGAAAGAATCTTGACTTACCCCTTTATTACGAAGTTGAGTCGGGCTTGCACTTGAACATTCTGAATCCCGTATTTAAGATATCATGCGTCCATTAATTATTTATAGCAATCGATCGCTTAAAATAATTAATATCTTTAATTCCTTAAGTAGTACCACTCAACCTTATTATTGTACTTGAGCTAACTCAACTGCGGGGTTTAGTACAATAAACCTTTGAGCTCCTTAAGGGGCGTCATCATCCTAAACGGATACGGTGACTCGTCTGAGATAACTAGCGTGACATATAAGCCGCCACCACCCAAGATGCGGAGAATCTTGGGTTAGAACGATAACCCTCACCCATAACAAGTCAAAGTGATGGTCGACAACTCATACTCACCTAATACCTTATCGAGGTTTAGATCATCGTAAGTCACCGAGATCTTGGTTCTTCACGATGGTCGATAGAAGAACACATCTCACCGTGATCCTTCATACGTCGAGACGTACCAAAGATGTACAAGCAACTAAGTCAAGTCACTTCTTATCTATCTTTGCGGCTATACCGACAACTCGTCCTCAAGTTGTCTCGGTGTGAAACTTTTATATCTCATTAAGCTTGACCAATCATACGGACTTACGTGATCTTACGCACCTTCGTATGATCTAACTTATATGAGATAAGGGGACACGATATATGCAATCAAGTATTCAATTCGGATAGAAGATTGTAATAGTGGTAACAGAAACATTGTATACAAGCTCAACCAAACCGCTTTCGAGATACAAATCCAACAATATCAAGGAGGACGAACCGACTTGATCTCTCGATTCCACCCATGCTCGTCCTAATAATGCTACTGATTATCGTTGCCTCATCGCCATGACATGAACTTCTCTGATTCTTAGTATTTTGCAAATCTAAGATATATTCTGCAAGCCTCTCAATATATTCCTATATCGAGCTACTCTTAGAATACCTTTACTAATCCATCCATCTTTGCCACGCAAGGTAAACACATATTCCTATGCTATTCACACACATAATATTAAAATCATGTTCTCACGTCACTCTTTTGCGTTCCACTCTATAAGAACTTCCCAGCAATTATAGAACTAAGATCTCACTAATGGTGATCAAGCATAAGCAAGATAAAATAATCCCAAAAGAGCAATAGCAATTTTAACAAGACATGCGTAGAGATAAGATCATCACACGAGCATGGGTTTCATCAAGAAATCAAGCCATACAGGTTTAGCTCATAGCGAGCTGTTTAACAGTATTCAAACACACAAATGCCATAACAACTAAGAAGAATTCGGGAAATGAAATTAGCACTAGTCGCCGGAATCGCGTGTTTGCTCTTGGATCGTCGTCTCTTCCGATGACTTCCTCTCCCAGAGATCACGCCTTGAATTCCTCCTCTGCAGATGGTTATCTCCTTCTTTTCTCTCACCACCCGAATGAATCTTTTTCTGATTGTCTCCCCCCTTTTTAATAACAACCTCTGGCGCTTTTTAGGGGTGCAGACTGTGCACCTGCCAGCCCTTCATCCTCTGATGCTTTCTCTTTTTCCGTTGTTCTGACAGAGAACAAAACGCGCGCCTCCTTTCTGTTGCTGTGGCCAGCTGCCACGTGGTTGTGGTCCTGCGGATCTCCTCTTCGTCTTCAGCCAAAACCTTCCGCGCTTGCGTCGTTAGCCTTCCATAAGCACGGCCTCGTCCACTAGTACGAGCTCTTCTACTTCATTTGCACAAGCCCGAGCTCGTCTTCTCTTATGAACTCGACCTCGCTCACGAGTCCGACCTCTTACGAGCTCGACCTCGTAACTTCGCTTTACTTCGCTTGCTTTGCTCGACCTTGCTCGAGCTCGACCTTGGCTGCGAGGCGTCTGATTGCGACTTTGCGCCAAAGCATAAGTCCAGCATCATTGTTCTCTTACGAGTTCGTCTTCTTTATTTCATGAACGAGATTTCCTCTCGTTTGCGAGCTCATCGGTCTTGAGGTCGACTTGGGTTCTGAGCTCGGCATCGGTTATGAGCTCGGCTTCAGTTATGAGCTCGGCTTGCTTATGAGAGTTCGGCTTGATTATGAGAGCTCGACTTGATCGCGAGCTCGACTTGATCGATTCTCTCTTCCGAGCTCGACGAGACTTCGCTCCGGCATCGTCGATTCTTTCCACTTTTACCTTTGAGCTTTGATTTCTCCTTTCGAGCTCGAGCTTGCTCCCGAGTTCGACACGGATCTTAACCGCCTCGATTTCGGCCGCTTTTCCGCCGCTCTTCCCGCTACATGCATAGATTGATTAAATAAAGCTTAAAAGAACATAAAACCCTTAAAAGCATCCGACTCAATCCTACGCACACATGAAAACATAATATAAACATACAAAACAACACAAACATGCGAGCAGAACACACAACACTCAAGGCTATTATCATCAAAAAGGGGTCACATAATAACTCTTTTACAAGAGTTATCACTTTTTAACCACTGAATCACCATAATTTACCCTTTCACATTCTTATGGGATTGGGATGTGAGAGCTCCGGGAGGAGGGCTTCCCGTTTTAGAATAAGGTTGCTCTAATCAACTAAACTGAGGGCATCTCGAAAGCTGCGCATGATTTGCACTGAGCATATCATGCACTGAGCATGATACTGGAGATGCCATGTCCTCCCAACATTGCGCCATAATCCTACTCCCAAATGACTCTACAGTGCTACGCAAAAGATACAACAAAATTGTAGTTGTGCCAAATCAGTAAACACCTTTTTTTTTTCTTTCCATTTTTATGTTTATTTGCTTATTAATATATAATGATGAATATTTATATATGTTATTTTGTGATATAGATGGCTTATGTATATTTATTTTATTTATCTAGTCAAAAGTGTTCGTCGAAGTTTGAAACAACGAGACAAGTAAGACTCACGGCTCGTCATGATATATAGGGTTCATAGAATTAGAATATATTATTATGTAACTTATATTTTCTTTTCATGTATGTAAGTTTTATTTTTATTTTTGTATTATTATAATATTAAGTTTTAATATCACTATATAAGATAATTGTATTTTTGCATTAGTATTTTAAGTTTGTTTTAAAATAAGTTCTTACAAATTATTAGAATTGAATAAATAAAGAAGAATATTCTAGAATATTCCTTTTTATTGTGAAATAAAGTAGATGATTGAGAATAAAATATTATTTCTCCTTCATAGAGATAAAGTCGATGTATTTATAAGACAACCCTTCAACATAGTCTAACATACATTGTACAATAGTCTAAAGACACGCAATCTTTCCACTATTAGAAAGACACTTGAACTACGTGAACCAATAAATCAATGCATAATTTGTTTTAGCAATAATATACAAACTTTCGATATTTTTGCTTTTTCCCACAAAATTGAATTGCCTCCAAATTGAATATGACATGGACGAAATTAAAAATGATGTGACAATCAAAATGACATCGTTTTGACCAAAATGACGTTGTTTTGGATTATCACATAAAATAAAAAAGTAAAAAAACAATAAATAGTTTCCACATTATCACCTTCTCTCTATATATATATATATGATCAAATACAAACCAGAATTAAAATATAAAATAGGAACAAATTTCATCCGTTAGATTATACATATCCAATGGCCAGATTTTTGTCTATCTATTACCCCATAATATACTCACGGTAATTAGTAGGGGATAATTTAGTAATTTACTTTTTATGTAATTAGTTGTAGCGTGATCTTAGGAATTTTGTTGTTAATGATACTAGTTACTAATTTTAGTAAATCACTTTTGATACCATTTTATTTTTCATATAATTTTTATTTAAATTTTTTACTTTCATTTGGAGATAGTATTCGTGAATATCACTTGTTGAACACTTTAATCGAGGATTCCGTTTTAGTTTGTGTTTTATTTTGAGTTTAGTCCAATAAATTTCTATTAGTGTCATACGTTGTTCATGTTGGTAGGAGTAATTGTTTTTGATTATTGGATTGTTATGTCTTATATTGGATGACTAGATGAATTTGTTTTAACATGATGAATCACATTGAAATTACATATGAATTCCATTTGCTAGTATTTTGTTTATTGTAGAAAAGATTTTCATAAAGAAAATAATATTATATAATCATTGATGTGGAATGGAATCGAGAGTTAGTAGTGTTTTAAGTATTATACTTCTCTTTGATGAGTAAGCATTATAATGTGGTTGATTTTTTTTATTAACTTCAATATATTAAGGCAGACATACATTAGATGACTTCTATTTTTTTCATTATATGGACATTGGATGATGTTGTTGCCTCATATGTTGATGGATTATTTATTTTAACATGTGACACTGATTTGATGTCATTCGTAGGTCAATTTTTTGACCCTTTGAAATCGGCATTTGATGTTATCCATTGTATGGTTATTTGTTTGGTTTTGATGTTTAGAAGGTGCTCGAAAAGGCCAAAAAAACTAAATACAAGATGCGAAGATGCAAACTATTAGTGCATTATGACTCTCATAATTCTTGTCGAGTTGTTGAGGAGGAGAGTGATGAAGACTGATTATTTATGTTAGCTCAATGTTATATCAGTTTTATTTTTTAAAAACAATTAGATGAACTTGTCAGTTATAGGGGCATCTTTTGTTTTATTTGTTTGAACTATCTATCGAACGCTGGAATAGATTTATGATCTGTTTTATTTATTATGTACTTGATTATTTTGTGCATTCCTTTATGATTACCACTATTTAAGCAAATGATATATGTTTTTTTTTGCAATGAATTTTTAGTATATTTGTAATGCAATATCATATCAAGTGTGTAATTAATTATATTAGTATCATCATTTTTAAATGTGTCTCAAATCCACAGATTTGCTCTTGTATTTCAATGTTGTATTACCATAAATCTTGCATGTTCAGATTATGTGTCATTTAAAATAGAAACGGTATAAAATTGATTTGCAGTTTGTCATGAATGATTTTGATTACCAAAGTATATATGAAATGTTATGTTATTTTTTAATAATAATTTACGTGTTAGTGGTACTATTGTATTTGTATCATTGATTAAATTAATGTTTCTATTTCATGTATTCTCATTCAGCTTTACATATGTAATTTTATTTTTCATATATATAATATAGAAGTATGAATAGGACAAGCACATGGTCTGCATCCGAAAAAAAAATGTATGAACTGAATGAATCTTCCAAACAATTTAAAGAAACAACATAATATCCAGTTCCATAGTAGAAAAAACTGATAAAATAGAAAAAATCATAATTACCTATATCTAGTTCTATATTATCGTCCATAATAATGAACCTAGCAGTGTTGCATCTATGCTGATATTTGGGTTTGTGATCAATTCACCATACTAAATATATGAACTCAGTGCGCCAAAATCTTTCACATTATTGTGTTTTGAAACGAGCAGCATCGCAAATAACGCATGTGAAGGAGATTTAATTCACTCCGAGTTGTTTGTAATTGACCTTTGTTGCTTTTTTCCTTGCTGCCAATTCAATCTTCTTTGCCTTTATTGGAGATGTTCTCTCAAAGTCACTTTCTAAACAGAATTGCTTTTGTTGTTGCTGGTGAATGCAGCGGAAACACACTGTTGATTATCACCTGATATAGTGATTAATTTAATTATCACACATTATTCATAGTGGTTTTAGACAGGGATGGAGACGATGCAATTCGACAGTTGCAGATTCAAACCAAATAACTAACATATCCATGATCTTTTCAACTACAATTCATACACTTACGCATCAAATTCATACAACGATTAACCTAATTCAGACACCATCATATTATTTTAGTCACACACTTACCCATCCCATGAAAGCATAAACTAGAAATTAAATTTTTTCATGACAAGTAATTACAGATTCTCACATCAAAAATATGATATCTAAAGGAAAAATGAAAAACTAAATCAATCCACTCACGTTATTTAAGATCAAAGATATGGTTGATGCCATGTTTCTACAAAGTCGACACTAGCCATAATTATCATAGGATTGTAATTCAACCATACAATTACCCTATTCAGAAAATTACACACAAAATTCATACATATTCAAATGGAATTCATATCGTAAATTTTACATTTGGATAAAAAATGGACCACTCGAATAACATAAAAAATCTACGATTATTGTTGTTTTCATCTTCAAAATAGTGGACCATTTGTACTTAAAGTATGTTATCAAGTATAAAATTAAACAAGAAACTAATGAACATGCGAAGAAAGGGTTTATCCATTCGAATTTTGAACGAAACAATAAAGGAGAAACTATAAATGAATCAAAAATTCAGAGCTGAAGGGGTTTCTTAGTCACCATTTTCTAAGGAGGGTTTATCCATTCAAACGACAACATGCAGACAACGAGGCACTAAAAACAAACAAAAATGAAGAGATAAAACTAATCTGCTACTACAGGAGAGATATTGCAATCGTCTTCTTGCTTGACATCGTGATTCAAAACAAAACAACTAGTCACACTCATGATGCAAACAAAATAACAAATCAGTTCAGAAGTTTGCAATGACTTAGTAAGAAAATTCATCCACTATAACATATGTTTGGTAGCTCATTAGTAACTTTAATATGTTTGTAATGCACTATGTCACAGAAAAAATTGTACACGGGTAAATAAATGCTGACAAAACAAACTATTTGCACACAATTACCCATAATGTATAACACCCAAATAAAAATGAAAACCCAATCAACCTCATTGGTTAAAATTATAAGTATAGCCAAGCAAAATTTATCATTCGCAATTTTATTTCAAAAAACGAATTTAACGAAATATAAAGAGACCACATAAATAACTTACATATAAATAACTTACATAAATAACGAAATATAAAGAGGCCACATAAATAACTTAAAATTAAAAATTCAAAACAATCGGCGAATAATTCATACGTCATATTCTCACATTTAGAGGTGAAGAGCCATCAACTATGATAAAAATGTGTCGAGCCCAACAACATCAAAAAGTACAATTCTTGTTGAGTTCATTTCACAAGGAGAGGATACACAAATGCTACATTCTTCGAATTCTAGGGTTCACCTAATCTAATAGACGATAACATAAAAAAAAACAGTGAGCAAATAGAATATTCGGATGCGTCCACCAGATTCAACCATATTTTTCTATCTCAATCCATTCTCTTAAGATTAAATTACAAACGAGTTTAGAAAAATACAGAGCAAACAAAATTAAGATGATGATAATAATAATAATGATAATAACTAATTAACCTGTTCCATCTGACAATTTCATTGCCTTCTTCCTGTTTGACATCTTGATTCATCAACAAATTTACAGCATGTAATTTTTTATTTTAGAGATAAATTTTAAAATTTCATTTTGGGATTGATAGAAAATGATGGTTGGATAATCATTAATCTCCCCTGCGGAATATTTGCCGTTGAATCGGGATGGGTAAAACTCCATTACCTATTTTATCCCTGTTGCTTAAGGATTTATGCATTTTTTATTTCTTCTCTAAATTCTTCGTATATTTAGAAAATTAAATCAGGGATGTTGATTAATATAAGATCTAAGGTTCAGGATGGTTCTTATTTTATACTCAAAATGGAGTTTTCACAATAACTACTCCTTCCTGGTGACCACCACCACCATCTCCACACGAACGAATGTGAAAATTTCCAAATTCTTTTTACAACAAACAAGAATGCAAATCCCAAAGAATATATAGCCACAAATCGGGTTCAGGAGTAAATATGGTCAAGCTCTTGGCGCCATTCTTTTAACCGTGAAGTTGTTGGTACCATTATGCTTCGTTAAATGTGGGGTAAATTTGGTTTATGATCGATTCGAAAAAGCCAAGAGGGTGATAGGAGTGGAGGACGTGGAATCATAGCACCATCATTCTTTTTTGGCTAGCCGACAATGACTTTAATTTGACAGAAGACGATAGATTGACTAAGGCGGCGTCGGTGGGGACGAATAGGGTTATTCCAGTGCCGCCCTATTCGGCTTTGAAGTCAGAAACCATGGACAACACAACGAGCAATGAGGCGATGATGTTGAAATTATGGCTGTCAATTTGGGCTTTTGTGATGTTGAGCCCAGAGGGAGGGAGCGTCTCGAGCCATGAGATCGAGATTGTAAGAGTTTAGGAGTGGATTGAGGGATAAGACTTAGATGGAGTAAGGTAGGGTTTTGATTGGGACAAGAGCGATGCGTTGGATGTGGGGGAGCGAAAGGTGATAGTGCTGGAGGCGACATGGAAGGTGATGTTGACTATGCCGGAGTTGGAGGAGCCAGATGGGGGATGTGACGAAGATCAGAGAGGGAGAGGTACTCAATGAGGATGTGGTAGCGGAGAGAGTAAGCTAGGTTGGTGGAGGAAGGGAGCTGGATAGGAGATGGTGGTGGTGGCGATGGAAAATGAGGCTATGAGAGAGAGAGAGAGAGAGAGAGAGAGAGAGAGAGAGAGAGAGAGAGAGAGAGAGAGAGAGAGAGAGAGAGAGAGATGATGTGGAAACTTTTTATTTTTATCTTTTTTCTATTTTATGTGACAATCCAAAATGATGTCGTTTGATGCCATATGATTTTAATTTTTCCATGTCATATTCAATTTAGGGTAATTCAATTTTATGCGAAAAGTAGAAATATAAAAATTTATGTATTCTTATTCAAATTTTAAAGTTCATGTGACAAACCATAATTGTGTCAAAGTTTATGTATTTAACGATAATTAACCTTTACAAGTTTACCATGAAGTTATATTTAAACAAAAAATAAAAAAATTTACTATCATGGTTAGGGTAAATATTATTTAAAGCTAAAACTATTTTTTACATTATCAATTAAATCTTGAATGACAAGAAATATATTTTTTAAACCAAGAACCATCAATTTTATATAAGTTGTTTTTCCCGTTCATTTTTTGGCCACAAAAAGTTAACGTGGATCGTCGGGTTGCCACAGTGTATTTAATAATTTGTTTTAAAAAAAATTACACTTCATAGATGACATTATTTGTGCCTTACAAAAAAAATTATAAAGGAAAATACGTAAGGCACAAGTAACTTCATTTTTTTTAAAATTGTAAGACATAGACGACGTCGTTTGTGCCATATAAGTTTAAATAATAAAATTATTAAATACAGTTTTGCAATCTGACTAGTCACATCAATTTTCAATTTTGAGAAATGGACGGGGAAATAATTGATAAAAAATTTGTAGTTCATGATTTAAAAAATATTTTCGATAATTCAGAATATAATTGATAGTTTCAAATAGTTTAGAGTTTAAAATGGTATTTATCCTTATAGCTATCAAAATTTAAAATTTCTCATACTTATAAAATGGAGTTAAGGACATTAAGTCTTGCGTAATATATAAAAGTTCAAGTGTATGTAATATGTAAAAGTTAACACACAAAAAAAGTAAGTTACTGAAAAAAATAGCATCGGCAAATATAACGAAGTCGTCGATAATCATATTTACCGACAGACTACCGATGAAAAAATGGGATTGGTAAAATCGTAGTCTGTAAAATATTACCGACGAAAAAATGGCATCAACAAATTTTATCGACGGGTTCACCGATGGTAAAAGTCCATCGTGATGGTATCGTCGGTTGTGTCGTCATTTTGATTAGCCGACGGCTCTACCGACGGATGGTAACCATCGGTATTTACCGACGATCACCATTCATCGGTAATTTTGTTTCACCATGACAATGCCATTCCGTCGGTAAGTCCATAGGTAATTTTTTTTAATTATTTAAATACTATTTTTGTTTTAATCCTACCAAGTTATGACGTTTACAAGTACACCAATATGTTAATAATCCGTTCCTACTAACAAAACAGTCAACATACATACAAAATAGTCAACAACATAGTCAACATACATAATCCCAAAATGTGTAGATCACCAATAAAACAGTATAAATTTATAATACATACATCTCCAAGTATTTAAAATGAGTATCAATAAGATCTCAAGTTAGCGTTATCATCAGTGCGTGCTCTCGTGAGCGGGTCATCATTTGTTGGCGGCTAAACATCTCCCGAGGACTGAGACTGACAGCTGCGGTTGAGTCACTCATCCGCTCATCTGCGCATCATATCAATCTGCTCATTATATACTACTAATGTGTCTCGAGTTCCTGTAGAACTACTACTTGATTGCCCTATGGTTAAACTCCATGCGGTACCAGGTACAGCGTCTTACATTTCTTATTGAGGAGGTTTCCATGACCTCATTCATGTAAATCGACTCAGTTGCCCCTCTCCCTATTGCTTAGCAATCTCTTGCACTCTCACCGATTAATAAAATGAAATTAATTAATATTATTGATGATATATATGCATATATATAGTTATTAGTTTTAAACAAAACTTACATCCACTTCTGAAGCCTTCGAATATGTATGTCTCATCTAGAGCCACGTGTAAGGTCCTGAAAGACTTATATACACACTCATGGAGGGGGACTCCCTCCTATGATGCATATTATCAAAATGTAATTCAAAGCAGATATTTGTAATTATCAACACATATACGATTTTTTTTTATTGAAAAGTGCTCACCATCTCTTGGGCCATCAGCGAAAAAGACTTTGATCTTCCATGTTGCTTGCTAATCTCAGTGCCAGGTCCATCTAGCTCAGACATTCTAGACCTCCTCCTCGTCTTGGACCTATGGATCGCTTCAGGCGTATCTCAATAAGTGCAGAGACCCACCCATACCTCATCAGATATATAACCCAGCTTCTCTGCATTATTAGATAGCCAACAAGCCTTCACCTCATGTAGGTAGTCAGAAAATCTGATACTCGCCCTCTGCTCCCATAAGTTGCGCACATCATGCTCCCACACCTCAGGCTATGAATATACTCATTAAAAAAAATACATGTATTAAATGTTAATTTAGCAACAAAAAGTTCAAATTTAACAAAAAAATTACTCACCCGAGTAGACCTCCAGTTAAACCCTATCAAATTCGAAATTCTCCTAAAAGATGCAGTAGTAATCCTCGAGAAACGCATGTGAAGTGCTATCATCCTATTATATAATCACATGAAAAATATGTTATTTTGACTTTTAAAATGAATATAAATTATAAATAATAAATAACAAACACAGAAGTCCTCTCAAGTACAATCCTCGGTGTCTATCTGTGTCTCAGATGCTACTACATATGCGTCTGAAGGTGATGACGGCTGAGACTATGGTGACGAGTCTCTGTGGAATGAACCAGTGCTATAAACACGACGATGGCCACCTTTGGAACGTATGTGATGCATATCTAAAATAACAATATTTGGAAGAATAGATTAATAATAATATTTTAAAGAACAAAAACAAATTAATAACAATTTTTTAAAGAGCAAATTAATGAATGAGGTTATTCAATATATGAGTTCAAATAGAATTAAATACAAATAAACTTGTCACTATTCATTATCCGAGGAATCATCATCAATATCAATATTTTCTTCATCGAAAAATACTATATCTTCATCCCTTTCACCCTCGACTTATCAATGTGCGTCGTCTTACCTCGTGGATGAATTAGATGAATATCATGATCTATTGCCGCTACCATATCCGTCATTGTCATCTTCATTTCATCTTTTGAAATGGTGGATCTAATGTAGTTTTAGAGGAAATTTTAATATTAGATCTTGCTTTGACTTTCTGAGACTTCCTTCAATCTTTCTTTGCTCGATTCAAACTTGAATACGAATAATAGTACACCTGAATAGCTTGGTTTCCAAGGACAAATGGTTTGAACTTATTGTACCTATGCATGTGGTTTGTAGACACTCATTTGAAGTCTCTATGCAATGATGTCCATGAAGCTGATAGGTCAAACCACACATACTTAAATAAGGTCCCCCTTTTTATTGACAGACCGGGATACTCCAACACACAAATCTCCAGGAAATTCCCATAAAAATCAAACTCATCACTATTATAAATCGCGTCCTTTATGCAAACTCCACTATTCATAGTGGCTCGGTGAACCTCCTATACTATCATGTGGAACTTTTATCCATTAATAATATATCCATGATGTAATCTAACCTCTAATAGAGGTCCATTTGTAAGATTTTTAATGTATTTATTCACAATATTGTTACATCTTGCATATGTTTTGAACCAGTAAGTAAATTCCTTGTCAATTTTAGTACCGAGATCAGATTCAGACATTAATGGATTTGGTGTTCGAATTTGATCTTCAAACAATCTTCAAAAGATAATAAATGTACATGTCAAATCAAAATAAACATATATTGAATGATAACTACTTAATTTGATGATACTCACTTAAGATATCTTTATCTAACCTAGTGACAATTGAGTAGAATGTATGTATGTGCAACATTGTACTCTCTAGCATCCAAATATATTTTCAATATTTTACCAAAAGGACGTCATGTCCGTATGAATATTGAAGGCAATTTGTGACCACTATTGAAACTTTCTTCACTGTAGTTACGAGATATATTCCTTAACCTCGTACTAACATGGTCCTCAAAATAGTAGGAACAAAAAGTGGATGCTTCTTTCACTTAAGTAGGCATTATATATAGATCCTTCAACTCTAGCCTCGTTTCTTACATTGTTTTTTAACTTCCTTAAATACCTATAATTACCGACAATTTATATTAATACATGGAAGATGATACATAAATGATATATATATATATATAGCTAATTAATATTGATGAGATTAGTATCTCTGAATAGATACATCTGTCGGTATTGAACTGTACTTGCAAGGTGGCCTTATCAGCCAAATGGAATGGTAAGTGCTCCATGGATCGAAGAAACTTGGTGGAAATATGCACTAGAGATTACATAAAATAACTGGAGTGGTAACATTAAGCCTGGACATATAATCTATTTTATATTTCGAGAGGTCAAGTCCTTGAAGAAAAGAGTTAACTCTGTGATCGCTTTCCAAATATTTTGTGGAAGAAGTTCACGAAATGCAACAAGTAGGATGAGTTGCATGAACACATGTCAATCGTGACTTTTCATCTCAAACATCTAGCTTCCTCATGTCCACACATCTTGTAGTAACGGAAAATCTTATAGCCCTAATTAGAGCCCAATTATGTCCTAATTAGGGGCTTAAAGGCATTGCATCCTTAGAATTGATAAATAAGTGCTTGATTAATTAGAAAGCGATAGAAATTCGATTAATTTCTAATCGAAGGAGTAGAATTCGAAGAAGTGGTAATTATTTAGAAATGAGTTTATTTAGGATAAAATGTGAAATATGTGGTTATTATCATGTGTGTTTGAATGAAATTTTATTAATTAGAAATTGTTTTAAAGAAAGTGTATTAATTATTATTGTTTATGTGAGATTTATTTATAAAATGAGATGAAATAATGTTTAAGCTATTAAATGGCTTAAATAATTTTATTTTATTTATATCTAGTGAGAAAGAAATTATTCTCTATAATTTTGAAATTTATGAATAAAGAGAATAATTATTTGATCATTTGTACAAGAAAATGATTAAAAGTATATTTATATGGTATGCAATCCAATAATGTATTTAATTATTTTGGATCTTTATATTAATGAGAAAATTGAGTTTTTGCTATCAAAGAATATTAATGTTCAACATTTATAATTTTAGAAAAATATTTTTACAATTTTCGAAAATTGTTGGAAAAGAAAAGAAAATGAATAATTAAATGAAATAAGCTATACATATATGAACCTTCTAGATTATTATTCATTATAAGATCATCCTCAAGCTCATTTTCTTCCCATTTTCGTGCACACACACTAGCACACACAAAAATTTTATTTTAATTTAATCCATGTTTTAAGGGTAGAATTGATGGAAAATCATTCCAAAGAAGGTAAACACCTCATTTAATCCAAGTTTTTATGGTTTAAATTGAAGAACATGATTTTCTCATGTAGGGTAATTTTTGAAAATTTCATGATGTGAATTAATGTTGATTTGTTTAATTTTGTTATGTTTATTGATTTAATTATGCTTATGATGCTTAAATAACCTAATATATGGTTTAAATTCTTTAAATTCATGAAGTTCACGAATTAAAGTAGCATGTATGAACCCTAATTTAATATGTGAATTATGTGTTATGATTTGATTAAATTGAGTTTAGATATGTGTAATTAAGTGGGAATAAACATGATTTGATAAAAGAAATTGGAAGAAACTGAAAGCATGTACAATTTCATAATTTTTAAAAATAAGGGCTTGGATGATATATGAGTTGTTGATTTTATTTGATATATTTGATATGATTTTTGAAATCTAGAGTATAAATAATGCTTAAGTTGAATTTATAAGATTTTATGGACTTGAAATAATAAATGTATACATAACCCTAATTTTCGAAAATTAAGGGGGTTGGATGAAGTTTGATTTCTTGATTTTATTTGATGTATTTGATATGATATTTGAGATCTATGATATAAATAATGCCTAAGATGAATTTATGAGATTTTATGGAATTGAAATGTGAAAGTTAGAAAATTAAAGTTTAGTGCTAAGTTGTGGGACTTATATAATGAACTTGATTAAGATGGAAATAGATCATGGATTGATGATTATTTATGATGGATGAGTGTATATATGAGTTTTTGGAATTAAATGGATTTTGTTTTCTAAAGTTCATGTAAGTGCTATGTATATGGTTGAAGGGCATTAGGCGATTATGGTGTTAATGAATGAATTTGAACTTGTTTTAAGTTGTTAAGTGTATATTGAGACATATGGTGATGATTTAGTGGAGTTTGGGATGAATTTGGTTGGTTTTGGTATTGAAATGGCGAGTCATTTTATAAATGTTACTCTACGAAATTTTGTTAGAATTAGTATATTAATAAGATGTTTTGATGATAGTTGAGCTTGTATAGAAGTTCGTTGGTGTTAGATGATGTCTCACGTGAATTTGACGTCGGACATAAGCTATCTCTTAAGGGGACGTTAGGTTTTTGGCTAAGATAAGTCACGTTCTTGTTTGGTTCTTGATAGGCTTTTATGCCGCTTATTGTCGATTAAAGGATCAAGAAGAAGAAGAAAGAAATGAAAGACAGAAGGTACAGTCCCGAGTAACTGTCGCCAGGTGGGTATAAGTATTTTCTATAATGATATGCTTATGCTTTTATATGTTTTCAAAATGAAATGAATTGTATTGTTTACAAAGTTTCAAAGTTAACTGACTTGCCTATTTTTTTTAGCATGACATGCATGATGCACTACCTATCCACGGAAGAAAAGAAAGAAAAAGAAAGAAAGAAAGAATTTATCGACGTCGTGTATGACCGTAGTTGGCAACCTTCGGGACCAACTCGGGTATGTTATGTTAAGATGTGTTTGAGGAGGAGGCTTACTCCTCGGATCAACACAAAGAAAGAAAGTCCGTGGATATAGGAAGGAAAAGAAAAGTTGCATGCAAACATATGATGTGCATATACATATGTTATGATGATATGAATATGAATGAACAGATTTGAGAAGTCTTATGCAGGTAATTTAAATAAAACCCCTGCATAAGTTTATTTTTATGGCAAGTCAAGTTTATAGCCCTAATGGTAAAGTTTTAAATGTTTTTGGCGTATACCCACTGAGTGCATTTTTGTACTCACGCCCTACATATATTTCTAAATATGCAGGTTGGGCTTGAGAGGATGCTGGAATCGAATGCTACACAAAGGAGCTTCTCTAAGTAATTTGATTCATGTTGATATTGATAAATTGTTGATGTTATTCATTTGATGTCAACCTATTTTTGTTGCCCAGAGAGATATGTCATCATATATATAATTCTCAACCACACTTCTGTTGCCGAACTTTGGTATTTATTTGCTTATGTGATCATGTTCAATGCTCCGTGAATAAGGATTTACTTGAAAGCTCAGAATTGATTTCATTAGATTCAATATCATGCTATTGAATTATTTGTTAAATCATGCTTTGAAACGTCAATTTTTTTTTTATATCCGTCCTTAACCATTGTTCTTCTTCATTCGATTCTTTCTCGTGGTTTGAGGACATAAAATTATCCTTTGTCACAATCCATTCTATTTCTGTGAACCCTAATTGTTTAATTCCTTCGGGATGAAAGTTGACATCTTATCTTTCCCTTGATGTACATTTGGTCATATTTGTTGATAATTTCCTTCTTAACCCCAAGTCACGGCCTAATTACCTGATTAAGTTGTTGGGTCGTGACACATCTACTCATAATAGACGCGCACTCTTCTGGCAATCTGAGACCCTTTATCCATTCACATGAAACTTTTTTTCACTATTGTCAAGCTTGTATGAAGCTTTTGGACACTTTCTTGAAGCCTCATGACACTTCAATTCAGGTCTTACATAATACTGGTTCAACTCTTCCCTATACTTGATTGTATCTTTAGTCTTCCATTTAACATTAAGCATTGTGTTGAACACGTTGTCAAACACATTCTTTTCAATGTGCATGATATCCAAATTATGTCGAATCTACAATTCTTTTCAATAGGGAAGATCTCAAAATATGCTTCTTTTCTTCCACCCAGTGACATAACAGTTAGAGATATACTTGTTTGTGTCATCGTAGTCCTCTGTTACTTTCATCAGACCCAAAGTTTCTATATGATTCAATATTTCTTCTTCTAACCTTACTTTCGGTGGACCATCTGTAATAATCTTATTCTTTCTGAATACCCTTTTGTTCTTTCGAAATGGATGATTAGCAGGTAAAAATTTGCGATGGTTGTCAAACCATGATTACTTTCCACTCTTCTCTAGAGTGAACACATCGGTGCTTTTCATACAATGTGGACAAGCCAATCTTCGATAATACTCCACCCGAACAACATAGAATATGTCGAAAAATCACTAATGGTCCAAATCAAAATTGCTCGCATGTGAATATTTTTCTTTAATGAGATATCATATATAGGCACACTATTTCCAGATGGGCGAACCTGGCTTTGAACTGGGGGCCAAGGCCCCCAACTTTTTGAAAAACTCTATATATATTTGATATGTAAAGATATCTTTAAAAGTTTGTTTAGTTTGATGGTTAGGATCCTCTGCATTTGTTTGAAGGTCGTGGGTTGAAACGACCTTGGCGTTCTCTTTCTTTTTGTTTCTTTCTTTCATTCTTTTGTTTTCTCTTTTTCCCTTTTTTATATTACGTAACACAGCGTTTTCCTTCTTTTTGTTTATTTCTTTCATTCTTTTGTTTTCCTCTTTCTTTCCTCTTTTTTTCTATTCGTAATTGGGGTTCCTTTCCTTTTCTTTTTCTTTTCTCTTCTCTCTTTTTTTTCCTCTCTTTCTTTTTTTCCTTCTTTTTTTTTTCTCTTCTATTTCTTTCTTTTTGGTTTGTGCCTTTTTTTCCATTCTCTATTTTATTTCTTCTCTTTATTTTGGGATTTTTTTTCTTTTTTCTTTCTTATATAATTTATTTTATGTTGATAAAATAAAATATGTATATAAATAATAACACTGTATATGTGAATTAACTCTTAGCTAAACATGTGTGCATTCTCTATAGATATTTAATATTTAATAACTAAATCTATTGTAGTCTAATAGGTTATGATTTTCATCTCTCATTTAGGAAATTTTGGTTCGATAGCTCTTAGCTACATATTTTCCTTTTTATTTTCCTATACTTATTTTCCTTTATCTTTCTTTCATTTTTCTTTTTTCTATAATTTGTTTTATATTGATAAAATAAAAGATATATGCAAATAATAAAGTTTTATATGTGAATTAATATTATCAATCAAATTTCTAAAAAGATTATAATAAACTCATTATATTATTATTATTATTTTATAATTTTATTTTAAAATTTTATTTTATTATCTTTTAAAATTATTATTAATTGGGCCCCCCAGGGAATATTTCCTGGCTCCGCCACTGCCTATTTCCCACAAGTTATTTACTTATGCTATTAATGGCTGCAGAAACACATGCAACTTTTCTGTTGGATTACGTAGCTCTGGCACTAAGATTGTTAGGAACATGAATTGCTCTTTGATACATAACCAAGGAGGCAAATTATGAGATGTAAGGATAACCGACCATAAAGACTATTGCATGCCTGATTGCCCTAATGGTTGAAAGCCATCCGTTGAGAAATCCAACCGCATGTTTCGACGTTCTAATGCGAAATCAAGGATGCACTGAATCGAGATGCTTCCATGCTGGAGGGTCTGCAAGATCACGCGTAACTCTATCGTCTGGTGAAATAGCATGCCAACATATTTATTCTACTGTAACTTTAGATGCATACAGTCTCTGCAGCCGAGAAGTCAGAGGAAAATAGTATATCTTCGCCACTGCTATATTTTTCTTCTTAGTGCCACAATTATTCCGATTATTATCTTTGAAGCGTGATGTATGGAAAAACTTACATCTATCTAATTCAATGTCATCACGTCAGTAATCCATATAATTATTTGGACAACTGTCTATCTTTTCATCATGTAGTTCGATGCCACTCAGCAATTTCTTCATACTATAGAAGTTATCAGGTAGTAAGTTATCTTCTGGAAAGCCCTCTTAAATTAATTCTGTGAGCTGATTGTAGTGCTTCTTTAACATGTGGCTCTCCGCCTTCAAACTCATTAGGCGTACCACAAATTACAATTGAGAATGATTATTGCAAACAAGCCACAACTGGCTATCAATAACATTCAACATATCATAAAGTCGTTGTGATCCAGGATTTGGAGACTCTTCATTGTCGTCATTGTTAAACTGATGAGCCGTAACATCCATGACCATTGTATGGTAGGTACTTGATGTTTGCTGCTCAATTTCTATATTTACGATTCTCGTAGCACATGCTGCTCTTTCTCCTTAAAATCTCCAAATGTGATAATTTCGAATGAGCCTCATTCTCGAAATGTGATATTGTACATCTATGTATAATTTATTATCACATTTCTTACATGGATACCTGATTTTATCCCCATCTATAAATGTTGGTTGACTGTTTGCAAATTAAGTGAAAGTTTCTGATTCATTCTTACAAGTCCTACTAATGAAATTACTACGTGTAATTGAAGGTAATGTTTGTATATCCACTCGTGATTCTGATTCATTCTTACAAGTCCTACTAATAAAAAAAATATATCATAATTATATTAATTTAAAAATTAAAAAAATCTATATCCTTACATAAGTATAATATGTAGTGTTTTATCCTCTATTCGATGTAGCACAAACATCTATACAGTACTAACACCTATATAGCACAATATTCATAAGATTAACACTACAAGAATTTCGATTATAGACCACGGGAATCCCCATTGTCTATTACGAAAACTCATTGTCTGTCGGTATAATCTATTAGGGACGGCTATAGACCACAGGAAAATACCCGTCGTCTATCACAACATAGACAACGGGATAATCCTCATGGTCTATCATGTTATAGGCGGCGGGGCCTTGTAATATACAATGGATATTCCTCGTTGTCTATAGCATCATAAACAACGTGAGTTTACCGTTGTACATGTTGTTATAACAACGGTGTTCTAACTTTATAAATGGTTAAACCCGTTGTCTATTGTGTTTTAGATCGGTAGGACATCCGTTGTCTATTGATTAGTCAACGAAATAAATTTATTTATTTATTTATTATATAATTCAAAATACTTGTTTACGCCATTAAAAACAATAATACAAAATAGATATAAAATATATATTATCTCATAAATAGAAATCAAGTCTGATATATAAGCGTTATATCTGAGAAAATCCTCAATCAACAATTGTAGCACAACAAATATTATCTACCTAGCTAATTAAATTCGTCCACAAAACATCAATTTCACCATCTTGAACCTTTCATTTCACCATCTCTGCTCCAACATCAATCATCTAACCGCCTCTCCATCTTCATCGATTTCTTTTTTTCGAGTAAAAGCCTTCGAAACTATTAAATAAACAAAATAGACATATTTCATTACTAAAAAATATTAAAGAATAAATATTTAGAAAATTTTGGATTAAATTATCACGTTATAATTACCAGAAAAGGAAATGCAATGATGTTATATGAACCATAATTATCAATAATATCTTTCATGTACCGCATGACATAGAATCTACATTGACTTCCATCAGGTTGTTGTTGACACTACATGAAATGCATAATTTAAGTTATCAACATTTGAAGGACAATACTTTTCATAATTATGACAAAATTTCATACCTTGATCATTTCCCACAAGAGATTATGTCTCCCTTTTTTATGCTCATATTGAACATTTTAGGGCCCTACAAATATATATTGTAGATTAAGATACATAACACATACAATAAGTAAAACTTTAATATAAACAAACTTATATTTCCATGATGCAATTCCACTCCTGAACATGATTCTCATCACTCAATGGAATGTGTTGGTGATTGTGGAGATGGTTTTCTTCTCTCTGCTCATGCGATATGCATACCCGGCTGAGCCTTACCGAACTGCATCAGTTTCTCAAACCACTAGCAACAAGAAAGACTGATCATAAATAAATCTCACCAAATTTTAACTTTCTTTTTGCATCTGTAACAGCATACTGTAGAATCATAGAGAGAAATATGGTAAGTGAAACTGCAACTCCGCCTGCACAAATTACCGCCTTTGTTTTAGACCCGACAGTTTATAATATGACAAGTCGGGAAAGGGAAGGAAGAGTGAGGATTAGACCCGACAGTTAATAATATAGTCCTCTTACACTAGAATATAATAATTTTACCTGACTACTAATCCTCTTACTCATTATTCTTTGGATGCAGCATCCTCTTTGCAGAGAATTTCCATAGAGAGTTATGAATACTACCTAATGTTGAGTATCTTAAACTAAAATAAACCCTCTAGGCTTACACGGTCTATAGAGTAGTGTTTCCGAAAATCCAAAGATTATACAAGGTTATAAGAAGTTATTACTATCAATCAGCAGCTACATTTAGCTGAAAGCACATCCAGATACAAATTTGATGATTAATACTCTAAAAAATTAGACTTCCTAAAATTTTATTCAGGGAAGAAAAGGATATAAAGTAAAAATAATCACATTCACAAACCTGTGACATAAATCGTGGAAGCATAGCCTTCAGTATCTGTTCTAGAACTTGCGAGCCGGTTGACTCAATGGATTGTGTTGGAATTGCACGAAATGCAAAAGGAATATCAATGCTGACTTGAACAAAAGAGCACCATGAACATCAAGCCACGTGAAAAAAGTTACCTCGCTGTACGCCTGTCTGTAATAATTGATGAGCTCCATTGAGGCATAATGTCATTACCTCAATGACTGCATCGGAAGTCAACTTCTGAACCGGTGAATCACTTCTCAGGCTATTACAAGATATCTTATTCTCCATTGAAGCTGCATGCCCATACCAAATCAGTGTCAAAGGACTCCTCAAAAGAATTATGCAGTAATATTCAGAACTGAAAGACACTAAACCAGTCAATTATGTCTTGTTTTAGAAACTTGAAGAAAGTATATATATTCATCTTTTAGTTTAAAAGGAAGAAAAAAGGGAGATGTGAAACACGGATCACTAATCATGTCATTCAACAACATAATTAATTGTTTCAAGTTCCATTACTAAAGACAGTAAATTTACAGCTTATACAGAACAAACAGTCAATCATTGAAGCATAGTAATGCTAGAGAAGGTGAAAACTTTGACATGAACACACTTATACTGAATATTGAATAGCTCTCCGGGTTTAATTTAGTGAGACTACTCAGAATAGAAAATGAATAGAGTAGGAAAAGTATGAAAGAAACAAAAACAGAGGAGCTGCCACCATAGGATAAGAGAATTTTTGTTGAAAAGGCAGATGATGAAATGAGCTCTCTTACTGCCAACTATTCTGACTACTTCATCTAACCCAAGAACCTGTTATGTAACTCCAGCATCTTGAGACTTATTGGGAAGATACATTTATCAGTGTACATGGTTAACACCGTGATTCGGAGATACACAAACCACCCAGGAAACCACTATTTTCCATTTTTCACAACAACAAAACTTCAATCAGTCAACCCAGTTATCTAATAGTATTTGATAGAAAGCTCACAGAAATATTTACTTAGCTCTAGGGTGCAGTTCTCACCAAGTAAATGTTGGGTCCTTTTCAATTATTAAGGTCTAAAAACATAAAAAATAAGCCAGACACTAAAAATATATATTCATCACACTTGTGCAATACAATGTAAAGAAAGATGCTAACCATCAAATTTGTCATTCTGAGCAACAATAATGGGCGAGCCCTCAAGCTGCAAAAATAAAATAATTTATCGGCACGAGTAAATACGCGAAGAGAGAGAGAGGGAGGGAGGGAGATCCCTATTACCTTACAAGACAAGAGATTAATGCAGCAACCATTAGGCTGCTCCTCCACTCTGACCAGCAAAATGGGGCAAACTTCGAAAGCGAAAAACTTGAATCTATACACATAACACCTGAACGTGTTGTCGTCCACTCGCTCTATTCTCTCCGCATCCAACACCGAGTACTGACTCGCCGGCAGGCTCATGTACTCAGCTGGACCAAAACATCAACAAAAATCAACAAACAGGATGCTGCATTATCACACACAACGTAAATCTAGAATACAATGACACAAACAACAGAATGAGGGCAGTATATATTACTGAGCGGGCGTTGGAGCTGGCGCACGGAGATGGATTCCGTTCTTCAGGCGATGAATCGAGCTTTGGGGGCGGAATCGTCGGAAAAGAAAAAGAGAAATTACCATACAGAGTGCAATTGAACTTAGTAGTTTCGACTTCCTCACTTCTGCGGGTCTGGCAAATTTGAAAAAGCGGCAAGCAGAAGAGAGGAAATTAGGGCAGATTTTCGGACTAAGTGGAGAGGGTGAAATTTTATGGCTGACAATGTGGATAATGAGGCGATAGACCACGCGGTTAATGACCTGTGGTATTTAATCAACACGAGAGGAAGGCGGCGTGGACTAAAGCCCGTTGTCTATGAAATTTTTAGCTAATAGACCACTCGAATGAACCCCGTGGTCTATAATATGAAAACCACGCTAATAGACCACGGATTTTGGCAGCCCGTCGTCTATAACCGATTGAAAAACGGTTATAGACCACGCGTTTCACCCTACACGTTGTGTATATCATAATAGACAACTTTAGTATTAATATATGTGGTCTATTACATGTGGTCTATATGCTAAATTCTTGTAGTGTAATGTCAATATCCACCAATAATAAACAGAATAATCTCAATGAAGATCAAAGATTTACAATCAACTAATAACAAAGTAAACATAATCTCAAGCATCCAACAACAATCTATACCTAATCTCAATCAACCAACTAGGGATGTCAATTGGTGGATTTTACCTGAACCGATCCGGAACCGTTCAAAACCCATTAAATTTTAAAGTAGTGATTTTGGTTACGGTTCTAGACCCACTTTAGATCCGAACCGTTTAGATCTATAGTTTGATGGTGCAGTGCAGTCCGTTCGAATCCGGTTCCTATTCGGTTCTAGAACTATAACCAATTCTTATTTATTGGTTTTGGTTCGAGTAAAACCCGCTATTGACAAGCCTAAGTTTAAGTAAGCTTGTCAATGAGCTAGTTCTATCCATACCGATCCGAAATCACTCATAGCCCATTAAATTATAAAGCAACACTTTCGGTTTCAATTTTGGTCCGGTTCTGGTTCCAGACTCGCCCATATTCGGACTGTTTAAGACTCATAGTTGATAGTCCGGGTCCAATCTAGATCCAATATCTAATGTGCCGGTTCCAGAACCAGAACCAGAACCATTACTTATTTATTGGTTTTGATCCGAATAAAACCCACCTACTAACATCCATATAACCAACAACAAACTAATTGATTTCTTTGCTTGATTCAAAATAATCTCAAAGTAAATATTACGATAATTTGCACTAACAACATATCAAACTATAATCTTGATTTCTTTTCAACCACAATATATATAATCACCACAACATATCACAACAATATACAATCAACATACATAATCTTGATTTAATTTCAATATCAACATATGAAGACAAATTTGAGACAAATTAACAATATATTACTATATTTTTACAAAAATTCAGTGAATTTGAAAACTAAATAAACCCTAACCTGGATGCATGATGAGAAATCGAGGACAGTGTTCACGGTGACAGTGGGCTCGATGGACGACGACGGCGGTGGACTGGATGATGACGGGAGACGACGACGGTTTGGACGGGACGTGAGCGGGGTGGGCATTCAACGGAGATGCGAGCTGTGTGGAGGGGAGTACGCATCGATGGTATGCGGCTGGTGGGATGGGGACTAGAGGTGGGGCAACAAGATGGGCGGACAAGCGGCACATAGATGGTGGTGGACGAGGGTTTGAGGTGGAGAATAAAAGAAACAGACGTGTGAATATCTATGTAATTAAGTCAGACTTACCGATGGATTATGTCGGTGACGTTACCAATAGGGAGCATCCATTGGTAAATATTTTCAATTGAGATATTTAATAATTAATTTAGAAAATTAAATTTATCGATGGCTGGCGCCCATCGGTAACTTTACCGTCAGACGTTTCCGTTAGTAACTCCATCGGTAAAGTTGCCACACAAATTTTGCACTCGTATCCATCAGTAAAACAACGGTATTATACTCTTGTGCAAATTCGTCGGTAATTGGCGAGGGTTTCGTATTCGTTGGTAATTTTACCTTTCTTTGCAGTGTAAAGTACAAGAATAAACAAAATGAACTTTATGTTTAGATGAAATATCAAATTCAAAGATCTGATTAGACATTATTACATAAGGAAATGAAATACAATAACATCTGTAATTGTAATGGGTGATTGCTTGCTCCAATGGAAGGTAGGGATGACGAGCAACATCAACCAGTTATCACTTATCACCATTATCAATTCTGTATTGGTTTTCTATTTACCTTAAAATTATATATTTGGCTTATGGCTTTCGACTCTAAATTATATTCGTTTGATAAAAAATGTCCCAAAATTTTATAAATATTTATTTAAATAATTATTTATCAAGTTTACACCAAAATATCTCATATCCATCTTTCGGCCCCCCTGAAATCTTAAAGTGGTTCGTCGGTTATCCGTAGAAAAAACTAAAAATAAAATAACAGGATACCACATACGAAAAGCCACATCAAGATTCCAAAACCAATGGAATTAACTAATTATCCGGTCCGAAATAGGACAAAAAATAAATAAAGATGTTGTGTAGCCAATAAGAAATTCATAACAAAGCGATATACATATTTGCAAGCCAAATAGGAAGGCATTAAAAAACTTCAATGTAGCCAAATATGAAAGCCAGATTTCTTCTCAACAAAAAAATGAAAGAAAGAACGAAATCCACAATTAAATGAAATTAGTGTTGAACCTAATAGGAAATCAATTGAGGTTCTAATGAAAATTATGAAATAAAAGTTCTAAGCCAAATATAGGAAACCGATAAACAAGATCTAGTTTAGATTGTCCATGCAGGTCTTATAATAAAATGAACACAAATACTCGACCATAGTTAAGGTCAGATTTTTTCACGGCAAAAACCCATTTGATTCAATTGGATCTATAAATATGTCATTGTATCATTTGTTGTGGATAAATATATCACTTGTGCTGAATAAATATATCCAACTCAGCTGAACATGCTCACTTGTATAACTGATTGTGTATAAATATATAACTTATTCTGAATAAATATATTACTTTCTCTGAATAAATGTCTCATTGTATCACTTGTTGTGAATAAACGGATCATTGACCACTTGTTGTGATTGCATGTATCATTTACGAATTAGCATATGACGTTAACGAGTCGATGTCGAAATTTGGATTGACCTACGAGATGACTCGTCCTTAGGTAAGGAGGTCCCACATGAGTGTGCCCCTAAAATAAATAGAAAACTGTATACTAACAAAACCAAGAAAAAAAACTTATCCTGACCATATAGGAGATTCATAATTAAAAAAAGAAAAAGAAAAGGCAAAACACATTTAGAGATCCTCGTATTTTGAGAAAATCCTTGAACATTTTTTTCGTTGTATTAATACCCTCTAATTCCTGTTTAACGGCTTGTCTAATACGTTAATTATATTCTACTTATCAATTGTATTATTAGAATAAATTCCTCATAATAATATGATAGAAAGGGGGAGAATTGGACGGTGAGCAGCTGATTCTGACGGTGACCTCGGCAGATAAATTCACTCCTCGAGAGACAAAAGCGTTGAGGTGTTGTGCATGCCGTCTTCTTTCTGTTTCTGTAGCCTGACATTAAATTTTATTTTGTTGCTAGCAAAAGCAAATAATTAAATGAGAGAGAGAGAATTAAGAATGCCTGACATCAAATTTTATTTAGATTTTTATTATTTCTAGTTTCAAGAGAATTAAATTAAAAAGGATCTAATATGAATCATACCAACTAGGGGCCTAATAAAACGAAAAAATTCTAGAAGGACGTTCGAAACGAAAAAACCAAAATAAAAAGGATCTCTACATATATTTAGCCCAGAAATAATATATTACAAGAATAGCATGCCAAATAGGAAAGCAATAAAAATCTTACTGTATGTTATGAAATAGAATATAATAAATACCACTCAAAATTAGAACGCAGCAGAACTCAAGTGTAGAGGAGCAGAAAACAGCAGATTTAAAACCAAAAAATAGCAAAACGCTCAATAAATATTAGAATTATAATGAAAAATAACTTCATTTATCTCCAATTTGAACTAAATAGACACTATTCACTGGATAATACAGAAATTTATCTACTTTTTATCTGGTTCTGGTTATTTCTGCATTTGAAGTATTTTTCATTATTTTGTAGAGGAACAGAAAACAGTAGATTTAAAATTATAAACAAAAATGGCCCATGCAGGTCTCGAACCTGCGACCTTCGCGTTATTAGCACGACGCTCTAACCAACTGAGCTAATAGGCCATTCGTGATAACTTAATCATTTGTAATTAATAGTACAAAATGCTACCGATAAATCTAAGCAAAATAAATTATTTTCTCCAAATATCATTTGCCGATATTAGTTTGCTTTTGCACATGACTCATGAGTTGTTAGCTTTTGACAGCCTTTTGATGTATATAAATTTAATGAAATCTCATTTCGGAATCCTTTTATAACCATCATTAGAAATGAATGAACTTTCTAAGGTTTTATGATTTTACATACGAAATATTGATTTCTTATATTTTATTTCGTGAATCACATAACATAATAATCTTGAACAAGAATTCTTGACCCTTAGCTCTACACAAATACTTTATTGATATAAGACAAATTATGAAGAAAGTAACTATCCTAACAGTAGAAGAGAAACAATAGCTCATTTGTCTACAAAGATTCTTAAGTTCCTGTTGAAGCTAGATTAATGTGCTTTGTCAAATGACACAATTAGATATTCAATGTATTTGCTATAGTCTGCTTCTTAATTAGAATGTATACATAGCATCTTCGCCCATGCACAAGAAATAGAGATTATATTGTCTTATGAATTTTGGTATACGGTACTATACTAATATATATAACTCAATATTACTTTTAATGGTTATTAGCAAGATAATCATTACTTTTGGACCAATTTTGATTTTTCTCACGAATTTTAAAAATTGTCACAAAACACACAAATTTAATGACTTTAGTGTTTTTACCATGATTTCAAATTCAAGTCAAATTAGATCTGACTTGGCATCTTAGAAATTTACTATAGACTAAGCGGTTATAAGCGAAATCGTAGAGAGATGACATAAAACATCTTCGTTCCATCAAAATAGATCAGATTTTTTTTATTTATAGGATTCATCGCGTTAACCCTCATTACAAAAATCAAGTCTTCTCGTTTTTTTCATCGTCTAGTTCTAGTTATGATCAAAACAATCGATATCCTCTCTCTACGATGTTGTTTATATCATTGATCGTTTTGTCTATGTTAAATTTTTGAGATGCCAAGTCAGATCTAATTTGGCTTAAATTTGAAATCGTGGTAAAATCATTAAAGTCATTAAGTTTGTGTATTTTGTGACAATTTTTAAAGTTCGTCGGAAAAACCAAAATTGGCCCAAAGTTAGTATATTTAGTGCCAATCACCCTACTTTTAAATATAAATAGTAACACTTGAAGTGTTGATATTGTCTAAAAAGACCACAATATTTAATTAGGTCATTTTGCAATTATAACATCAGTTTCCCTTCATTTAAATGAATGAAAATACCGTTTTTATGATTTTGCAATACTATAATACAGCCAATTTCTTTTTTTCCAACGAATTTAATCGTGTTTGACGAAAATTCCACATGAACACAGTCAAGACAATGTGATTTATTATTCGTGTAAGGTTAAAGAACGTAATTTATTATGGAATTTAAAATATTCTTATATTAGTTATTGACCTTGTTTCCATCTAATATCGTTCTCCATCTCCAATGGGGTAAATTGTACATGGTTACACGTGTGAAGTGTACACGTAAAAATATTCAATGAAATTATTTACATTTTTTGTTATAATTTGTTTTGTGTTGGTATTGTAATTGCAAAATTACTAAAAGTCAGTTTTAATTGAGACGATTAAAGCCCATAATATAATTGCAGAATCGTCTATATATATATATATATATATATATATTGCTGTTTGTGATACTTTATATTTGAGATAAGATAAGAATCTTAGATATATAAAATTCTTATGGTTTGTGGAAGGTTTTATCTAATTCTTATGTAAACTTATTATTTATTTCAGGTGAATTACTTTTATATGTGATGTTGGTACAATTATGTTAGAAATAGGATAAGTGGGTTTAAGTATTGGGTCTTGCTAGAATGTGTTGTTAGCTCAATTCATTTAGGACTTAATTCCGTACGTGCCTTACCTCAAATCGACCCACCGTTACAAGTTTTTTGAAGTGCAAAACAACTTTTAAACATAGGCATACTCTTTTATCAATCTTAATTCGAAATGATTTTTTAAATTTTTTATTATCATTCTTGCAAATCTCAGCCTACGTTCAGAAAGTTGGATTTGGTATAATTGAAAAAGTATAAATTAGTATCCAGTCCAATTTGGATTCTTTCTTACTACTCCTAAAATTAGAAAAATAATTATAAATGCAAATAATGAAATTCTCTAACTACGTACTTCCAATGATAGATTTTTTCATACTTAAGAAGTTAAAAATCAACTTCTTTAGCAGTGAAATGAAGTTGATATGGCAAAAAGTTGAGAGTCAACTCCTCCAATGATAGCTTTTTTCTTTTAAAAAGTTGGAGAAATCAACTTTTTATCATTACAGATGTGCTTACTTGGCATTTTCTACAAAGCTTACTTCTGAAGATAAAAGCTAGTTTTTGCTTTTTTTCGGATCCCACAATAGTCTTTCTTCCTTTTTATCATTTTCCGGGATCCCACAACTATCTTATAGATATAATTATATGTATATTATAGTGAGACTCATATAAAAATGGGTATTGTAGGTATATAATTAAAATAATATAAAAAAAGTAAATAATTTTTTAAAAACTGATGTGACATCAAAAAGCTAAAAGTTAAATTCATCATTGTAAGCTATCTTGCCAACTAAGAGAGATAAGGTAAAACAACATTTTAGGAAAAAAAATGATTTGGTCTGTTTCATAGTACTCTGGTCTGTACTAGTACTTTGACCTAGGGATATCAACGGACGGGCTTTACCCGAACCAGAACTAATAAATTAGTATTGGTTCTGGTTCTGGAACCGACCCAATAAATATCAGATCCGGATCGGATCCGTACCATCAAGTTATGGATTCGGATCGGGTATTACCCATTGCTAATTGGTTACCCGTTGGGCCACTATACCCAAATCCCAAAATTTTCAATTTCATATTTCAAATTTCAACAAAGGAAAAATCTTTATTGGACTAAAATATAAAATATATTATAAATAAATATAAACGTATTTTGAACATAGTCGTATTTTGATTTTTGAAAAATTAACGTATTTTCGTCTCCGTATCGTATCGTATTTCGTCCCCAACTTCAATAGTTTCTACTTGTGTTTCGACAAGTTTTGATTCCAGCATCGGTTGATTCCAACATCGTATTTTGATTCCAGCATCGGTTGATATGACAAGTTTTTCAAGATTCTTTGGATTTCTGAATAGTTTCTACTTGTGTTTCGAGGCATGCAAGACATTCAGCTCTGTTTTGCCCATCGATTTCCATGTTTCCTTCTTTATTGCACCGGTTTCTACCAAGTATTTTACAATCTGAGATTTTGATCAATATATATACCTTCATAAGGTGGGAGGGAAATTCTAGGTAGATGAAATAGTTTTATCACGTAGTCTCAAATTGATGAAGAAAACAAACAAAAGATCGAGTTAGTCTCACCTCAAAGTTATTGGATATAACCGCCAAATGCAGTATTATTTCCTCGTCATCATCCTTTGCTCCCCCAACTTCTCCCAACATGTCCACCAAAACCATCAATGTCCAAACCTGAAGTGAAACACGGTCTCTCCGCGACACACTTCTCTGCTATTGGTTAAAAGGGTTTAGAAAGTGGAAGAGAGAAGGTGCAAGTCAACAACAACTATGGGAAAAGAGAAACATTGAATGACGTATTCATATACATCTTCAATCAAGTAAGTGGTTAGCTGTAGATACAGATATATAGTGTGTGTGTATATATATATAAATAGAGTGAGAGAGAAAGAGAAAGATGCATGGTTTTCTGTACATGCATATCCATATATGAAGAATTGCAGGTATATAAATTCATGTATTGTTGCAGGTGTAATGGCAGGCAAGAGCAGTGAAAATGATGAGAAGTGCCTTGAAGACCAACTGGGAGATGCCAAGATAGTCAGAGACACAATTGAAGCAACTGCAAAAAAAAAAAAATGATCGGGTCAGACCCGGAACCGGACCAAAAGGGTCGGATCTGGACCGGTCCGGGTCCAAGCGGGTCTAGAACCGAAACCAGAACCGGAACCGTCACTTTAAAATTTAATGGGCTTTGAACGGTTCCGGATCGATCCGGGTAAAGCCCATCCATTGACATCCCTACTTAGACCCATTGTTGTTTTCTTTTCCTTCAATAAAACATGGACTCTATGATTGTTTGTAATTACCAAATTATACATATTTGTCATCTGTTTTTGTGACATGTTTTTTTGGTTTAATAATTCTAATGTAACAATTGTAGCATTATTTACCAATTTTGTTTTTAATTGACCAATTTTTCTTAGGAATTGTGGGTTGTCTTCACTTTCCCACATGGTAGTAGTTATATGGTTAAGATTAAGATGTCTCTTCTAACAAATATGATGAACATTAAATTACAGCTTGGGCTTACAATTAGGAGCAGCTCAGTTATGGGTTAACTCGTTTATTTTTTCTGTGATTGTAACTGATTCCGCTAATTTAAAAACTGTCACGACTATTGTAGGACGTGTTGTTGATTTAAGGTTTTGCGTATACATTTATACTCAAAATTTGAGTTTAATCTAATAATATGACTTTATAATATTTTTTAATCTCTTAATACATTATTCAAGCCCAATAAATTAAATTAGTGCCACATATAGCTCGAAAGTTATTATTGGCTTCGAAAATGCGCATTTAATAACCAGAAATGAGATGTGACTGCCAATGTGGATGAAACGATGTCATTTCATATTTGAGGTTAACACACGAGTTTAGCCTAATGACTTTGTGAAGCTTTAGTTAGATAAAATATAAAAATGTATTAATGACTTATTGTGTTTTACACGCATTAAAGAAAATGAAATGTAATTGCCTAAAATAAATATTATGCAATTTTATCCCAATAAATTTTAATAAATTTCTTTTATCGGACTAAAATTATCACAAAGTCATATTATCGGGCTAAATTTATGTATTCACCTCAAGAGCAAAATGAGCGTCATTTTATCCGAGTTGGCGATTGCATGTCATCTTCGATTGTCAACTATGCTTTCCGACATGGAAAATCACTTATGGAAATTAATAGACTTAAATTTAGCTTATTAGGTTTGAATATTGTATTAATAATTTTTTATACTAAAATGTCATGAAATCATATTATAAGACTAAACTAATGTATTTTCCTTAAAAAGAGTATGCGTGAGTTGTAACCTTTTATACATATTCTTACTTTAAAACAAAATAAAAATTGACGGAATTAATAAGATAAAACACAATTCTCCCTTTCAAGTGATGAAAATTGATGAGCGCATTAAGTTGGATTTGACCGTGCGTATTTGTTTGATTTCATTTTATGCTTATTCTAGGTTTTATTTTGCATGTTGTTTCCAGTTATTTGTCTTATTTATACCGTTGTTTTGATTAGAATTTTTCGTTTCGGACTTATTTAGTTTGTTTCGATATTTTGTACGAAAACGGTATTAAATAGGATGAAAGGGATCTGCCAAGAGTTATCATATATTGAAGAGCGTCTTGATAGGAGTCCGTAGGCGTAAACAGATCGTAATTCGGAGTTCAGACGAGGGAGAACGGAACACGTTGTCAAAGTCGCTCACGTGCACCCGCCGACTCCGTGCCCCGTCCCACCGTGCAACGCCGCCCGCACCCGCACGCCTGGCGAGTGCCCGCTCGCCCGCGCGCCGTGCGCCCACGTGCCCCACGCAGCGACCGCTGCGACCGCGCGCGCTCACCATCGCGCCGGCTCACCGCTGCACGCGTTCACCATCGCGCGCCGCTCACGCTGCTGCGCGCGTTCACCATCGAGTGCCGCTCGCGCGCGCTTCGCTCGCTCATCGTTCAAGCTCGCGCGCGCCCGCGCGCCCGCCCACCTCCTTTGCGTGCCCGCTCGCCCGAGCCGGTAGCTCGCTTACGAGACGAAGCTCCACCAACGAGCGCTCACTTTAGAACAGAAGTCCCCGCTCCGCGCTCGCTCAGCGTGCAACCGGCGCTCACTCACTTTATATATATATATATACGCGTAACGCTGAGTTAGGGCATGGAGTTCATTATTTTCTGCGCAGCCGCTGTTCTTCAGTTCATTTTCCGGGAGCTTTCTTTTCAGGCAACAACAGAGATAGATACAAAAAATTAGAGTATTAATTCTTGTTGTTTATTCATTCGATTTACTTTTTATTGCTTTGTGATTTCTGTTGGATTCAATTACATAGTATTATTGCTTTGTGAATTCTGTTGGATTCAATTACATAGTAGATATTGGATTGTTGGTTTTTCCATTGATTCGATTTCTTCTGGCATTTGATAAATTTACATTCTATTGAATTGATATTGGAATTTAGTAGTATGTTGAATCTTTCTCCGATGAATTTTATTGCTTTCTGTTTGAAGTTTTAGTTTAGTTTGTTCTACGCTTTAGTTTCATGCATTCGTGTTTTTCATAGGTTCTCAACTAGGGATTGACAACTCCTAGTTAGGTTGCTTTCATTTATATTTTATTTTTCACATTTCAATTTCCGTTTGTTTCAAAATCCTCGTTGGTATTAGAGTATTTAGAATTTACCGTTTTTATATGCAACATGAACAATAAGCCCTGTTAAGTTTTCCTTGAGAGACTACTTGGGTTATCTTTCCATCTACAATCACCTTATTCGATTATGAGTCAATTAAGAGAGTACTTTTAGTTGAAACAAATTTTGGCGCCGTTGTCGGGGAAAACTTTATACGTATTGTTTGTGTTGATTATTTTCTGTGTTTCTTTTCGTTTTTATTCTGTTATTCTCCAGTTGCATGTGATCTGTTATTGTTTGAGTTTTGTGTATGCTAGGTCGCCGCTGTCTCAATAGACCGCTTGCTACCCCATTGGACACCACTCGAAGGTCTAAAAGATCGTTTCTTCTGAAACTGGAGAAGTTTTGTGCCACTACTGTGAGTGGTGAACAGTCTGTGTTGTTAACTTGAGATCATCCATCTGTTGAGAATACACCCCCACTGAGAGAGATGGGTGAAAATGCACGAGCACTGCGTGATTTCTACAGACCTGTGATTGAGGCCGCTACCTCCCCAATAGTTCTTGGACCGACAACCCTTGATTATGAGCTGAAGCCAAATCATTTTTCGCTCATGCCTACTTTTCATGAGCTTGCTAGTGAGGATGCCTTGGGATTCATCAGGAAATTTTGTTCCGTGTTGCAGTCCTTCCGTTGGGAGGACTAAATGAAGATCAGTTGAAGATGTGTTGTTTCCCCTATACCCTGAAGGACAGGGCAAAGTCGTGATTTCTGGCACTTTCCGCCAACTCTCTGCAGAATTGGAATGTCGTGGTAGATAAGTTTATGACTAATTACTACCCAAATAAAAAGGAGGTCACAGATCATGACCTTTAATCCGACGTCCGACGAGCCATTCCATGAAGCTTGGGAAACTTATTGCAGAAGTGCCCTCACCATGCCTTGCCAGATGAAATTCTCTATCAGTTCTTCTATGACGGATTGACTCTGAGTTTTCAGCACATGGTGGACAATGCTGCAGGTGGAGATATTGGTTCTCGAACGGCAGCATATATTGTTGACATTTTTGAAGCTATGGCTGCTACTTCACGTGAAGTCGATCGAGGTGGAAGAGCAAGCACATGCCGTCACTCCTTCTTTCGACATGAATAAACAAGTGGCTGAATTGATGAGGGAGGTGCCAGAGCTGAAGATGAGAAAACCAGATCCACCAGCCCAGCACGAGGAATTCCTGGAACCTTGTGGTATCTGCAATGAACCCGGACATAATGTTGATACGTACCCCAGGATGGGAGAGCTTACATTCAAAGACGAAGCCGAAGTTTATGCGATGCAAGGATTCCAACCCCGACAACAGTTCGAGTCTAATCAGCAATAGTTTGGCTCGAGGTGAAGGAATCAACCTAACGTGGGATGGAGGAATCAGAGTCAATGTCAGAATTCAAATCAGCATTCAAATCAGAATGCTTATTCTAGGTTTTATTTTGCATGTTGTTTCCAGTTATTTATCTTATTTATACCGTTGTTTTGATTAGAATTTTTCGTTTCGGACTTATTTAGTTTGTTTTGATATTTGTACGAAAATGGTATTAAATAGGATGAAAGGGATTTTCCAAGAGTTATCATATATTGAAGAGCGTCTTGATAGGAGTCCTTAGGCGCAAACGGATCGTAATTCGGAGTTCAGACGAGGGAGAACGGAACACGTTGTCAAAGTCGCTCACGTGCACCCGCCGACCATCGTGCCCCGTCCCACCGCGCAACGCCGCCCGCGCCCGCACGCCTGGCGAGTGCCCGCTCGTCCACAGCGCCCGTACGCACCCACGAGCGCCCGCTCACCTGCAATGCCCGTCCGCGACCTGTACGAGCGTTCACCATCGCGCGCTGGCTCACCGCTGTGCGTCGCGTTCACCATCGCGGGCCGGCTCACTGCTGCGCATGCGTTCACCATCGAGCGCTCGCTCGCTCGCTCATCGTTCAAGCTCGCGCGCGCCCGCGCGCCCACCCACCTCCTTTGCGTGCCCGCTCACTTCGAGCCAGTGCTCACTTCTGAGACAGAAGCTCTCCACCAACGAGTGCTCGTTCCCAGCGAGCGCTCACTTTGGAACAGAAGTCCCGATCCGCGCTCGCTCAGCGTGCAACCGGCGCTCACTCACTTTATATATATATATATATATATATATATATGTACAACGCTGAGTTAGGCCATGGAGTTCATTATTTTCTACGTAGCCGCTGTTCTTCAGTTCATTTTCTGGGAGCTTTTTTTTCAGGCGACAACAGAGATAGATACAAAAAATTAGAGTATTAATTCTTGTTGTTTATTCTTTCGATTTACTTTTTCTTGCTTTGTGATTTCTGTTGGATTCAGTTACATAGTAGATATTGGATTGTTGGTTTTTCCATTGATTCGATTTCTTCTGGCATTTGATAAATTTACATTCTATGCATTTGATATTGGAATTTAGTAGTATGTTGAATCTTTCTCCGAAATTTTATTGCTTTCTGTTTGAAGATTTAGTTTAGTTTGTTCTACGCTTTAGCTTCATGCATTCGTGTTTTTCAAAGGTTCTCAACTAGGGATTGACAACTCCTAGTTAGGTTGCTTTCATTTATATTTTATTTTTTGCATTTCAATTTCCGTTTGTTTCAAAATCCCCGTTGGTATTAGATTATTTAGAATTTACCGTTTTATATGCAACATGAACAATAAGCCCTGTTAAGTTTTCCTTGAGAGACGACTTGGGTTATCTTTCCATCTACAATCACCTTATTCGATTATGAGTCAATTAAGAGAGTACTTTTAGTTAAAACAAATTTTGGCGCCGTTGTCGGGGAAAACTTTATACGTATTGTTTGTGTTGATTATTTTCTGTGTTTCTTTTCGTTTTTATTCTGTTATTCTCCAGTTGCATGTGATCTGTTTTGTTTGAGTTTTGTGTATGCTAGGTCGCCGCTGTCTCAATAGACCGCTTGCTACCCCATTGGATATCACTCGAAGGTCTAAAAGATCGTTTCTTCCGAAACTGGAGAAGTTTTGTGCCACTACTATGAGTGGTGAACATTCTGTGTTGTTAACCTGAGATCATCCATCTGTTGAGAATACACCCCCACTGAGAGAGATGGGTGAAAATGCACGAGCACTGCATGATTTCTACAGACCTGTGATTGGGGCCGCTACCTCCCCAATAGTTCTTGGACCGACAACCCTTGACTATGAGCTGAAGCCAAATCATTTTTCGCTCATGCCTACTTTTCATGGGCTTGCTAGTGAGGATGCCTTGGGATTCATCAGGAAATTTTGTTCCGTGTTGCAGTCCTTCTCGTTGGGAGGACTAAATGAAGACCAGCTGAAGATGTGTTGTTTCCCCTATACCCTGAAGGATAGGGCAAAGTCGTGATTTCTGGCACTTTCCGCCAACTCTCTGCAGAATTGGAATGTCGTGGTAGATAAATTTATGACTAAATACTACCCAAATAAAAAGAGTCAGGAGTTGAGTTCACAGATCATGACCTTTAATCAGACGTCCGGCGAGCCTTTCCATGAAGCTTGGGAACAGTTCAAGGACTTATTGCAGAAGTGCCCTCACCATGCCTTGCCAGATGAAAGTCTCTATCAGTTCATCTATGACGGATTGACTCAGAGTTTTTAGTACATGGTGGACAATTCTGCAGGTGGAGATATTGGTTCTCGAACGGCAGCATATATTGTTGATATTTTTGAAGCTATGGCTGCTACTTCACAACAGAAGTCCAGTCGAGGTGGAAGAGTCAAAGCACATGCCGTCACTCCTTCTTTCGACATGAATAAACAAGTGGCTGAATTGATCAGGGAGGTGCCAGAGCTGATGATGAGAAAACCAGATCCACTAGCCCAGCAGGAGGAAATCATGGAACCTTGTGGTATCTGCAATGAACCCGGACATAATGTTGATACGTACCCCAGGATGGGAGAGCTTACATTCGAAGACGAAGCCGAAGCTTATGCGATGCAAGGATTCCAACCCCGACAACAGTTTGAGTCTAATCAGCAACAGTTTGGCTCGGGGTGAAGGAATCAACCTAACGTGGGATGGAGGAATCAGAGTCAATGGCAGAATTCAAATCAGAATGCCCCATACCGAAGACCTCCCACCCAGCGGTGGCACTATCCATGCAGCAGCAGAGCCCCACAGCGGCGGTTCTCGCGGCGGTTCCCGGCAACAACAATGTCGGCACCTCCACCACCACCTCAGAGGCCAGCTTTGGATGATATGTTCGCCCAAAGAATGTATGCTCAAGACTCAACAATCAAGCGTTTAGAGACGCAAATGAGACATATTGCTAGTAAGCTGAATGAGCTATTGCAGCAAGGAGCAGTGGGGAAACTTCCTAGCCAACCCCATCAGGCTCAGGCGGTCACTGTTTTAAGGAGTGGTCGGGTGATTGAGAATAAGGTGGGAGAGAAATCAGAGAAGCAGATGAAATCTCAAGGGGTGAAAAATGAGAAAGAGAACGAGGTCAAATTGCATAAGGCAGTAAAGCCTTATACTCCACCGATACCCTTCCCACACCGGCTGAAAAACAAAAAATAGGAGCAGCAATTCAACAAGTTTTACAAACTCCTGTCCAAGGTGAATGTTAATTTCCCTCTGTTGGACGTGATCAGAAATGTGCCGACCTACGTCATGTTTTTCAAGGAGCTGGCCTCAAAGAAAAGAAGGTTTGGAAAGTACGAGAAAGTCGTGGTCTCCGAGGCAGCTAATTCCATCCTGCAGCACCAGTTGCCTCCCAAGCTCCGGGATCCAGGTAGTTTTATTATTAAAATTGCTTTAGGTAATGGTAAGGAAGTTTCTGGCATGCTTGATTTGGGGGCCGAGATTAATCTTATGCCTTATTTAATTTTCAAACAATTAGAATTAGGTGAACTTAAACCCACTCGGATGTGTCTTCAATTAGCCGATAGGTCCGTCAGATATCCAAAGGGTATTTGTAATATCCTGAAGTTTTAAAGCTTAATTACGATAATAAAAATCGTTAATTAAGGTTTTATTTCAATAAATCGAAATAATAACTTATCGAATATTGATTTCGACTACCCATGATACGAGTATTCTTATATCATATTCACTAATGATTAGTGAATTAAGGAATATAGTTTATATTGTTCCTTCGAAAGTATTATTCTAACGTCGATTAAATGTCGATAGTTAGTCTTACATTATTTTCTAAGTGACGAAGCTTAGAATTAAATTTCCTTATTAACGAAATGAATGAATAGAGTGAATATGACTTTATTATGAACATTTTAGAGATGATTCGATTATTAACGTTTTGAGACGTATTGAACGTCAACGTTTAGAGACGATTCGAAAACTAAGTCTAACGATTGAGGAATTATACTATTTAAATTCCTATGATTATTTTATGTAATAAGAGCATTATTTATCATTAAAATAATTCTAAATAATTAAGGAATAAAGATTGAATAAAGTGAGCTAATTTTCGAAATTAGGGTTTCGAAAATTAGGATTGTGACATAGAATTGTTCTAACTATTTTTCTATGATATAATTTATCATCTAAGACTTATAATATGCCACATAGCTATATATTAGCTATATGTAGCAAGAAAATAAAATATATGGCATTATTGCTCTATAAGTTTCGAACATATGGTTTCATAGTGTGAAATGAATTAAATTGCTATCAAGTTGATGATGTTATGTAATAATTATGTTCATAAGATATTTTTATGGATAAGCTAAGGTGTAATATCAAGTTGTGCAAGTGGGAGGAATTCTATCCCTAAAGTGCCGAAATTGTTGAAAAATTTAGGAAGAAAAATGATAAAATTCAAGGCTATGATTATGAGAGTGATGTCTATGATAGTGATACATTGATTCTTGTATCTTAGTGTAAACAAATGGAATTTATCTCTTATTTCATGTAGTGACCGAAAATTGTAAGAAAAGAAAGTGTGTGAACAAGTGTGAATACAATTAAAAATCAAGTGTATATTTTTGACTTTTCAAAGGTTGATTCTTCCTAAAGTATAAACATTGAATTATGCTTGATAATGACACATATGAATCATGAAATATAGTATAAGACAAAAGGAATTTTTTCTCTTCCATTTCTATGTGATTGCCGATATGTATATATGAATTAAGTTAAGGGATTTTCTTAATTCTTTGATAATTATGAGAATAAAATGGATATGTATTGATTATAAGAGAAGATGATGTATTGAAGCATGAAAAAAATATAAATTTTATCCTACACTATTGAGAAGGCCGAAACTTACACATATGTGTACAATAATTTGAAATTTCATTAATTCATGATAATGATAGTTGATCTTTGAAATTATCATATATTTAATTCTTATATGATATAATATGATATTAAATGAGGTGAATTATTAAATAAACAAGTGGGAGACATTTTATGTTGTAAGGGCCGAAACATACATGGAAAAATAGAATTAATTGTACAACTTGTTGAAAGAGATGTGCAAGTGTATTAATTAAGTGATAATGTGTAATAATAGAGTGTGATGTAATGAAATAAAAATTTGTCCTATTTGAGCTCAAGTGGACCGAAAATGAGAGGTTAATGTGCAAAAATTTCTATAATTTTATGTGAGACATTTTTGATATTTTTGTGTGCAAGTGGATTAACTTTATTAAGTGATAAGATCAAACTTTCTCTCTCATTTTGCTCCTAAAATAACCGAGAGGCTTTGAGGAAAATAAGTGAGAGCTTTTCAAATTTCTTTCTCAAATCCTAATTAGAAAACGTTTGCCGTTGAAAATCGACACCGATTAAAAGGTTAGAAATCATACGAGCTTTCTATACATGCTTAAATTTTCGAAATCCATCCATTAGATCTCATGTTAAGCACTATGTTATTTATGTTGAAAAATTCAAAAATGTTGTTATAATGTTAGGATGTTTATTAAATATGTTTATATGATGATTATGAACATATATTATGAATTTAGTACAAAGTGAGCATGTATAAAAAATTAATGAAAGGACCGAAAGTTTATGATGTTCATATGTTGATGAGAATGATTTTTAATTGTTGATTTGAGCATGGATTGATGATCTATGGTAATAAATAAGCTTGTATGATTTTATGTAGAATTTTTGGAAAACATTAGTATATATTTTTGAAAATACCAAAAATTATAGAAAAATATTATGTAGATATATGATCCATGTTTAAATGATATTATAGCATATTAGTGATTTAGATTCATAATATAGTGTTGGATGAATTTATTGGAATTTTAGAAAATTATTTTGTCCTAAGTCAACTTTCGAAAATTTTAGGGTTCTAGGACATATTGAAGTATGAATGGTGTTTGATGAAAATTATGTTATAGTGATGATATATGATGATGATTATGTGTTGTGTGAATTAATTGGAATTTTTGAAAAATGTTTGGTATGTTTTTAAAAAATACCAAAAACCATATAGTATAATAATGTGATGTACAATTTTTCTATGATCAATGTTATTACATATTATTGATCCTATGTTGATATAGTATGTTATGTGAATTTATAAGAATTTTTGGAAAAGTTTTGATATATATATATATATATATATATATATATATATAAGGACGAAACCTTATATTATAAGGTTTGAAAGTTTTAAAAAATTTATCATGTATAATCACATATTATGTTCTAAAAATATGTTTTAGACATGCTATGAATTTATGTGATTTTTTAAAATAAGGTATACTATGTTTATGTCGAAACGTTACGTTAGGTAACGCATGTTGTAAGAAATGATATGTATTGTACGAGTTAGGTCACACTTAGGAATAAATTCGAGTATGATTGTTCACTAACGTGAAAAATCGAAATTAATGAGATTATGATTAGAAATCGATTGAGATTTATATGTAAATTGATGAACATATATGTGAATAATTCGAATTATATGTTAGTAAAAGTCAAAATTGTTGACTAAAGTCTAAACGTATGAAATACGTTAATACGTGAACAATGTTATGTTGTACGTCTTTTAGGAATATGGTATACGTCTAATAAATATACTAATATGTGTAAGACGTATTAGAAATAGAAGAATATCTCTTTTATAAGAGACGATTCATAATTGAAATTATTTTATCAAAAGACGTTAGTATAAGTTCGACGTTTGACCTAAATGATTAATATAAGGTCATAAATCATATTTCATCTCTATCGAAGTACGAAAAGTTATAAGTTAAGATGTTCGATGAAAAGACGTACTAAGTTGATTAGAAGATGCGAAGTATTATTTTAGAAGGTTATCAAAGTTTATTAGACTTTGAGACTTTGACGTTCCTGGAAAACGTGACCGACATACTAAATTAGTCTCTTACGTAAAGGTGGGACACGACGTGATCGTTGAAGTTAAAGAAAGTTAATTAAGAAGCATACGTACCGGTGGGCTTTTCTCTTCGAAAATGACAAATTCTTTATTTATGATGCTTTCTTCGAAATGAAAAGTATTTATTTATAATGTTTATTTCAAGAAATGATGATGAAATGTTTACTTAATTACCTGCCCAAATATTTATGTTTTATGTATGGATCATATCCATGAATGAATGATGAATGTTGTTGGTTCGCTACCAACTTATGAATGAAAATCGAATTCGGATCATGTGCTAGAAGGAAAATTCCTAGCCTGGATTAATGTGTACACTTAAAGGTGACTGGGGTCCGTAAGGACAATGCGCGGCCGGTCACAGCGACGTAGAAGGAGGCCTCCTTCTACGGCGTTAATGATGATGTTATATGAGAAAGGAAAGGATATGGATCATACATACAAGGAAAAATGTCTGGCCATGCGATGTTTTGAGAATGATGAAATGTTTTAGTAAGCACAAGGCATTTTCAAAAAAAAACCTTGTGTGTTACTGTGATGGGACAATGTAATTTAAAGATGATAAAATGTTTTGGCATGAGTCCACTGAGTGCATTCTTGTACTCAGCCCTGCATGTTTGTTTTTAAATGTGCAGATTGAGCTGGTGATGCGATGGAGCAGTGTTGGGCAATAGGAATCTTTGTCGCTGAAAGTTAATACCTTGATTGTACATCGTCATATGTACATTTCACATGTTTTCCCTGTAAGAACTTTAAGTTATGTATTGAAGTCCAAAAGTATTCTTGACATATGTATCATGGTTCAATGTCCAATGGTCTGTTCCATTTATTAATTCATGTTTTAAGTAATAGTCTGTTAATCCGTACTTAGGATTAAGGGTTGTTACAAAGTTGTATTAGAGCAGTTCGGTCTTTGAATTCAAAACCTCCTTTCAAAGTTAAGTCTAGATTGAGTCACTAGACTTCTAGGGATCAGCTGACTATGCTCAACTCTCCATCACATCAAGCTCAACCGGAATGAGGTAAATGACTTTCTCTCAAAAGTTTTGAAATGAAAAGTTTGGAAGTGAAAAAGGATCGAAATGATTTTTCAAAAGAGATGAAAGTTATGAAAAAGGTTGAGAATGAAAGTTATGAAAGATGATTGATATGATGTTTCAAGTTATGATAAGAAATGAGATATGAGAAAGTGTTAACAAAGATATGTCAAAAGTGAAATGTTTGAATTCATGAAATTCAATGAAGATTTATTGTTATAAATGAGTTATGTTATGTTTGCAAATGGACATTGATATGTCAAGGATGATATGTTGAATTCTTGAAATTCAAAGAAGTATATGAGTATGAATGAGCTATGTTACGAATATTTAAAATTTTATTTCAAATCTCAAAGTTGATTATGATGATGAGCATGCTATCCCAAAAGAACGTAGACTGTTTAAGACGCATGATCTCTGTTGCGAAAGAACAAAGAAAGATGAATTATGAGAATTTTATTCAGTCCTAAGAACAAAGCGAGATCGAAATGAGAATTTCGAATCGAAAGATGAGAAGAAAATTGAAGAGCAGAAATGGAAATGATGTCAAGATGATGAATGTCACTATGCGATAAGTGACATGAGTATAGTCTTCTTATTTGGGTGTTCACGCGCGACGGAACTCCAAATCGACTATGACGTTTTCGTTAAAAATGAAATAGAAATGTGATCAAAGAATTAATTGATACAAGTATCGTAAATTTTAACAAAAGAAAAGACCACGATGTGGTAGAAAATTGTTGAAGGGACAAATCGAAAATTTAGTTCAGTGATATGAGTAAAGTTCTGGATGTAGGGTAGTATGCTGATAAACCTTACAACTTACGATGACCTAGTGCGAGTTATATAAGGTTTCAAATTCTATTCATTATCCAATTTCTGTCATTGAGTTTAACTCTATGATCTAGTTCCAATTGAGAAATCACTAGATTTTCTCACTTTTTCTGAAAGAAGTTATAACCCAAAGATTTTTTTTAGTGTCCTTTGAAACCAAACCCTTGTGTGAGAGAAGTATTTGTGACGGGTCTGGCCAGCCCATATGACCAAAGAAATCTCAGTAGTCGTCATTCTGGTCTTTGGACCCTATATCCCAATTATTCAGTTCAAAGAACATATGGATTCAAATTTGTCATCTTGAATTGTGAATCCATACCTTTTGTAAGTTGCCATAATGAATTTTCTTCAATCCTTGAAACCAATAAGTATGATGTAGGTTGACTTATTTTGTCGCCTAAGTTTTCGAATGAATAAAGTGATAAACATCAAGTTATGATGTAAAAGAAGTTCTCGATGGGACGCGATATATATATATATATATATATATATATATATATATATATATTGTCCCCTATGATGCACATTGATGCAATGACCCTTGAGGGGCTTACCAGATACTGATGGCAGTAAAGTTATATCTCCATGTGGCTGATATGATAATAAAGTTATGAATGAAATACTCTTTAGCATTGAATGCAAGAGTTAAAGTAAAGGAAAGTATATGATATCCTTAGGATATAACTTTCCCTTATTATGTCATAACAAGAGAGATTACAACTTATCCTTAAGATGGTTGATTGTCCTTAAAACCTCGTTAGTAGGTTGGACATGTCTAAAGTATGGAGGTACATGAGACTCTTTTCATGAATATGTAAAGAATGAAAACATCTCAGTTAACAAGTCTCTCGTTTTATAACTCAACCATTAAGATTATGCTTGAGCGGAATTAATTCCGACTATTTGAGACTTTAATTAAAACCAATGATGGTGAGATTGATGAATTAAAATCATTGAGATGTGTGAACAGCTAGGATAGCCCTAGCATTTAAATCAAGTAAGAAGAAAATATCTCCAAAGTCGAGACATGGTAATGAAACGCTTATGCCTGGGATTTAAGTTATGGTGTACAAATGTACTATCTTACCAAGCAATATGCCCACAATGACGGTTCTAGTCCTGAAAGTGAGAACCGAAGTATAATAAAAGTAATATGACTTTCCGATATCATGCTCATGAAAAGGGACAAAAGTTGAGAATAGCTTAAGAAATTACAAGCTATACACTTATGAGATAGCCGAATATGATGTAAGTTTTAGAAATCTTCTGATTGCGATAAGTAAGATAATTCCTTTGAAGCAAAGGAGCGGATTAAAAGTAGATTCATTATATGAAATGATTCTTGGTACTCTAAGTATATAGACACAAAATGCTCGTCTTATGTGTCTTAGTAATTAACAAGCAAGATGGCTTCTTTAGACAATTGCAAAGGAAATACATCCAAGAGAACAAAGGAAGAGATTTACATTAAGGGACTTTAAGGTGAATCCAATTGGAAAGTTTATCCCTCATACTTTTGTGACGATCAATAAAGTGGAATATTAAAGTATCTCCGACATTGAAATGAAGCAATCATAGAACATCGAGAAGATAGTAAAGAAATATGACGTCAAGGCAAAAGTATAATACGTCCCTAGTGGACAAAGGATTTTATCCTATACGAAAATATTTAATCAATCAAGGAAGATAAAGGCAACGATAAATATATCCTAAAGGATATTACAAATGATGACGCTAAATGCCAGTATAAGGATTTCTCTTGGAAAGAGTCTGAAGTAAGGATATATAAGAGATATATTCCTAAGATGGATAAAGAGAAAAAGGAAACAGAATCAGTCATACTGGACTAAGAACGAAGGATAGTGACAAATACATCACGATCTCTATGACAAGATTAGACTATCGAGGTAACAATACCAAAGGATAGCCTGATGTAGACTTAGCCGTAAAATGCAAATTATAAAGGAATAACTGTACTGGCACCCAAGAAGGATATGGTGAATAAGGTAACAAGAAGCCATAGCAAGGAAACATGATGCCACAAGGGCAAGGACAAGGATAAATAAAATAAATGTTAACTTGAACAAATGGGAACACCGCAGGCTAGAGCCTGTAATCCATTATTGTTTAACCAAATTAATCTAGATCGGTATATGAATTAAGATGTAAAATGCTAAGTGAGAAATAAGATAAGTGTTTATGAGTTGTGTTGTAAGTTATTTACAAGTCTATGGCTTAAAGTGTTTAGTTCTTTAAGGAATCCTTATTGTTTAAATTTCCTCTATTGCTTTAGTTTAAGTCTGGCTTATCTAGAACTATCTGTTTATAGATGGCAGGAAAATGGAGTATTACAGGTAAAAGGTTAACCACAAGGCCTACAAGCCTAGAGCTTACACGGGAGTATCGACTCTTTTATTATAAACTGGGCATGGATTAGGACAGTTTTTGGTGGAATTTTTGCACCTTTGGATGGATGCTCGTAACCATGGAGTGACGGATGAGGATGGTATCCAACGACTTATTTGTCGTTTACCAACAGACTGATAGGATTTTGCAAAAGAGGTATCAAGAGAGTATATTTTCTATGTAGAAAATTTCAAAGTTGTGGCAGATTTACCGGGATTTGTCAACCGACTCAAGTATACATATAACGCTTATGGAGCAGCACCTATGAGAACTTGTATTGGTCCCAGGCAAGATACACGACATGATACAAAGGAATGATTGTACCATGAACTTCCAAACACCGCCCCACGTCCTGTTCCGTTGATTATACCTGAAAGAGACGAGAATGGCCAAAGGACAGGATCTTACCGCCCTAGAGGATTAGGAGAACTACCGCTACCAACTCAACCTTACTTTGAGATAAAAGCAACACACACTTCAGGTACTGAAGAAGAAACAGGGAGTAGTGTGACCTCTGGCTCTTTGAAGGAGATAGATCGTCGGATATATGAAGCAAAAATGTACCTAGAGACAGGCAAATTTCCAAGTGAGGAGTACGATTCCGACGAAGGTCACTCAGAGACATAGAATCCTAGGGTAATATGAGACTTATATGTAGTTAGTGGATCATGTCGTAGATGGTATGGTTAGAATGTATAATATAAATGTAGTTTGGTGATATCCTATTGTTAATATGTTGAAGTGGTGTCAAATTTTGGTGTAGATAAAACAAGACGTCATGTAATCAGTCGGCTTGATAGACCGATCCTCGTAATTAATGTATGGAAGGTCCTCGTTGAGGCATTTTGATAGTATATGTTACATTGTTTTTGTAGAATGGTATCTAGTGTACGAAAAAAATAAGATATGACTTTTATGAATTTATAGTATGCCATTCAGACTAACTAATGCACCAGCGGTGTCCCTGAACCTCAAAAATCGAGTGTTCCACACGTACTAAGGCAAAATTTTCGTAATCTTTATGAATGATGTTCTTATCTATTCGGAGAACGAGAAAGAGCATAAAGAATATCGAAGGACTGTCTTGCGGACATTTAGAGTCGAACAAATTTTGCCAAGCTTTGTAAATATGAATTTCGGCTTAAAGAAGTAACACTCCTCAGGCACATTGTGTCTTCAGTAGGAATCAAAGTGGTGAATTCATTGAGGGTTCTCTAAGATAGCTAGGTCGATAACACAGCTACCCCAAAAAGGAATCAAATTTACATGGACCAATAAATGTGAGGCCATGTATTCATGTGAGAAAGATAATAGCTTATGCATCACGATAACTTAGACCTCATGAATAGAATTACCCCAATTCATGACTTGGAACTAGCAGCAGTCAGTACGCGAACTACAGTTTTGGAGACAACATCTATATGGGATGAATTGTGAGTTCTTCACAAATCACAAAAGTTTGAATTATTTCTTCGAGCAAAGAGACTTGAAAATAAGATAGAAGAGATAGCTCGAATTAGTAAAAGATTACCATTGTGGTATAAATTATCACCTACGAAAGGTTAATATAGTAGCTGATGACTTAAGTTGTAAAACTCAGTCTAAATAATGATATATCCTTACAGAAAAGGAAAAACTTATCGAAGAGATTAAGAAAATGAAAATAGAAATAGTTGAGCAACCAGAGACGAGCATGAGTCGTATTGCCACACTCATGGGTATGTTTGATTGAAGGAAAAGAGAAATAAACGAAAATAGAAAGGATGAAAAATTGGAATAGAATACGAGTTAAGATAAGGACTAAAAGCCTGAAAAATTTTAGATAGATGCCTGACAATGCTTTATTGTTTGAGGAAAGGATATACATTTCAAGCAAAAATAGCTTAGAAATGAAATCATGAGTGAAGCTCATGATATTCCTTATATCGCATACCCAGGCAACACTAAGATATATCAGGAATTTACGAGGAAAAGTTTTAATATGAAGGAATAAAACAATATATAACCGCTTTTGTCGAACGTTGTCTCGGTTGCCAATAAGTGAAGACATTGCATCAGTGGCCCTACGAGAAGTTACAACCTCTAGAGATATACAAATGAAAGTAGGATGACATAGCAATGGATTTTATGATGGGATTACTAAAGTCAAAAGAAGTAACACTGCTATATGGGTAGTAATGGATCGACTTACCAATTGTGCTCATTTTCTGCCTATTCAGATTACTCATGGATCTGATAAGTTAGCTCAGTCGTACATAAAGGAAATCGTATGTTTACATGGGATACCAAAACCTATCACATCAGATAGAGATTCCAAGTTTACCCCTAGATTTTTAACTAGCTCACGAAAAGAAAGTTAGACACGATTTTGAACCTTAGCATAGCTTTCCACTCACCGACAAATGGACATTTGAAAAGGAAAACAAAAACGCTTGAAGATATGTTGAGGACATTAATGTTAGATCGAGGTGCAAGTGGGAACACATTTTACCACTTATTAAGTTCACCTACGACAATAGCTGTCAAACAACGATCAATATAGCCATATGAGGCATTATGTGGAAAGAAGCATCGACCACCACTTTATTGTAATAAAGTAGGTGAGAGAAAGCATAAGGGCCTGATAACGTGAATGAAATGATTAAGATTGTCGGCCGAATCGGGCAAAGAATAGAAAGAAGCTCAGGATAGACAAAAGTCTTACGCTAATACGCGTAGATCAGAGCTACATTTTGAATGCGGAAATAAAGATTCTTAAGATTTCTCCATTGAGGAGAATTATAAAATTCAAAGTACAAGAAAAGTTGAGATCACGTTTTATAGGACCTTACGAGATCCTAGAAATGATAGGCCCAGTAGCCTATAGTTTGGTATTTCCACCAAATTTGGGGAATGTACATAATGTTTTCCACGTGTCACAATTAAGCAAGTATGAATATGATCCCAAAACACATGATCCATCATGATAACGTTATTCTTAACTCAGTTATGAGTTATGATGAAAAATCTACAACTATTTAGATCGTAAGATTCAACGGTTAAGAAACAAGTTTATACCGTTAGTGAAAGTCCAATGGAGAAACCATGGACAAAAGAAAACCACGTGGAAACTTGAGAATGTTATGATGTTAAGATACCCCATACTTTCTGAGGTATGCAAATTTCGGGACGAAATTTCTTTTAAGGGGGGTAGAATGTAATATCCCGAAGTTTTAAAGCTTAATTACGATAATAAAAATCGTTAATTAAGGTTTATTTCGATAAATCGAAATAATAACTTATCGAATATTGATATCGACTACCCATGAAACGAGGATTCTTATATCATATTCACTAATGATTAGTGAATTAAGGAATATAGTTTATACTATTCCTTCGAAAGTATTATTCTAACATCGATTAAATGTCGATAGCTAGTCTTACATTATTTTCTAAGTGACGAAGCTTAGAATTAAATTTTCTTATTAACGAAATGAATGAATAAAGTGATTATGACTTTATTATGAACATTTTAGAGATGATTTGATTATTAACGTTTTGAGACGTATCGAACGTCAACGTTTAGAGACGATTCGAAAACTAAGTCTAACGATTGAGGAATTATACTATTTAAATTCCTATGATTATTTTATGTAATAAGAGCATTATTTATCATTAAAATAATGCTAAAAATTTAAGGAATAAAGATTGAATAAAGTGAGCTAATTTTCGAAATTAGGGTTTCGAAAATTAGGGTTTGTGACATAGAATTGTTCTAAATATTTTTCTACGACATAATTTATCATCTAAGACTTATAATATGCCACATAGCTATATATTAGCTATATGTAGCAAGAAAATAAAATGTATGGCATAATTGCTCTATAAGTTTCTAACATATGGTTTCATAGTGTGAAATGAATTAAATTTCTATCAAGTTGATGATGTTATGTAATAATTATGTTAATAAGATATTTTTATGGATAAGCTAAGGTGTAATATCAAGTTGTGCAAGTGGGAGGAATTCTATCCCTAAAGTGCCGAAATTGTTGAAAAATTTAGGAAGAAAAATGATAAAATTCAAGGCTATGATTATGAGAGTGATGTCTATGATAGTGATACATTGATTCTTGTATCTTAGTGTAAACAAATGGAATTTATCTCTTATTTCATGTAGTGACCGAAAATTGTAAGAAAAGAAAGTGTGTGAACAAGTGTGAATACAATTAAAAATCAAGTGTATATTTTTGACTTTTCAAAGGTTGATTCTTCCTAAAGCATTAACATTGAATTATTCTTGATAATGACACATATGAATCATGAAATATAGTATAAGACAAAAGGAATTTTTCTCTTCCATTTCTATGTGATTGCCGATATGTATATATGAATTAAGGTAAGGGATTTTCTTAATTCTTTGATAATAATGAGAATAAAATGGATATGTATTGATTATAAGATAAGATGATGTATTGAAGCATGAAAAAAATATAATTTTATACTACACTATTGAGAAGGCCGAAACTTACACATATGTGTACAATATGTTGAAATTTCATTAACTCATGATAATGATAGTTGATCTTTGGAATTATAATTTAATTCTTATATGATATAATATGATATTAAATGAGGTGAATTATTAAATAAACAAGTGGGAGACATTTTATGTTGTAAGGGCCGAAACATACATGGAAAAATAGAATTAATTGTACAACTTGTTGAAAGAGATGTGCAAGTGTATTAATTAAGTGATAAGGTGTAATAATAGAGTGTGATGTAATGAAATAAAATTTTTCCTATTTGAGCTCAAGTGGACCCAAAATGAGAGGTTAATGTGCAAAAATTTCTATGATTTTATGTGAGACATTTTTGATATTTTTGTGTGCAAGTGGATTAACTTTATTAAGTGATAAGATCAAACTTTCTCTCTCATTTTGCTCCTAAAAGAACCGAGAGGATTTGAGGAAAATAAGTGAGAGCTTTTCAAATTTCTTTCTGAAATCCTAAGTAGAAAACGTTTGCCGTTGAAAATCGACACCGATTAAAATGTTATAAATCATACGAGCTTTCTATACATGCTTAAATTTTCGAAATCCATCCATTAGATCTCATGTTATGCACTTATGTTATTTATGTTGAAAAATTCGAAAATGTTGTTATAATGTTAGGATGTTTATTAAATATGTTTATATGATGAATATGAACATATATTATGAATTTAGTACAAAGTTGAGCATGTATAAAAAATTAATGAAAGGACCGAAAGTTTATGATGTTCATATGTTGATGAGAATGATTTTTAATTGTTGATTTGAGCTTGGATTGATGATATATGGTAATAAATAAGCTTGTATGATTTTATGTAGAATTTTTGGAAAACATTAGTATATATTTTCGAAAATACCGAAAATTATAGAAAAATATTATGTTGATATATGATCCATGTTTAAATGATATTATAGCATATTCGTGATGTAAATTCATAATATTAGTGTTGGATGAATTTATTGGAATTTTAGAAAATTGTTTTGTCCTAAGTCAACTTTCGAAAATTTTAGGGTTCTAGGACATATTGAAGTATGAATGGTGTTTGATGAAAATTATGTTATAATGATGATACATGATGATGATTATGTGTTGTGTGAATTAATTGGAATTTTTGAAAAATATTTGGTATGTTTTTCAAAAATACCGAAAACTCATATAGTATAATAATGTGATGTACAATTTTCTATGATCAATGTTATTACATATTATTGATCCTATGTTGATATAGTATGTTATGTGAATTTATAAAATTTTTGAATTTATATATATATATATATATATATATATATATATATATATATATATATATATATATATATAAGAACCAAACCTATATTATAAGGTTTGAAAGTTTTAAAAAAAACATTATCATGTATAATCACATATTATGTTCTAAAAATATGTTTTAGACATGCTATGAATTTATGTAATTTTTTTAAAATAAGGTATACTATGTTTATGTTGAAACGTTACGTTAGGTAACGTATGTTGTAAGAAATGACATGTATTGTACGAGTTAGGTCACACTTAGGAATAAATTCGAGTATGATTGCTCACTAACGTGAAAAATCGAAATGAATGAGATTATGATTAGAAATCGATTGAAAATCGATTTATATGTAAATTGATGAACATATATGTGAATAATTTGAATTATATGTTAGTAAAAGTCAAAATTGTTGACTAAAGTCTAAACGTATGAAATACGTTAATACGTGAACAATGTTATATTGTACGTCTTTTAGGAATATGGTATACGTATAATAAATATACTAATACGTGTAAGACGTATTAGAAATAGAAGAATATCTCTTTTATAAGAGACGATTCATAATTGAAATCATTTTATCAAAAGACGTTAGTATAAGTTCGACGTTTGACCTAAATGATTAATATAAGGTCATAAATCATATTTCGTCTCTATCGAACTACGAAAAGTTATAAATTAAGATGTTCGATGAAAAGACGTACTAAGTTGATTAATAGATGCGAAGTATTATTTTAGAAGGTTATCAAAGTTTATTAGACTTTGACGTTCCTGGAAAACGTGACCGACGTACTAAATTAGTTTCTTACGTAAATGTGGGACGCGACGTGATCGTTGACGTTAAAGAAAGTTAATTAAGAAGCATACGTACCAGGTGGGCTTTTCTCTTCGAAAATGACAAATGCTTTATTTATGATGCCTTCTTCGAAATGAAAAGTATTTATTTATAATGTTTATTTCAAGAAATGATGATGAAATGTTTACTTAATTACCTGCGCAAATGTTTATGTTTTATGTATGGATCTTATCCATGAATGAATGATGAATGTTGTTGGTTCGCTACCAACTTATGAATGAAAATCGAATTCGGATCCTGTGTTAGAAGGAAAATTCTTAGCCTGGATTAACATGTACACTTAAAGGTGACTGGGGGCCGTAAGGACAATGCGCGGTCGGTCACAGCGACGTAGAAGGAGGCCTCCTTCTACGACGTTAATGATGATGTTATATGAGAAATGAAAGGATATGGATCATACATATAAGGAAAAATGTCTGGCCAGACGATGTTTTGAGAAATGATGAAATGTTTTAGTAAGCACAAGGCCTTTTCAAATAAAACACTTGTGTCTTACTGTGATAGGGCAGTGTAATTTAAAGATGATAAAATGTTTTGGCATGAGTCCACTGAGTGCATTCTTGTACTCGACCACATGTTGTTTTAAATGTGCGAGTTGGTGGTGATGCGATGGGCGGTGTTGAGCAATAGGAATCTTTGTCATTGAAAGTTAATACCTTGATTGTACATCGTCATATGTACATTTCACATGTTTTCATTGCAAGAACTTTAAGTTATGTATTGAAGTCCAAAGTATTCTTGACATATGTATCATGGTTCGATGTCGATGGTGCATTCCATTTATTAATTCATGTTTTAAGTAATAGTCCCTGTTAATCCGTACTTAGGATTAAGGGACTGTTACAGTATTATTGAGGACATTTTAGTAAAGGTGGGTGGGTTGATAGTACCTGTTGACTTCGTTGTTTTGGAAATTGGTGAGGTTAGGGAAGATGGAAAAGAGCACACACTGTTATTGGGAGGCCATTCATGGCCACAACCAACACACTTATTGACGTTAAGAGTGACACTTTAAAAATGACTGTGCTTGGTGAAACCGTGTCTTTTTCTGTACGTGACAGTGTGATGTTTTCCTCTGCTAATTCTATTGATGATTGTTCTTTCATCGATACTATTGATCCATTGGCCGAGAATGTGTTGTTGCAGGAGCATAGCCTCGAGGAAGTTTTTGCAGGATCGGCTGACGAGGAAGAGTGGGCACTTGAAGTTGCTAGCATACCAAAGCCCACTCTAGAAATGAAGGAACTGCCACAACATTTAAAGTACGTATTCTTGGAGGAGGGGAATGAGAAGCCAGTTATCATCTCCGCTGAGCTATCAAGTGTTGAAGAAGAAGAACTGTTTTCGGTTCTGAGAAAGAATAAGTTTGCTTTTGGGTGGAGTCTAGCCGACATCAAGGGAATCAGCCTAGCGACATGCATGCATCGTATCGCACTTGAGGATGGAGCGAAGCCTGTTATTGATGCCCAGAGGAGATTGAACCCGATCCTCATTGAAGTGGTGAAGAAGGAAATTTTGAAGCTACTTATGGAAGGGCTTTTCTACCCTATCTCGGACAGCGAGTGGGTTAGCCCAGTACACGTGGTGCCCAAGAAGAAAGGCATCACAGTGGTAAAGAATGAGAAAGGAGAGATGGTTCCTACAAGGGCTACTACCAGTTGGTGCATGTGCATCGACTACCAGAAGTTGAATTCCACGACGAAAAAGGACCATTTTCCTCTCCCTTTTATTGATCAAATGCTTGATAGGTTAGCCGGATATGAATATTTTTGTTTTCTTGATGGTTTATCTGGTTACTATCAGGTTACTATTGCTCCAGAGGATCAGGCCAAGACGGCGTTTACTAGCCCTTTTGGTACATATGCTTACCGGCGGATGCCTTTTGGCCTTTGTAATGCACCAGATACCTTTCAGCGGTGCATGATGTCAATTTTCTTCAAGATTATTGGAGATTTCCTTGAGGTATTCATGGATGACTTTTTGTATTTGGATCTTCTTTTCATGATTGTCTAGATAAGATTGATCGTGTGCTTAAACGTTGTGTGGAGAGCAATCTCACTCTAAGTTGGGAAAAGAGTCACTTTATGGTAAAGAGTGGGATTGTCTTGGGGCATATTGTGTCTAGAAATGGCATTGAGGTTGACAAGGCTAAAGTGGATGTAATTGAAAAGTTACATCCACCGTTGATGTTAAGGGCATTAGGGTTTTTAGGACATCTTTGGTTTTACCGTAGGTTTATAAAGATTTTTCTAAGATAAGCCAACCTTTGTGTCATCTACTTGCGCAAGATGTTCTTTTCAATTTTGATGATAAATGTTTGCATGCTTTCAATTTCCTCAAGGAGAAATTGACTACTGCCCCGGTTGTTGTTGCTCCAAATTGGTCGATACCTTTCGAAATAATGTGTGATGCAACGTGGCTGTGGGAGCTGTTTTGGGTCAACGTGTGGATAAAATGTTGCGTGTGATTTATTATGCTAGCTTAACTTTAAGCTCTGCTCAAGTTAATCACACAACTACGGAAAAAGAGTTGTTTGCTGTTATTTTTGCTTAGATAAGTTTCGTTCTTATATCATTGGCTCTAAAGTAATTGTTCACAATGATCATGCTGCCTTGAGATATCTGTTGACCAAATCCCAGGCCAAACCTAGATTGATCGTTGGGTTCTACTTCTGCAAAGTTTGATCTTAAAATTGTAGACAGGAAAGGTAGTGACAATGGCATAGTGACCATTCGTCTTGTCTCGAGTCCCCATTTGTTTTACCTGCACATGAGAGTCTTGCCGGTTGTTATCCTTTTGAGCATGCTTTGGAAATTAATTCATCGCCTTGATATGCTGATATTGTTAATTAATTGGCTTGTGGCTCCTTGAGACCTGATTTGACTTCCCAAGAAAGGAAGAGATTTCTTAGTGTGTGCCAGAATTATTTTTGGGATGACCCATATCTTTTCAAGCTCGGGAAGGATGAGGTGGTTAGAAGATGTATTCTTGATGATGAGCAAAGTCAAGTTTTAAGGTTGTGTCATGAGGCCCACTGCGGAGGGCATTTTGGTGGGCGAGGCGACTTTTAAGGTCTTTGAGTGGTCTCTTTTGGCCAACACTTTTCAAGGATGCCCACGCCTTCTACCTCTCATGTGATAGATGCCAACGAGTGGGCAATGTGGGGAGAAGAAATGAGATGCCACTGAACAATATCCTTATCGTTGAAATTTTTAACGTATGGGGTATTGATTTTATGGGGTCTTTCCCAAAATCTAACGGATTTGAATACATTTTGCTTGTTGTTGATTATGTGTCCAAGTGGGTTGAAGCAATTCCCACGCGGACTAGTGATGCTAATGTTGTCTTGAAGTTTGTGCAGGAGAATATTCTTTGCAGGTTTGGTTTCTCCAAAGCGACCATAAGTGATGGGGGGCGCATTTCTGTAATGAGTTGTTCAAGAAGCTCATGGAGAAAAATGGCATCACCCACAAGGTGGCCATGCCATATCATCCACAAACATCGGGACATGCTGAGACAAGCAACAAGCAGATCAAATGTGTGCTCGATAAAACGGTCCAACCATCCAGGAAGGATTGGTCAATGAAGTTGAATGTTGCACTTTGGGCATACTGTACTATGTTTAAGAGCATTTTGGGAATGAGTCCATATAAGCTTGTGTATGGAAAGACGTGTCATTTACCTGTTGAGATTGAACACAAAGCTTATTGGGTGATAAAGGCCATGAATTTCGAGATCACAGAAGCAAGTAAGGGTAGAGCTTTCCAGATGACCGAACTCGAAGAATTGCGGGACGAAGCATATGAGAATGCCCGTATTTACAAGGATAAATGTTTAGTATGAATTTGTGCTTACTCTTCTTAGTTTTATGCATGTCGTTTCTCGGGGTTTGTTCTATTTTTGCTGTTGTTTTGACTTGTATTTATCGATTCAGATTTATTTCGTTTGTTTCGATGTTTTGTAGAAAAAATAGGACGAAATTTATATGACAAGGATGGATGTGAAAAGTTTACAATGTTAAAGATCATCTCGATAGGTGTCCATAGGCGCAAACGGATCGCAATTCGGAGTTCGGATGAGAGAGAACGGAGTGAAACAGTGAAGTCGCTCACGCGGAGCGCGTCCGGCGCTGCCCGACGTCCGGCGCTGGGCACGCCCCAGCGCGCGTTCGCAAGTCACCCGGTGCTCGCCATCAGCGTGCGCTCGTCCACCAGCACCACTGTGCGTTGCGTCCGGTGCTTCCCGCTTCCCGTCCGACGCTGCACATCTCCAGCGCCACACCTCGCCGTCGCTTGCTTCATCGCAGCGCAAACAGCTGGCCTTGCCCCCCGGAAGCTGGTGATCTTTTGTAGGGAAATCTGATTTTAACCCTCTCCAGAGGAACTATCTTGGATGTTTAATTCACCATACATTGGTTATATACCTAGCATGCACCTATATGATTAATTGCAACACATTGGTGTTTCCTCGTGTTTACCTGCGAATTTGTCAGGCAATGAACTGGATCAAGACTCGTGCTTTGATCTTTTGGACTGTATCCCGATAGCCAAAACTCCAATGCCGAGTGAAGACAATCTATGGAGAGTTGTAGTAACCCGAAAATCATTAAGTATAATTAGGGGTTTAAAGGCTTTTTATTTTTAAAGAATTTATAAAGAAGTGCATAATAGATTATTAAACGATAGAAATTCGATTAATTCTTAATCGAAGGAATAGAGATTAGAAGATGTAGAGATTATTTAGAAATGAGTTTTATTATGATAAAATGTGAGAGATGTGAGTATTATTGTGTGTTTGAATGAAAAATGTCATTAAATAGAAATTTTTGCTAAGAAATGCATTGATTATTTTTGTATGAGAATTTTCTTATAAAATGATATGAATTATTGTTCAAGCTATTAAATGGCTTGAATAAATTTATTTTATTATTACTTAGTGATAAAAGAATTATTTTTATGATTTTCGAAATTTAAGGAAATTAAGTATAACTATTTGAATTTTAACACATGAAAGAATTTAATTTATATTTATATGAATTTGATTTCAATCATGGATATAAATTGTTTTGGATTTTAATATTTATTAAGAATATAGTTTTACCTACTAAGAGATATTAATTTATAACATTAGTCAAAAATGTCATTAAATAGAAATTTTTGCTAAGAAATGCATTGATTATTTTTGTATGAGAATTTTCTTATAAAATGATATGAATTATTGTTCAAGCTATTAAATGGCTTGAATAAATTTATTTTATTATTACTTAGTGATAAAAGAATTATTTTTATGATTTTCGAAATTTAAGGAAATTAAGTATAATTATTTGAATTTTAACACATGAAAGAATTTAATTTATATTTATATGAATTTGATTTCAATCATGGATATAAATTGTTTTTGAATTTTAATATTTATTTTGAATATAGTTTTACCTACTTATAAATTATTGAAATTTGTGTCTAATACTAAGGAAATGAATACAAAATTACATTAAATTACACATATACATTCTAGAAATTTAAAAAGAACACAAGATCATCCTCAAGTTCATTTCATCCTCCATTTTCGGCCCTCACACACTAAGCACACACAAAAATATTATTTTCACTTTTAATCCATATTTAATTGCTAAAGTGATTGGAAATCATATCAAGCAAGGTAAATACTTTAATTAAGCTAAGTTTTTGTGATTTAAATTGAAGAATATGATGTTCTTATATATGCTAATTTTTGAAAATTTCATGAGTTAATTAAAGGTTGATTTGTTTAAATTTTATTATGTTTATTGATTTAATTATGCTTATAAAGTATTAATCACATGACCTATGGTTTTAATTCTTTGATTTCATAAAGTTGGTAAATTAAAGTATTAGGTATAAACCCTAATTTTTGTATGTGAAGTATACGTTGTGATTTAGTTAAATTGAGTTTAAATATATGTTTAGGAATGAAAATAAACAATATATGATTAAAGAAGTGAAAAGTTTAAAACATGTATATTAAACCCTAAAATTTTCAAAAATTAGGGATGGAAAGAACTTAAGAATTTTGATTTGATTTGATCTATTTGGTATGATATTTATTCTTTAGGATATATATAATGCATGATATGAATTTACAAGAATTTAATTCATGCATATGAATAAGGTTCAAATTTTTGAAACTTAAGGGGATGGCTTGAACTTTGATTTCTTGATTTTATTTGATGTATTTGATATGATTTTTGAGATCTATAATAAAAAATAATGCTTAAGTTGAATTTATGGGAATTATTGAACATATATACTAAAAGATGAAAAATTAAAGTTTAGTGCAAAGTTATGATTTTATGTGATGAACTTGGTTAAGGTTTAAATGGATCATGGATTAATGATTATTGATGATAAATGAGTATAATTGTGAGATGTTTGATATTAAATGGATTGTTGATTATGAAATTATGAAATTTCATAATAGGTATAGTTGAAGGGCATAGTAGAACTAAGATGTAAATGAATGAGTTTGAATTTGGTTTAAATTCCTAAGTATGTATTTGGGCATATGGTGTTGATTTGGTGGAGGTTGGGATGAATTTGGTTGATGTTGGATTAAAGTGGCGATTCAAATTATAAACGTTACTCTGCCAAATTTTTTGTAGAAATTGTCTGTTAAAGAGACGTTTTGAAAATTTAATTGGTAACATATGATAAGTGTTGAAGTTGTATAACTTCTTTGATCATATCATGTTATGTGGTCACTAAGATTTAAGTATAATAAAAAGTAAGTTATGAAGGAATGTAATAAATTTAACCTAATCTTAGATTAGGTAAGACTAAGATTGAGTGATAATATGTTTTAGTGAGTAATGAAGTTTACCAAATTCAATAATAATCTTATTTTACAAGGAACGAGCAAAGAAAGTCGGGAAGTGAAAGACGAAGAAACAAATATTTTGGAGTAAACGTTGTCAGGTGGGTAATGCTTATTAAATTATGTGTTGAACAAAGTTAAATGTTATGCTTTAAATGTGTACTATTGTGAAAATGTTTTCAATCACCACGTTATGAATATGTTGATAATGATTTATTTACCACATTGTGGGTATGACGGCGATTGACCTATCTACGGTAGGAAAACGTTATATACTGTGCACAGGTTTATGGCCGTGAGCTTGCAAATGTAGGCCGGTCATGGTATTGGGGAGGAGGCCTACTTCCCATTACCGAAGGACATAGATAAGGTATGACCGTGGTTGGTAAGCTTCGGGACCAACTCGGGTATGTGATGCTGGTATGTTTCAAAATGTGAATGTGTGGTGATATAGTAAAGAAATCTTCTTATGAAGTACTTATTCAAGTTATCTTTTCAATTCTTGCTTAAAGCAAATTTAATAAGTTCTGAAAGTTAACGTTTTAGCAATTACCCACTGAGTACTTTCTGGTACTCATGCCCGTATATATGTTTTCTATTTGATGCAGGTTGAGCATGGAAGAGATATGGGCTTTGGAGCTGAGCTTAGTCTTTCTTTTCTTGTAAATAGTTGTGCCCGAATGTCGTGTCTTCATACATGACATTCAATACTCTTCCGTTGTTAACCTTAAACTTAGAACTATACTTTTGGAAAAACCTTGTACATGCTTGGGAATGTTTATATACATATGGTTGAAGTTGAAACCTCACTTGTTGTTGTTGCTCGCTGTTGGTTATTTGCTGTGTGCAGGTTGGCTTATCCATATTCTAGAGGATATGCCGTTCAATTGTTCAAAATTTTATTGTTTTAACCAGTCATAGCCTGATTATTTAGTTAATTATCTAATTAATTAGTTGGGTCGTGACAAGAGTACTGCAGAAATTCGCCTTCTTCCTCACCTTGAGATTTTTGAAAATCCTAACTATATGAATAGTATATTTCGAAAATTGCTCTCTTAGGATTAGGTTTTGATTTTCTCTCACCTTATATTTATAATGCAACCCTAAACCCTATATAGAGAGGATCTCTACATATCCAATAAATATAATAATATCTTTTCTGATAGAGAGAGTCAGAAAAAAGTCCCACAAAGTCCCAGTGGGACTCTCCTATCTGGTGGACGAAAATCTCATAGTTCCAGGCCTTGATGGGCCAGCCCCAGGATCAAATGCAAGGAATAAAGATGGGCCTCAAATAAATTAATTATCTTATGTTCAGCCCAGAACATAAATTAATTCATAAACATTTATTCATGCCACTAGAGAATAAATGCTGACTTACCCCTTTATTTTTGAAATTGAGTCGGGCTCGCACTTAGACTTAACGAATCCCCGTATTTAAGATATCGTACGTCCATTAATTATTTACAGCGTTCTGACTGCTTAAAATAATTAATCTCTTTAATTCCTTAAGTAGTACCACTCAACCTTATTATTGTACTTGAGATAACTCAACTGCGGGGTTTAGTCTGATAAACCTTTGAGCTCCTTAAGGGGCGTCATCATTCTAAGCGGATCTGATGACTCGTCTGAGCAACAAGCATGACATACAAGACCGACACCACCCAAGATCACGAGAGAATATCGGGTTATCTCATGTAACCTTGTAATACCCGTCCTTCCTAAGCATCGGGTTTGCATGGCACGTTTTTGAGAAAGGTTAAAGGTTGACTTTTGTTTCGGTGATGCGACCGTCACGAAACCTCGGCGTTGTGAAGAGTGTCTTATGACAATTCATAGACACTAAGTATCTGAGTTTTCGACCACCCACGAAGGTTTGGCACTCAGGGAATTATCGAAAATCGGACTTTCATGGGTCTTTTAAAGCAAATATTGTTTATAGTCATTGTGTGCGGTATTTTATTTGAGTCCATGGGTACCAAGTTTGCTAAATTTGGAGTCCGTTTGCAAAAGTTGCGTCGCTTTTCGTTTTCGAAAAGGTCCGCTTGCATGACATTGCGACCCTTTTTCCTATAAATAGGAGGCTAGGGCCTTCATTTTCAACGTTCATTTCCTTCATCTCTCTGTGTTTACGGACGAGCCAAGCAGCTCAGTGCAGCTGCGAAGCGTTGGAGGAGTGGGGATCGGCCGGGAGGCTCGGCGGCGCGCCATTCTTGCCTTGCCGCCACCACCGCCGATCGACCCTCCCCGCAGCCCGTTTTCTGTTTTATCCTTTTCTTATTTTGATTCCGCCTTTTAGTAGAACGTATAGCATAGAACTCGGGATTCTAAAGGGACGGGACGGGAAAACGGCCGAAGGTCGGCCAATTTGGCCGTCGGACCTCCGTCAAATCGCCGCCGATTGCCGCCCCCTTGGCCGCCGATTTGGTGGCCACCGAGCCACCTTTTGGCTATGGGTCCTTTAGGTTTTGAGTTCCGGGCTATGCATTCCACTAAAGTACCGATTTCGTTTTTCTGTTTTTCGCGTTTCTGCATGTCGGGATGTTTTCTGTTGCTTCGAGTTTTCTAAAGGAAGTACATGCACGGGTTATCCATTTTCAACATAGTTTTTCATTCCATGTTCGTCATTATGCATATTGCTTATGTTTCCATTTTCATGCATAGATTTTGGATGGTTTATCCTAGATCTGAGGATAGGCATCGATTTTTGAAGCTTCTTGTTTGCTAAGATTTGAGTCGACTTGCATGCATGCATATTTTGAAAGTACCCTATTATAGGTCTTGATGCCTAAATATATTTCCTTACGCATCGAGTTGATTTGAAAACCGGAGAGTGCGAATGCGGGTTGTAAAGTCGAAAATCTAGTTTTGCTTGATCTTCGTTTGGATCACGAAGTTGCCTTGCTTTGTGGGATGTGACCCCAAAGTTGTTCCTTCTTGTTACGGTACCTACCGGTCGATCGGTGAAGTCATCGGATCCGTAGATATCTCGGTTGGCGTTTTAAATACATTCGGGTTGGGTTATATATGCTTATTTTGAGTTATTTACTCGATATTTCAAAATAAAACATGTGCGCCGTAAAATGTTTTGGTGAAGTTATTCTTGTTCTACGATCCGAGATGTGGTTCTATTGTGATTGTGCACGGATCTCTATTCGGTGGGTTGATCACCATCTTGAGTATTGATCGTGAGGATAGACCCGAACACGTGGTTATGGTTACGAAGGGGATAGACCCTAAGTCCACATGAAAATGGTAATGAGGTGGTTATGGTTACGACGGTTTGACCCACAAGTCCACACCGAGTTAGCCGGTGGATACGTTCGAGCATGGGTCGACCGATATGTTCGGGCCGAGATATTGTGGGTTTGGTGGATATATATGTTCGGGCGAATGAATGAGATATGATGGGCTGGCGGGATACGTTCGAGCCGTGGTTCTATGATGAGAACAACGAATAACGGATCGGTGTCGAAAACGAAAAATCTATTTTGCTTACTTAGAAGTGGTTTACGTTTTAAAACCTTCTAAGGTAAGTGCTCGAACACGGCATCATGATTCTTTTGATTTATGATAAAACCCCAACCGAGTGCGCTAGTACTACTTTGAAACTATTTTTCAAATCTTTTCACGGATGGAGGAGGGCGGACGGGCGGCGAGGGGTGGGCTGCGGGTTCTTCATGCTATGCTTCCGCGAGTTGTGTTATATACGTACTCTGATGTTGATGTATTCTTGTCCCTTATTTTGCTTTCTGATTGAGAACAAGATTTGCTATTATGTTATTATGCTGTGAGTCTCGATATGAGCATGCTATGTGGTTGACCGGTCTAGTCAACAGGGTGTAATGCTATTTGCTTTCTTGCATTACTTATTATAAACCAAGATCATGTTCCATTGAGGTCATGGTATCGATATTATTTTGTTGGTGGATTGTTTGCGCACCCTTCCCCTTCAGGATATGTCCTAGTTATAGAGGAGATGCTGCCCGATTTCATGGTCACATCTTCTTATCGTGTATGTTATATGTATTCCCCCTTCTTCCCCGCTTCTTAACCCCCACCCCTAATCACACCCCGACATCCGTGCCTTCCCTCGGGAATTTGGGCGTGACAACCCTCACCCATAACAAGTCAAAGTGATGGTCAGCAACTCATACTCAGCTAATACCTTATTGAGGTTTAGATCAACATAAAGTCACCGAGATCTAGGTTCTTCACGGCGGTCATATAGAAGAACTCATCTCACTGTGATCCATCAATACGTCAGAGACGCGTGCCGGTATAGACAAGCAACTAAGTCAGTCACTTCTTATCTATACATGACTATACCGACAACTCGTCCTCAAGTTGTCTCGGTGTGATTCTTTTATATCTCATTAAGTTTAACCAATCATACAGACTTCTGTGATCTACTATACACTGTATGATCTAACTTATTTATGAGATAAAGGGACAAACATATTCAATCAAGTAAACAATTCAGATAGGAGATTGTAATAGTGGTAAAAGGAAACATTGTATACAAGCTCAACCAAACTGCTTTCAGTATACAAATCCAACAACCTTGCCCCCCCGCGAGCCAAGCGCCGGGAGCACCCCAACTCCCGTGGAAGCAGGTGGCCTTGGCCCCCCGGTAGCCAACGTACATCGCACCCCATCCAACGCTCCACATCGCCCAGCGCCCGCCTCGTCCAGTCCATCCGGCATTGTGATCCGTCCGACGCTGGGGTGCTTTGGCTTTTCATCCCAGAGGCACCTCGCGTCCGGCGTTTCATCGCGTCCGGTGCTGGCAATTTCACTATTCATTCCAGAGGCTTCGCGCGTCCGGAGCTGGGCGATGCATTTTTTGTGCACATTTAAAGCGCGCGCGTCCAGTGCCGCGTTACGTCCAGCACTGCGCGAGGATTTTCTGCGCGTATAAATAGGGTCAAACATGCGTGAACCCTAGCTCCCATCTCATTCTTGCGCCTCCTCACGATTTTTCTCCCATTTTCTCTCTTTTCTTCTTCTTCTCTTGTTCCATTTAATTATTGTACTTGGATTAACAATTGGGATTGAATGATTACGGATATTTGGAAGACGAATTTATCTATGAATGGTTTGTAAGTTTTTCTCATTCATTTTTGTCTATGTAATTGCTATGGGGATGATTTCTGCCTATGTAATTGCTATGGGGATGATTTCTGCCATGAGATGAATTATTATTTTATAGAGTAATACATGTTAGGTTGTTCTTATCTTGAATCGTAATTGTTGGGTTGATGATTTGCGATATTCTCATCCGTATAAATTGAGTATTTCATGATCTTCTTACATGGTGTTCGAGAGAATAGTGTAGGTTGATTATGTGCTTATGTTTGATTATGAAATCATGCGAGAGCATATTTATATTAAATATAAGTTTGACAACGAACATGATCGAGAGATTGATTTGTTGTTGAGTAATTAATATATGTGGATAGAGTTTTTGCTATCGTGTGCATTTGTAGTTAAATATCCTTCGTAGTTGATGGCGGTTTGATTGAGAGATCCTCTGCCATTAAGTTCGAGTCTAACATTGACGTGGTCGAGAGATTAGTTAGTGTTGAACGTTTGGTGAGAGGCGTGGGTGTTTTATGCCTTGTGTACCGGTCTTTGATTCAGTAATAGCGAAGATAGATTTGAACCCTAGAACACTGTCTCCAATTCCGTGTATCTGCCAATTCCTCTTGTTGTCCAAGTGCATCCCGTTTTATCTACTTTATTTTATTTCTTGCTTTCGTCCGTTCCGTGACAGACACCTTTATTTTAGGACGTTAGTATTTCTTTTCTGTTTTCGTGTTTGACATAGAACCGTAGCCCTGTTAAGCCTTCCTTGAGAGATTCGACTTAGGTGGACCTTACTGCTCTATAAGGACCTCGTACTATTGCGAGCGACTTAAAAGAACAATTTGGTCGAAATAATAAAGTTAAGCGAATTCATGATCGGCGAATAGTTCGTAAGGATTTAAGATCGGGAATGAAGGTTTTACTTATACAATCTCGTTTGAAACTTTTCCCCGGAAAGCTCAACTCCAGGTGGAGTGGTCCCTATATTATTGAGGAGGTATTTCCTTACGGAGCGGTTATACTTAACGATCCTAACATCAACGGATCATTTACTGTGAACGGACAGCGAGTGAAACCATATTTTGATCGAGAGGATTTGTAAGAAGTGGAGAACGTCTTGCTCATCGATCCTTTATATCTATGATCTAACTACGTCGTGCTCACGACGTTAAACTGAGTACTACGTGGAAGTTTATCCACGAATTTTTCTTTTCTTTTCTTTTCTTTTTGCCTGTTTCTCTTTTATCTTTTGATCTATCTTATTTCTCTGTATTTGGTTCATATCGTTGAAATGAAGCCATCCGACATTCAGCGTGAGCAGCACTCAAAAATGTACATATGCTCTTCGAAACCGACGCTCGAAGTGATTCGGCATTCATGCTCAATACAGAACACCTCCCACAACCGGCGCTCCCTCTGAACCAGTGCTCAAGAGTTGGACAGAAGCCATCCACAACCGACGCTCAAGGTGAACCGGCGCTTAAGGTGAACCGGTGCTCGGACACTAAACCGACACTCACTCCTTGAGCCTGCGCTCGAAAAAAAAAGAAGAGAACCGATGCTCCCGTCCGAACCGGTGCTCAGGCCCCCTCCTAATCCGGCGCGTTCTCTGAACCGGCGTTATATTAGGGCACCGTGCCCTATTTTCTTTTCATACCAAGAGACATTTCAGCATGCCGCACCTCCTGTTCTCAACCGACGCGTCCAGCTCCTCCGTCGTCCGTCGCCGCTTCTGCTCCACCACCGTTTCCACCGCCACCAGTCGCCGCCATACCAGACGCTTCCAGCGCCGGCTCACGTCCGTCGGCGTTTGCCCGGGCATTCGACCCGCTCACCCCTGTTCGCCCAGCGCTCGTTCGCCTAGCTCAGCGCTCGCTCTCCACAGCCGGTGCTCGCCCTCGCTGCTCGCTCCTCGTTCTCCCACGGGACAGCCAGCGTTCGCCCTCGCGCGCTCGACGTCACCCGACGTTCTTCAGTCGGCGCTAACCCTACAGCGCCCGCTCACTTTCGCCCAACCTCGTGCGCCTTCACCCAGCGAGTGCGCACGCATACCCGCGTGCCCCAGACGCCGTCCGCGCTCGTCCTGGCCCCGTGCCCGGCGCCTCAACACCGTTCACGCTCGCCCGTACGCTCATCTCTCACGTGGAACTCGCCCAACTCATCCGCGCTCGCCATCCCACTCGCATAGCGTCGAGCCCTCTCCGAACATGTCTCTGGGCATCTCTTCATCATGGTTCGAACAAAAAATTCACTCGTCTCTTTGACGAAAATAGCAAGAAAAGACGTAGACGCTTCAGGATCCAGTGAACCGCCCGAAGATTTATGTGAGAACTACAACGCTCCGTTCCCTATTTATTCGCCCTAAGAAGGTATTTTCTTCTCAGTTGTCCGTTCTAAGGAGATTAGTCACCCACGTTCTTATGATTGGAATATTTTAGCTTCGTTGGGTGTTGATGCAACTGTGAAACGATATTTGAAATTGTGGGGTTTACTTGATTTGGCAATAAGGGAACAGGAAAATGGTATTAAACCTGTGCTTAGGGAATTTTGTGTGTCACTCGAGATCAATCCCAATTTTAAATCAGCTTATTGTCGGTTGGGAGAGACTAGATGTGCTCTTACACCAAAGGTTATACACGATGTATTTGGTTTTCATGTTAGTGGGTTCTCTGATATACCAAAGGATTTTCCTCTCACTGAAACATGAAAATTTTATCTAGTTTTGATAACTGGTCATCAGCAGGCACTTCTAGTGCCTTTATTAAGGATCCAGCTCTAGTTATCGCCCATAAATTCCTTGCATACAACCTCACAGGAAAAGAGCAGGCAAATAAAGTGAGAGCTCATGAGGTTTTCTTCTTGTGGTGTGCTGTGAATAACAAGAAGATTTGTGCAGCACCGTTCTTATGACGGCGATTTGATTATATGAGGCGACACCGTAAGGCGCATCTTTCATTGAGCCAGTACCCTTTGACTCTGGCCAAGTTCTTTGGGGGATTAACTGGAGAGGATTTTCCACAATTGGGCTCCAATGTCATTGAGAATTTTCCCATCACGTTCAGTGATTTTCTGGTGATAGCATCTGACCCGGCTACATTGCTTCCTTATGAGACACGGCGCAACTGTAATATCCCACAGTTTTAAAGCTAATTTGCGATAATAAAAATCGTTAATTAGGGTTTTATTTCGGTAATCGAAATAGTGAATTATCGAAGCTTAATTTCGACTATCCTTTATACGAGGATTCTTATATCGTATTCACTAATGATTAGTGAATTAAGGAATATAGTTTCTAATATACCTTTGAACGTATTGTTCTAACATCGGTTAAATTCGACAGTTAAGTCTTACGATATTTTTAAGCATTGAAACTTAAAATTTGAATTTCCTTATTATTATAAGGATGAATAAAGTTATTACAACTTTATTTTGGACATTTTAGAGATGATTCAATTATTAGAGTTTTGAGACGTTTTGAACGTCAACGTTTAGAGATAGTTCGATAAATTAGTCAAATGATCATGGAATTATAATATTTAAATTCCTATGATTATTTTATGATATAAGAGCTTTATTTATCATCAAAATAATGCTAGATAATTAAGGAATAAAGATTGAACAATTTAGCTAATTTCGAAAACCCTAATTTTCGAAATTAGGGTTTTGTGATCTAGAATTGTTCTAAATATTTTTCTATGATATAATTCATCATCTAAGATTTATAAGATGTCACATATCTATATATTATCTATTTATTACAAAAAAATAAAATATATAGCATTATTGCTATATATATATTCTCGAAAATTCCTATATATGGGAAATTGAATTTTATTCTTATCCAATTAATGATGCTATGATATAATTATATTAATAAGATGTTTTTAAGGATAAGATGAGGTGTTATATCAACTTGCACAAGTGGGGTGCCAATTATTTAATGGGTACCGAAAATTTTGACCCTTTATGTGTCATATTTGATAAATATCATACTTTAAATTAATGAGAGGATAAGATATGATATTATCATGATATTATGTGATAAAGTAGTAGTAGTTACCAATTAAAACAAGTAATCCATGGCCTTGTCTTCACATAGCCGAAAATATTGAAAAAAATAAAGAAAGAAGAAAAATTTTCCAACCTTTGATAATGACATATATCATAGTGTAAATATTTGACTTTTCAAAAATGTCATTATCCTAAAGTATTATTAAGGAATATGATAGTATAATAAATAAAATTTCCCTCTCTACACTATGAGATGACCGAAAATAATATATATAGTATAAAGGGTTGAATTTTCTTTATTTTGTGATAGGTGATAAGAATGAAGATGACATGTATTAATTATGGGACAAGATGATATATTAAGATAGGATAAAGTATAAAATTTATCCTATTCATGCACTAGTGACCGAAATGTACATATATACTATATAAAGTTGTAATTTCTTTATCCTATGATGATTATGATAAAGTACATTAATTACATGAGATGATGACATAATAAAGTGTAGAAGATAAGATAAAATTTGTCCCTTATGTGCCACTTGGGGGCCAATTTATTTGACTCCAATTAAAGGTGGAATAATCATCATTTTATGTAATAATTAACACACAAGTTGATTAATTCTATAAATATGGGATAGGCTCTTCATTGTCTCATTTTGGAACCCTAAGTACCGAAAATATAATGAGGAAAAAAGGAGAGAGTTCATCATCTTGTTCATCCCAAATCTTAGACAAAAACCTTCGCCGTTTAAAATCGACACCGATTAAAAGGTTAGAAATCTTACAAGCTTTGTATACATGCTAGAATTTTATTTTTATCCATTAAATCTTATGTTATGAGCTTAGTATATTTATGTTAAAATTTTCGAAATTTATGTCCATGTGCTAAGTGTTTAGAAATCATGTTTATACGATGTTCCTAAGCTTATATTATGATTATATTATAAAGTTAAGCATGTTATTAAATTATATGAGTTGACCGAAAATATGAGAGTATCATATGTTGATGAACATGATTTTTAATTGTTGATTTGAGCATGAAATAATGATCTAGGGTATTAAATATGTTTATATGATTTTATGTGAAATTTTTGGAAAACTATAGTATATATAATTATGATTACCGAAAATTTAGGGAAAATATTGTGATGAGCTATAATTCATGATTTAATGATATTATAGCATATTAATGATGTAGATTCATAATATAGTGTTGTATGAATTTATTGGAGTTTTTAAAAATAATTTTGACCTAAGTCCTATTTTCAAAATATGACCCTAGGCTATTTTAATAAATAATTCATAATTGATAAAAATTATGTTATAGTGATGATATATGATAGTGATTATGTGTTATGGGATTTAGTTGAAATTTTTGAAAAAGGTTTAGTATATTTTTCGAAAATACCGAAAATAATATAGTGAAATTAAATGATGTACAATTTTTATATGATCAATATAATTACATATTATTGATCCCATGAGAATATGTGTGATATGTGAATTTATGAGAATTTATGCATAAGTCTTGGTAATTAAACCAAAGTGACCGAAAATCATAGATTATGATATTAAAAGTTATAAATTTATTTTATAAGGTATAATCACATAATATGTTCTAAAATAATGTTTTAGACATACTACGATTTTATGTGATTTTTATAACATGAAATACTATGTTTACGTCAAATATTTATTTAAGTAACGTAAGATTGAACATAAAGTGCTACGTGTGAATTTAATCGAATTTATGCAAATTATTGAGTATGATTGTTGGAAAACGTGAAAAATCGAGACTTATGACATTAGGATTAAAAATCGATTTAAGTTGAGAATTATATATATATAATATCGAAATTATATATATATATACTTATTTAAAAGTCAAAATATTTATTAAAAGTCAAAATGTTGACTAAAGTCAACATTGTTGACTAAAAAGTCAAAATGTTGACTAAGAAGTCAAAATTGTACGAAATACGATAATACGTGATCAAAGTGATGTGATGCGTCTAGTAGGAATACGATTTACGTCGATTAGATACGCTAAGACGTATAAGACATACTGAATTGGTTAGAGAGAATTCTGAAAGTTGATAGACTTTCACGTTTTAGAAAAACGTGGCCGACGTACTAAATTATTTTCTTACGTAGAGATGGAACGCGACGTGATCGCTGACGATAGAAAGGAAAGTTGTTAAAAGCTACGTACCAGGTGGGTTTTACTCGAACGGATTTATTTATTCTCGCTTTCTTGAAATCTGAAGTATTTATTCAAAGCTTTCGGTTGAAATGATTATGAACTGTTGTCGATTACACCGCCCAAAGTGTTTATGTTTTGTGTATGAATCTATCAAATTTGTTGGTTGTGGTGACTTGATTCTTGGGTGGTTCCCAACCGATGAGAAAGAAATCTGATTGTTGGTCGGCTCCCATTGGGTCGCCCAATTTTATAGAATGAATTCGGGTCTGTCTTTAGAGGATGAATTTCTGGTCTATTCTAGCACGGAGGTTGAATTCGGGTCTGTCTGAATCACGAAATTCTAGCCGGACCAGTGTACACCATAGAAGTATTTGTGTGCCGATAGCAACATCTTGACGGTCGCGGCCGTCCGTGAAAGGAGGCCTCCTTTCACGGCGTGAGTTTATAGGTGGCTGGGTGCCGAAAGAAACATCTTCGGCCGGTCACAGCGTCCGTAGAAGGAGGCCTCCTTCTACGGCGTTCAAAGAGAATGTTATATGAGATGAGATTTATGAGAAGTGATATGGATCATACACACAAAGAGAAAATGCTTGCGCAAGCGATGTTTTGAGAAATGAGAAAATGTTTTAGTAAGCACAAGCCCTTTTCAATAAAACCCTTGTGTTTTACCCAGAAGGGGCAGTGTAATTTAAAGTTAATAAAATGTTTTTGACAATGAGTCCACTGAGTGCATTATTTGTACTCAGCCCTGCATGTTTGTTTTTAAATGTGCAGGTTGAGCTGATCGATGGGATGGAGGTGTGTTGAGCAGTCAGGTCATTGTCGCTGATAGTAGAACCTTGGATTCACATCGTCATATGTGTATTCCACATGTTTCCGCTGCAAAGTTATATAAGTTATGTTTTGAGTTTGAACCTTATTACCTTCAGATCAGTTGAACCCTTTTGTTAAGAGTCTAAATGGTCCAGATTCGTATGTACGATATGTGTGTTATATTAAATGGTATGATGTCTTGGGAGTTTGTCTATCATATGCCTCACAATTCCATAATTAGTTATTGTTCCTGTTGTTAATACCCGTCATTAGTATCAGTCTCTGTTAATCCGTACTTTGGGTTGGCGGGCTGTTACAAAGTGGTATCAGAGCGATTCGTTCCTTGAGCCCAAATTTCCTTTCAAAGTTGAGTCTAGATTGAGTCACTAGACTTCTAGAGATCAGCTGACTATGCTCAACACTCCATCACATCAAGCTCAACCGGGAAAGAGGTAAATGACTTTCTCAAAGTTTAGAGAATGAGAATGAGAAGTTTGAAAGTGAAAGTTATTTAAGTGAAATGATTTTTCAAGAAAATGAAAGTTTTGAAATAAAAGAGATTCCAAGAATATGCAGGTATGGAACTGCATATTCATGGAAAAACTTAAAAGAACTAATATGCGTTAGGAAAATGATTTTCTCAGTAAAAGAGTTTGAAAGTAAATGCCCCTTTCTCAAAATTTTGAAATGAAAAGTTTGAACATGGAAAATAATGTTTCCAAAGAGATGAAAGTTATGAGAATTGTTGAAAGTGAAAGTAATTGCAAATGTGCAATGATGTTTTATGTTGTGAAGAGTTGAAAGTGATATGAGAAAGTATTGACATTGATATGTCAAAAGAGAAATCTTTGAATTCGTGGAATTCAATGAGAATTTTTGTTATGAAAGTTGTTGGTTCGCTACCAACGTATGATTATGTTATGATGATGTTATATGAGAAAGTGTTGACATTGATATGTCAAAAGTGAAATCTTTGAATTCGTGAAATTCAATGAGCATGATTATTATGAAAGAGTAAAGTTATGAATGTTTAAAGTTTTGAAATTTCCAGTTATTTTGATGATGGATATGTCATCCCAAAAGAACATAGAATGTTTAAGTCGCATGATCCCTTTTTCGAAAGAACATAGAAAAAGAACTATGAGAATTTTAGTATGTCATGAGACAGAAACGAAATCTAAATAAGAATCTCGAGTTGAATGACGAGAACAAAGAGCAGAAAATCAAAGAGCAAAAGACGAGAATGATGATTTAGAGATAATGAATGTCACTATACTACAGTGACATGAGTATAGTCTTTTGTTTGGATGTTCACGTATGACGGAAATCCAAATTGACTATGACTTTCTCGTTAGAAACGAATAAGAATGTGATCAAAGAAAATAGTTGATACTGATCTTACGACGTATATAGAACGAGAACTCTACAGTGTGATAAGAATCTTAGAATACTACTTGAAAGTAAGATTCTCAATAGTACAAGAAGAGTTATAGCATGTGTATACATGAGAACCTATGATGACAACTAAAATGAGTTGTATAAAGTTTCAAATCTTATTCATAGCCCAAATCATGTCATTAAGTTTAACTCTATGATCTAGTTCCAATGGAGATATCGTTTGAGTTCTCACTCCTTGTGAAAGAAGTTTACAATCAGAAAATTTCATAAAGCATCCTCTTGAAACCAAACTTTCATATGACTGAGAAAGTATTTGTGACGGGTCTGGCCACCCCATATGATCAAAGAAATCTCAGTACTTGTTATTCTGGTCTTCGGACCCTATTCCCCAATTATTCAGTTCAAAGAACATGTTGATTCAAACCTTCAGAGTTGTCATCTTGAATGGTGAAACCATACCTCTTGAAAGTTGTTATGATGAAATTTTCTTCAAACCATGAAACCAATAAGTATGACGTTGGTTGACGTATCTTGCCACCTAAAAGTTTCAGATCAGTAAAGTGATAGACATCAAGATATGATGTAAAGAAGATCTCGGTGAGACGAGATATATTTTATTATAAACATAGGTGGATCGACTCTTGATGGGCTTTCCCAGTACTTGTAACAGTAAAGTTATACCTCCACGTGAGGGTATGATGACTAAGTTATGAACGAGATACTTTATAGCATTGAGTGCTAGAGTAAAAGCAAAGAGAAGTATATTATACCCTTGGGATATACCCTCCTCTTATTATATCATAATAAGAAAGAATACAACTTATCTTTAAGATAATTGATTGTCCTTAAGACCTCGATAGTAGGTCGGATGTTTTTAAAGTATGGAGATGAATAAGACTCAGTTGATGAATATAAAATAATGATAGTATCTCAATATCAAGTTTTCCGCTTTATCCATAAATCGATAAAGATTATGTTTAAATAGAATCGTTCCCAAGTATTTTAAGACCTTGGTTAAACCAAAGATAGTGTGATCGATGGATCAAATAATGAGAATAGCTAGGCTATTTCTAGTATTTAAACCAAGAATGAGGGAGATACCCCGAAATTGAGACTTGGCAATGAAGGTGTACAAACGTACTACCTTACCCGTATAGATTAGAATGATGATGATCTTAATCCTAAAGTGAAGACCAAAGTATAACGAAAGTAATATGACTTTCGGATATTATGCTCAAGAAAAGAAGCAAGAGTTAAGAATAGCTGAGGAAACTACCAGCTATACAGTTATGAGATAGCCCGGAATATGAGATAAGTTTTAGAAACAGTCTGATTACGATAAGGAAAGTAATTCCTTTGAAGGAAAGAAGTGGATTAAGAATTAGATTCATTATTGAATGGAACCATCGTACTCTAAGCTATATAGAGACAAAACACTTACCATATGCGTGATTTAGTAATTAAACAAGTGAGATAACTTTTAAAGACGATTGCGAAGGAAATGTGTTCAAGCAAACAAAGGAAGGGATTCACAGGGAAGGACCTTAAGGAGAATCTAGTTGGAAGATTTATTCCTCATACTTATGAGATGACCCATAAGGTGAAAATATTGGGTACCCCACCATCGAAACGAAGTAAACATAGAATGTCAAAGACATGGTAAAGATATAGAACGTCAAGGAAAAAGTAGGATGCGTTTCCAGTGAACATATGCGAAACCATCTAGTTAAACCAATGAAGATTAAGAAAAATGGCGTATATCCAAAGAGGATATTATTACATATGATAGCACAACAAATGCTAATATAGGGATTCTTCTTGAAAGAATTTTAAAAGAAAGAATATATGAAAGATATATTATAAAGATCGATAAAGAGGAAGAAGGAAGCTGAATCATTCATACTGGTTAGAAAGTATGATAATGACAGGACGAACAAAACCAGGAAAGCCTGGTAGGTATGAGAAAACTTCTTAGCATACCTAAAATACTTTTGTTCAAGACAAGTGCTTCACATCCTGTTATCACAAGAATAGTAAAAGCATGCGTGGACACGTTAGAACTCAAATCAGAATAAGTGAATCAAAGGGTAAGAATTTCTTTACTTAAAAAAAAAAAATCATGGCCGCCACACGTATTACTCGAACCAAGAATTGAACCTAGGATCACTTAAGACTTTAGTAGAGAACTTGAACATAGTACCTATATGAGACATAGAGATAATCCTAAGAATGGATTGGTTAGTCGAAAATCATTCCACGATCCTGTACAAGGAGAGGGAAATTTCGTTCCATTTCTCCGGATAAGAAGTTACGAGTTTCTATGGAATCCACATGGGGAAGGAAATTCCAACCATACCCACACTACAAATAAGAAGATTAATAAACAAGAAGGGATGTCGAGCATTCCCTGTTTATTTAAGCAGAGAATGAAAAGTAGAAATAAAGATAGAGGGTGTGCAAATTGTTCGAGAATTTCTTGACATTTTCTGACAACTTCCCAAGATTACCCCCTGATAAGCAGTTAGAGTTCCACTATCAAGTTAGAACCATTATTAAACCACGTCAAAAGTACCTTTATCAAATGGATTCAAGGAAAGTGAAAGGATAAAGATTCAAATTTAAAGGCTATAGAATCTAAGTTTTATCGGATCTAGTGTATCACCTTAAGAAACACCCAGCTTGCTTGTCAAGAAGGAAAATAGCCCATTAAGAAAGTACATAGGTTATTAAGAGTAAATAATCTAGTACCAAGGATAAATGAGTATTCAGTTAGTGGGAAAAGAGCAAGAGTAGTCCTAAGAACCGATCTCAATTAGACTATAATCAACTTAAGGTACGAGCTAAAAATGTACCCAAAATGGCTTTCCGAGCAAGATATGGCTACTATGAGTTTATAGTTATGCCATTCGGACCAACTAATGCGCCAGCCGTGTTCATGAACCTCAAAATTGAGTGTTCCGCGCATACTAAGATAAATTGTCCTAAATCTTCATAGATTATATTCTCATCTATTTGAAGGGCAAGAAAGAGTATAATGAACTTTTGAGAACTATCTTGCAGACATCAGTGTCAAACAAATTTCGCCAAGTTTATTTAAGGCGGATTCGGCTTAAAGAAATAATATTCCTTAGACACGTGTAGGAATCCATGTGAACCTGGCAAAAGATTGAAATAGTGCAAGGATAGAATTCGCCAACGACCTAAAATGAAATTCGGATTTCTAAGAATTTGCTGGTTATTATCAGAGATTCATAGAAGGATCCTCTGAGATAGCAAGGCCAACGATATAGTTACTCCAAAGGAATAAAGTTTACTTGGATTGATAAATGCGAGCAATACACGTATTAAGTTTTGATACATCACCTTTATGAAGTGTGGTGTGAAATCTTCACCAATCATAGAAGTTTGAGGTACTTTTTCGAGCAAAGAGATGTGAACATAAGGCAAAACAGATGGCTCGAATCAGTAAAAGACTACGACTGTGATATGAATTATCACCTTGAAAAGGCAAATGTAGTAGTTGATGCCTTAAGTCATAAGAATTCACCCAAATTGGGAAGTCTCTCTACGAAGAAAGAGAAACTCATTGAAGAATTTGAAAGAATGAGAATAGAGATGGTTGAACAACCAGAGATGATCAGGAGATGTATTCACTCTAACGTCTGATTTAAGGAAAAGGGATAATAGAGGAACAAAGGAAAGATGTCAAAGTCGAAAGAGGTAACACTGCTATATGGGTAGTAGTGGATCGACTTACTAAAAGAGCTTATTTTCTGCCTATACGAATAACTCGTGAATCCAATGAGTTAGTTCAAAGGAGATCGTATGTGTATATGATTATTAAAATCTATCATATCTAATAGAGATTCTAGGTTTGCTTCTAGATTTTGGATTAACCGACAAAAGAGTTCGACACAAAATTAAACTTTAGCATAAATTTCGCTCACAGACAGACGAACAGTTGAAAAGAAACGATATGAACGCTTTTAGATATGTTGAGGACATTAGTGTCGAAATGAAGTGCGAATTGGAAACCCGTTTTTCCATTTATTAAGATCACCAGCGACAATAGCTGTTGAGCGACGATTGATATGACCCATATGAGGTATAATACGAAGGAAAGTGTCGATCGCCTCTTTATGGTAATAATGAAAGCAAGAGGAAAGTTTTAAAGCCGATATTGTAAGTGAAATGTTTAAGATGTTTGCCAAGATAGGCAAAGAATAAAAGAAGCTTATGATAGACAAAAGATTTACGCTGATATGCGTAGATATGAACTGCATTTTGAATGCAGAGATAAAGTTTTCTTAAAGTTCTCCATTGAAAGAAATTATAATATTTGGAGAAAAAGGGAACTTGAGACTACGTTTTACTAGGACCTTACGAGATCCTAGAGATGATAGACCCAATAGCCTATAGATTGGTACTTCCACCAAGTTTGGGGAATGTATAGAATATTTCCACGTGGCATAGTTGAGAAAGTGCGTGCATGATTCAAAGCACGAGGTTCATCATGAGGATGTTATTTATGAACGAAGATATGAGTTATGAGAAAGAACCTACGACTATTTTGAAAGTAAGATTCAACAGTTAAGAATCAAGTTATACTTTGGATAAATGTCCAAAGAAGAAACTATGGATAAGAAAAAGCCACGTAGGAAACTTGAGAGTGTTATGATAGAAAGATACCCCGTACACTTCTAAGATAAGCAAATTTTGGGACAAAATTTATTTTAAGGGGGGTAGAATGTAATATCCCGCAGTTTTAAAGCTAATTTGCAATAATAAAAATCGCTAATTAGGGTTTTATTTCGGTAATCGAAATAGTGAATTATCGAAGCTTAATTTCGACTATCCTTTATACGAGGATTCTTATATCGTATTCACTAATGATTAGTGAATTAAGGAATATAGTTTCTAATATTCATTTGAACGTATTGTTCTAACATCGGTTAAATTCGACAGTTAAGTCTTACGATATTTTTAAGCATTGAAGCTTAAAATTTGAATTTCCTTATTATTATAAGGATGAATAAAGTTATTACAACTTTATTTTGGACATTTTAGAGATGATTCAATTACGAGAGTTTTGAGACGTTTTGAACGTCAACGTTTAGAGATAGTTCGATAAATTAGTCAAATGATCATGGAATTATAATATTTAAATTCCTATGATTATTTTATGATATAAGAGCATTATTTATCATCAAAATAATGCTAGAGAATTAAGGAATAAAGATTGAAAAATTTAGCTAATTTAGAAAACCATAATTTTCAAAAAATTAGGGTTTTGTGATCTAGAATTGTTCTAAATATTTTTCTATGATATAATTCATCATCTAAGATTTATAAGATGTCACATATCTATATATTAGCTATTTATTACAAAAAAATAAAATATATAGCATTATTGCTATATATATATTCTCGAAAATTCCTATATATGGGAAATTGAATTTTATTCTTGTCCAATTAATGATGCTATGATATAATTATATTAATAAGATATTTTTAAGGATAAGATGAGGTGTTATATCAACATGCACAAGTGGGGTGCCAATTATTTAATGGGTACCGAAAATTTTGACCCTTTATGTGTCATATTAGATAAATATCATACTTTAAATTAATGAGAGGATAAGATATGATATTATCATGATATTATGTGATAAAGTAGTAGTAGTTACCAATTAAAACAAGTAATCCATGGCCTTGTCTTCACATAGCCGAAAATATTGAAAAAAATAAAGAAAGAAGAAAAATTTTCCAACCATTGATAATGACATATAACATAGTGTAAATATTTGAATTTTCAAAAATGTCATTATCCTAAAGTATTATTAAGGAATATGATAGTATAATAAATAAAATTTTCCTCTCTACACTATGAGATGACCGAAAATAATATATATAGTATAAAGGGTTGAATTTTCTTTATTTTGTGATAGGTGATAAGAATGAAGATGACATGTATTAATTATGGGACAAGATGATATATTAAGATAGGATAAAGTATAAAATTTATCCTATTCATGCACTAGTGACCGAAATGTACATATATACTATATAAAGTTGTAATTTCTTTATCCTATGATGATTATGATAAAGTACATTAATTACATGAGATGATGACAAATTAAAGTGTAGAATATAAGATAAAAATTTGTCCCTTATGTGCCACTTGGGGGCCAATTTATTTGACTCCAATTAAAGGTGGAATAATCATCATTTTATGTAATAATTAACACACAAGTTGATTAATTCTATAAATATGGGATAGACTCTTCATTCTCTCATTTTGGAACCCTAAGTACCGAAAATATAGTGAGGAAAAAAGGAGAGAGTTCATCATCTTGTTCATCCCAAATCTTAGACAAAAACCTTCGCCGTTTAAAATCGACACCTATTAAAAGGTTAGAAATCTTACAAGCTTTGTATACATGCTAGAATTTTTGATTTTCATCCATTAAATCTTATGTTATGAGCTTAGTATATTTATGTTAAAATTTTCGAAATTTATGTCCATGTGCTAAGTGTTTAGAAATCATGTTTATACGATGTTCCTAAGCTTATATTAAGATTATATTATAAAGTTAAGCATGTTATTAAATTATATGAGTTGATCGAAAATATGAGAGTATCATATGTTGATGAACATGATTTTTAATTGTTGATTTGAGCATGAAATAATGATCTAGGGTATTAAATATGCTTATATGATTTTATGTGAAATTTTTGGAAAACTATAGTATATAATTATGATTACCGAAAATTTAGGGAAAATATCGTGATGAGCTATAATTCATGATTTAATGATATTATAGCATATTAATGATGTAGATTTATAATATAATGTTGTATGAATTTATTGGAGTTTTTAAAAATAATTTTGACCTAAGTCATATTTTCAAAATATGACCCTAGGCTATTTTAATAAATAATTCATAATTGATAAAAATTATGTTATTGTGATGATATATGATAGTGATTATGTGTTATGGGATTTAGTTGGAATTTTTGAAAAAGGTTTAGTATATTTTTCGAAAATACCGAAAATAATATAGTGAAATTAAATGATGTACAATTTTTATATGATCAATATAATTACATATTATTGATCCCATGAGAATATGTGTGATATGTGAATTTATGAGAATTTATGCATAAGTCTTGGTAATTAAACCAAAGTGACCGAAAATCATAGATTATGATATTAAAGGTTATAAATTTATTTTATAAGGTATAATCACATAATATGTTCTAAAATAATGTTTTAGACATACTACGATTTTATGTGATTTTTAGAACATGAAATACTATGTTTACGTCAAATATTTATTTAAGTAACGTAAGATTGAACATAAAGTGCTACGTGTGAATTTAATCGAATTTTTGCAAATTATTGAGTATGATTGTTGGAAAACGTGAAAAATCGAGACTTATGATATTAGGATTAAAAATCGATTTAAGTTGAGAATTATATATATATAATATCGAAATATATATATATATATATACTTATTTAAAAGTCAAAATGTTTATTAAAAGTCAAAATGTTGACTAAAGTCGACATTGTTGACTAAAAGTCAAAATGTTGACTAAGAAGTCAAAATTATGCAAATACGATGTCGTGATCAAAGTGATGTGATCGTCTAGTAGGAATACGATTTACGTCGATTAGATATGCTAAGACGTATAAGACATACTGAATTGGTTAGAGAGAATTCTGAAAGTTGATTGACTTTCACGTTTTAGAAAAACGTGACCGACATACTAAATTAGTTTCTTACGTAGAGATGGAACGCGACGTGATCGCTGACGATAGAAAGGAAAGTTGTTAAAAGCTACGTACCAGGTGGGTTTTACTCGAACTGATTTATTTATTCTACTTTCTTTGAAATGCAAAGTATTTATTTACAAAGCTTTCAGTTGAGAAATGATTATGAATTGTTGTCCAATTACCTACCCAAAGTGTTTATGTTTTTGTGTATGAATCCTATCAAGCTGTTGGTTCGCCAACTGACTTCAGTTGTTGGGTGGTTCCCCAACTGATGAGAAAGAAATACAGTTGTTGGGTCGCCTCCAACTGGGTCGCTCCCAATTTTATAGAATGAATTCGGGTCTGTCTTTAGAGGATGAATTTCTTCTATTCTAGCACGGAGGTTGAATTCGGGTCTGTGCTAGATCGAAATTCCTAGCTGGACGGTGTACACCATAAAGTATTTGTGTGCCGATAGCAACATCTTGACGGTCGCGGCATCCGTGAAAGGAGGCCTCCTTTCACGGCGTGAGTTATAGGTGGTGGGTGCGAAAGAAACATCTTGACGGTCACGGCGTCCGTGAAGAAGGCCTCCTTCTCGGCGTTCAAAGAGAATGTTATATGAGATGAGATTTATGAGAAGTGATATGGATCATACACACAAAGAGAAAATGCTTGCGCAAGCGATGTTTTGAGAAATGAGAAAATGTTTTAGTAAGCACAAGCCCTTTTCAATAAAACCCTTGTGTCTTACCTAGAAGGGGCAGTGTAATTTAAAGTTAATAAAATGTTTTTGGCAATGAGTCCACTGAGTGCATTATTTGTACTCAGCCCTGCATGTTTGTTTTTAAATGTGCAGGTTGAGCTAATCGATGGGATGGAGGTGTGTTGAGCAGTTAGGTCATTGTCGCTGATAGTAGAACCTTTGATTCACATCGTCATATGTGTATTCCACATGTTTCCGCTGCAAAGTTATATAAGTTATGTTTTGAGTTTGAACCTTATTACCTTCAGATCAGTTGAACCCTTTTGTTAAGAGTCTAAATGGTCCAGATTCGTATGTACGATATGTGTGTTATATTAAATGGTATGAAGTCTTGGGATTTTGTCTATCATATGCCTCACAATTCCATAATTAGTTATTGTTCCTGTTGTTAATCCCCGTCATTAGTATCAGTCTTTGTTAATCCGTACTTTGGGTTGGCCGGCTGTTACAGCAACGTACAAGAGTATATTATGATTAAGCAGAACCGTCCGTTCGGGTCTCATGCCAGCACAGTTACCCCGATGGAAGAAGATGTCCCTGAGGATGAGGCCGCCAAAGAAGGAGATGAGGGAGCACATGACACGCCCCTCCTGACTTACCCCTACACCCATCAGTCCCACAACGACGCCTTCAGTGATCTTAGGGCTCATTTTGACTCCAGCTTTGGCCAGTTTCAGCAGGCCACTTCACAACAGTTTGGGGACTTTAGCTCCTCCTGGAATCAGAACTTTGAGGAGTACATACAGCAGATGAGTCAGCAATTCACAGATTTCAATCAATCAACACTACAAAAAAACAGGCGAATAGCGACGGAATATTCTGTCGCAAGTCATGCTGAATCCGTCGTTAAATCGATTAGCGATGGATCAGCGACGGAATTATGGCGTCGTTGGATTGCTGGTTGGCAAATCTCTAACGACGGATTTCTGTCTGTCGTTAATTATCTGCGACGGAACAACGACGGACTTTTCAGTCGTTAATCGACGACCTTTTGAACGGTCGTCTGATTTCTAATCAGTCGTTAATACGACTCTAATCCGTCGTTAATAACAACGGAATGATGTCGTAGCTAAAAATGACCGTCGCAACTCCGTCGTTAATTTGACGACAGTTCGTCGCCAATCCGACGCTATTTAGAGACGGACCGTGTCCGTCGTTAAATATTTTTTTTTTGTTATTTCACGTAACCAATCCGTCGTTGAATTGTCTCTAATCCATCGTCAATCCTTCGCTATTTAACGACGGATTATGTCCGTCGTTAGATTCAGTTTGTTCTGTTATTACACGTTGTTAATCCGTCGCCGATCCGCCGCTAATCCGCCGCTAATCCGTCGCTACATGTGCAGAAACTGCACAACTTTTATTTGTATTTTGGATAGCCGTTTACAACAAACAACAAACCCGTTTTCAAACATACCAACTACAAACAAACACAATCCAAACAACGCAATTTCAAATGGTACAATATCAAACAAACAAACCAATTCCAAATAATAAACATTCTCATTCTAAATCATAAACACAATTCAAATAAAACAATTTCAAAAGATATAATATCAAACAAACCAAACAATTCTAAATCATACGATAAGTTTTACAAATAAAATGTATTTGTTTCTTCATAATACAATCCAAAATATCACAAGGGTGGGGGGAAACGGGAGTTGATATCACGAGGATGGGGGGAAACGGGAGCTGGCCATGAAGCGCTCCAAGGCCTCTGCTTGAAAGCAAGAATCGATCTGAATACGTGTTGAACGTCATCTCGCACTCTCGCCGACTTGTAATCTGCCTCGTGTTGCTCGCTCGGCTTGCATTACGGCCTCGTATGCCTCATGCTACTTCGCTTTCCTATCAATCTAGCCTCGTGTTGCTCTTTTCGACTTGCAATCTGGCCTCCATCTCCAATAGATTTTGATGATAAGCTATGGAATCAGCAGGTTGGGCACTTTCTACCGAATGAGACGACGCTTCGCTCTGCATATATGTCCGTGATAGAGAACCAGCTCCAAACATCCTATTCTTTTTCTTTGAGGAGCTCCCAAGGACATTTTTTTAGAATTTGAGTCCTATCAATTTCTGGTGCCCCCTCATCATTGCCCCGAGATTGGCTCAACTGTGTCACATGTTCCTCAACCTGCCTCTGTAATATAATTTCGTACATTTAGTATTTAATTAAATGCTCGTTATTGTGCTAACGAATATACTTACTGCGATACTCTGAGCCTTCCCGTCTGTATAGCTCCCGTTGTCGGTGTCATGATACCTTTGGAATACATCCCATTGGACCTCTGATATGTCTACTCCATGCTCTCTTGCCTATAAATAAGTCAAACAAATTAAATAATTAACAAGTATCACAATTCTTAAATTAATTTACTATATCTAAAACTTCAAAGTACTTACAATCTCTCTCGCATACTCAAATGCGGGCGTAAGCCACCCGATGCTTGACTATCCCAACCCTCACCATCCGCTCGGACATTACATTCTTTGCGGGCCTTGCCGCCTTCGCTGGGCGTCCCGTCCGAGCCCAATATGCCTTCCAATTTTCCCAATCTCGCTCGGGGATAAATGGAGGTGGATTGGGCGAGTCCTTCGCCGCTGATCTTGTGAGCGAGATCTTTATAGCGTTTAGCGGCCTTTGCGCACCAGTAGGAGTAGACCATGGCCTCGTCCAGCGTATCATCCCAATAAAAATTTTCTGCAAAAAATATATGATTACAACATCACTGGTGTCAAAGGTCAAAACATAAATGACTCTGTATAAACAACACGAACCTTTAATTCATCGAAATAAATCTGCTTGAACTCTTGAGGCACCATTTTCCAATTGAAGCCGTTGTGGTTCATGAATTTACGCAATGACTCCGTAATCACGCGGGCTACATCATTGTTCGGACACAAAATGTTGCAATTTACAAGATAATAAAGACATCAGAATATAAGATTTATTTTAACTGAGACATACAATAGATAACATACCCATTCACAATGGCTATCTTCTTCATCCCCTCCCTCGACGGCACTGCACTACTGCTCGAGGGGACAGGGATGTGAGACAGTGCCTCCATGCCTTCTTCGAGCCCGACAGGTAAGGGAGACAGGGTATATAATCCTGGATGCCTCCGACCTGATGACGAGGCACCTCATCCACTGTGAGACATCTGCAAACAAAGGTAAAAAATGCTGCATCATTAAAATTTCACAAATAATAAATATCATAACGTTTTGTGTGCATACTATAAAATAAAACGTTTTTTGTGCATACTACATAATAAATTCAAACCCTATTCATCATCGTTATCATCATCATCATCATCCAATATATGATTGTCTTCTGACTCTGACAATTCAACTTCATCATCCGTATCATCAGATGTCTCTTCAATGTCTATGAGTGTACCGTCAGGATGAACTAGTGTCGTGTCATCATCCACAACGACATTAGTAATCGAACCAAATGTATCCTCTTGAAAAGGGGGAGGTACTATCGATCGCGAACTCTCATCCGAGACTTCCACATTAGATCGAGCTTTAATTTTGCATACTTCCCACCACTCTTTCATAGATTGTTTTAAACTTGGATATGCACAATAGTATACTTGAATGGCTTGATTGGCGAGGATAAGCAGTTCGAACTTGTTATATCTTCGCGTATGATTTACGAAACCAACTTGTACTCGGAATGAATTGATAACCCCAATCGTGAAGGATCAAACCACTCGCATCTAAACAATGTTGTGGTTTTCGTTGGTAGCCCAGGATATTCCAACTAAACCTCCAATAATCGCCCATAAAAATCGAGTTCTTGAGTGTCTGTACCATAAGTTTCACCTTTAATGCACACTCCACTATTCATAATTGATCTTTGTGACCCATGTTCTAATGTGTGAAATTTGTACCCATTTATATAATACCCTGGGTACGTCTTAATTAGAGCTGAAGGCCCTTTGGCAAGAGACAATATGAACGGATTCACAATGTTGTTAGTATGATCTTTAACCTATTATTAGTAAAAAACGATTAGAATAACTAAACGTACATATTAAATAATAAATATTTCCTACTAATAATTATCAGAATACTCACATATGCCTCAAACCAAAACGAGAAGCCCCTTTCAATCGACCTTTGAATATCAGAGCTAGAGATCAGTGGATTTGATATTTTCACATCATCGATGAATAAACTACATCAACATATATTTACGATCCAAGTTAATAATAACAATAATAATAATTAACAATGACTTTTGAGAAAAATACGACACTTACGCCATGTAAATGTCTGCAACTTCAACACAGTTGAGCAACACGTATAAACGAGCAACATCATATTCTCTACTATCCAAATATCTCGTTGACATATTTCCAAAAGGTCTGCCATCTTGCTTGAAGATTTGAAGCATATCTGGATAGTCTTCGTGCCTAATCTCCGCTTGACCATGATGCAAATTTCTGAACTTTGTTCTTACGTGATCATCAAAATAATACGAGCAAAATGTCGATGCTTCTTCTACTAAGTAAGCATTGCGTATAGAACCCTCAACCACGGCTTTATTTCATACGTTGTTCTTCAACTTACGTAAGTATCTACAAAATTTTGAGCGTTGTTCTTCAATTTATATATATATATATATATATATATGATAATATCTGACGATACCTTTCAAATGGATACATACATTGGTATTGAGCAGGCCACGCAATACGGGCTTCATCGCCTAGATGAACCGGTAGATGTTCCATGGAGTCGAAAAACTAGGGAAAGATGCGCTCAAGCTTGCATAAAATCACCAAATATTTTCTTGGAGTCCGCATGGATCATCAAGCCCTATGTTTCGAGAAGTTAAATCTTTTAAGAATAAAGATAATTACATTCTGACTTTCCAAACATTGGGTGGGAGAAGTTCACGAAATGCATCGGTAGAATTCATTTGCATGAAAATGTGATCATGACTCTTCATCCCAAACATCTTGGCTTTGTCATGTCTACACATCTACCCATGTTGGAAGCGCATCTATCTCGAAATCTTAAACCTCTTACCCACTCACATAAGACTTTTTTCTCACGATTGTCAAGTGTATAAGAAGCCTTTGGATATTTTCCTGTTGATTCATTCATCGTCAACTCTGGTCTATAGCAGTATAAATTAAGTTCTTCTCTAGATTTGCTCGTATCTTTTGTCTTCCCTTGGACATTCATGACTGTGTTGAAGATATTATCGAACACATTCTTCTCTATGTGCATGACATCCATATTATGCCGAATCAAAAGAGAACTCCAGTAAGGTAGATCCCAGAAAATACTTCTTTTCTTCCATCCAGTTCCAAACTATTTGGATATTCGACTATTTATTTCATCACTGCCAATCTCTGTTACGGAGACTAGTCCCATACCCATAATTAGTGACAGAAGCTCATCTCCTGATCGCGCTTCTGGTGGATCGTTAGTAATCACTGTGTTGTTTCTGAAACCTCTTCGATCCCTTCGAAATGGGTGATTAGGAGCTAGAAATTTACGATGGTTATCAAACCATGACTGCTTACCACTTTTAGCTAAAGTAAAAGCATCGGTATACTCCATGCAATGCTGACAAGCTAATGTTTCAGTTGTACTCCATCCAGACAACATAGAGTATGCAGGGAAGTCACTAATTGTCAAAAGTAATGCAGCGTGCATTTGAAAATTTCGCTTCAACGATACATATAAGTAAGAACACCGTCATCCCACAAATCTATTAACTCTGCTATCAATGGTTGTAAGAACACATCAATCTTCTCCTTCGGATTACGCGGTCCGAGCACTAAGATCGTAAGAAACATGTATTGCTCCTTCATACACAGCCACGGGGGAAGATTATAAGGGTAAGTATAACGGCCCATGATGAATATTGCTTTCCTGATTGACCGAATGGATGAAAACCGTCAGTTGAGAGTCACAATCGCACGTTATGAATTTCTGATGCAAATAATGGAAACTTCGTGCTCAAATGTTTCCATGTAATTGAGTCTGTCGGATGACGCATGACCCCATCATCGACCGACGATGCATGCCAACGCATATTTTCCGCTGTAGCATTGGATGCATACAATCTCTGTAGTCGAGGAGTTAGGAAAAAATAATACATCTTTTTATATGCTACTTGTGCTTTCCATCAATTTCCACCAGCTTGAGTATTGCTCTTGAAACGAGGATGATTACAGAATTTGCAGCTCGTCAATTCAGAATCTTCACGCCAATAAATCATGCAATTAAATGGACAACGATCAATTTTGTGTACGGGCAACCCCATGCCACGCAACAATCTCTTCGTGCTGTAGAAGTCATCAAGCACGCAATTTCCATCTAGATGTGACTCTTTCATCAGTTCTGATATTTGATCAAAACCCTTCTCAGTAATGTTATTCTCAGTTTTCCAACTCAGAAGTCGAGCCACAAATGACAACTGTGTGTGATTCGAGCAACCCGACCACAGAGGTTTATTGGCAGCATTCAACATGTCGTAAAATTTTTGTGCATCAGAATTTGGCTCCTCTTCGATCTCGTCAAAGTTGAACTGTGGACCAGCAGCATCCACTACCATCGTATGATACGTATTTGGTTAACGGCTAACATCTAAATCCACAACATTGTCCCTACTTGTGGTTGTCTCTCCTTGAAATATCCATGTGTGATAATTTGGAACAAATCCAAATTTTTATAAGTGATATCGCACAGTATCTTTCTTCTGATAAGGTATATTCTTACACTTCTTACACGGACACTTGATTTTCTCTCCATCCGCGAATAAAAGCTCGAGCACTAGCGAATTCAATAAAACTTTCAAGTCCATCTCGAAATTGATATTTAATCCACCAACCGAACTAAACCTCTTATACATCCACTCACGATTGTCATTCATTCTTCAAGCTCCTAATTATAAATAATTAATTAAGCATATTCAACATAAGTTGTACAATATACACTAATTATACACTCATAAGTTTATTGAAGCAAAAAAAAATTATTGAAGCAATTATTTCAGAAATAGACGGCGACATAAATCTACTTGAGTATACTATAAAAATAGACTAACTATTGGTTTGTTATCTACAAGGCAACATAAACCCCAATTCAAGTTTCATAAGTTTTATCCTTTGATGCCGATTTAGGAATCAGTTTATCTTTTTTTGTTTTCGTGTAATTTGGGAATCGGTGTATTAAGTAGTTAATAATCTTCTTGGCCGATCTATAAATAAACATATGCTAACCTAATTCACACTGGGAAATTGGTTTTTCTTTTTGTATAAAATTAAATAAAAAAATAGAGAATCTTATATGAAACCGTTTATCTTAAAATGGACCAAGATTCTTAGTAAAATTTGTAGTTAGTGATATATTTGTAAAACCATAAATCTAAATCATTATCTTGACTTGTCTCTCAATAAGACGATCTCACACAAACATCTTAGAGTTATAAAAATTAAACTTGAATAGTGTGCAATAATGAAACTCAAATAGATGAACTAGCTTCTATTCGATTTGATTTTCTATTTTTCACTTAACCTAATAATATCATCTTATTAATAAACACATAATCATAGTACTCGAGGTGGGCTATGGATTTGTTATGTGTATTATTGTAATCATGATGGGCTAATATGTCAAAGCAATAATTTCTTAACGAATCCCTAAGAGCATATTTGCCTTTATATGCTTTTTGGCATAGCAAAAAGTAAAGTGTTAGCCTTCTAAGTACGTTAAATTCTTGCTTTTTTCTCCTCTCAATAACAAAAGTTCCTCATTTTTTGTTTTAAATTGTTATAATAAAACAAAGTTGTTTGATTTGTATACTGGAAGCAGTTTTGGTTGAGCTTGTATACAATGTTTCTTGTTACCACTATTACAATCTCATATCTGAATTGTTTACTTGATTGCATATATATGTCCCTTTATCTCATATATAAGTTAGATCATACAGTGTGTTGTAGATCACAGAAGTCTGTATGATTGGTCAAGCTTAATGAGATATAAATAGTATCACAGCTAAGATAACTTGAGGACGAGTTGTCGGTATAAGCTGCGGTGTAGATAAGAAGTGACTTGACTTGGTTGTTTGTCTATGCTGGTACGTCTCTGACGTATTGATGGATCACAGTGAGATGAGTTCTTCTATCTGACCGTCGTGAAGAACCTAGATCTCGAAGACTTACGTTGATTTAAACCTCGATAAGGTATTAGATGAGTATGAGTTGCTGACCATCACTTTGACTTGCTATGAGTGAGGGTTACATGAGATAACCAAGATTCTCTGCATCTTGGGTGGTGGCGGTCTTGTGTGTCATGCTAGTTACCGTGTCGAGTCACCGTATCCGTTTAGGATGATGGCGTCCTTAAGGAGCTCAAAGGTTTATTGTACTAAACCTACGGTTGAGTTATCTCAAGTACAATAATAAGGTTGAGTGGTACTACTTAAGGAATTAAAGATATTAATTATTTTAAGCGGTCGAGCATCAGTAAATAATTAATGGACGTCGATATCTTAAATACGGGATTCGTAAGTCTAAGTGCAAGCCCCGACTCAACTTGGTAATAAAGGGGTAAGTCGGCATTTATTCTCTAGTGGCATGAATGAATGTTTATAAATTAATTTATGTTACAATTTGAACATAAGATAATTAATTTATTTGAGACCCATCTTTATTCTTTGCATTTGATCCCTGGGCTGGCCCATCCAAACCTGTAGCTTAGTGAAAATCGCCCACTCTCTCTCCTTATCCTACTGGGACTCTGATTTGATCATCTCTATCCTAAAGGATATAATTATATTTATTAGATATGCATAGATCCTATCTAGATAGGATTTGGGAGTGCATTATAAATATAAGGTGAGAGAGAAAATTGTCACACCCCGGATTATCTAATCTCGGATTAACTAACTAACCGGAGTACGACGGGCGGAAGGAAAAGGAAATGACTAACTATTTCAAGAGACTCGCAGATATAAACAATTATCATTTTAAAGAAAGACGAGTCATTAGACCTGTGATTAACCAAATGATCAAAGTTGAATATTAATCAATCACTGTTTAGCAAACTGATACCATGATCTTTGACATGAATTCATACTTGTTTATCAAATGTCTAACCCATCAAGACTCGGATCATGCAATATTTTACAAACTGTAAATGAGTTGGCAGCAAAAGAGTAGCTGAGTTTATGTGTGAAGACATAAACCCGGGGCAAAACATATGACATGACAAAATAGGTCTTCGCTTAGCATTGAATTTCCGTCATCATCTCCTGCACAACCTGCACATTTAGAAATACATGCAGGGCGTGAGTACTTGATGCACTCAGTGGGCAATTGCCGAAAACAACTGAAACATGCTCTTAGAGATACATAATCGACTTGCCACTTCTTAGATTCACAGGGGTTTTAAGAAATATCCTATGAATCAAACTTTATGAAATCACTTACATCATAATCAATGCACGTGCTAACAATTCCAACTATAACATGTCTGCAGACAATCATCAATAAACACCATATCTACGCACAAATGTGTTGAGAGTAGGCCTCCTCCTCAACACTTTGGCCAAAGGCCACCTGTGTACACATACCCTTACTAGCAGCTCGTCTAGCATAGGGTCGATATCGTCATTCTCTCGTAGATAGGCAATATGCAATATGCTCAAAAACAGGCAAGTCAGTTAACTTTTGCAAAATAGGCATATGCTCATTATCATAAACTTGTGCAAACACATATTTTAGTTTAGAAAGCCCACCTGGAAATCTGGCTTACTCGAGACTTTCAGCTTTTCCTTTCTTGATCTCTATCCCGCTTCCACTTGCTCCTTAATAAAGAAATAAGAAGAATAAACACGGGAAAGAAGAACTAAGAGTTTCTAACTCTTGAGCCTCTACTAAAACTCTCGGTACACTAAGCTTAGGCTAAGCTCTGCTAGGTCAATGCATCCATACTTACTTATTCAACTCATTTTGAAAAGTATTTTAAAAGAACTTAAATCTTTACATTTCTTATATATATAAGAAATACCAAATATATGAACATCTTAACTTTCTAATCTTTTCCATTAGAAACTTTGATCAAGTTAGTCTTGATCAAGCTACATAATCACAAGAATCCATATTTTGAAATCAATTTCCAAATATCAAGCCAAAATCACAAAGTCCTTTGTAATTTGCAAACTAACGAAATCTAAATTTTACATACTAGTATAGAAAAATCTCAATAATTCAAAATAAGCTAATTTCATATACTAGATCATACTTTTGAAATCAAACTAATCAAATAAAATCAAAATAATAAGTTCTTGATATTCCATAAGCATACTAAATTAGGGGTTTTCACATGAGTTGGATTTAACTCCAATTTCTTTCACCAAACACAAGCATATATATATAATCACAGATATACTAACTTATTTTAAACAAATCAAAGCCAAATCATCTTAAAAATCAAGGCCTCATTTTCGGTCATCACAAGAAATTCAAAGGGTTTGATTTTCGTTTCCACAATCGACTCTAAACATGTTCAAACGTCTCTAATTACATAGATCTAGGCTCAATTTAAGAAATCAACAACAATTTCACAAGATAAGAATTAGGGTTCTTAACAAAGTTTGGGTTTTTCTTGAATATAAACAAATCAAACCATAGATCAAGCATAAATCATTTCTAAAAGGGTAGATCTAAGCATAAATAGACAAAAGATTGAAGAACAAAATTTTTTGGAACAAGGCCCAAAGTGGCCGAAACTTTGGGGGTTTGGGAGTGAGTTTTCATCTTGATTTCTACTTCAAAACTTGAATAAGATTAGAGATTTACCTTTTTAAAACATTGATCTATCGATGTGAAGAGAATTGGAAGTCTGGATCTTGATCTTGAAGAAGAAAATTTTCGTGTATGTGTGTGTGTGTGGCTCTCGAAATTTTGGGAGAAATGAGAGGAAATGAAGCCTTTTGCAAGCTAATTATATATATATATATATATATATATATATATATATATAGTTACTATTTAAATCTTCTTCCATAAGCCATTTAATGGCTTCTTTGATAAGCCACTAAGTTTCTAGAATTTTCTTAGCTTATTTGAGAAGCTATATTGTTCTAGAATTTTCTTTAGCTATAATATAAACTTAAAAATAATGACATAATGTATCTTTTGAAATTATTAATTCAATATAAAGCAAATAGAAATATAGAAATTTCTAGCGAGTTGAAATTTTCATAAATTACTCTTTCTAAAATAAACGTTGAAATAAAACAATAAATTGAAATTTATTGTTAAATCAATCAACTTTAGAATTCTAAAATAAATCTGTAAGTTAAAACTTTATGAAATCTTATCTGATGATGCATTGTCCCTAGACACTTACGTAATTAATCTCTAATTAATTACGTAATTAATCTCTAATTAATTACGTAATTAGCGCTTAATTAGAGCTATGGAAATCCGGGGTGTTACAAAAATCAAGGCTAATCCTCATTCCATATTTTCGAGAATTACTATATCATAATAGTGAGAATTTTTGAAAATTAAGTGAGAAGAAAGAGGGTGATTTTCTATAGCATTCTCCATAGATTATCCTCACACGATATTGGAGATTAGGCAACCGAGATATAGTCCAGAAGATCAGAGCACGAGTCTTGATCTATACATCCCCGACAGATTCGCAGGTAAACACGAGAAAACTCCTACGTGTTGCAATTAATTATATAGGTGCATGCTAGGCATATAATCAATGTATGGTGAATTAAACATCTAAGATAGATCCCTGGAGAGGTTAAATCGATTTCCCTACGGTATCGAGCACGGGATCGTATCTTGGCTCTGTTGGATTAATTCACGTTTGATTATAACGTGTGCAATTAATTAATTGTGAATCTGTCGTTCATCGTGGCTCGTTTTATTTTTGTCAGATTTTATTTTTCACCACGAGAAAATTCGTGGTTAGATTAGATTTTTTCTTGTAAATCTTATCTGTAAAAGAAGAACGAAGACCAAAGCACGAAGAACGAGACGATGGGAGACTACCGAAAATCGGATGCACGGCGGACGGCGTGCGGCGATGGCACGCTGAGCGTGCACGGCGCTCGCAGACACGTCGCCCAGCGGTGCGCGTTTCTCGGTAGGTCGGTGGCAACGGGCGAGGGAGTCTCGGCGGCATCGGTAGCCTGGGCGTGCGGGGCGCGTGATTCTCGCACAGACGCCTCGGCACGGCTTGGCGCTGAGCGCGCGAGTCTTCGGTAGGCCATCGGGCGTGGTCGGGCGGCAGGCTTCGGTGGCTCGCCATAGGCAACCCTCAGCATATCTGGGTGCACAGGTGCGACGCAGGCGAGATCGGGCGGCATGGCTCGACAGCCGGGCGTGCGGGGCACGCGCTTCACGCGTGGATGCCTCGACACCGCTCGACACTGAGCGTGCGCGCTCGGAAGATCTCGGCGGAATACGTCAGGAAACCTCAACGAGGTCTCGGCAGCACCGGGCGACGCGTAGCGCTCGGTGGCCTCGCGCACGGAAACCTCAGTGTCCATCGGCGGTAGCGCGCGGCGCGTGCGCAGCAGCACTCGGCGGGTAGCACGCAGCGCGCTCGGCAGCCACGAGATGCAGCGCGCGCGCGCTCGGCGGCGGCAGCGCGGCAGCGGCTCGGCGACCGGGCGATGAGGCACGCACAATTCTCGCGGAAACCTCAATGCCCAAATTTCTCGGCGGCCTCGGCGAGAGATTGCGAGAAACCTCAACGTCTTGCGATGCGGCGGCGGGCGGCGGCGTCGGCGCGCGCGAGCGGGTTGGGCGCCGCATGGGCATGTGCCTAGCGCGGTCCAGCCCATCTTGGGCCGACCCAGCCCAAATCCGACCCTGACCCGTTTTTCACCCGATCTGAATTTTTAACCCTGTTCCAGATTTTTGACCCGGTTCGGCCCGTTCCAATAATTGACCCGTTTTAGATTTTCGGCCCAAATCCAGTTTTGACAAATCGGTCCGTGCCGGCACGCGAGGTCGTTTTGAGTTTGAAGAATCAGCTTTACAAATTTATGTAATAAATTAGGCGGAAATCTGGGATCCACGTGGGCGCGATGAGCGATTTTATTTTATTTTTTTTGTTCAAAGCATGTCGTGGATGTTTAAATTATGCAGTAGCATGCTATGTATGTCTAAATTACGTAGACAAACATTTTATATGTTTTCGTGATTGGATGTGCATAGTAAGCATGCTAGGTTTATCGCGTCTTTCAAGCATATTTTAGAATTCTGCGAGCATGTTTTACATGTTGAGTTCTATAGAAAAGCATGCTAGGATTACGTGATCTGCATGGACAAACCTTTTGAAACAAAAGACTAAGCAAGTAACCCGACATATTAATTTTTAAATTAAAATGTCAAGACCTCCACTTTTTTGATCTCTAAACAAAGTGATACGCACTGTGAGTTTGTCCACACGCGTGGCTTGCTTGCACTGTTCGTCATAAGTTTGTTAGATGAGATTTCTAAATAAAACATTTTAATCTATTGAGAAGTGGGAGTTTCATGTGTAGACGTCCACACGCGTGGCTTGCATATGCGATCTTTCATAAGTTCTCTAGAGATAGATTTAAAATGAGATAACAAAAGAATTTGGATTGGAGCGGTATGGTCCTAATGAGTATGCCAATTCTAATAATTCATTTCTATTGTTAAAATTGTGGTCATTGCTAGACATCACCTCAAGTACAACTTCTGCGAAGTCCCTTCTTGCGATAGTGATGTGGTCTAGTAAGGTCGATAATTAATTTCATTTGTCATAAGGATAAGTTGACATGGATTGAAATTAAGCGACTAAAGGTATATTTTAGTGCAGTCGGGGGTTCATGTGTAAACGTCCACACGCGTGGCTTGCATGTGGGATTCCTTGGGCGATTGGAGGTTTCAATTAATATTGTTTTTATCAAAGGTTACAATATTATTATTACGAATTATGTGCGATCGTATGCTTATGTGTTTACATTACTTTTAAGATGTGTCTCTTACGATTATCAACATGCTCGCACAAAATCCTCTATCCGTCCAAATTTTATCGAGTGGAAGCGAAACATGGAATATGTTCTTATCGTTGAAGAACACATGTTTGTTCTCGATACTCCCAAGCCCGATGCCCTTCTCGACGATCGACTAATGGCGGAGAGTCAAGCGGACTTTGGCATAAGTCGAACAATATGGCCAAGTGCTATATGATGACTACAATGTCGAAGGCTTGCATTGCGATATCGATCGATGGTAGACGCGACCGAAATATGGTCAAGTCTCGAGAGTAAGTTTGGGCAGTCGGATCGGACAGTCCGCTTCCACACAATGAGAGAAATCTTGGCGTGTAAGATGGAAGAAGGAAGTTCGGTCCATGAACATGTCTCCCACATGAATCATCTCATGGATAGTCTTGATCAGTTGGGAGGAGGTATTGACGGCAAAGCCAAGGTCGATATCATCCTCAACACACTGCCCAAGTCTTTTGAAATTTTCGCGTGAATGCGATCATGAGAAAGACCGAGTATTCACTTAGTCAGTTGCTTAATGATCTCGTGGCCGCGGAAGGAGTCATGGATAAAGGAGCACATGCCCTTGCTAGCACATCTAGGGGCCCAAATTTTTCTTTGAAAAATGGAAGAAGAAAAAGGGGCACCAAAGGTGGTAGAGGTAAATGAACGAGTGGGAGCAAGAACATATACGCCATCGGAGGCTTGAAAAAGCTAAAGGAGAGGGCAAGTGCTTCAAGTGCGGCAAGGCGGGCATTGGAGGCCAGTGCCCTATGCTCAAGGCTCAGTACGCCATATGCTTTAATGTGAAACATGTTTAGCGACTTGTTCTACTCATTCATGGGTAGTAGATCTGGTCTGATGATCATGTTTGTTACACGCTGCGGGGTTCTGCGGACAAGGGAGGCGTGTGATGGCGAGATAACGATCTCCATGGGCAGCGGCGAGTCGAGGCCGTTGCGGTCGGAGATGTTACTTTATGTTTTGATAGAACTGTTTAGTATTGAAAGGCGTTTTATATGTGCGGAGTTTGGTGAAACCTTATTCAGTTTGAAACTATTTATTCATGGATATTCGATTGTTTTTATAGTGGTGTTTCTATTATAAGAAATGACGAAGTTATCTCGTGGTGGCACTTTATATAATTAAGCTTTATACTATTTACATCGAAACATAATACCTTTAATTATGTTGAATCTACATCAAACCTTAAAAAGAAAGTTTTCTTATGAAGATGACACCACATTTCTCGGCGTCTTAGATTAGGTCACATCAATCTAAAAGGATCCAAAGATTGGCTAAGAATGGGTGTTGGGTGATCTCACGGTTACTCGGTTCCCGATCTGCGAATCATGTATAGAAGGAAAGATGTCGACCGGACCCTTCAAAGAAGGGTTATAGAGCGAAAGTGTTGGAGCTAGTCCATTCGACTGTGTGGACCTATGTCGACACGGGGCTCGTGGAGGGAATGCAGTATTTTGTCACTTTCATTGTCGATTACTCGAGTGCGGATACATATACCGACTTCAACGCAAGTCCGAAAGCTTTGAGAATTCAAAGAATTTAAGGCGGAAGTGGAGGCGAAGCTTGGTAAAGTATCAAGCCATCTATGGTCCGATCGCGGTTGCGAATACCTCGATAATGAGTTTATGGACTATTTAGTGCGGTGTGGGATTACCTCCCATTTCACTACACGGGCACACCACAACAAAATGGTGTGTCGGGCGAAGAAATAGGACTCTTTTAGAAATGGTTAGATCAATGATGAGTTATGCAACGTTGCTATTTCGTTACGGGGTATGCCTTAAAACAATGACATACTTGCTAAATCTAGTACCATCCAAGTCGATCGAAAAGACCCCTTCGAGTTGTGGTTTGGGCATGAAGCTAGTTTAAGCCACATAAGGATATGGGGCGATCCGGCACGTGTCTTTGAACAAGAAGGCGACAAGTTGGAGTCTAGATCGATGCAAGGCGTTTATTGGCTATCCTAGAGGAGCGAAGGTGGTTATTTCTATCGTCTAAGGATCGGAAGGTCATTATTAGCACTAATGCCCGATTCTTAGAAGAGGATTATATGAAAACCATAAATCAAAGTTGAAATCATTCTTGAAGAATTAGAAGATGATCGTATTCCACCATCGATTAAGCGAGGTGCGAGATGTGGTGTCTAGTGGGAGGGTCGGACACGGATACTTCAAGAAATTGAAGTGGGTCGAGTTTCACTTTGGAGATACCGGCCGTACAAGTGGCTCTTATCCGACAAGTTGTGCAAGATAGAGAACCACAAGTTCTGCACCCACCATTGCCATTGTGCCGGTGGCGCCTCGTCGTAGTGGGAGGTTGTTGGTCAACCCGGCGATTTATGTTCGTGGGTGAATCTTGGTTTAGTCGAGAAGCGGCGGGCAATAATCGACCCATGGACATACGGTGAGCGATCAAGACAACGATGCAAGATCATGGTACACCGCTATGGACTTAGAAATTGAGTCCATAACAGCTATGGATGTATCTGAAAGACACGTCTACCGGATGGCAAAGAAGCCGTAGGTAGTAAGTGGGTATACAAGAGAAAGAGATTCGGATGGAGGGTTTGACTTTTAAAGCCGAGGCTTGTGGCGAAAGGGTACACTCAGTTGAGGGCATCGATTTCGATGAGACATTTTCGCTGTAGCAATGCTCAAGTCCATCGAATTCTTACGGTCATAGCAGCCAGCAAACCTTGAGGTTTGGCAAATGGATGTGAAAACCGCTTTTCTAAGCGGTTACCTTGAAGAAGGTAGAGACATCTATATGCAGCAACCGAAGGTTATGTGGTGAAGGGTGAAGAGCATCTAGTATGGAAGCTTAAGAAGTCCATCTATGGACTTAAGCAAGCTTCACGATCACGGAACTTACGCTTTGGCGGTGGTAAAGTCCCATGGATTTACCCGATTACCTAGCGAAAGTTGTGTGTATCGTTTAGATGTCAGCGGTGATGTGGTATTTCTTGCACTTTACGTAGATGACATCCTTCTACTTGGCAACAATGTGAAGTTGTTATCGAGGCGTAAAGAGTTGGTTATCCGATCGGTTTCAAATGAAAGACTTAGGAGATGCGACATACATTCTTGGGATCAATGTTTACCGAGATCGCAAGAGGAAAATGTTGAGCTTATCTCGGGCGTCTTCGTTGATACTATGATTACTCGTTTTAGTATGCGAGACCACCAAGAAAGGATTGCTACCTTTCGGACATGGCGTTCTCAGATCTAAGGAGCGATCACCTATGTTGGAAAGGAGATAGAGGAATGAGACAAGTTCCTTAAGCTTGAGTCGTAGGAAGTCTCATATGCGTAATGCTATGTATGCGAGACCGATATATGCTATGCGATAGGCATAGTAGCTGATATCGATCTAACCTGGACAAGCTCATTGAATTGCGGTAAAGCATATACTCAAGTACACGAAAATGACTCGAGATTATAGGTGGTGTAGGGATGACATATGTACAGCCCTCGCCCGAGGATCTATCTTGGATATTTAATTCACCATACATTGATTATAATCCTAGCATCGTCTATTTAATTAATTGCAACACGTGAGGGTTTACTCGTGTTTACCTTTTGATGCTGTCGAGGTGGATCGAGCGGAATGAGCGGATCGAGCGGTCGAGACTCGTGCTTTGACCTTACGGGTATCCCGTTGCCCATCTCGGCGTCGGTGAGGGCGATCTATGGAGAATGCTTGGAAAAATCACCCATGCTCTCAACACAATTTTGAGAACTACACTCTTGAGAATGAGATGGGCGAAAATTTGCTTGTGTAATAATGAGCATTAACCTAGACTTTATCTCTTACCATATATTTATAATGCGTTACCATAATCCCATAAGGAAAGAATCCATGCATATCCATAAATATAATAATATCCTTATAGGATAAAGAGAATAAAATCTTGCTATAGAGAGCAACATGGGGACCGATTTTTCTCAAGCTAAAGGGCTGGATGGGCCGACCGAGGATCAATCACAAGGAATAAAGATGGGCCTCAAATAAATTAATTATCTTATGTTCAGCCCGAACATAAATTAATTTATAAACATTCGATCATGCCACTAGAGAAAGAATCTTTGACTTACCCTTTATTACAAAGTTGAGTCGGACTTGCACTTAGACATTCTGAATCCCGTATTTAAGATATCGAGCGTCCATTAATTATTTATAGCAATCATTGCTTAAAATAATAAATATCTTTAATTCCTTAAGTAGTACCACTCAACCTTATTATTGTACTTGAGCTAACTCAACTGCGGGGTTTAGTACAATAAACCTTTGAGCTCCTTAAGGGGCGTCATCATCCTAGCGGATCGGTGACTCGTCTGAGATAACTAGCGTGACATCAAACCTTGCCACCACCCAAGATCACGGAGAATCTTGGGTTAGAACATATAACCTACGCCCATAACAAGTCAAAGTGATGGTGGGTAACTCATACTCACCTAATACCTTATCGAGGTTTAGATCATCGTAAGTCACCGAGATCTAGGTTCTTCACTATGGTCGAGATAGAAGAACTTCGTCTCATCGTGATCCTTCATACGTCGAGGCGTACCGGCATAGATAAGTAACCAAGTCGAGTCAACTTCTTATCTATACCGCGGCTTATACCGACAACTCGTCCTCAAGTTGTCTCAATGTGAAACTTTTATATCTCATTAAGCTTGACCAATCATACGAGACTTACGTGATCTTCTACACCTTGTATGATCTAACTTATATATGAGATAAGGGACACGAGATATATGCAATCAAGTATTAAATCGAGATAGGAGATTGTAATAGTGGTAACGAGAAACATTGTATACAAGCTCAACCATACTACTTCGATATACAAATCCGACAATCTCCCACTTATACTAAAGCAAATTTTTAGTATACAATGTGTCTCTCTACTAGCTATTACAAACAACCATCACTTTGCTTCTCCCACTTATACAAAGTTTCCTTTCTAAGTGGGTGCCATCAGCATAATCGAGTCCTCTAACGTGTCCATCGTAGACTTTTGCGGCGGGCTCATCGTGAATGGATCCGCTAGATTTTCCGTCGTATCAATCTTTTCAATCAACACGTCACCTCGTCTAACGATTTCTCGTATGACATGGTACTTTCTCTCTATGTGTTTGGTCGCTTGTGGGTCGTGGTTCGCCCGAGTTTGCCACTGCACTGAGTTATCACGATGAAACTATGATACTCTTGGGCAAACCGGTACCACACCTAGATCCATGAGTAGTTCTTGAACCATCTGACCTCCTTAGAAGCCTCAAAGCGGCTACATATTCGGCTTCCACGGTGGAAGTCCGCAATGCATCGTTGCTTTGCACTCACTTGAGATACGGCTCCACCTCCCAAGGTAAACACATAGCAGGGTTGACTTTTTCTCATCACGGTCGACTTGGAAATCCAGTGCAGTAACCCAAAGGCATTAGACTATCTGCATGGTAAACTAGCCTATAATCTCGAGTCCTTTTCGGTGCTTGGTATATGCTTTCTTGCGGTCCATGAGCTTGTCCAGGTTAGGCGATATCTAGCTACTATGCCTACCGCATAGCGGATATCGGGCCTTGTGCATAGCATTGCGTACATGAGACTTCCTACGGCGGGCGTAAGGAACTTGTCTCATTCCTCTATCTCGCTGCGGTCATGGGTGTTGCGTCTTAAATAAAGGCGCCGTATACGAAAAGGTAGCAATCCTTTCTTGGCGGTGCGCATACTAAAGCAGTAATCACGGTATCAATGTAAGGCGCTTTGAGATAAGCTCAACATTTCTTCTTGCGATCTCGGTAAACCTTGATCCCAGAATGTACGCTGCATCTCCTAAGTCTTTCATTTGAAATGATCGGATAACCAACTCTTTACGTGCGATAATGACTTCACGTTGTTGCCAACTAGAAGAATGTCATCTACATAAAGTGCAAGAAATACCACATCACCGTTGACGTCTAACGATACACACAACTCTCGCTAGGCAACTGGGTAAATCCATGGGACTTTACCACCTCGTCAAGCGTAAGTTCCATGATCGGGGCTGCTTAAGTCCATAAATGGACTTCTAAGCTTCCATACTAGATGTTCTTCACCTTTACCACATAACCTTGAGGTTCTTTGCATATAGATGTCTCTACCTTCCTCAAGGTAACCGTTTAAGCGGTTTTAACATCCGTTGCCAAACCTCTAGGTTCAAGTGGGCTGCTATGGCGGAAGAATTACGATGGACTTGAGCATTGCTACTGATGAAAAAGGTCTCGTCGAAATCGATGCCCTCAATACAGTGTACCCATTCGCCACAAGCACGGCTTTAAAAGCGAAACCTCTCCATCGGAATCTCTCTTCTCTTGTATATCCACTTACTACCTATGGCTTCCTTGCCATCCGGTAGAGGTGTCTTTTCATATACATCCATAGCCGTTATGGACTCCATTTCTAAGTCCATAGCGGTGTGCCATAATCTTGCATCAATATCTTGTATCGCCTCCTTGTATGTCCATGGGTCGATTATTGTGCATTCGTCTCACGGACTAAATCCGAAGATTCACCCACGAACATAAATCTCTCGGGTTGACGAACAACCCTCCCACTCTGACGAGGTTCTCTGAGCACAATGGCAGCGGTGGGTGCGAGATACTTGTGGTTCTCATCTTGCACAACTTCTTGGTAGGTACCACTGCTATGCAGTCGGTATCTCGGTGGAACTCGACCCACTTCAATTTCTTGAAGTATCGGGTGTCGATCCTCCCACTAGACTCGACATCTCGTACCTTTGGCCTGTCGGTGGTGGAATACAATCATCTTCTAATTCTTGAAGAATGATTTCAACTTTGGTTATGATTTTCATGTAGTCCTCTTCTAAGAATCGAGCATTAGTGCTAATAATGACCTTCGATCCTTGGGACTATAGAATAAACCACCTTCGTTCCTCTAGGATAGCGATAAACGACCTTGCGTCGGATCTAGCCTCAACTTGTCGGCCTTCTTGTTGACACGTGTTGGATCGCCCCATATCATTATGTGGCTTAAACTAGGCTGCGCCCAAACCACAACTCGAAAGGGTCTTTTGGAGACTTGGAAGGTACTAGATTCAGCAAGTATGCATGGTTTCTAAGGCATACCCCGAGCGAAATAGGCAATGTAGCATAACTCATCATAGATCTAACCATTTCCAAAGAGTCCTGTTCTTGGCTCTAACACATCATTTTGCTGTGGTGTGCCCGTTGAAGTCTTGTTTGGGATGTAATCCCACACTTCACTAGATAGTCCATAAACTACGTTCTTGAGGTATTACGCCACCGCGATCGAGACCGCAATGACTTGATACTCTTACCTAACCGTCTCCACTTCCCTTAAACTCTTTGAATTTCTCAAAACTTTCGGACTTGCGGTGAAGCGGTATCGTATCCGTACCTTAGTGTCGTCAATGAAAGTGACAAAATACTCGTACCCTCCACGAGCTTGTGTGGACATCGGTCCACACGGTCGAAATGGACTAACTCAACATTTCTTTGGCTCTATAACCGCTTCGCTTTGAAGGGTGCGGTGATATCTTACCTTACTCACGAGTTAGCGGTGGGAGCAGTAACAGTGAGATTACCAACGCTCCATTCTTAGCCAATCTTTGGATCCTATTTAGATTGATGTGACCTAGTCTAAGATGCGAGAGAAAAGTGGTGTCATCTTCTTGAAGAAAACTTTTTCTTTTTGGGGTTTGATGAAGATCTGACATAGTTATAGGTATTATGTTTTGCGAAATAGTATAAAGCGAATTATATAAAGTGCCAACACGGATAACCGTCATTTCTTATGATAGAAACACCACTATCAAAAATAACAGAATATCCATGAGTAAATAATTTGAAAGCGAAACAAGGTTCATGAAAATTGGCACATATAAAACGTCTTTCAAAACTAAAGCTGTTGTCCCAAAACATAAAAAACATCTCAATGAAGCGCCTCGACTTTCGCGCGTTGCCCATGGAGATCGTTATCTCGCCATCAAACGACTCCCTTGTCGCGGGAACCCACGCAGGTGTAACAAACATGATCGATTGCGCCCGTATCTACTACCCGAGAATGGGTAGAACAAGTCGCTAAACATGTTTCCGTTACTAAAGCAAGCAGCGTACCTTGAGCCTTGAGCATAGGGAACTTGGCCTTCCAATGCCCGATCTTACCGCGCTTGAAGCACTTGCCTTCTCCTTTGGCTTCTTCAAGCCTCGGTGGCAACCACGTTCTTGTTCCATTCTCCCACTATTTGCCTTGCCTCTTCCACCTTTGGTACCCTTTTCTTTTCCATTTTGCAGCGAAAATTTTGGGCCCTTAGATGTGGTAGCAAGAGCATGTGCTCTTTCCCATAGCTCCTTCATGACAACGAGATCATTAAACAGCCCGACTAAGTGTAAACTCGGTCTTGCTCATGATCGCATTCACGTAGTTCTCAAAAGACTTGGGCGGTGTATTGAGGATGATATCGACCTTGGCTTTGCCGTCAATACCTCCTCCCAAGCTGATCAAGACTATCCATGAGATGAGTCATGTGGAGACATTTTCATGGACCGAACTTCCTTCTTCCATCTTACACGAAGATTTCTCTCATTGTGTGGAAGCGGTTGTCCGATCGATTGCCCAAACTTACTCTGAGACTTGACCAAATATCGATCGCGTCTACCATCGACGATCTTTGCTGGTACAAGCCTTTGGACATAGTAGTCATCATATAGCACTTAGCCATATTGTTTGACTTATTCCAAATTACTTGACTCTCGGCGCTCATTAGTCGATCGTCGATAAGGGCATCGGGTTTAGAATAGTGAGAACAAACATGTGTTCTTGATAAGAACATACTCCATGTTCGTTTCCACTCGATAAAATTTGGACGGATAACGGTTTTGTGCGAGCATATTGATAATCGGTGTAAGAGACATATACGAAGCGATAATGAAAACACATAAGCATCGATCGCATATAATTAAATAACAATAATATCGTAACCTTTGATAAAACAATATTGATTGAAACCTCCAATGCCCGAGAATTCCACATGCAAGCCCGCGCGTGTGGGCGTTTACATGAACCCCTTGACCGGACTAAAAATATACCTTTTAGTCTTTTAATTTCAATCCGTGTCGACTTATCCTTATGACAAATGAATTTAACGATTGGACCTTACTAGACCACATCACTATCGCGAAGGGACTTGGCGAGGAAGTTGTACTCGGTGATGTCTAAGCAATGACCACATTTTAACGACAAAATGAATTCTTAGAATTGGCATACTCACTGGGACCATACAGCTTCAATTCAATTCTTTTGTTATCTTATTTTATATCTATCTCTAGAGAACTTATGAAAATCGCACATGCAAGCTACGGCGTGTGGGCGTTTACATGAAACTCCCACTTCTCAATAGATTTAAAATATTTTATTTAGAAATCTCATCTAACAAACTTATGATAAGCAGTGCAAGCAAGCCAATGCGGGTGGGCGTTTACTCGCAGTCGTCTCGCTTTGTTTAGAGATCAAAAGGTGGAGGTCTTGACATTTTAATTTAAAAATTAATATGTCGGGTTGCTTCTTAGTCTTTTTATTCAAAGGTTTGTCCATGCGAGATCACGTAATCTAACATGCTTGTCTATAGAACTCGACATGTAAAACATGCTCATGAAATTCTAAAATATGCTTGAAAGCGATAAACCTAGCATGCTTACTATGCGCACTTAATCGTAAAACACTTAAAGGTTTGTCAGCGTAATTTAAACATACATAGCATGCTCTTGCATAATATAAACATCCACGACATGCAATGAGCGATAAAAATAAAATAAAAGCGTTCATCGTGGCCCACTCGTGGAACACGCACTTTCTTGCTTAATCTATTACATAGAAATGCAAAGCACGAATTTAAACTTGACAGACCTCGCGTGCAGGCACGGACGGATTAAATCAAAGCGGATTTAGGCGGATCGGTGGAGCGGGCGGATCGAACTAAAATCGGAATCGGGCGGAAAAAGCGGTGCGGGCACGAAAATCGGTGCGGGCGGGTTGCCCAAATGGAAATGGGCAGCGCTGCGCTAGGGCACACCCGTGCGCGCGCCAGCCGCCGCCGCCATACTCCCGCGCGCTGGCGTGCTCGCCTCATGAACTTCGCCGCGGATCGCGTGGAAGACCGCGACCCGCCAGTTCACCAGCGCCACGGCGAGCGTCGTCGAGCCGCGTCGCCGAGGCATTGCCGGGGCATCCGCAAAATCGCCGCCCCGCATCGCCCAGCGCCGCCGAGACCTCGTTGAGGTTTCCTCGGTGGCCATTGCCGAAGCGCTTGCGTCTTGTTGGATTGGTTAATATCTTGGCGGTTTGGTTGAGCTTGTATCAATGTTTCTGTTACCACTATTACAATCTCCTATCTGAATTGAATACTTGATTGCATATATCGTGTCCCTTATCTCATATATAAGTTAGATCATACGATGTGTGAAGATCACAAAAGTCTGTATGATTGGTCGAGCTTAATGAGATATAAAAGTTTCACGGTGAGACAACTTGAGGACGAGTTGTCGGTATGAGCTCTGGTATAGATAAGAAGTGACTTGACTTGGTTACTTGTCTATCTTTGATGCGTCTCGGCGTATTGAAGGATCACGATGAGATGAGTTCTTCTATCGACCATAGTGAAGAACCAGATCTCGGTGACTTCGATGATCTAAACCTCGATAAGGTATTAGGTGAGTATGAGTTCTTGACCATCACTTTGACTTGTTATGGGTGAGGTTATATGTTCTAACCAATTCTCCGCATCTTGGGTGGTGGCGATGCTTGTATGTCGAGCTAGCTATCATGTCAGTCACCGTATCCGTTTAGGATGATGGCGTCCCTTAAGGAGCTCAAAGGTTTATTGTACTAAACCTGCGGTTGAGTTAGCTCAAGTACAATAATAAGGTTGAGTGGTACTACTTAAGGAATTAAAGCTATTAATTATTTTAGCGATCGAATGCTATAAATAATTAATGGACGTTCGATATCTTAAATCTGGGATTACGTAATGTCTAAGTGCAAGCCCGACTCACCTTCGGTAATAAAGGGTAAGTCGGCATTTATTCTCTAGTGGCATGAATGAATGTTTATAAATTAATTTATGTTAAAATTGAACATAAAATAATTAATTTATTTGAGGCCCATCTTTATTCCTTGCATTTGATCCACAGGCTGGCCCGTCCAGGCCCGTAACTTCAATGAAATCGGCGCCCCTATATGCTCTCTAAGGATAGATTTTATTCTCTTTATCCTATAAGGATATTATTATATTTATGGGATATCATGGATCCTTTCCTTATGGGATTATGGTAATGCATTATAAATATAAGGTAAGAGATAAAGTCTAGGTTAATCCTCATTTTACACAAGAAAATTTTCGTCCATCTCATTCTCAAGAGAGTAGATCTCGAAAATTGTGTGGTGAGCATTGGGTGATTTTCCGAAGCATTCTCCATAGATCGTCCTCACTCGACGTTGGAGATTGGGCGGCCGGGATACAGATCCGGGAAGGTCAAAGCACGAGTCTCGACCGTTCGATCCGTTCATCCCGTTCGATCCACCTCGATAGATCAAAAGGTAAACACGAGAAAACCCCTACGTGTTGCAATTAATTAAATAGACGCATGCTAGGATTATAATCAATGTATGGTGAATTAAATATCCAAGATAGATCCTCGGGCGAGGCTGAACATATGTTTACCTACATTGGTATCGAGCCTAGGATCGCAATCTTGGCTCTGTTGGATTAATTCGCGTTTGATTATTACGTGCGCTTAATTAATTATTGGATCGGCGTTCATCGTGGCTCGTTTTTGTTTTTGTTGGGTTTTGTTTTTCACCACGAGAAAATCCGTGGTTAGATTAGATTTATTATTACGTAAATCTTATACGTAAAGAAAAACGAAGCAAAGCACGAAAAGGCGACACGGCGGGAAAATCGAGCGGGGTGTCCCTGCGCGGTTTCTGCGACCGAGCCTCGCGGTCGCGTGGGCGATCGCGCGGCGCGGGCGGACATGGGCAAAGGCGGCGACTCTCGGCGGGCACGGGCGGCGGCCTTGGCGGCGCCGAGCAGCGTCTCGGCGATTGGCGCCAAAGCATCGTGCGGCGTGCGGCATGCGTGCGGATGGCGCGGCGCGCGACTTTCGCCGAGCCCCGGCGGCGCTCGGCGGTGCGCATGGGAAACCTCAGTGGCGAAACCACTCGGCGTGTCTGGCGGGTCGCGAGCGGCGGCGAGGCGGCGAGCTCGGCGGCGTCGCGCACCTCGGCGGGTTGCGATCGCGCCAGCGACCGTGGCGAGCCAGCGAGACAGCACATGGCGAGACACGCGGCAGAACGCGGCGTGTTCGGCGATCTTGGGCGACCGGTAGCGCGACTTTCACGCGAACATCCCGTGGCGCTTCGGCAGCGTCTTGTGCAGCAAGCGCCAGCGGCCGCGCGAGAGCTCCTCGGCGGGCGGCGCAAGATAGGGCGGCGGATGGCTCTTTGGGCGCGCGCATGGGCTGCCTGGCCTAGCGACCCAGCCATATTTTAGGCTAACCGGCCCAAACCGGCCAGAACCGATTTTCGAGGCCCAGACCCGTTTTCCGGCCCGATTCAGTTTTTAGGCCGTCCGGCCCGTTCCATCGATCCGGGCCAAATCCGGTTTAATGAATCCGGTCCGTGCCCGTACGCGAGGCTGTTTTTGAGTTTAATTATGTGCTTTGCAATTTCTATGTAATAGATTAGGCGAAAGTGCGGGTTCCACGAGTGGGCGCGATGAATGTTTTATTTTATTTTATCGTTCATTGCATGTCGTGGATTTTTAAATTATGCGGTAGCATGCTATGTATGTTTAAATTACGTTGACAAACCTTTAAGTGTTTCACGTGTTTAAGTGCGCATAGTAAGCATGCTAGGTTTATCGCGTTTATCAAGCATATTTTAGAATTACTGCGAGCATGTTTTACGTGTTGAGTTCTATAGAAAAGCATGCTAGGATTACGTGATGCATGGACAAACCTTTTGAATAAAAGACTAAGCAAGTAACCCGACATATTAATTTTTAAATTAAAATGTCGAGACCTCCACCTTTTAATCTCTAAACAAAGTGATACGCCTTGTGAGTGGCGATCACACGCCGGCTTTGCTTGCACTGTTTATCATAAGTTTGTTAGATGAGATTTCTAAATAAAACATTTTAAATCTATTGAGAAGTGGGAGTTTCATGTGTAAACGCCCACACGCTGTAGCTTCGTATGTGCGATTTTCATAAGTTCTCTAGAGATAGATATAAAATGAGATAACAAAAGAATTTGAATTGGGCGGTATGGTCTAGTGGTATGCTAATTCTAAGAATTCATTTTGTTTGTTAAAAATGTGGTCATTGCTAGACATCACCTCAAGTACAACTTCCCACGAAGTCCTTCTTGTGATAGTGATGTGGTCTAGTAAAGTCAATTGTTAATTTCATTTGTCATAAGGATAAGTTGACATGGATTGAAATTAAGCGACTAAAAGGTATATTTTAGTGCAGTCGAGGAGTTCATGTATGGCGTCCTGCAGCGTGGCTTGCATGTGGGATTCCTTGGGCGATTGGAGTTTCAATTAATATTGTTTTATCAAAGGTTACAATATTATTATTACGAATTATATGCGATCGTATGCTTATGTGTTTACATTATCGTTTGAGATATGTCTCTTCGCCGATTATCAATATGCTCGCACAAAATCCGTTATCCGGTCCAAATTTTATCGAGTGGAAGCGAAACATGGAATATGTTCTTATCATTTGAAGAACATGTTTGTTCTCACTACTCCTAAACCCGATGCCCTTATTGGCGTCGACTAATGAGCGGCGAGAGTCGGCGGACTTTGGAATAAGTCGAACAATATGGCTAAATGCTATATGATGACTACTATGTCCAAGGCTTGCACTCTGCGACATCGATCGATGGTGAGCCGACGATATTTGGTCGAGTCTCGAGTAAGTTTGGGCGATCGGATCGGACGATCGACTTCCACACAATGAGAGAAATCTTGGCGTGTAAGATGGAAGAAGGAAGTTCGGTCCATGAACATGTCTCCCATGACTCATCTCATGGATAGTCTTGATCGGTTGGGAGGAGGTATTGACGGTGAAGCCAAGGTCGATATCATCCTCAATACCTTGCCCAAGTCTTTTGAGAACTTTCGGCGTGAATGCGATCATGAGCAAGACCGAGTTTACACTTAGTCGGTTGCTTAATGATCTCGTTCTTTGCGGAAGGAGTTATGGGAAAGGAGCACATGCTCTTGCTACCACATCTAAGGGCCCAAAATTTTCATTGCAAAATGGAAAAAGAAAAGGGGTACCAAAGGTGGAAGATGCAAGGCAAATAGTGGGAGTAATGGGAACAAGAGCGTGGTTGCCACGGAGGCTTGAAGAAGCGAAGGAGAAGGGCAAGTGCTTCAAGTGCGGTGGGCGGGCATTGGAAGGCCAAGTGCCATATGCTCAAGGCTCGAGTCGCCGTTTGCTTTAATGTGAAACATGTTTAGCGACTTGTTCTACCCATTCTTGGGTAGTAGATACTGGCGATGGATCATGTTTGTTACACCTGCGGGGTTCCCGCGGACAAGGAGTGTTTGATGGCAAGATAACGATCTCCATGGGCAACGCGCGAAAGTCGGCGATTGCGAGTTGGAGATGTTTCTTTATGTTTTGGGACAACAGTTTTAGTTTTGAAAGGCGTTTTATATGTGCGGATTTTCTGGAACCTTGTTCTGTTTGAGTTATTTACTCATGGATATTACATTATTTTTGATAGTGGTGTTTCTATCATAAGAAATGACGAAGTTATACGTGTTGGCACTTTATATTATTAAGCTTTATACTATTTACGCAAAACATAATACCTATAACTATGTTGCATCTTCATCAAACCCTAAAAGAAAGTTTTCTTAGAAGATGACACCACTTTTCTCTCGGCATCTTAGACTAGGTCACATCAATCTAAATAGGATCCAAGGCGGCTAAGAATGGGCGTTGGGTAATCTCACGGTTACTCGGTTCCCGATCTGCGAATCTGTATAGAAGGTAAGATGTCGACCAGACCCTTCAAAGCGAAGGGTTATAGAGCCAAAGAAATGTTGGAGTTAGTCCATTCGACTGTGTGGACCGATGTCCACACAAGCTCGTGGAGAATGCAGTATTTTGTCACTTTCATTGACGATTACTCAAGAGTGCGGATACGTATACCGCTTCACGTAAGTGCGAATGCTTTGAGAAATTCAAAGAGTTTAAGGCGGAAGTGGAGGCGAAGCTGGGTAAGAGTGTCAAGTCGCTGCTGATGCGATCGCGGTGGCGAATACCTCGATGAACGAGTTTATGGACTATCTAGTGAAGTGTGGGATTACATCCAACAAGCACTTCACCGGGCACACCACAACAAAATGGTGTGTCGGGCGAAGAAATAGGACTCTTTTGGAAATGGTTAGATCTATGATGAGTTATCTTTGGGTATGCCTTAAAGCGCGGCATACTTGCGAATCTAGTACCTTCAAGTCGAGTTGAAAAGACCCTTTCGATTTGTGGTTTGGGCGCAGCTGGTTTAAACCACATAAGGATATAGGGCGATCCGACACATGTCTTTGAACAAGAAGGCGACAAGTTGGAGGCTAGATCCGGCGCAAGGCTTTTTTATTGGCTATCCTAGAGGAGCGAAGGTGGTTTATTCTATAGTCTAAGGATCGAAAGGTCATTATTAGCACTAATGCTCGATTCTTAGAAGAGGACTACATGAAAATCATAAATCAAAGTTGAAATCATTCTTCAAGAATTAGAAGATGATCGTATTCCACCACCGATTAGGCGAAAGGTGCGAGATGTCGAGTCTAGTGGGAGGATCGACACGGATACTTTAAGAAATTGAAGTGGGTCGAGTTCCCTTTGGAGATCTGACCGTACAAGTGGTACCTACCCGACAAGTTGTGCAAGATAGAGAACCACAAGTTTACGCACCCACCGTTGCCATTGTGCTGTAGAACCTCATCGTAGTGGGAGGGTTGTTCGTCGACTGAGCGATTTATGTTCGTGGGTGAATCTTGATTTAGTCGAAGCGAACAAGCAATAATCGACCCATGGACATACAAGGAGGCGTACAAGATATTGATGCAAGATCATGGCACACCGCTATGGACTTAGAAATGGAGTCCATAACTATGGATGTATATGAAAGACACCTCTACCGGATGGCAAGGAAGCCATAGGTAGTAAGTGGATATCTGAGGAAGAGATTCCGATGGAGGTTTCGACTTTTAAAGCCGGGGCTTGTGACGAAAAGGTACACTCAGTTGAGGGCATCGATTTCGATGAGACCTTTTACGCTGTAGCAATGCTCAAGTCCATCGAATTCTTACGGCCATAGCAGCCCACTTGAACCAGAGGTTTGGCAAATGGATGTTAAACCGCTTTTCTAAGCGGTTACCTTGAGGAAGGTAGAGACATCTATATGCGAACACAGAAGGTTATGTAGTAAAGGTGAAGAGCATCTAGTATGGAAGCTTGAAGTCCATTTATGGACTTAAGCGAACCTCGATCATGGAACTAATGCTTTGACGAGGTGGTAAAGTCCTATGGATTTACCCAGTTGCCTAGCGAGAGTTGTGTGTATCGGTTAGATGTCAACAGTGATGTGGTATTTGTTGAACTTTATGTAGATGACATTCTTCTAGTTGGCAACAACGTGAAGTCATTATCGAGGCGTAAAGAGTTGGTTATCCGACCGGTTTCAAATGAAAGACTTAGGAGATGCGTACATTCTTGGGATCAAGGTTTACCGAGATCGCGAAGAAAATATTGAGCTTATCTCGGGCGTCTTACATTGATCTTGTGATTACTCGTTTTAGTATGTGAGACCGCCAAGAAATGATTGCTACCTTTCGGACATGGCGTTCCTTTATCTAAAGACGCAATCACCTATGATCGCAAAGGAGATAGAGGAAATGAGACAAGTTCACTGCACGCTTCCGCGTAGGAAGTCTCATGTACGCAATGCTATGCACGAGGCCCGATATCGCTGTCGGTAGGTATAGTAGCTAGATATCGATCTAACCACGGACAAGCTCATTGAATTGCGATAAAGCATATACTCAAGTACACGAAAGGACTCGAGATTATAGGCTGGTTTACCATGCGAGATAGTCTAATGCCTTTGGGTTATCTGGACTCGGTTTCCAAGTGACCGTGATGAGAAAAAGTCGACCTCGGGCTATGTGTTTACCTTGGGAGGTGGAGCCGTATCTGGCGGAGTGCAAAGCGGCGATGCATTGCGGACTCTACCATGGAAGCGAATATGTGGCCGCTCGAGGCTTCTAAGGAGGCTGTATGGTTCAAGAACTACCTCATGGATCTAGGTGTGGTACTGGTTTGCCCAAGAGTATCATAGTTTCTTGTGATAACTTTCGGTGCGATGGCAAACTCGAAGGAACCACGGACCCTAAGGCGACCAAACACATAGAGAGAAAGTACCATGTCATCAGAAATCGTAAAAGCGGTGACGTCTGATTAAAAAGATTGATCGACGAAAAATCTAGTGGATCCATTCACAAGAGCTCATAAAAAAGTCTACGATGGACACGTTAGAGGACTTGGATTGCGCTTGATGGCACCCACTTAGAAAGGAAACTTTTGTATAAGTGGGAGAAGCAAAGTGATGGTTGTTTGTAATAGCTAGTAGAGACACATTGTATACTAAAAGTTTGCTTTAGTATAAGTGGGAGATTGTTGGATTTGTATCTTGAAAGCGTTTGGTTGAGCTTGTATACAATGTTTCCTCGTTACCACTATTACAATCTCTATCTGAATTGAATACTTGATTGCATATATATGTGTCCCTTATCTCATATATAAGTTAGATCATACGGTGTGTAGGAGATCACGAAGTCCGTATGATTGGTCGAGCAATGAGATATAAAAAGTTTCCTGGTGAGACAACTTGAGGACGAGTTGTCGGTATAGGCCAGGTATAGATAAGAAGTGACTTGACTTGGTTACTTGTCTGTCTTTGTGCGTCTCGGCGTATTGAAGGATCACGGTGAGATGAGTTCTTCTATCGACCATAGTGAAGAACCTAGATCTCGGTGACTTCGATGATCTAAACCTCGATAAGGTATTAGGTGAGTATGAGTTCTTGACCATCACTTTGACTTGTTATGGGTGAGGGTTATATGTTCTAACCAAGATTCTCCGCATCTTGGGTGGTGGCGTGCTTGTATGTCACGCTAGCTATCTCATGTCAGTCACCGTATCCGTTTAGGATGATGGCGTCCCTTAAGGAGCTCAAAGGTTTATTGTACTAAACCCTGCAGTTGAGTTAGCTCAAGTACAATAATAAGGTTGAGTGGTACTACTTAGGAATTAAAGCTATTAATTATTTTAAGCGATCGAATGCTATAAATAATTAATGGACGTTCGATATCTTAAATACGGGATTCGTAATGTCTAAGTGCAAGCCGACTCACCTTGGTAATAAAGGGTAAGTCGGCATTTATTCTCTAGTGGCATGAATGAATGTTTATAAATTAATTTATGTTACAGGTGAACATAAGATAATTAATTTATTTGAGGCCCATCTTTATTCCTTGCATTTGATCTCTGGTTGGCCCATCCAGACCGTAGCTTCAATGAAATCGGCGCCCCTATATGCTCTCTAAGGATAGATTTTATTCTCTTTTATCTATAAGGATATTATTATATTTATGGGATATGCATGGATCCTTTCCTTATGGGATTATGGTAATGCATTATAAATATAAGGTAAGAGATAAAGTCTAGGTTAATCCTCATTTTACACAAGAAAGTTTTCGTCCATCTCATTCTCAAGAGAGTAGATCTCGAAAATTGTGTGGTGAGCATTGGGTGATTTTCCGAAGCATTCTCCATAGATCGTCCTCACTCGACGTTGGAGATTGGGCAATCGGGATACTGATCCGAAGGTTAAAGCACGAGTCTCGACCGTTCGATCCGTTCATCCGTTCGATCCACCTCGACGGATCAAAAGGTAAACACGAAAACCCCTACGTGTTGCAATTAATTAAATAGACGTCTATGATTATAATCAATGTATGGTGAATTAAATATCGAAGATAGATCCTCGGGCGAGGCTAGACATATGTTTACCCTACACGAGCTGCGGCGTGCCGCTGCCGGTGGCGCTGCGCCAGCGATGCGCGTCTTTGCCGCCAGCGCTGCGCTAGCGCTAGCGCTCGAGGTTTCCCGCGACGATTCGCGTCGAGCACGCTAGCGGACGAGCGCTGAGGTTTCCGTGAGATAAGCGTCGCGCCCGCGTCGCCGCCGCTACACGCGCGACGTCTGTCTGGCGCCGCCGCCGCTGCCAGCGTCCGCGAACCTGCTGCCTCGCCGCCACCCTCGTCCGCGCGCCGCGCGACCGCGATGCTCGTTCGCGAAACCATCGAGAGACGCCCGCGATACTGTTTTCCCATCGTCTCGTCTTCGTGCTTTCGTCTTCGTTCTTCTTTACCGATAAGATTTACGAAAATAAATCTAATCTAACCACGGATTTTCTCGTGGTGAAAAACAAAACCCAACAAAACAAAAGCGAGCAGCGATGAGCAGCGGATCGCAATTAATCAAACGCACGTAATAATCAAACGCGAATTAATCCAACAGAGCCAAGAATCGATCCCGTGCTCGATACCAATTGTAGGGATGACATATGTCTAGCCTCGCCCGAGGATCTATCTTGGATATTTAATTCACCATACATTGATTATAATCCTAGCATCGTCTATTTAATTAATTGCAACACGTGAGGGTTTACTCGTGTTTACCTTTTGATCCATCGAGGTGGATCGAGCGGGATGAGCGGATCGAGCGGTCGAGACTCGTGCTTTGACCTTCGGGCGTATCACGGTTGCCCAATCTCCAACGTCGAGTGAGGACGATCTATGGAGAATGCTTCGGAAAAATCACCCAATGCTCTCAACAAAATTTTCGAGAACTACACTCTTGAGAATGAGATGGACGAAAATTTGCTTGTGTAATAATGAGAATTAACCTAGACTTTATCTCATACCATATATTTATAATGCATTACCATAATCCCAAAAGAAAGGATTCATGCATATCCCATAAATATAATAATATCCTTATAGGATAAAGAGAATAAAATCTTGCTATAGAGAGCAACATGGGGACCGATTTTCTCAAGCTAAAGGGCACGGATGGGCCAGCCGAGGATCAATCACGAGGAATAAGATGGGCCTCAAATAAATTAATTATCTTATGTTCGACCGAACATAAATTAATTTATAAACATTCGATCATGCCACTAGAGAAAGAATCTTGACTTACCCTTTATTACGAAGTTGAGTCGGGCTTGCATAGACATTCTGAATCCCGTATTTAAGATATCGAGCGTCCATTAATTATTTATAGCAATCATTGCTTAAAATAATAAATATCTTTAATTCCTTAAGTAGTACCACTCGACCTTATTATTGTGCTTGAGCTAACTCGACTGCGGGGTTTAGTACAATAAACCTTTGAGCTCATGAGGGGCGTCATCATCCTAGCGGATCGGTGACGCGATCTGAGATAACTAGCGTGACATCAAGACCGCCACCACCCAAGATCGGAGAATCTTGGGTTAGAACATATACCCTCACCCGTAACAAGTCAAGTGATGGTCGGTAACTCATACTCACCTAATACCTTATCGGGGTTTAGATCATCGTAAGTCGCGAGATCTGGGTTCTTCACTATGGTCGATAGAAGAACTCGTCTCACCGTGATCCTTGATACGTCGAGGCGTGCCGGCATAGACAAGTAACCAAGTCAAGTCACTTCTTATCTATACGCGACTATCTGACAACTCGTCCTCAAGTTATCTTAGGCGTGAAACTTTTATATCTCATTAAGCGACCAATCATACGGACTTGTGATCTTCTACATCTGTGTGATCTAACTTATATATGAGATAAGGGGACACAGATATATGCAATCAAGTATTCAATCGGATAGGAGATTGTAATAGTGGTAACGAGAACATTGTATACAAGCTCAACCATCCGCTTTCGAGATCTAAATCAACAATCTCAAGCATATACTAAAGCAAATTTTAGTATCTGATGTGTCTCTACTAGCTATTACAACCATCACTTTTCTTCTCCACTTATACAAGTTTCCTTTCTAAGTGGGTGCCATCAGCGCAATCCAAGTCCTCTAACATGTCCATCGTAGACTTTTTGCGCAGTCTTCGTGAATGGATCCGCTAGATTTTCCGTCGTATCATTCTTTTCAATCGACGTCACCTCGTCTAACGATTTCTCGTATGACATGGTACTTTCTCTATGTGTTTGGTGCGCCAGGGTCCGTGGTTCCTTCGAGTTTGCCACCGCACTGGTTTGCCCAAGAGTATCATAGTTTCTTGTGATAACTCGGTGCGATGGCAAACTCGAAGGAACCACGGACCCACAAGGCAACAAAACACATAGAGAGAAAGTACTATGTCATATGAGAAATCGTTAGACGAGGGATGTGCTGATTGAGAAGATTGATGCTGCGGATAACCTAGCGATCCATTCACGAAGAGCTGCCGCAAAAGTCTACGAAGAGCATATTCGAGGACTTGGATTGCGAGATGGCACCCACTTAGAAAGGAAACTTTTGTATAAGTGGGAGAAGTAAAGTGATGGGGTTGTTTGTAATAGCTAGTAGAGACACATTGTATACTAAAAGTTTTGCTTTAGTATAAGTGGGAGATTTTGGTTGTATATTGGGCAGTTTTGGTTGAGCTTGTATACAATGTTTCTGTTACCACTATTACAATCTCCTATCTGAATTGTTTACTTGATTTCATATATGTCCATTTATCTCATATATAAGTTAGATCATACGAGTGTGTTGTAGATCACGTAAGTCCGTATGATTGGTCAAGCTTAATGAGATATAAATAGTATCACAACGAGACAACTTGAGGACGAGTTGTCGGATAGTCATGTAGATAAAAAGTGACTTGACTTGGTTGCTTGTCTGTCTTTGATGCGTCACCGACGTATTTATGGATCACGGTGAGATGAGTTCTTCTATCTGACCGTCGTGAAGAACCTAGATCTCGGAGACTTACGTTGATCTAAACCTCGATAAGGTATTAGATGAGTATGAGTTGTTGACCATCACTTTGACTTGCTATGGGTGAGGTTACATGAGATAACCAAGATTCTCTACATCTTGGGTGGTGGCGATCTTGTGTGTCATGCTAGTTACCTATGTTGAGTCACCGTATCCGTTTAGGATGATGACGCCCCATAAGGAGCTCAAAGGTTTATTGTACTAAACACCGCAGTTGAGTTATCTCAAGTACAATAATAAGGTTGAGTGGTACTACTTAAGGAATTAAAGATATTAATTATTTTAAGCGGTCGAACATCAGTAAATAATTAATGGACGACGATATCTTAAATACGGGATTCGTGAAGTCTAAGTGCAAGCCCGACTCAACTTCGGTAATAAAGGGGTAAGTCAGCATTTATTCTCTAGTGGCATGAATGAATGTTTATAAATTAATTTATATTCTGGGTTGAACATAAGATAATTAATTTATTTGAGTCCCATCTTTATTCCTTGCATTTGATCTCTGGGTTGGCCATCCAGGCCTGTAGCTTAGTGAAAATCACCCACTCTCTTTCCTTGTCCTACTGGGACTCTGATTTGATCCTCTCTATCCTAAATGATATTATTATATTTATTAGATATGCATAGATCCTATCTAGATAGGATTTGGGAGTGCATTATAAATATAAGGTGAGAGAGAAAATCAAGGCTAATCCTCATTCCATATTTTCGAGAATTACTATATCATAATAGTGAGAATTTTCGAAATTTAAGTGAGAAGAAAGAGGGTGATTTTCTATAGCATTCTCCATAGATTGTCCTCACACGATATTGGAGATTAGGCAACCGGGATACAGTCCAGAAGATCAGAGCACGAGTCTTGATCTATACATCCCCGACAGATTCGCAGGTAAACACGAGAAAACTCCTACGTGTTGCAATTAATTATATAGGTGCATGCTAGGCATATAATCAATGTATGGTGAATTAAATATCCAAGATAGATCATCGGGAGAGGGTTAAAATCAGATTTCCCTACAAAAGCATGCCGCTGGAAAATGCATACGTCGAGTTGGAAATTGTAAAATCGGGCTCAAGAACGAGCTTAGAAAAAACATTTTTTGAGGGTGCATTGTTTCAACTTTCAAGAATGATTTGCTATTCTTTCTTTATGTTCTACTTTTAGATTGTTGATTTTTATTTTTATATTCTTTCTTAGGGAATACTTAGTACTTAGTATAATTATACAAGCCATTTAGAGATCCTAAATTATAACATAAGTCTATAAATACAATATAGACATATTTTGTGCTATACATTTCATAATTCCGTAACTAAAAACACGCACACACTTCACCTCAATCCTAACACTATAAATTATAGAGAAAGAGAATGAGAAACGAGTATAGATAATTATACTTAAATCCAAACTACATGAGGGAGGTCAAGGCTATTAATTAGCGTGTCAATCCAAGCAAATATTCATATACCAATTCTAACAAAATTTCGGCAGAGTAAGTTTTATAAAATGAATCGCCATTTCATTCTCAATTCAACAAAACTTCACCAAATCATCACCATATGCCTAATTATACACTTAACAACTCAAAACAAGTTTAAACTAATCCATTTACATCATATTCTTAACATGCCCTTCAACCATATATTATGTAATTACATGAACTTTTCAATCTACAATCTATTTACTTTCAATCAATTAATATATATACTTATCCATCATCAATGATCACAAATCCATAATCAATTTAAATCCTAATCAAACTCATCATATAATTCTAGCAACTTAATATAAACTTTAATATTTCAACAACATATCACTATATATCACAACAACATTAATATATCACAACAACAATATATCACAACAACATATCACTATATTATAACATCACAACAATATATCACAAAAAATCAACAAAATCAACAAATATATATCAACAAAATCAACAAAAAATTTGAAATATAAATCAACAAAAAATTTGAAATATAACTCGATCGGGCGGCGGTGGCAGGCGTATTTGGTGGCGCGGGGTGGGGCCGGAGGCTGGACGGGCCTTCGGGGCGGCGGCGGCGGGAAGGCGGCGACGGCAGGCGGCGGTGGGCTGGGACGGGGGAGGCGAGGGGCAGTGCAGGCGCGCGCGGGGTGGGGGTGAGGTGGCGGGCGGGGTGGGTTTATTGGGTTAGGGCGTAGAGTGTGAATTTGGGGAAGAAACCCGTCTGATATCTTTTTTTTAACGGTGGATTAGCGACGAAAATATTCGTCGTTATATTTAAAAGTCATTAACGACGGACTAACGACGGAAATAAGTCATTAACAACGGATTAAAATTAACGACGGACAATTATCCGTCGTTACATTACGTGCAAAATAAAAAAAATAAAAAATCCGTTAATATAACGACGGATTCTATCCGTCGTTAAATTTAACGACGGACGTACGACGGAGTTGTCCGTCGTTAATATTATTTGGAATAAATCAATTTAAAATTAAAATAAATGACGGAATAATCCGTCGTTAAATTAAATACAAAATAAAAAATAAAAAATCCGTTAATTTAACGACGGATCAGCGACGGCTATGGCTTAACGACGGACCGAATCCGTCGTTAAAGTAGGTCCGCAATAAAAAATAAAAAATCCGTAATTTTAACGACGGACTTATGCCGTCGTTAAATTTAACGACGGATCAGCGACGGTTATGACCTCGTTAACAGTTCGCGCGAGATATTCCCGCCGCGTGCCGTCGTTGATCCGTCGCAAATCCGTCGTTAATAAAAAAAATTAATTCGTTTGTATTCCGTTGTTAATCCGTCACCGAATCACGACCCGTATTTTTGCCGTCGCTAATTCGTCGCTGTTTATCTGTATTTTTGTAGTGCAATGACCCACGGGTTTGGAGATTTCTGTGATGAGGTGTATCAGCGTCTTGACACTCAATCTCGCCAGTTCAACGATTTAAGTCAATCTTCACAGCAGGCGTTTGTGGATTTTTGTCAAGATGTTTACCAGCGATTAGACACCCAAGAGCAGCATCTGGCTGACCTTCAGGCCTAGTGGGACGCCTGGTCTCTATCCCACACTACCTATCCACCGCCACCACCGCCGGACCAACAGTGATGCTTCACTGTTGGAGAGTATGTATATATTTTTTTATTTTATTTTCTCTCGTCCTTCTTTCGGTAGGTTGTTTTCTTTCCTATTGTGGTGTGTTTTCCTTTGCTTTTATGGTGTCTACTGTAGGCCTCATCTTGGGATACGATGTCTGAGCGGCCCTCTTTATGCCATCTATTATCATGGAAGTCTCATCCTCTATTGGCCTTATTTTGTTATTAATGTTTAGAGCTCTGGGGACAACGCTCAAATATGTGTGGGGGGAGAGTTTTTGGTTATATGTCGTGTTCTGTTTATGTGCATGATTGGTAATATGCATCTGTGTTTATTTTTACCTCTTGGACTCAAGTTTTTGTCTATGTGAATAAGTTAGGGTTTTGATTTGTGCACCTGAACTCTGTGGTATTGGTAAAACCTTGATGTAATCTCATTTATCTTGATGTTATGTTATTGAAGTGCAATATGAATTGACGAGATTATGTGAATTAATCTTAAATCGGGGGTTATTCATGTGATTTTTACGACTAATGCTAGGGGTAGTGTTAACAGTGTGGTTATCTATATACTTGTTTCATTAAAAAAAAGATGAAAAAGAAGAGAGAAGAATGAGAATGAAAACTCCAATAAATTGTTGAGATTGTATAAATGGAGGATGGAATTATGTCCCTTTTCTCATAAATCAAAAAATGGGCATGGAAAACCACGATAAGAGACTCGAGTTCATCGAGAATTCACCTTTCGAACATTGTGCCAAAATCTGTTAATACTTTCTTTGTGTTCTCAAAAGAAACTTGTTGCTAAAGGTGACCACTTTAGTTAATTCACCCTAGCGGAGAGTTGGGTCTGAGCAAAAACCACCTACTTGCTTATTTGACATTCTCACAATCTTAGATTTGTTTCACATTAACTTTGATTATGTATTCATCATGTTTGGAGGAAAGGCAAAAAGAGGTTTGATTGATTGGATTAAGAGTTAAGTTGCATGAGTTATTTTTCTACTCTTATTAGTATAGACTTTGCTTGAGGACAAGCAAATGGATAAGTATGGGGGGGAGTTGTTTGGTTTCATTTTATGTTTATTATTGGTTTTATTATGCATGTCGTTTCCAGTTATTTGTCTTACTTATGCCGTTGTTTTGATTAGAATTTTTCATTTCGGACTTATTTGGTTTGTTTCGATATTTTTTAAGAAAACGATATTAAATAGGATGAAAGGGATCTGCCAAGAGTTATCATATACTGAAGAGCGTCTTGATAGGAGTTTGTAGGCATAAACGGATCGTAATTCGGAGTTCAGACGAGGGAGAACGGAACACTTTGTCAAAGTTGCGCACGTGCACCCGCCGACCATCGCGCCTCGTCCCACCGCGCAACGCCGCTGCGTGCTGCGCGCCCGCCACCGCTCACCGCCGCGCCCGCCCGCGACCGGCCTGCGCGTTCACCATCGCTCACTGGCTCACCGCTACGCGCGCGTTCACCATCGAGCGCCGGCTCACGCACGATCGCTCTCCTCGCGCGCGCTCGCTCATCGCCCGCACTCGCGCGCGCCCGCTCACCTCCTTTGCGCGCCCGGTCACTTTGAGCCAGCGCTCACTTCTGAGACAGAAGCTCTCCACCAACGAGCGCTCACTTTGGAACAGAAGTCCCCGCTCTGCGCTCGCTCAGCGTGCAACCAGCGCTCACTCACTTTATATATATATTCGTGCAACGCTGAGTTAGGGCATGGAGTTCCTTATTTTCTGCGCAGCCGCTGTTCTTCAGTTCATTTTCCGGGAGCTTTCTTTTCAGGCGACAACAAAGATAGATACAAAACATTAGAGTATCAATTCTTGCTGTTTATTCTTTCGATTTACTTATTCTTGCTTTGTGATTTCTGTTGGATTCAATTATATAGTATTATTGCTTTGTGATTTCTGTTGGATTCAATTACATAGTAGATATTGGATTGTTGGTTTTTCCATTGATTCGATTTCTTCTGGCATTTGATAAATTTACATTCTATGCAATTGATATTGGAATTTAGTAGTATGTTGAATCTTTCTCCGATGAATTTTATTGCTTTCAGTTTGAAGATTTAGTTTAGTTTGTTCTACGTTTTAGCTTCCTGCATTCATGTTTTTCATAGGTTCTCAACTAGGGATTGACAACTTCTAGTTAGGTTGCTTTCATTTATATTTTATTTTTCGTATTTCAATTTCCGTTTGTTTCAAAAACCCCGTTGGTATTAAAGTGTTTAGAATTTACCGTTTTTATGTGCAACATGAACAATAAGCACTGTTAAGTTTTCCTTGAGAGACGATTTGGGTTATCTTTCTCTCTACAATCACTTCATTCGATTATGAGTCAATTAAGAGAGTACTTTTAGTTGAAACAGTATTCATTCTCTTTGATAATTTAAATAATTTTGTTCTTTAGTTTTTATTTTGTCGTCACTATAGTCTGCGAGAATATGTTATTACATTTCGTAATAATTCAAGTTGGATTTGACCATGCATGGATTATTTAGGTGAATGATTTGGTGAATAATTTGATATCTATTAATTGGTTAATTTCTTTATATAGATTTTACATATAATTTCCATAAATGATATCTAGAGGGTTAATTAGTCCAAATATTAAAATCTATAAATTAAAGAAAGTCGGTTCAATTAAAACCGGTTCATATAAACCGGTTTAATCAAATTATAAGAGTATTATGTCTAGACATATATGTCTAAATAACATTATCCTAAACTTGTCAACTTTCAAATTAATGTTTAAACCACTTCACATTTTCTAAATATATGTTTAAACCACTTCACATTTTCTTTTTCAAGAAGAATAGTCAACTTTCTAATTAATTAACTTATCTTTTAGTAGGAAGGTGACAAATATTTAATCAAAAATATATAATTTCTGGTTCATTGTCATCAGCCATGGTAGAGAAAAAATATATTTACTAAAAATGTCATTACACTTCTGCTTTAGTTAAACCATCTCTTTCCATGATATTGAGTGAAGTACAATACAAAAAATATGGCATCTTTCCCAACCTCCCTATAAAGGAATACTCTTTATATACTGCAAGTTTAGTAGATTTCAGCAACTTTCCCGAAAAACAAAATAAAAAATCAGGAATTTTAATCTGATTTTGATTTTTGACATGTATTATAGATTGATGCAATAATAAATGCATTTTATTAATTTGTAGCAAAGTAGACAAGTCCAAAATTTTGATGGCCAGAAAAATGACGTAGCGCAACGTTGGCATAGAATTTGACATGTATTTCAACAATTAAATGCCGACATAGAAAAAATCACTCCATATCATTTTTTGGTATTCATTTTTATTAACATATCTAATCAACAAAATGTGCTATTATTGCAATAGTTTATACTCCCTCCGTTCCCAAAATTCCTTCCTAGGAATATTGGGTGCGAGTTTTAATGAAAAATATTGAGTATATTATGAGTGGAATAAGGATCTCACATTAATGTAATATTAAATTAGTTAGTGGTGGATCATAAGTGGTAAAATGTGTAAATAAATAGGTTGTTGACGGTAAAAAAGAAAAATAGTGGTGGATCATGGGTGGTAAAAGATTTAAATAAATAATATTATTGATGGTAAAGTTGGAAAGATAGTTTCCATAAATAGATAGGAAGGAAATTGAGGGACGTCCCAAAAAAAAAATTAGGATGAAAATTGAGGGACGGAGGGAGTAATAAATATCTAAAATTAAAGTTGGGTCAAATTTGATAAATATTTTAGCAGTTATCCCTTATAAATAGTTAAAATGACCTCATCATCAAAGTTTACAAGTTTGAATTGCCACCAACTTCTTCCATGTCAAGTCCGTCACATAGAATCTACCCGATTTCTGAGGTCAAAGGTCTCGGGTTCGTATCCACCGTGATGCGTCCTTTAAATTTATGTATTAAGAAAGAATCTACCCAATGCGTTGTACTTTTTTATTTATTTATTTGTCCGTAGTTTGTAGATTATTACACAGAAGATTCTTCCTAAGTCATTCAAAGATCAATTAATAGTTTTCCAACATTGGTCCGGCCCCTCCCCCTCTCTTCCTCTCTCTAAATAGGATGAGGTGAGCTGCTACTTGATGTATATTGTTGGGAAAGTATATTTGTAGCTCAAGTTATGACAGTTCCTAATACTTTTTTCTTGCTGTGGGCATGATTTTGGCATTACTTTGAAATCAAGAATGCCAATTTTTCCCTACTTAATAATACTAGTTACAAATTGCCTTTATCCCTTACAAAATGTATACCACATATCAAAATGGGCACATCAATATTAGTTCAGTTGGCATTTCAAATTCAATAATGATAATTTCTGGTGGAAAAAGATGCTTTTGGATAACGATTTTTGTTCAAACTTGGAACCTAATCAATCATAGGAAAACAACTGTAAATACCAACTGCTTTGGAGTACCAAAAGCTAAGCCTCTATTACCCTATGGAATATCAAAATCATTGACTGATCAAACCTTAAGTAATGCAATTTGTTGATCAAGAGGAGCTGTGAAGATGGAAACATACATTTAAACTCCAAAAATGCAGGTAGTATCACAGAGACAACGCGATTCTTGGCTTCGCAACATGGTTCTTGCTGCGGCCTTGGTTCTCATTTCTCTTTCAAGCGTTGTCTCTTTGAGTTTTGAAGACAGGGATGTATCTGCAGTTGGGGATTCGGGCATGAGAAGGAACGGCTTAAGAGTGGCGATAGAGTCGTGGAATCAATGCAACGAAGTTGGAGAGGAAGCGCCTAACATGGGAAGTCCAAGAGCAGCTGATTGCTTTGACATATACAAAGCTTCTCCTCAACAAGGTCAGTTTCTTTCCATCTTCATCTTCATTGAAATTTTCCTAATTCGAATCAAATCAAAGCAAATCTGGGTATAGTTCGTGATTTAGTGTGCATTTAAAAAAGGGGAAGGGAATCAAAGAGATTCAAATATAATCCAAATGTACTCTTGATCAAGTTTCCCATATAGTCATATCAATTGTGATGATGCATGAGATTAGTAAGTTATGATCTCTGAAGGAGAAGATCAGTGCTCACTCTGCAACAAAGTGCCGTACGTGCTCGTGCACCGTGTCACGGAAGAGGAAAACCGGCTCAGAATAGGGCAGCCATTTCTCGGAATCGATCAAGATTCGCTCACAAATGTCGATCTATATGCAGCTGAGAAAGAGCTCTATTTAGGGAGTAAATGTCAAGTAGAGGACATGCCTAATCCATGGCAGTTTTGGATGATCATGCTAAAAAACGGCAATATGGACACGTATGCCGGTAGATGCCCCAAAAACGGACTCAAAATAGGGCCGTACGGCCCCGATAGCCAATTTCCTTGTTTCGGAAGAGGCTGCATGAACCAACCATTGATCTACCACGACTACACCTCGTTGCAAGGGCCTAACCGAACACGACTGAAGGGCCGTTTCTACGGCTCATGGGATTTGGATTCTGATCTGAGCAAAGGGATGGAAGGAGGCAACTTTTCTTACCATTCGGTTACTTGGGAGAAGGAGCTCGGGGAAGGAAGCTGGATCTTTCACCATGTTGTACGAACGTCAGTCAAGTATCCGTGGCTGATGCTTTATCTGAGAGCTGATGCCACAACCGGATTTTCCGGTGGCTACCACTACCCTACAAGGGGAATGATGAAGATAGTAAGTTCAAGAATATAGTGATCGTCTGATTTTCTTGCAGGTTAATAGTAGTTTACAACCTCAATTTTGGCGCATTTTTTTTAATGACCTCAACTTTAAATTTTTTTAATGCATCGTTAACTCTGCAAATTTGTCTCAGCATAAAAAATTCTAGCATCGTATATCTAACTAGTCTCACCCGTATGTTTCTCGTGCTAAGAAACATGTTTTACAGATAAGAGCCTAGTTAGGTATCCGACGCTGGATCTTTTGATGTGGGATAAAATTAAACAAATTTACATAGTTCGGAATATTTAAAACATAAATTAAACTCGAGGTCGTAAATCAGAAAAACGTCAAAGTTGAGATCATAAACTACTACGAACCCTCTTCTTGCAACAAAACATTCATTAACTTTCTCAAGCCTTAAAACTCTCGAATGCAGATACCGGAATCACCTGATTTTGTAGTCAGATTCACTCTGAATGTGATAAACGGCGGAGGGCCGAGCAGCCAGTTCTACTTGATGGACATAGGCAGCTGCTGGAAGAACAATGGCCAGCCGTGCAACGGGAACGTGACTTCGGATGTGACGCGTTACAACGAGATGATCTTGAATCCAGACACACCCTCATGGTGCCGTCCGGACGACTTCAAGCTCTGCCCACCATACCACACTTTCCCAAACGGCAGCTGCGTGCACCGCACCGATACCGCTCGTTTCCCCTACGAGGCATATCACATGTACTGTGTGCCCGGGAATGCGGAGCATGCAGAAACACCTAACACTATGTGTGATCCGTATAGTAACCCTCAGGCACAGGAGATTCTGCAGATTCTGCCTCACCCGGTTTGGGGTGATTACGGTTATCCGACCAGGAAAGGGGAGGGGTGGATCGGAGATCCCAGAACTTGGGAGCTGGATGTCGGGAGGCTTTCTGAATCCCTTTATTTTTACCAGGATCCAAGCACTGCATCTGCAAGAAGGCAATGGATGTCCATAGATTTGGGAACTGAGATTTTTAAAGCTCCCAATCAAGTGGCAGAATGGACTGTCGCTGATTTTGACATTCTTGTACCCAGAACATAACGAGAGAGAGAGAGAGGGAGAGAGGGAGGGGTGATTCAGTATCCCCAACACCATCTTTAAACAGGGGCTGTATGATCATTCTTCATATTCAATTTTCTTGAAATTCCTGTACAAATTGTAGATTTGTAGGGCCGACAATTCGAGCGTGCCGGGTCGTTATAGTGTCGACACGATGATACCAAACACAAAACACGATCAGTTAGCTTGACATGAACACGAATACAATACAATTTGTCCAAACACAAAAACAATATGAACACGAAGGTGACACAATTTAGTTCAGGTTGATACGACATGACAACAACAACGATACAATAAATTTAAACTCTATCAAGGAAATAAATCAATAACAAAAATACAAGTATAAAAAACAACAATATAATTAATAAAGCTATATATATTTATTAAATTATCGTATTATACGAACATGAAACGATTCATCACAAATACTAATACGAACACCACATGGATCCGACACGAACACGATATGCAATTATCGTGTCCATATTGTGTCAACACGATAAAGCTGGACACTAACACATCAATTTCATGTGTGTGTTCGTGTCATGTCCAAAATTGTCAACCCCAACAAATTAGATCAAGTATAATGCGTACCTGTTTTCTATATCTAAGACAAAAAAACAGTTGAATCATATTATTTCAACTTTAGTATATACTTCATATTTGAATCAAAAAAATGATTTTAGTGTTACATAGAAAATAAAACAGGTACACAACATAACAAGTTTATAGGTGTTGAAAACTATAGCACAGGCACAGAAATGGACATAGGCATCGAAACATCACCAGCAAAGCTTGCATCTCTCGGCACAGCCGAGTTCCCGACAAAGGCGTATCCGACGCCTAATCCCCCAAAGTGCAACTGGGCGTTTTCGGACCTCTGGAAGACTCTAGCAAGCGACGCGGCCTTTCTCCTAGCGCGTTTAGTCCCCGTAAAGAGCAGCGTCTGCAGCAATCCAGCCAAAGCTGGAGCCTTCAGAACCCTCTCAGTGGCAGCTGCTCCACCGCTTCTACACAGCTCGAGCAACGCTGCCACGACGTTCTCTTTACCCCTCGGCGTTCCCCATCGCATCATCCCAATCAGCCCTGCCACCGCCGTTTCCTCGGACGCAACCGCTGCGGCCCCTAACGGCTGACGAACTATAAGAGCCACAGCGCCTGCTGCTTCTTCGGATATGACCTCCGATTCCAGCGCCTCAACTAGTGCTGTCACCGCCCCGGAACCTATCATTCTTGAGCAGTTCTCGTTGTGCGTTGATAGATTGAACAGAGCTGTCACTGCGTCTTTTTTCCCTCTCGGTGTTCCATCTCTCAAGAGCCCGGCCAAAGCTTCGACCGCCCATTCTTGTTCGGCGATCGCTTTCTTGTAGTCATGGATGGCGGATAGGCTGAACAATGTTGCCGCCGCGTTTTCCCTCGCCTCAACCGTTTGCCCGTATCTCAAAACTCCAATTATGGCTTCCAAACACCCTTCCACCTCCATGATCAAGCGTTTATTCTTATCAAAAATCGACAAGTTTAGCATAGCCGTGACGGAATTCTCTTGCGCCAATGCATCTTCGGAAGAAAGCAGCCGTTTCAGAAGTGGAACGGCACCAAGCTCGGCTATGCAGGCCCGATTCTCCCTTCCAGTCTTCGCAAGCAACCTAATCTCCATGGCAGCGACGGTCTTGGCTCTTGGTGTACCATTAGCCAGCTGTTCGACAAGAAGACACGCAGTCATTTTAGTCGCTTTGACCGCAGCCTTGCTCATAGATGCAGCCGCTGCACACTCGGATGGGTAATCTGAATTCTCCGGTGGATCATACGGTATATCATTCGCCATACACCATTGCATGATCAAATTCCTCAGAGCTCGATTAGGCACAAGCTTCATGTGAATGAGCATCTGCCCCGTCTTCGGGCACGTGCAGTGCCCTTCCTGCATCCATCTTGCAATCGAGGCACGCTCATATGTTTGCCCCGTGGACACTATCACCGGATCCCTCATCAAATCCAACGACACCGGGCAGCAGAAATCCTTAGGGATCGTGATAAACGTATCCCCAATCTCCCGAGTGATCAATCCTGTCTTTTTCTTGTTACGATTCCAATCTCCGAATTCCCCTTCGTCTTCGAATCTAAATAGCAAGAACCTACAGTACCTAATTGAAGCTACAAATCCATTCAAAACTGAGGCTGTAGGCTCAATATCACCATCATGATTCACTATCTGCTCCTCCAAGAACTCAATCTCATTTCTACAACTTTCCACATCATAAATCCCTAATTTCTCCACAAAAAATGAATGCAATGCCGCTCTTTCAGGAATCCCTCCACTCTCAAATTCATTCAAGAAATAGTATAGCTTCAATCTCAACAAATCATCGTGCTTATCGATGAACAATCTCGACTTCCTCGACTGCTTACACAACAATTCAAAGTGCTCCTTAACATCTTCAGATAAATGGATTTCACCCAAAGGGAAAACATCCAAAAGGGTCGAGATTTCCTGATTCAAATCATGGAAATTGCCAGAAATAAAATGGTTTTGGAGCAACAGCCATAATTTACTCGACCCTCTCACATAATCAATCAAGATTTTAGACCGGTAAAGCAGGAGGTACAACTCCTTCAAGCACATAAACACTGTGGAAGCTGAATCCAAGAATTCCACCTCGTGGAAAGCATCTAAAAACATAGAAATCACCTGAAGTTTCCGGATTAAATTCCTGCAATTCTTTACCTGGAAAAAGATCGCCTTTTTATTAAACGACGCCAGCAGCTCGGCAGAAATTGCGCGCAGAGTCCCCAAAACGGCGCCATTGTTCACCTCCACGGGCGCCAGGAACGCGTCCACTGACGGTGATCGTCGCCTCCTCAACGACGAGAATATCGCCGCGGACGTCATGTGACAAACTGCTACAGAAAAAGAAAAAAGTAGCACAAGTATTTCTACAAACAGCTGGTGGGCATCTAATATACGCCACGGAATTCAACAGTTTGAGTATGGGTTGCACCCAGAATTTACAAATGATGGGTGTTTGATTTGCCTCTGCGCGTTTTATGGGTATTTAAGAAAACAGTGGAAACGGAATCCGCGTGGGAAGAAGAAGAAGATAGAAGAAAGGATGTTGGTGCTGCGTGTGTTTAATTGTGAATGATAGATTGACTGAACTTTCCATTTTCAATACGGCAGTTGATTTTCTTATTCAAGAATTTAATATTCATGAGTTTTCCATCTTAAAATTTCTATGCAGACTGCTGCGGAAGAGACCTTCGCTGTAACTAACTTGGTGGGAGCAATGTGGGGGCTATCCCAAGAGATTATGTCTCTGACTTGTTCACAAGCCACCCTCTCCTCAGCACTAACATTCATACAATTACAAGAGTTGACTAATTACTTTCATCATCTAACATAATAATTATTAGGGGATAATTACAATTTATATTCCTAAATTTTATGATATTTTGAAAATTGTTACCAATTTGCTTCTTTTAATATATATATATATATATATATATATATATATCAAATTTTGCGATATTTTGAAAAATATTCCAAATTTAAAAATTTGATGACGGAATGATGATTTTCTCGCGGGATGCCATGTGGACTTTATGTAGAATATTTTTTTCTACCTAAGCATCAAAATGAGTACAGTTTATGACCCATACTCATGTGTTTTCTTGAAAAATGCCCTCAACTTATTTCTATTTTTTTTAAATCTACATTTTGAACGAAGTTGTAATTATGGTCTTGGATCGAAAATTAAGTTTGAGGATATTTTTCAAAAAAAACACACACACCAAAGTTCAGGATATAATAATACTCGCTTTGAGAATTAGATGCGATATTAAATCTATGTAATCCACACGAGAATCCGGCGAGGTGACTCATCCTTCCATCATATGATTCTCGATTTTGGGATATTTTTTAAAATATCGCAAAAATTAAAGGTTTTAAAAAAGATAAACGTAAGTTGAAGATCAATTTCAAAATATCATGAAAACGGAGGACACAAACAATAACAAGTAGACGTTCTCTCCAATAACTTATTGGATGTCTTTATTTTAGTTCAACAAAGCTTTGTTATTAGTAGAGCCGACAAAATTAACCCGACCTGGGATACTCGGAATTGGGGTTGGGTTGAGCTCGTAAGAAATAGTGGCTCGAAAAAAACTAGGCCTAAAACACCCGCTCACATAGCTCGACGGGCCTACCGGGCTTTGGGGTAAAAAGCTCAGGATTTTCGAGCTAAAAAGCCTACCCGATGATGGTTCATATAATACCTAATAAGACGCTTATATAAGCGTTTTGTTAGGTATATATGAGCCTAATAAGATGCTTACATAAGCGTCTTATTATATATATATATATATATATATATATATATATCTAATAAGATGCTTATAAATGTCTTGTTATGCAATCTATGTGATGTATTATAGTACCTAATAAGACGCGTATAAGTGTATTAAAAAAGTTTCTTCAATATCATATTATAATATCTAATAGGACGCATACAAATGTCATATTATCTTATGGGCGGGCTTAGATCGATGGTCCGGTGGCCCGAATGGGGCTGGACTAGGCTCTTAAATTTTGAAACTGGTAGCACTGTGCAGGCAGGCCGGTCTGACCCGTATAGTACCCGAAGCCCGATGGGTCGGGCCGGCCCGGTCCGACCCACCCATTTTACCACCTCTAGTTATTAGTGTATCCCGCATGTATCATAATACGAATTTGAGAGTTCATGCTTTGATTCTTGAACGTGGTTCATGACTATTGTATCATTGGATTTTATTTCTAAATATTAATATTTCTCGTGGTTTCCGAAAAAAAAGATAGAATATATGATGAATAGTATATATATATATATATATATATATGACGGAGCTACCAACTTTTTTTAAAAATATTACTATTATATACCTATTTAAAGTGTATAAATGCATTGCATGTGGTAGGTTGATTAACAGTGTTGGCTTTCTCCCAAGTGCCTCGGGTTCGAATCCTAATTTTCTTTTCTTTATTTGTCTACTTTGTGCCATTTATTTCTTTTCTTTTTCTCTTTTATTTCTCTACTTTGTCTCTTTATTTTCTTTTCTTTTTATTTCTCTACTTTGTGTTCTTTCTTTCCCTTTTTTCTATAATTTATTTTACATTGATAAAATAATATATATATATATAATAAAATTTTATATGTAAATTAATATGATCAATCAAAATTTTAAAAAATATTATGATAAATTTATTATAACAGGCATAGGTAATAACTATTTAAACTTATTTTAATAAGCTTTATATGTGAATTAATTTTGGATTCAATTTTTGATTTATAATGGGTACAAGAAATCAAAATTTGAGTTTTTTAAGATAATATCATTTACAATATTAACACTTATAATTTTTTTATTATTTTAATTTTTGTAGCTATTATCGATTGATTGTTTAGCTAATTATAAATAAATTTTATTAAATAAATTACACTATTATTTAAATTACTATTATTTTTTAAATATAATTTTAAAATTATGTTTTATTACCTTTTAAAGTTATAATTAGTTTGGACCCTAAGAAAAATTTCCTGACTCTGTCACTATATGTGTGTGTGTGTGTGTGTGTGTGTTTAGCATAATACCCTTATAATTTAATTAAACCGATTTATGTGAATCGTAATTTATTGAACCGATTTTTCTTAATTTATACATTTTAATGTTAAAACTAATTAATCATTTAGGTATTATATATGGAAATTATATGCAAAATCAATATAAATAAACTAAGCAATTAATGGATATCAAATCATCCAACAAATCATTCATATCATTCATATACATACCTCATATAAGTTGTAAATATATTTGAATTTAATTTATGCATGTGGGAATCACATCTCTCAAGATCGGCCTGATCTAAATGTGTTGTTTATAATCTAATTTTATTAATCAATTAATTGATCATCTACACGTATACACATACATGTTTTCATATACAATATCGAATATTATATTTGTCACAGCCCGACTACTTAATCAAGTAATTAGTTAAGTAATTAGGCCGTGACGTAGGTTAAGAAGCAAATCTGACAAATGTGACCTCAACTTTCATCCTGAAGTAATCAAACATTCATGGTTCAAAGAAATGGAATAGAGTTTGACAAATGTTGATTTTAGGTTTTCAAATCACAATGAAGAATCGAGTGAAAAAGAACTACGATCGAGGATAAATAATCACAACGGAATAACCAATATCAAGGATGTACATTTTCAAGCATGCTTCGATAACATTGAGAATTTATCGACGTTTTAAAACATGGTTTGACAATGGTTCAATGTCATTATATTGGGTTCAACAAAAACAATTCTGAGAATTCAAGTAAATAATTGTTCTCATAAGCAAGTCGACATCATAACAACGATGTCGAGATCATAACAACAAAGTAAATACTATCGTCAAGATTTTGATCACTCAGCGTAACAAAGACACCAAAACAAGTGAAGGCCAAAGTTCGGCAACGAGAAGGGTGGTTGAGAATTATGTATGATGACATAACTCTCTGGGAAACACATGTTGACATCAAATGAATAACATCAACAATTTATCAATATTATCATGAATCAAATTACTTAGAGAAGCTCCTTTGCACAACATTCGATTCCAGCATCCTCTCGATCTCAACTTGCACATTTAGAACTACATGCAGGGTGTGAGTACAAAAATACACTCAGTTGGTATACGCCAAAAACATAAAACATTGCCCTTAGGGCTATAGGATTGACTTGTCATAACATTAACAACGCACAAGGGTGTTAGTGAAATAACATGTGTATGCATCGTAAATAAACACTTACTTGCTTTCATTTTCATAGCATCATAAAATATGCATATGCATGTCTATGTCGGCCGACAACTTTCTCTTCCCATATCCACGGATTTTTTCTGTGTGTTGAGAAGTAGGCCTCTTTCTCAAACACCTTTTACCCGAAGGTCACTACCCGACGTCGGTAACTTCTTTTATTCTTTCTTTCTTTCTTTATTTCTTTCTTTCTCTTCCGTGGATAAGTAAATGCATCGTGCTCATGCTCATGCTCAAAAACAGGCAAGTCAGTCAACTTTTTAACTTTGCACATAAATGCATTTCATATCATTTTGAAAATATATAAAGCATATCATATCAGAAAATATTTATACCCACCTGGCGACAGTCACTCGAGGACTTACTTTCTGTCTTTCATTTCTTTTTTTCTTCTTCTTGTTCCTTCAATCCACATAAAGCGGCATATAAGCCTAGCAAGAATCGAACAAGAACATAACTTTTATCTTAGTCGTCGATACAACTATATCTTCTCGATATCAAGACACTATGTTCTATAAACACTTGGGTCATTGCATCCCCTAACATCTTACATATAACAAGACATCACGAAGCCTCATATGCCTAAACAAGCATAGAAAACTCAACAACATGCTTAACCATCCAACCTTAGCCAAAAACCTAACAACCCCTTAAGACATAGTTTATGTCCGACGTCAAAAATCACGCGAGACTTCATCTAACACCAACAAACTTCTATGCATGCTCAACTATCATCAAAGATCATCAATCTATCATTAAAACACAAAGACCAAGGCTTTAATATTGAAAACCCATTTTTGACGACACACTAAAATTTTGTAACTTTTGAATACGTATTTTAAGTTTTATTCATATTATAGAATCCAAATATGAAGTCAAAATGATCAAATAAAATCAAAAATCCAACATTACAAAAGCTATAGGATTCGACCAACTTAGGGTTTTTGCATCGGTTCGATTTCAAACGTTTTTCTTGCTCAAAACATGTTTATATCAACTCATCATAAACATCATAAATTCAAGATCAAGGTCCTCAAAATTTTCAAAATCATAAAAATTCAAAAAACATATGCTCAAAATTTCAACGTTAAACAACTTGTCGGCGATCAATCTAACATAATATCAATAGATAATTGAACAACAACATATCCTCTTCAAAAATCATCAAAGTGACCGAAAACATAGCATGCTCAAAAGTTCATGTTTTTCAATTTTTCAAACCGTAGATGTGTTCTAAGGATGAAATTATACCTGAATACGAAGTCGGATCAAAAATTCAAAGGTCGGATCTTTAAAATTTGGAGCTTGAAATTTCAAAAACTTTAGTGTGTGTAGTGCATGTGAGGCACGAAATTGTGAGAGAAAATAAAGAAGAAAATGAATAGAAATGTGTATATATATAAGCCACAAATTTTCTATTTTATTTTTCATTTTCTTTAATGTGGTGATTATTCACCACAATTCTAGATCATTCCCTTTTCTTTTCAATTTTTTATTTTCTTTAAAACATGATGAATAATCATGTTTCTAGAGGATTCTCATTCTTTCTTGCTAGAAATTAATACTAACGTTACAAATACATACTATTAATCCATACCGTTCCGATTTCAAAACTCAATTTCTGATAAAATATTCTTTGCTTGAAATTCTCTTTTAAAACTCAAATAACATATTATAAACATCAAAATTTTGATTATAAAAATATTTTTGACTTCAAGAACCATTTTAGGTATTCTGCCGACGATTCGGGTTTATACGACAAACATATGTAACAAAGAACAAAAATTTTGAAATCAAGACTTTGGGTTTAAGACTTCTATAAACACATACTTATCATCTCAATGCTCTTGAAATCTAAGTCTTCTTATTCTTGACAAGACCTAAGAATCTTATCTTAGATTCTGTCTCAATTTCTATCGCGAATCTATCGCAAATTGTATCTTCTCGACTCGAAGTTTAATTTAAAGGCTTCTGGCTTAACAACTTTTTCTTAAGGATGCAATGCCCTTCTTAATAATTTTTAACCATGAGCTAATCTCTGCTACAGGAATTAGGGGTATTACAATATTTCATGAATTTTATTTAGTTAAAATATCCACAAGACTAATATTAATATATATATATATATATATAGGGAGTGGATCAAATGAAAACCACATCTTTTTTGCGAACTCTGCGAACTATGCAGAAGACTGACAAAGATAATGCACAGACCTGTATAAAGTTGTGCATAACAAAAACTTTCTAAAATTATTTTTTTGTGTAACAGTTTTAGAATGTTTTCGTTGTGTATAACTTTATATGTTTTATTCATTGACTTTATACGCTTGTGCATAGTTCTTAAGTTCTCAAAAAAGATGATTTCTCACTGGATCCAACCCATATATATATATATATATATATATATATATATCAAAATATTAAATAAATGAAGATGCACAACTAAACTAGTAAGATTAAAACATTAAACTATTGATTTTTTTAATATAAAAAACCTGGCATTAATACTATTTATCAAAATTTATTCTTATTAATAGTATAACTTAATGGATAAACTATCATAATGCAGATTCTACACACACACACAAACTAGGGTGTTTATATGGGTATCGGTTTTTGGTTAATCGAGAATCGAAACCGAAAAAGTTGGTTATCGGTTAACCGATAACCGACTTTTTCGATTTATGTTCGGGTATCGGTTATCCCTTTCAAATGAATTTCGGTTATCGGGTATAACCGATTAACCGACGATTATTAAATAAAATTTATTTAATTTAATATTATAATTTCGGTAATATTTGCAATAATCTCAGTTATTTTCGGTTAATTTTTTTATTTTTTTTATTTTTTTTAAATTTAATATTAAATTTAGGTTAACCGCTAACCGAATCGATGTCGGTTTCGATTAACCATTTTTATCGATTTCGATTTTGGTTAACCAAAATTTTGATTTCAGTTAATCGAAACCGAACCAAATATCACCCCTACCTGAAACCCACTCAATCATCCATAGACACATTCACCTTTGATAGTGGTAGGGTCTTTTAATTTCCCATACACATTCTACATGTGGAAGTGCTTTTACACATCATTACATCATGATATCATTGTTACCAAGAACGAGTAACTAATCACTACAAAAATAAATAATTTACAAATTTGAACATGAAAGAAAATTGTGTAAATTAAATTAAAATATAATTTTGTTTGGACCTCATTTTCAAACAAGTTTAGAAATGGCCCAAAAGACATACTCCATCCGTCCAAATATTCATGACACGTTTCTTTTTTGTATGTAGATTAAGTAGAGTTGTGTTTTGTGTGTAAAGTAGTGGGTGATATGAAATTCGATGCACTTTTTAATGTAAAAAATGTTTCTTTTTCTGGAAACGGACCAACTTAATGAGACAGCCCAAAAAGGAAAACGTGCCATGAATATTGGGACGGATGGAGTACAATTTAGAAAGTGAAAAGATTATATATTGTCTCAAAATTTACATTGACCTGACATTTTACTAAAAATATATCTAAGCACCATTTCTTGATTTCGGAAAATCAATATCACATTGATAACCAGTGGCGGAGCCAGGAAATATTTCGTGGGGGGCCCAACTAATAATACTTTTGAAAGATAATAAAATAAATTTTAAAATAAAATTATAATAATAATAATAATTTAAATAATATAATGAGTTTATGATAATGAAAAATGAAAGAAAGATAAAGGAAAATAAGTATAGGAAAAGAAAAAGGAAAATATGTAGCTAAGAGGTATCGAACTAAGATTTTCTAAATAAGAGATGAAAATTATAACCTATTAGACTACAATAGATTTAGTTATTAAATATTAAATATCTATAAAGAGAGCACCCATTTTTAGCTAAGAGTTAATTCACATATATAGTGTTATTATTTATATACATATTTTATTTTATCAACATAAAATAAATTATATAAGAAAGAAAAAAGATCTCAAAATATAGAGAAGAAATAGAATAGAGAGATGGAAAAAAAAGGCACAAACCAAAAAAAAAAAAAGAAACACAAGAAAAAAAAGAGAGGGAAAAAATGCAAGGCAGAAGAGAAAAAAAAAGGAGGAAAGAAACGCCAAAAACAGAAGAGAAAAAAAGAAGGAAAGAAAGAGAGAAAAGAGAAAGATAGAAAAAAAAAGGAGGAAAGAAACCCAAAAACGGAGAGAAAAAAAGAAGGAAAGAAAGAGAGAAAAGAGAAAGATAGAAGAAATGAAAAAAAATGAAATATGCCAAAGGTGAGTTTCGAACTCAGGACCTCAATAAAATGGAGAAAAATTTTATCTGTCAGACTAAACAAACTTTTTTAAAATGGCTATACATATTAAATATATACCTAGTTTTTCAAAAAAGTTGGGGGCCTTTGGGCCCCCCAGGCTCCAGTGTAGCTTCGCCACTGCTGATAACAATCGGTGGTAGATTTAGACCGGGTCTAAGCGCCATAGGAAAATAGTCAATGTTGACATGCCACTTTTTCAATATGTGATAATGTCTAAATGTTACATATCAAATATTATGTTTTAAATATTGAGATATTTTCTAGAGTATTATTGGGAAGTTTTGTTTAGAATTTACAAAACCAACAAAGAAATATATTAGTGATATTCAAACATAATATTAATCTTATAAATCATAAAATTTACCCACACCCTAGATGACAATAGAATTTCAATTATTCCAGTCCAATTGTTCTATTTCATACAATTTAATCTAGTTAATCCTACAAGGGAGCGTTATATTGATGTGTCGTTTACTTTGAGTGATATGATGAATTGATAAACATAATCTAAATTAATCCATTGCTTAATTTAATGAATTGATTAATTTTAAACTTGTTTGACCATTTTATCCTTAAAATAGTCAATCTATCATATCATAAAAAGTAAACGTCTTCTAAACAATAGAATGGATTAGATAAAAAAAGTCAAATCTAATCCACTATTTACTTTGATAGATTGATTTTTGATTGATTAATTTTAAACTTGTTTAACTATCATATCATTCAAATACTCAGTCCAATATTTATCCGTCTATAATATCACTCAAAATAAGCATCCCTTACATATAACGAAATTATTTGAGTTACAAATCTTAGATCTCTTCTTTTACACGAGAGACAAGCTACCACGTCACCCAAATTAAGTCAATAATAAGTATCATCAATATGCATCACATTTTTAACTAAAAAAAACATGATATATTTTATTTTACTACATGCGTACGCCTAGGGATGGCAATGGACCGGATCTGGCTAGGTCCAGATCCAGATCCGTAATTTTTTGATTGGGTCCGGATCTAGTCCAGATCCATTGGGTCCAAAAAAATTAGATTCAGACCCAGATCCATAAGATCCACAGGGTCCATGGTCCAGACCCAGATCCATATATTTTCTCTTCTAAAATAAATTCTAAATCAAATATAATTCACAGTAACACCATAATAATAATAATAATCTAAATACATATAATGCTATAATAATTATTTCAAAATTCTACAATCATCACTACACAAGAAGATGTTAGTTATAAATTTACTTTTGCTTTCATGACAGCAAATAATATTGCAATATTAATAGAAAAAGTAGCACACATATTTTAGCAAATAGACCACTCATATACAAAATTTTCTCAATTACAAGGTACAAATTTCTAATATTATTAACATACTATCCAATTTCGTAACCTAGTTTATCCAACTTCGACTAGAAAGAAAAATAATATAATACACTTATAAATATAAATAAAAATTATATATACATATATATTATATGGATCCATGGACCGGATCTGGATCTCAAAAGTCGAGATCCAGATCCAGATTTTAAAAGAATGATCCGGATCCGGTCCAGATCCGTCGGATCCTATTTTTTGAAGATCCAGATCCGAAAAAATGGATCTGGATCTGCGGATCTGGACTGGGTCCGAGATCCACTGCCATCCCTACGTACGCCATGTACACTGTACGATATCCCTACGGTCAACTCGATTTTCAAAGTAGGGTCCATCGCGTTCGGAGATTCAAAGGAGCCGACCACGTAATTGTTGGTTGTGGTCCCAACTATTAAACTCTTCCATACTACGGTCTTCCCTGTCGACTAAGGAAACTCACTCATATTATTTTTCATATACATTATTCTAGGAGCCATCCAAGTTAAAGAATGTCAAATTATAGCCACCAACATAAAAATGTCAAATTATAGCCAACTGACTGGCCCTATTGGGACTATTATCAAAATAGTACCAATAGGTCCAACTACCTATTGGTACTATTTGGTGATAATAGTCTCAATAGGGCCAGTAAGTTGGCTATAATTTGACATTTTTATGTTGGTGCACTACAAGAAAACAGCCAAATAGAGACGGAAATTACGACGGAAAGTAGTCCGTTGCAGATTTACGACGGAACAACAACGGAATATAATAATTGTGTTTAACTACGATGCCTACAATGGAACAACGACGGAATGCCGCGAAAAAAATTTCGTACCAAAAATAACGACGGATTAACAACGGAAACTGTTGTCGTTAGATCAACGATGGACAATATCTGTAGCTAACATTTTTTTAATTTTTTTTGAAAAAAAAAATAACGACGGACTAAATCCGTTGCAGATCCGTTGTAGAGTTTATTAGCTGATTTTAATAAAATCAACGACGCATTTTTTTTAAAATTAACGACGGACTAAGTCCGTTGTAGATCCGTAGTTAAAATTTTAATACAAACGTTCCTTTTCTCCTCCATTTCAGATGTTAGCCCTAATTCCTATCTCTCTCTCTCTCTCTCTCTCGCATCCTAAGTCGTTTGCCGTCCCTTGCCATCCCCTCGTCGTTCCTCGCCGTCGCCTCCCTCGCCGTACCGCGCTATCACTCAGCCGTCGCCGTACCTTGCCCTCCCTGACGTCGCCGTCCCTCCCCGTCGTCATACCTCGCCATCATTGCCCTCGACGTTCCGGCGCGGCTTACCGGAGTTCAACTCCCCTATACTGAGGTAAATTTCTAGTTACAGTTCATGGTATTTGTTAAGTCTTTTTAGGGAAATAAAAATAAAGAGCAACACATTGATTGAAGTATTGAATAGAGCCTTCCCATTTGAGAAATGACCGGTGATGCCAATCGTAACTCAATAGTAATATTCATTACCGCGTTCATTTTTATTTTTGCTCGTCTGCACCTACCCCCCATCTAGAGAAGTTAGAAAGTCATTGTCAGCAGCCGTGTATGTGATAATAATAATAATAATAATAATAATAATAATAATAATAATAATAATAATAATAATAATAATAATAATAATATAGTGCAATAACGTAGTCAAATGCTTAATTGAGTAGTGAAACGGGTGATGATTAATGAAGGAGTAAGATTAGGATATAGTACAAAGTGGGAGGATATGGTTGGTGGGTGGCCGGTGTGTTGTCATCTCAAAATCTTGATCTCATTTTAGAATATGTTGTTTCCTGGGCTGCCTTCTTTCATTAAATAATGCTACTGATCTAGTTTCAAACTATTTTTTTTAAGTTTTGTAACTAACAAAAAATCTTAATATTTTTTTTAATGGTCGGTTCTTAATTTCTCATTTTCTGATGTTATTTCCTTCGTAAGTGAAGAAACCTCAAGATCATATATTTTTAAGAAAATATTTGTATGTTATGAAATTAAAGAGTGTCTTTTATATGGACGACTCGCTCTTTTTTCGATCTGTTTAGATGGGGTAACTTATGAATTATACAAGCATTAACAAATTCTTGATTCTACTTTCTTGAATTGTTCTCTAGTCGACTGATTTCTTCTACCACTTTGTTTCTATAATCACAGAGCTCTGCACATAGCTAGTCTTCTCACTTTAGCTCTCTTCATTCCTTCTTAATTGGTCTCTCTCTCTCTCTCTACACCACCATGAGCAGTCACACATATGTTTATGTCAAAATTCACAAACATAAGGTTAATTGGTCCTGTAAGATTTTCCAAGCAGTTGCCATGAAATTGAATGTTAGCTAGGTCCATTGAGAGAGAGAGAACTTTAAGGCAATGCTGAACTTGACTTGGTCCTGATGATGTAAGGTCCACTTTGGTTATTCAATCAGAAAACACAAACATGTATATTTGTATAATAGCTTTCACACTTGGGACTGGGAATATTCCTACTTGTTTGTTAACCACACACCAAATCCACACATTCAATACTCATTCTATTTAATTTTGGTATGGTCGTCTAAGTGGTTTCGTTTTAATTTTGGTAGGCATAGTTTGATTTAAACTGACCACGAGTCATTAGGTAGCTAGACTTGATCTTTTACTAGTGTTTGATTGAGCTTATATCTTCTTTGGATTAATTTAGGGGGCATTTAGCCAACTGTGAAAAATATATGCAATATTTTTTAATACTTTCCTTTATCAAAAGACAAGCTCAACATGATAAATAATTTTAGAGTGTGCTATTAATCGAATAATCCCATAGTTAGGGTGACTTGAATGACCTGGATATACATCCTACAACTACAAGACCCACTTCAACAAAGTGCTAATCAAGCCTATACTTCCTAATTCTTTCTTCTTTTATATCTTAGCTTGAAGAACCTTTTATGTTTAAACAACTCTGTAAGTTGAATCATTGAAGTACTGAACAATTGAATACTGCCAGATTTTTAACTTCTTATGAACTCATTAAGATATACTTAGCACTGATTATGTCACTCATGAATTAGAGTAACTCATAAACTTACTCTCTCCATCTCATAAATATGTTCTCACAAATTTGATAACATAAAAATCAGCTACGGGTGGATGAAATTTACAGATGAGATTTCTACTGCAAATGCAATTAAGTCTTTGTTTAGTATAGTTAGATATCTATTCTAAATAATAACCGGTTGATAAATAACAAGGAGAAGTGCATCTCATTTATAACGTATGTTATCAGATTATTCCCAACTATTGCGATTGGCATTTCATCCTGTTTTTTGAATTTTTTCTGGTATTTTCTAGGCTCGTTATTTGAAGGGAAATAAGCACTTTTTATGAGGGAAAGTGCTTTTTTTTTGTTTAATATCTCATTAGACTATGGAACAGTGGTGTAGTTAAATGAATTCATGTATATGTGTGCCGCATGCTTCTTTTTTCCTCTTGTTTTTTTCTTCCTCTTGCAGAAGATGAGTAAAATTTAGTTTACAGTTTTAAACTATGAAATGCTTCTACATCAGTTTTTAAGTTTACAGCTTCAATGCTTCTACCTTTGTCAAAGTTGCAAGAAAGCAACTGGGACTTCTCCAGCTTGCTCATCCTGAATGTGTTCTCCTATTAAGTACTTAGTTTATTAATCTTAAATGTGGACAATCTACAATTATGGTTTCATATTATTGGGATAAGGATCTTAGAATGTGGACAATCTACAATTAATCTTGAATGTGTTCTACTATTTGTCTACTGGATGTATGTATGTATACTATTTATAATTTAATCTCTAAATATTTTTTTCTATAGAAATTGTATTATTGGGATAAGGATTTGAAGGATGACGTTGTTTACGAGCTCTGGCGCACGAAGGCAGGGGATAGATACAGAGATCTTATTCACAAGATCAAAAGGAAAATGAATGACGAGATACCACCTCCCTTCATTCCCATTCAGGAGTGGGCAGCTGGGAAGCAATATTGGTGTCGTGATGATGTAAAAACAAAGGCGATAAAAGCACGGAATAATAGGATGATTGAGCCCGATGGCGAGGGAACATGCATTGTTAAGCAAAGAGGTGGCTCAAAAAGTGCTTTAGAATATGCAATGGAGATGGTAAGTATCTCATACTTAATTGGAACAAATTAATGATGTTCATAGTCCATATATTTTTAATGATCTTTTGATTGAATGCACAGGCAAAAGAACGTGGTGTCGAAATATCTCAAGTGCAGTAGGATGTATTCAAGAGGTATCATGTCACCAAAGATGGTGAAGATACCGATCCGAAGTCTCGTAGTATTGGGGTAAGTACCTTCAAATCATTTGACTTAGCTAGAATTATTAACTACATAATCTAAGTGAATTTATTTTATAAATGCAAGTTGAAGATAATTTTCAGACTTTGAGTCAGCCTATTCCCGGCACAGATGAAGTTCCGGAGGTAGATAGGACTGAGATCCTCAAGCAAGTCCTAGGAGGCCCCTCCAAGAAGAAGAGATTGTTTGGTGCAGGTTCTCTTGCACAAAGCTTCATGAGTAATCCTAGTGGATCGAGTGTCGATTCTGCAGCGACATCCCGAATTATCCAATGGTGATACATGAGTACAATAAGAAATTGATAGAGGTGGAGGAGACGCGACAACAGGAGAGACATCAACGCAAAGAATATGAAGCTCAGCGTCAGGAATATGAGGAGAAAATGGAGGCTCGGATAAGGGCGCTAAACGAGGCACAAAAGCAGACACTTGAACAATTACGTGTTCAACAGGAGGCTTTCCAGCGATTTATGTCGGGCTTGGGTTCTACTAGCGGTACATGATACCCATTATCTTGATCTGGTTGATATATCATTGACTTGAAGCATCTTCGGATATTAAATATATTAGAATTTGGTTATTGGATTATTTTATGTTTATTTTTAGATTATGTTATGTTTACTTTTGGATTGTATTTGTAGATTATGTTGTGTTATGAATTACGTTCGTAGATTATCTGATGTTATGTTTGTGTTTCGAAATTGGTACGTATTTTTTGAATTTTTTGTTTAATATTTTAAGATGAATTTGTAGTTTGAACAGGTTATAATTAATTTAGAAGGGTCATTTTTATTTAAAAAAAACAAAAAAAAATTAAAAAACAACGATGGACGATTGACGGAACGACTACAACCCAGAATACTAAATCTAGCGACGGAAACAACTCCGTTGTTAAACAACAATGAAAAATCGTTTCAATTCTGTAGCTGATTAGCGACGGATTTTAATTCCGTTGCTATTAGCAACGGAATTTTTCGTTGTAAATCCGTTGTTAATCAATGATGGAAATTAATCCGTTGCTAGTTTTCCGTTAATAATTGTCGCGAAATTAATCCGTTGCTAGTAGCGACGGAATTTTCCATCGTTAATTAACGAAAGCAACGCCCTTTTTTGCAACGGAATTTTCCGTCGTTGTTCCGTCGCTGCTTTAGCAACAGACTTGAGTCCGTCGCTAATACTGTTTAGCGACCACGATTTTTGATTCGGAATGTTTCCATTGTAATTCCGTCGTTAAACAGATTTAACAACGGATTTTTAAGGATTAGCGACGAAATTTTCCGTCGCTAGTCAGCTGTTTTCTTGTAGTGGTGGCTATAATTTGATATTCCTTAACTTGAATGGCTATATATATGAATTTTCACTTATTTATTCTAACTTAGTTGAAAATCCAACTCAAAATTGTTGGAAATTCATTTTTTCCGCCTGACATTGTATAATATTTCCTCCAATTGCAAGAAATTTAATAACTATAGTCCACGACCAACTGGTACAATGAAATTTCTTCAACATTGCAATGTTATTATAATAATAATAATAGTCAAAATCGGGTCGAGTCAGGGGTAAGCAAAAAACGAATCGAACCGAAAAACCGAATCGAATCGAACCGAAATTAACGGTTTGATTCTGTATGTATAGTAAATGTTCGATTCGGTTTCAAAATTTTGAAACCGAAATTAATTCTGTTCGGTTTTGGTTTGGGAAAAATCGCCAAACCGAACCGCCTTTTTTTTATATTATATTATATATATATATATATATATATATATATATATATATATATATATATATATTATTTATATTATTAATATTTAAATTGGTTAATATTATTGTAATATCCCGCAGTTTTAACACTTAATTACGATAATATAAATCGTAATTTAGGATTAACCTCGATAATCGAAACCTTAATTAAGTCAAGGCTCGACTTTGACTAAGCATAATTTGATAATTTACATATGTTATTCACTGATGCTTAGTGAATTAAGGAATGTAGCTTATTCTATTCCTTCGAACATATACTTCTAAAGTCGGTTAAATTCGACAGTTAAAGTCTTACGATATTTTCTAAGCATCAAGGCTTAGAATTCGAATTCCCTACCATTATAGGAATGAATAAAGTAATTCTAACTTATTTATGAACATTTTAGAGGTGAATCAACTATTGACGTTTTGAGACGTTTTAAACATCTACGTTTAGAGACGAGTCGATAACTTAGTCAAATGATCATGGAATTTTAATATTTAAATTCCTATGATTAATTTATGATATAAGAGCATTATTTATCATCAAAATAATGCTAGAGAATTAAGGAATAAAAATTAAACTTTTTGGCCAATTTCGAAAACCCTAATTTTCGAAATTAGGGTTTTGAGGTCTAAAATTGTTTTAAATATTTTCCTATGATTTAATTCATCATCTAGAACTTATAATATGTCACATAACTATGTATTAGCCATTTAATACAAGAAAATAAAATATTTGGAATTTCCCCTATAACTCTCGAAAATTAGGGTTTCATAGCATTAATTAATTTTAATTCTTATCCAATTGATGATATATCATAATTATTACATTAATATGATATTATTATGGATAATATGAGTTGTATTAGCAACTTGCACAAGTGGGAGGCCACTTGTGCCATAAGAGCCGAAAAAGACATTTTTATGTGATAAAATTGTTTTATGTCATGCTTTGAATTATGTGAGGATAAGGTATGATCTTATCATATTATTAGATGTAAAGTAGAGTTAGTATCCAATTTGATCAAGTAACCTAAGGTGGTGACATAGAGGGGACCGAAAATTGTGGTTAATAAAGGTTGGAAAATAATTTTCAAACCTTATAATAGTGCCACCTATCATAGTTGAAATATTTGACTTTTCAAACATGACTTTATTATATAATAATAATATAGTATATGATATGAAAAAAATAAAATTTATCCTAAGCTAATAGACATGGCCGAAAACTATGCATATAGACTATAATGTTGTAATTTCTTTAATTAATGATAAGTATGATCCAATGTATTTATTAAAGGATAAGATGACATAATAAAGTGTGGGAGATAAGATTAAAATTTTGTCTTACACCATATGGAGGTGGCCGATTTTTATGACTTTGTTTAAAGGTATATTAATTATCATTTCATGTAATAATTAGCATGCAACTTGGATAGGTCTATAAATATAAGATGAACACTTCATTCTCCCATTTTGAAACCCTTAGTACCGAAATTGAGTGAGGAAATTTTGAGAGTGTTCATCAAAGTTCAATCCAAACCTTAGATCAAATAAACGTCACCGACAAAAATCGACACCGATTAAAAGGTTAGAAATCTTACGAGCTTTATATACATGCTAGAATTTTTGATTTTCATCCATGAAATATTATGTTATGAGCTTAGTTTAATTATGTTGAAATTTTCGAAATTTATGTTCATGTGCTAAGTGTTTAGAAATCATGTTTATATGATATCCTTAAGCTTATATTATGATTATATTACAAAGTTAAGCACGTTATTAAAAATTATGTGTTGATCGAAAACTTGAGGTTACTATATGATGATGAACATGATTTTTAATTGTTGATTTGAGCATGAAATAATGATCTATGGTATTAAATATGCTTATATGATTTTATGTGAAATTTTTGGAAAACTATAGCATATATTTATATAAATACCGAAAGTTTTTAGAAAAATAAAATGATGAGATATAATTCATGTTTAAGTGTTATTATAGCATATTAAGGATGTAAATTCACAATATATAGTTGTATGAATTTATTGGAATTTTTAAGAATTATTTTGACCTAAGTCATATTTTCAAATATGACCCTAATGAATTTTAATGAATAGTTCATAATTGATAAAAATTATGTTATAGTGATAACACATGATGTTGATTATGTATTATGTGAATTAATTGGAATTTTTGAAAAATGTTTACTTAGCTAATTGAAATTACCGAAAACATTATGGTAAAATTTTATGATGTATGAATTTTATATGATCAATAAAATTACATATTATTGATCCTAAGATAAAATAGAGTATTATGTGAATTTATGAGAATTTATGCACAAGTTTTGCATAATTATTCAATAAGTACCGAAAACTATAGGTTATAGGTATTTATGTTATAAATTTATTTTATAAGGTATAATCACATAATATGTTCTAAAATAATGTTTTAGACATACTATGATTTTATGTGATTTTTAGAACATAAAATATTATGTTTACGTCAAATATTTATTTAAGTGACGTAAGATTAAAAATAACGTGCTATGTGTGAATTTAATCATATTTATGCGTATTATTAAGCATGAGTGTTGGAAAATGTGAAAAATCAAGACTTATGATATTAGGGTTGAAAATCGATTTAAGTTGAGAATTATATATATATAATTTCGAAAATATATATATACTTAATTAAAAGTCAAAATGTTTAATAAAAGTCAAAATATTGACTAAAGTCAACATTGTTGACTAAAAAGTCAAAATGTTGATTGAAAAGTCAAAATGTTGACTAAAAAGTCAAAATTGCACGAAATACGATAATACGTGATCAAAGTGATGTGATACGTCTAGTAGGGATACGATTTACGTTGATTAGATATGCTACGACGTATAAGACGTACTAAGTTGGTTAGAAGGAATTCGGTATGTTGATAGATTTTGACGAACATAACCAACGTACTAAAGTGATTTATTACGTCAAGGTGGGACGTGGACTTGAGCGTTTGACGTAAAAGAGAATTGTTAAGAAGCATATATAATTACGAGGTGGGCTTTACTCGAACTGATTTATTTATTCTGCTTTCTTCGAAATGCAAAGTATTTATTTACAAAGCTTTCAGTTGAGAAATAATTATGAACTGTTGTTCAATTACCTACCCAAAGTGTTTATGTTTTATGTATGGATCCTATCAAGAGATGGTTAGCGAACCATGAAAAGTTATGAGTTGTTGGGTCGCTCCCGACTTATGAAAATCGATATCGGGTTCTATGTCAGATGCAGAATTCCTGGCTAAGGGCTAACGTGTACACCAGAGGTGACTGGGAGCCGAAAGGAACATCTTCGACCGGTCACAGCGTCCGTAGAAGGAGGCCTACTTCTACGGCGTGAAATGAGTTATGAGATGTGATATGTGAAATGATATGGATCATACATACCAGAAAATGTCTGGCCAAGCGATCTTTTGAGAAATGATAAAGTGTTTTGGTATTCACGAGTTATTTCAACTAAAAACCTCGTGTTTTACTAAGGGGCAGTGTAATTTAAAAAAAGTGTTTTTGGCATGAGCCCACTAAGTGCATTCTTGTACTTAGCCCTGCATGTTTGTTTTTAAATGTACAGGTTGAGCTGACGATGGATGGCAAAGTGTTGAGCAGTCGGAGTTTTGTCACTGATATAGTATAGCCTTGAATTCACATCGTCATATGTGAATTCACATGTTTTCTGCTGCTTGAAACACTAAGTTATATTTTGAGTATTGAAGCATATTACCTTCAGATCAGTCGAACCTCTTTTGTCAAGGATCTGTTGGTCTAGTTTGTATGTGATACGTTGTGTGTTTATCTCTAATGGTTTGAAGTCTTATGAGTTTGGTAGTCATTTCCTTTACAATTTCGTATTCAATTGTCATTAAGTCCGTTATATATATATATATATATATATATTTAGCAGTTGTTATAAACTGGGTAGTTTTAGAATAGTATTTTGTAGGTATAATTCCTTCACTAATACAATTAACATCTGCTCCTGTATCTAAGAGAGCATTAATGGTAATAGTGAACTCTTTATTTACAATAAGAGTTACCTTAGAATACCATTTTTGAGAAAGAATCTGATCAATTTTATTGATCCAAATTAGATTCTTAAAATTAATTTGATTTATTTCTTGATCTTTTTCAAGAAAAGTAATTTTTCACTTTCTTCATCTTCACCGATGATGTGGAGTCATTTCTCCAATTAGTATTTAATAAATCAATTCTTTCATTAAGAAATTTTATTTCAGATTTTATCTGATTAATTTCTCCTTTTAATTCAGAAATCGTAGGCTCTCTTTCTTTTTGATTAGCCTTTTCTAATATTTTGATATAGGAATATAATTCTTTTTGTTCATTAACCTTATTAGTAAGTCTAGTTTCAGACTTTTCAGATTTAGAATTTGAAGCAATAGAAAGATAATATTTTATAGCTTTTCTTTTTTCTATATGATCTTTTATTTGGTCTATTAAATCAAGAATAAAATTTTCTTCTTTAGTTATAACATTAATATTTAATCTCATAAATTTTATGAGACAAACATCACAATCACAATCTGAATCACAATTTTGTAATTCTGATTGATCGATTCATCTTCCGAAATTTCAAGATTCATCCTCATTTTTAAGGATAGTAATAGAGATATCTTCTTCGCCTTCTTCTTCATTAAGAAGAATATTGCACAAAGATTCTTTTAAATCTCAATATTAAGATTATTAATTTTCTTTTTACATAACATTTGTTAGTCTTATGTCCTATTTTTCCATATTTCCAAAGAAATAGGCTTAGTTTCTTCAGCTTTTAGAAGATGATTTTTAACTCTTTTGGAGCACTTCTTTAATTGCTTTCTTTTGTTTAGAATAATTTTCGAATAAAATTTTCTTTTTCTAAATTTATGTTTTTCTTAATCCTATTAGGATACTGTTCGATTGAAGACCTATTTGTTCACAAAATTTCCAATTATATTTTTATTTTCATTCTTTTGAAAATCTATTTATCTTTTAATTTGATTTCATTACAGAATAATTCCTTCAAGAAGCTTATTTCACGAAATATCACCATAAGAAAGATTTTCCCAAATAATATTATTGTTAACAAATTTTGTTTTTAACCTATTTAAAACTCTTTCGAAAATAATATTGGTAAACCAAAGAATAAATTTTTCTTTCCAAAGTTCATATTACAATCATTTCTAGTAAGAACTTTGGACATAAAACGCCTTTATACCAACTAAAATCGATAGTTTTGACATCTTAAATTCATTAATTGTTTATGAGTTTTATCTAATTGAAGCTCATTAGCTCCTACAAAATTTGTAAGTATTGTATAAATAAGAGTATTAACCGCATCGACTCTTCTCTTTGAGTGATAGGTCAAATACACTTGAATTTAAAATTTTGCTTTTAGCTTCTTTTGAAATATAAAATCCCACCATCCTTGTAGTTGGCGGTAAACCCAAGAATAATAGCTTGAGCAATTTGCCTATCATTATTACCTTTAATTTTGCCACCAAGCATATATAAGCATTTGTTTTACAATATTTTTATCGATATTCAGATTTTTCGTCTATGTTCCATTCGTGATAGATTCACCACTAAATTGAGCATAGTCTCCTTTTCTTCAATTTGAAGATCTATAGGAGTGGATTTTTGTAATAAGGTTTTACTATAGAGACATCGCAAGTTTATTAACTTGTAAATCGTCATCGAAGATGTTTCTTCGCTTTTGTTATAATGTAAACATTTTATAGGAACATTCTTTTCTTTTTCTTTTCTTTTCCTTTAATATTAATTTTTGTAATCTGTTTATTAGACCTTCTAAGAACTCATTATCCTTTTTGAGTTTAATAAAAATTTCCTTTTAAGATTAGGAGGTGGTTTAATCATAATAGTATTGGAACACTTTTCTTGATTTAAAAATTTTGGAGAAAGAATTTCTTCAATTCGTTGGTTTGATTTCCAATAGTATGAAGAGCGAGATTTGTAAAATTATTTTGTTGTATAATATGATCAAAATCTCCTTTTCAGCTTCGATTTTATAGGAGTTGCAAAATTTCTTTTTCTCCTTTTGTATTTGTATAGTAGAAAAGGGGATGAATCTCTGAGATTCTTTTCCTGTTTCATGTATTAATATTTTATATTTATTTTCTATAACATTTAAAAGTTTTCATCCGAGAAATCGAAATTCTTTATTTCTTGAAGGAAAATATAGGTTTTGTAACCGGATGAAAAATCAAGTTTAGAATTATTTTTAGACTCCACTCTTTGTATCTTTTAGAATATAAAGATTTTTGTTTAAAAGAAAGGAATAAAGAAACCATTTTCGCTTTCTCATAATTTTTGTTTTATTAAGACTTTTTAAATTTTTTCGGGGAAAGAGTTATTACTAATAACGAAAACATTATGTCCTAATAACCCATATCCGAAAATGTGGGTGATCCTCGATTTCTTTTAGAACTTCTACTTTCGTGAATTTCTACTTTATATTCGGTTGAGATACTTGTTCGAGTTTTAAAAATTCCAGAAATACCGATTTTTTCATAATCAGTCAAAGGAATAGAAGAAGTTGAACTTCTTGCATCTTCTCTATTTTAAAACGAATTTTCCTTTGTGATGAGAATTTTATCTCAGCATCTCCATCAACATATTGTATTATACTTTGAGTTGTCTATTCTCTTCTTTTATTGGTGGAGCTACACTTTCTAATTTCCGTGTTTCGAAGTGTAACTTGATTCCATTTTATTGTTTTAGGAATTGCAATATTACTTTTAGTAATATCTCGTTAGAAAGAGGGTAGTTTCTCCTCTATTTGTACAAATCTCTTTAGATCTAAAATTAAATCTAGAAATTGTAGTATTCATAACTTTATAACAAATTCTATAAATTAGAACAAGATTTTCTATTCCTTCTTTCATATTAAATCCTTCTGTTTTTATTTTTAATGTAAGGGCATCCAAAATATTTGGATCATTTAATGATAATGAAAAATTGGGAAAACAGCTGAAGTAAATTGGTCCTTCACAAAGTGAAGACTCAATTATCCCTATTAGGGAATCTTCTAGCCTTAAATGCCTTTGGTCTCTGACCATAATTAAGGCACTGACATTTAATCATTCTCTCGTTAATGGTTTTAATCCAATTTGGACCATCCCGAGATGTAAAAATTTATATTTCTGTTTATGAATTTCTATTAGATTTTTTGATAATAGATTGAAAGAATCATATCCTCCTTTTAGAGGAATTGATTGTTCAATTGTTTTTATAACATAGTCGCTTTTAAAATCAAAGCTTCCATGTTTATAAATTTTTGATTTAGATACATCTGGTAATTTCCAATCTTGAAGATGTTTTTCGAAATTTTCCATAAGAATAATTTATTTATTCTTATCGAGCTTGTATCGATTGCTTTCTTCATTGAGAAAGTCCTAATTATCTTATCCATTAAAATCTATAGAAGATCTTGTCAAGGATTTATTCTTACCTTACCCTTCGTGCTTCTGAGCTTTACAGATACCTGACTTGAGGCGACTGCCCGTGTATAACTTCTTCAGATTTTAATTTTAAAGATAAATTAGCACATATAACTTGGCTCTGATACCATTTGATGCAGCCTTTTTATGCAGCGTTGTAATAAGAACCTTGATTTTCAAAGGCTTTTAGACTTTGTTTGGCTCTTCTTAATTGCGGAATATAAATATAATTTTTTGATGTTTCATCAATATTTGGATTATTTAATTGTTCTTCAATATAATTTATAAGAACCTTTGTTCTTGTTATTTTATAACGTAGGCTTTTAAAATAACATTGTTGTTTAACAATTACATAATCATATTGAGCATAAAAGATATTACCAACTGCAAAAGGATTACAAGAGATATTCATAAAATTTAAAACTTACATAATATTTCTTCAGAACAACTTCAACACAAAAGCAGCTTGAATACAAAGATTTAGAGAGAGAGAGAGAAGAAGGAGGCGATCAAACTCAAGCGTACTCTCCATCTACTAAACAATCATATTTATAGAGAAAAAACACACACTGCACTCACTTCTTGAGGAAGTGGAAACACACAGCACTTTCTTTTACAAAGTGGGACACTCCACTTATTTTAGAAATGGAAAACACACGGCACACATATTAACAAAGTGGGAGTATTTTTCCAAAAGTCAAAAAGGTTAATCATTGGGTCACAAATCACATGGTGGGAGGACGTCATTGCATTCGTCATCAAATTCATCCGTCATTGCATTCGTCAGATTGATTACTTTGGGGATGGTTCTCCTTGTAGAGCAAGTACGAATGCATCAAATGGATCTTGAGCTTCTTGGAAATCATCATTATCTTCCATCAAAGTATCTTCAATAATTTTGGTCTCTGATGAAGATGGTTCCGTCGAACTTGAGCATTTTGCTTGAGAATTCTCAGATCCAAAAACTTCTTTTAATAAAAGATTGACAGATTCTTTATCCATTCTGTGCAATAAATCTTTTAATAAAGACTCATGTGATGGAGTTTGTGCATTAAGATTTTTTATAATCTCTGGACTAGCAGATTTTACTGCCAAAATTCCTCTTCTATCAAAGGTTTTACCTTCACAAAGAAATTCTCTTTAGGCCACCATTTTAGGAGAATTCTCCTAACAAGAATTGTAGGAGTGAATTTTATCTCATTTTTGAACGTGCTTGTTCTTGCAGCTATAATCCCATCAAGAATCCATGGAATTGTATAATGATTAGCAAATTGTAGAACTGCAGGAAGACTTTCAAGATGGTTATTAACCTTACGAAATTTTATCCATATATCTTTAACTTTTAGAAATATCATAGGCATTACCCCACGAAAAGAAGAAAGTCAAAACCAATTTGGTATTATTTGAAATGGGTTATCGAGATTAAACTTAACCCACCACGAATATTTTAGTGAACTATTTTCATATAGAAAATATTATCCCATGATTTGATATAATCAAAATAATTATAATAGTTGGGATTAGCTTGATAATTATCAAGTTGCCTTGTTTGATGAGAAGGCATTCCCGGTTTGAAGGTAGCAACATTCGCTTAATAACAAGTTTTGAAAAAGCAAATTCTTTATTTTCGCGATCCATATGTTGAATTTCAACGATCCAGCTTCTATTAGAATTGCTTCAAAGTAATCACGAGTCTTTTTCCAAAGACTTGTGGAAGATCTTTATTAAGATGGCTATAAGCGATTTGATCGAGAAAGACCTTTTAGGTCATCTTCAATTGGACAACAATTTAAATATTCGGATATAATATATGGATATTTAATTTCATCTTTGATCCTTTTTGAAGAAAGATTGCATCTTGATAGTATTGAATATCATATGCATCTTCATCATTTTCAAATTCTTTAATAAAATCAATTTGACTGGGTAATTCTTCAATTTCTTTTTTAAAGAATTCAGTCCTTTTAGGTTTTGGATTTTTGACTAAATTAGTCATGGGTTTTTTACCCAATGCTTGTTTTCTCACGATTTGATTCCAAGATTTGTCCCTGCAAGAATTCTCGTGTTAGAAAATCTGGTAAACAATTATTTTTCCCAGAAATATGTTCAATATCAAAATCAAAACATGCTAATATAGCTTGTCATCTAGCAAAAATTTGTTTCAAGCAATATTTTTAACATCTTTTGTTAATATATCTTTGCGATTTACAATCAACTCTTATTAAGAATTTTTATTTAAAATATCACTTTCAAATTTAGTAACACATTTTACTATTGAAAGTAATTCTTTTTATTGTAGAATAATTCATTTGAGCATTATTCCAAATACCAGAAGTATATCTAACAAGTTCTTCTTTAGAATTTTCTGAATTCTTTTGTTTAAGAATTCCTCCATATCCGATTTCGGATGCATCTGTTTCAACTATTTTGAATGCTTCAGGATTAGCTATTGATAAACAAGGAAGTTCTTTAACTCTTTGTTTTATTCTTTTTACAGCTTCTCTATGATCATTAGTCCAAGGTAAAGGATTCTTTTTGACCTTTGAAATAATAATTTACGCTTTTGCTAAATCTTGGTAGAAATCTCCAATATAATTAAGACTTCCAAGAAATCTTTGTAATTGATTTAAATCAAGAATTTTATCCGGGAATTTGTTCAAAATAAAAGTACTCTTTCAATAGGAATAATAATTTTATTTTCAATATAATGTCCTAAGAATTTTATTTTGTTTGAAATATTTTTACCTTTTTAGGATTTATAGCTAAACCACTCTTTTTGTAGTTTGTATAAAATATTAAGATGTTTAAAATGTTCTTCGATGGTTTTAGAAAATATTAAAACATCATCAATATATACAATAATAAAATCCATATGAGGATTTATAAATTTCATTCATAATATTTTGAAATTCCATTGGAGCATTTTTTAAACCAAATGGCATAACATTCCATTCAAAATGTCCAAAGGGACGGTAAAAGCGGTTTTATATCTATCTTCTTCTTTAGAAGAATTTGATAGAATCGATTTTAAATCAAAAGAGGAAAATATATTTCTGTAAACATTCTATTTAATAAATCTCTTTTATTTGGTAATGGATGTTTTATCCATTTAAGAACCCGATTAAGAGGTTTATAATTTATAACTAGTCTAGGAGCTCCTCTTTTATTTGGAAGCATTTTCAACATAAAATGCAGGACAACTCAAAGACTATTACTAGGTCTTATTAAACCCTTTTTAAGAAGAATATCAATTTTTTGTTTGCGAAATTTTAATAATCTTTCTCCCATAGCAATTGGCCTCGCTTTAGTATTAACTTTTCTTTCATCGAAATTATCAATATATGGGAGAGACACTTCATGTCTTTTCTATTCCAAAAGGCGTTTGAAACTTCAAAGACAAATTTCGTATTTATTTTTGAAGGATTTCTTTTATTTTATTTTGAATTTTTCGAGACTAATTTTTCTTTGATTGTTTTAAAATTAATTTCTTCTTTTAACGAGTTAATAAAATTATTTTATTTTTAACAACTTCTTGTAAAACATTTATAGATTTTGTTAAAGGAATAGAGGAAAATGGGAAAAACAGATTTTTTCCTTTAACTTTAGTAAATAATCCCTTTTCATTAATTTTATTAATAGGGAATAACATTTGGAAAAAAGGAGTACCAAGTATTACTAGCGTAGAAATATTTTTTATTAAAATAAAAGTAGTATTGAGACAAACTCCTGATATTATAAATATTATAATATTTATATTAATTATAATTTAAATTCGGTTAAAACCTAACCAAACCGAATATTTCGATTAGATTTCGGTTCAATTTGGATATATAAAATGGTTCGGTTCGATTTTGGTTTTTAAAAAAATTCAGTTTTTCGGGTTCGGTTCGATTTTGAACCGAACCGCCCGAATGCTCACCCCTAATCGGGTGAGTTTGATTTCTAGTCAGACTGTATAATTTTTGACTTGCTAGTATTGTACTAGCTGGCCAACCTAACCCTAATATTGCATTAGGCCTATGGGCGGCTTGACCCTAGCACTGTGCAGAGAGGCCCGACCCGATCCTTTGACAATTCTATTTGTAAACTAAGAAGTGATAAGCTTGTAGATGCTACCTTCAGAACCATTGGTGCAATTAACCACCGGAGACAAGTCACACAGGTGGCAAGTGGTCACGGAAAATATAAGTTTTTCTTTTACATTTTCATATTATTCTTATAAATGTTAATAAGAGAAGTAAACTTTGACCTACCCAAGCCTAGTCAGGCCAAACACCCATAAACCAACCCTGCATGGTGCTCGACACCGAAGATAAATCAAATTTCATCAATCCTGAGCAAAATCACTTACTCCTTTCATCCACAAATAAGTGTCACCAATGCAAAATCACTTAGAGGGTGTTTGGCTGAGTTTATAAGCTCTTTAAAACAGTTTATAAGTTGTTTAGGAGCTTATAAGCTGTTGCAAAGTGTTTGACAAAATAAGCTCCTAAACAACTTATAAACTGTGAAAATAAGCTCCAACAGCTTATAAGTTCCCCTAAAAATAAATTGGTCAACCCTAACTTATTTTTTCATAAACTTATAAGCAATCATGAATTTACTAAAATAAACTTATTATAGTTCGTTATTTCCTACATATACACTATCAACTATCAAATTTTATCTTCACATTTCATCAATTTTATCTTTCTAACTATGATTTTCTCTCTCTAACTCACGATTCTTCTCTTTTTAGCTTCATCTCCAACCATCTACTCTATTTTACAAATAGAAAAGAATTTTCTTCTTTCTCTAAGATCAATTATCCAAACACTTTAACAACTTATAAGATAGTTCAAGCTTAGACATTACATCTTATATTAGTTCTAAAAAAAATAAAAGAAACATCTTATAATCTATTTTACAAAGAATATTTGGCGCTTTTGAAACAATTCAATATAAGCTCTCTCTTAAAATAAGCGTAGCCAAACACCCCGCTTTCTCTCCTTTGATCGATCGTTTGCGCTCACGAACTCGTATCGCGATATACTTCATAAAAATTCAATCAAATATGCAACAAGTATCCTTATCACTTTGCATTTGTTAAAATACGTATAAATATAAAATATGTGTCAACACTTTGCATTTTAATAAATGATGAGTAAAATTACATAAATCCGTTTATGACAATGAAATTCTTTACTTGTTTGGTTTTTTGCAAATATATATCTAATTCACTATTACCTTGTCCTCTGTGCCTTTCGAATGTTCTATTTTGGTACATCATCAAACTCATTCATATCAAAATTAGAAAATTAATTGAAGACATCATAGAAGAAGGAGGTGGAGTTTGAATATCATCATCACTACCATATTTCGACCTATATTCTTGAAAAGACTTCTAAATTCTTTTCAAGATTATATTTGATTTGATCTACATCCGGAGATCAAAATAAACTAATTCTCCTTCTATACTAGCACCTTGAAAATCCATTTGCCTAAAAGCATCATAATAAACATTAAGCATTTGACAAGTACCATCATATTTCCATTTAGGATCTAAACACTTAGCAAGCAAAAAATTGTAGGTATCTCCCAAAATATTTTAGCCACTTTTGAACCATAAAATAAATTACACCACATAAAGATGGTTTACTAAAACAACTACGAAAAGACATGACAATATGCATGCAATGTTCTAAAACCATAACGGAAGTGCAATAATAAACTCCCGATAATTGTTTCGTTGCACCATGAAATACCTTTAACAATCGATATAAATCCATGCAAGCATCCCAATGAGACTCATTAAGATGTAATTGAATAGATGTAAACAATCATTAAGAGTAAAAAGAGTAAATAACTCACTTTTTTCTATATGATTTTTTACGACATATTTTTGAGAGAAATTATAAACTGTTGGAGCTTATTTTTATAGCTTATATAAGTTATTTATGAGTTTATTTTGTCAAACACTTCGTATGAGTTTATAAGCTCATACAGCTTATAAGCACGGCCAAACAACCTCTTACATGAGGATGGAGCGAGAGTACCTTGAACTGCAATAATTCTCAAGTCTGTGCAGTTCAAATCATCACAAACCTTTCCATATAGATCATTCGAAATGCCAATTGCCCGATTAGGAAATGGACTGAAACAACTATTATTAGCTTTTATTGTAAAGAAAATATATCGTCTAAAATAAAATGGAAGCAATTATTTCAACTGTGACAAGCGAAAGATACATGATGAGACTTATATTGAAGAAAAAAAGAAAAGCAAACAATATAAAAATTCAATGACAAAAGCTCTAATCTTTCATCTGCTCTACTCTAAATTATTCTGAAGAATTAAAATCTGTCTAATGAAAGACCTAAACATCAGGTACAAGGTAAATCTAACATGACCGATGCATGTCCAAAATGGAGCCCTCTAAGATGACGAAAATGGTTACAAGCAATTACCTTTGCCTCGGGGACCTACCGGAGAGACACCTTCCACAGGAGATGAATTTTAGCAAAGTCTGTGGCTTCCTTGATCTAATCCTCAAACGCAAAAGCTGCAGATGGGGATTAGAACGTATATTTCAGTTTGAAAATCATCGATTCACAAAGAACGAAACGAAGTTGCAAATAGAAATCTACGACAAATATTGTGTAGAAACTACAAGCTACAAAGTCTTGGCTCTTAAACTCGATCAATAACAAAACACCCATTAAAAGATCTGAAGGAAACTCCGCGAGAAGGGTCCTGACCAAACACTATAAAACACCAGCAAAATTACAAATATGCCCTAAACTCAAGATAACTCTTTCCTTTCGACAAAAACCATTTGCTCGATATGCAGGATTAGCTTATGTACTCTAAGCAACTTCTTCTTTAACCACATCAGGCATATAACATATATTGCAGCAACAATATTGATTTTCAAAATAAGATAGCTTGATTTCCGAGTTTTACCTTTTGGCGATTCATCTTCGGAGCAGTCCAACAAAGCAATTTCCTTGATCTTGCTTCTAATCTCCTGTAGAAGGGAAATATAAGAAATTTACAAGATGATATGTGAATCAAGTCTTAGACAGTGCAAGATCAGTTCTTCAAAAGAAAAAAAGAGAGAAAAAAAAACCAAACCAGTGGCACACTCCACTGTCCATCCGGATGCACGGTGCATTTGCCCTAATCAAATTATAATTTTGATTAATAAACCCTAATTAGGGATAGGTGAACCCTAATTGGGGTGGATGAACCGTAAATCCGGATGTACACAAGTTTTTGCCAAACATTATAATACGAACATGATACTTACAAATTTTCTTGTTCGAGTTTTTCAGCGATTGAAACTGCTTTGCGCTTCGACCATCCACTATGTTGTGAACATCCCTCTGCATGCTGAATCACATGAGCAAGGGATACCTTGCTTTTAGCAAGGGTAAGACACTGATTTTTCTCACCTAACACTGTTGATATCTTCTGTGAAGATGTGACTCCCGTGTTTTCTAAATTCTGCCCGTCAGAGTCTACATAGTCATCTCTACGCCTAGCACCTTTATACTCTCTGGGGGAGGCTTCGATTTCAACAATCTCTCTCCTATTGACTTCAGATGGCGGTGTATCATCATGACTTGCCTGCATCCAACTAGCGGCGTTTGTGGTGGGATTCACATCCAAATAAGGTGGATTCTGAGCTGCGGGTAACAGAATAGTTCCTCGGCCAGCACCTTTTCTCGATTCATATCTGATCTCCATCGTCACTGGGCATCTAAGAACCGACTCAAATGCTTGTAAGACGTGCAATCTGAATTTTTCTGCCTTGGATTTTGTCAGCTGCGAGTTGAACTGTAATTGCACAGTTGGAGCTGCAGAATAGGCTAATTTGTAAGATATCTTAGGCAACTCTAAATCAAAGCCTATAATAACATATCTGATAGATCTCAGGCAGAATATCTAAATCAAAGACTCGTGTTTTAGACCCACACACATAAATAGATTACTTCTCAATAAATGACTTAAACCCAAAAGGCCCAAAATTTCATGAGGCACACTCTGGCACATCAAGATGCATGGTGCATCCGTCCTAATTAAATTCTAATTGTTGGAGATTAATAAAACCTAATTGAAGACTGGTGCACACTAACTGGATTTAATTAGGGAGGATGTACCGTACATCCTGATGCACAAAAGTTTTTACCTAATTTCATAGTGTCATCTCTTTTACTAGTTGCTGAAATCAAGAGAAAGTATGATAACAGCATAGATTTTCCGTTGCCACGTTCAAGTGTCCACTGGTATCTAAGCAATGTTTCCTCCATTCATGAGCTATACATAGAAGTAACACTTTCACATCATACATACTTCAAAGTTCAAACCAGGTTGTGTGACTACTAAAACTAATGACAAGACTGCAGGCTGCAGCTAAACTGGTACGAGATGGACATAGCAAAAAAAAAGGTACCTGCACCATAATTGACTGAGACGAGCTTCCCTTCCTGATACATGAACTCTCTTATGCTATTAACCGGGATCTTTTCCAGCACATCCAACCAAATTGCTTCCAGTTTCTCATTATAAAATGCTTGTACTTTACTTTTCTCATTTGAGGCAGCGTGTACCTGTTGAGAAATCATCTTGCCTCCATCGTGTTCCTTCAGCTTGTCATTGTAATGAACATTTCCAGAACTTCCAGCTTGAAAATCGGGCATTTCCGCGTTGCTTTTTTTGGCCCCGTGTCTTAAAGAGGCGCCGTTTAGGACCAAGGGACTGTGATTCATGCTCGTATCGGCTGAAGAAACAGGTAGCATATACTGTTGATCTGGAGCCAGTTGCAGCAGTGCAGCAGTTAACCATGTTATCCTGTCATTCGACACCCTTAGCTGCTTTTCTGCTTCGGACAATGTCTTCAGCGCTTGACGCAATTTTTCCATATCTTCTTTCGATACTGTAAAGAGATGACATAAATATCAGATGCGAAAAGCACGAAAAAACAATTTAAGATGAAAGGGTGAGAGAATGAGAAATTACATTCACGCCTCCGAAAAAACCTCCTTCGAGGCCTTTCCTTTGCGAAATCGTAGCTTCCAGCAAGAATATCAGTTATGACTGTTGCAAGCTGCGACATCAATGCCAATGGCTCGACACCGGATTCCATGATATCTCTTAGATTCTTCACCGTGTTGACAGTGTCAGCAGATAATGCTAAATCGAGAAGATCCACCAATTTCTCATCCGAAACGAGCCCAACCTGCAAAAACAACACAAAAACGTTCGTTCATTTCATGCTTTTGATCAAAGTGAAAAACATAGTTTCTCATCTGAAATGAACCCAACCTGCAAAAACAACGAAAAAGTATTCATTCATATCAATCAAAACTTCCGTGTCAAATGACAATGAACAAACATACCAGTTCTTGAACGAGGGCAACGGATATTCTCTTCCCAATTAAACTCAATTGCTCCAAAGTCATCTCAGCATCTCTCAGAGATCCATCAGACCTCGATGCAATAAGCTTCAAGGCATCCTTATCGATGTCTAGATCTTCTTTCGTTGCTATCCACTGCAACGTATATATAATGTCCGCATCCTTCAACTTTGGGAAAAAGAATTTCTGGCACCTGGATATGATTATATGAGGTAAGGCATCAAGACTTGAGCAAACAAGGACAAAAACGACACGCCTAGGGGCTCGATCAATGACCTTCAATATCGTGCTCCAACACTCAGAAGACACGGTATCACATTCATCGAATATGAAGACTCGGTACTGGGATTGAAGCTGGGAAGACGAAAACGTCACGTTCCCGAGCAGGCCACCGATACTCTCGAGGTCCATCTTACTAACTGGCCCCATTTCCCTCACGTTCCGGCTCTTCCCCGTGCTCTGTGCAATGCAGGAGTTGCAAAACCCACAGGGCTTTGGGTGCTCCATCGATCCACAGTTCAATGCTCGAGCAAATATATGTGCACATGATGTTTTTCCGGTTCCATGGGGCCCGTAAAACAGATAGAGCAACCCAACCTTCCTTTTCAAAATAGCGTTTGAGAGAGCTTGCACGACCAAGTTCTGCCCCACCAAGTCTCTGAACGTCCTTGGCATGTACTTTTGCGTGAGGTTTTGATGCCTCTCGTTGTTATGCTTCCCAGATCTTTGCTGCTCGCGCGACCTACCTTCGGATGCGAGGTCGGAATCTGTTTCATGCTTCAGCAGATTGCCGGCATATATGCCTAACTCCCCCGAGTAATCATGAAACCAACTGGCCCGATCCATGCTTCCACGAGAGCCAGAAGGATCGAGCAACAGTGGCAACGCTTCCGTATCGGATCGAGTAGACGAACTCGATGACATGACAGGCATGTTCGGGATATCCATTCCTCGAGAAGTGGAACCACCTTTCTTCGACCTTGATTCGGATAAACCACAAGAGAGGCTCCGACCAGCCATGTCAAGAAACGACTTCCCTCTGTGGTGAATCCTTGACCAGTTCCATGGAATACCACATCCGTTTCTCGGATCACCATTGGCATTCTGATTGTAGAGCTGCTGGATTTCCTCACCAAACGAATTAGACGCTACCGACATCTCATTCTGAGCTTCGCCACCATCTCGGTTAGCTACAGAAGGCCGAGTTCTTCTTCCACCACGAAACCTACGCCTTTTGCCCCTATTCAGGCTACTCCTATGTCGAATGCTAACTCCCGCTTCTTCAGGATATTTCTCCGAATGGAAGACGCGTCTCACATCTCCACAATTACGAGATAAAACTGCATCCTCGCTTCCAGCCGGGGCGTTTCTCAACTGGTCCGAGAGGGTCCTAAGCTGCCTATCTTGCCTATGCCCTCTCTTCATCTCTGGACTCTTCTCCCTCAACTGAGAGTTCCCCGAAACACGATCACCACCCAAACAATCTCCCTCTTCTTCATGTTCATCATTTCCCAAAACCCTTTGATTCGATTCTCTCCTAACCCTCCTCTCCCCGCGAATCCCATCCTTGCCACCACGGCTGCTGACGCTCCCACGCTCTATGCCAACACTACGCCTCCCACCAACCACATCCTCCCCTTCCCCTCTTTTCAAAAGCACATCAATGGCAGACGGGGAATGCCATGAGGGCGGGCTTGCAGACGGGTCCCTCAACGACCTCGACCTCTGAAGGACGACAAGGTCCCTCATGAGCGCCCTATCCGCCAAGATGGGGCTATTCTTATGCATGTGGTTCTTCAAATGAATGCAATTAGTCAAATGAATGTGATTGCGTAGATGATCATTTATGTTACCATTCACATCTTTCAGTATCCGATCTCGAACTGCCCTGGTCATGATCTCACTAATCTTGGTTTATAACAACACAAAATCTTCAAAGTGTATCGCATCACAGATTATAGCACAATCTATATTTAGGCAGAAATTCTTGGCCCCCAAATTGTAGCAATCAAAGATACTAATGTCTGCTCTATCAACACTACCATCTAAAACACGCTTTCTTTTTTCACAATTACAAGTAATTTGATACTACAGAGCTAAAAAAAACCAAAACTCCACATCAATTACACCTCAAGAAACAAACTTTTCCCACTCAGAAATCAAGAATCCGCCATTACCTAAAAGGCTATTGCACTGTGTGGAATTTGAACAGGAAAGGTCAATTTTTCTTTTCTAACTTTGAACGCCCAAAACTGTATTAACAAAACCAACATCAATTACACCTCAAGATTCAAACTTTTCCAGTCAGAACTCAAGAATCCGCCATTACCTAAAAGACAATAGCACTTTGTTGAATTTGAACAAGAAAAGTCCATTTTTTATTTTCTCTTTTCTAACTGTAAACCCTCAAAACTGTGTTCTTGGACGAAGAAATTAAACAAGAGTTTGACAATGTTGGAGTTGGCGGTATGGAAATCTTTAATGAGAGAGGAAAAAGGGGAGTTGAGAAGACTACATTCACCTGAATCTTGGAGTTAGAGGCAATCGCTTTTTCGAAGCAAGCAACCCGTTACCATCATTAAGTCTCTCTCAGATCTCTTTCGCCATATCCTCGCACATGAACTTCACGAGGAGGTCTAGAAAACGATAGAAGACACCTCGAATATGTGTAGTTATTTTATTCACAAATGTTCGGATGGTATAAAACAGAGTAAAAAGTATGTTGTCTGTATTGCGAAGTAACAGTGATGGGCGTTGCAGAGTGAGATTTGGAGTGTTGAGAGAGAATAAATATGGTCGTCCGATTTCAAGAAGGTGGAGGTGGAGGTGGGGGTGGTGGGGTAGGGGGTAGGGTTGGGTGCTGACTGCTGACAGATGCTGGGAACTCGGCACTTCGCTACAAAACCGATTACTCTGTTTTAAATGTCTTCGTAGTTGATTGAACTTTGAGTTTAATTTTGCAAGGAATGATAAAAAGAAGAAGAAACAATAAATTTCGTATGGAAAATAAAATTAAATTTCATGTGGAATATTTTGTGTAATGAGTACTGATTTGATTAAATTTGGTAGTCATTTTGATGTGAGTCATGAATCTAAAAATTGTTTACATTATGTAACAGTGTCTATCTTTAAATTAAGGATTAATTACATTTTTACACAGAGATCTAATTTGGCTGAATTTTCAGTATTACAGCATGCTTTAGGCTTTGATATATATTAGCACCAAATAGATGTATTTCATTTTTGAATCTAGCTTGGGCCCATTTTTCAATATCAGACAATTGCTTTGACAGTTAGAAAGCTGGATGGAACTTATATTCGATTAAAAAGATGATATGAATGATATATTTACATCATTTTTATTAATTACATATATTATGTGGATTTCAGAATGCCAATATAACTATTGAGTATATAAAAAAAAGTCAATTTGGTATGGATTTAAAAACGAAATATATTTATTGGGTACTAATCTTTTCAAAATCAACAGCATGTTCCGTTTTTAAATTTGAAGCAAATTTAAGGTGTAAAAAAAACCCCTTTAATTAGATATAGTTAAGAAGAGTCCACAAACAAGTGACCTATAATTATTACGGATTGAATTTGTTTAAAGAAAGTTAGCTGAATCTTGAATATCTATATTGGTGTATACTACTTTTAGTTATGTTTTAAATGTGTATTCATTGCGGAGGAAATTAAGTTTAACACACTAGCTATTAATTAAATTAGATAAAAATATTACTAGATTTTGTAAAAGATCAAATGAACAACATAACTATTTTTAAAATTAAAAAAATCATAATTAGTATTTTATGATTATATTTGTACACCAAAAAATATTTGAAAGTTGTCGTGCAAAATTCTGATGATTTCTTTAATCTTAATCTCCACAAAATTCATGACGGTAGCTAAATCATCACAGTGTCAAACTCATAACTTCTTATGCTTTTTTCCTTATAAATCAATTAATTTTGATTAAATTTTCCTAATTGATGTACTAAAAAAAGATAACTATATTTGTCACTTTTTTGTGCAATAGATTTCTTGAAAGTTTGAGCCTAGAATTATTGCAAAGACCAAAAGCAATTAAGTTTTTTCCAGAAGCAATATACATTCTCTTGAATTATATGCAAATGTTTTCAATACAATAAATGTTTGTTGAAACTACTACTGTTCAAAATACCGTTGGAACCGCAGGTGGGGCCCAAGGCTTCTGAAAAGGTTAGATGGAGTGAGACATTTTTATGTCTCCCACTAATGAATATTTAATTATGACAAAGCAAAATCGATAAAAAATAGCAATACTATTTCGGTTGTAATTTTGCATTCATGGAATATATAAATTCTTACCAACCTCAACTAGCACGTAAAAATTGTAAAAACAAACAATAAAATCGATTAATGTATTACTTTATTCGTGTATCTAGGCTCTAGCTAACGTACCAGCGTTAAATTAAATTATTAATGGCTTAGGAAATACAGACATTGCTAAATTTGGTTGAAGATATTAAATGTGTTGATATTTAAAGGGAAAATACATAATTTTAGCATAATATATTGATTTTGTGACAGTTTTAGTCTAACAAATTAATAATACATTAATCAAGCTTAATAAATTCATTTTGTGATAATTTTAGCATGTAAATGATTTTTTACACCAAAAAATATAATCGTCAATGGGAAATGATATATAGAAAGCACAAGCTAGGAACATCATTAGAATGGACTTACGGGTTACATGTTATTTCTAGTACTAATTGTGCTTTCTGATATCGAAAAATCACTTATAGACTAAAATTGTTACAAAATCAATTCATTAAGCTTGATTAAGGTATTATTGATTTATTAAGCTAAAATTGTCACAAAGTTAATTTATTAGACTAAAATTGTGTATTTTTCCATAATTAAACTTGTTTGAATTTTTATTAAATTTGTAAGAAATTTCTCGATTTTTTAACTGCTAGTGAAGTTGGTTTAATTTAAACATATTACTTATGTGTAAATTCATGTGTTATAACTATTATCAAAGTGCCTAGTAATATGCCAGCTCAAAAAAAGAAGTTCATAGTAACGAATAATGAATTAAATTACGTATTATTATATTCAACATGGACATATTCCGAATACTAATCAAAGCCAAAGGTAATCAAAGGTACTTCACATCTAGCAATTAATAGATAAGTTTCACACATAAGTTGGAACAAAATTGATTTTTTAAGGAAAATGGGACCCAAAATATTAATGTTATATACACGTGGTGACATCACTAGAATAAGAAAACTGTTACGATTTTACTATTTTCTCGAATAATACTAAAAGGATTCAAAATATATAAGAAATGATTGTACATCATTTTCATGTTGTGCAGCTACACAATTATTGAAATACCCTAAATGGTCCCTCTATTTCTTTCTCAACTTTGCAAGTAGTTTAAAGAGTAATATATGATGATGTTATAAAATTACAAGAAGAAAAACACACGTATTTCTTTCTTCTCTAGGAAGAAAAACTGAAGGATCAAAATCTAGGTCGCTAACAGATTACCTATATATATATATATATATATATATATCCAACTTTTTAAGAACCAAGAACTAATGTGGTCATTCATTTTTATAATCTAATGGTCAAGATTAGTTATATAGAATGTGCAATATCCAAATAACGAAAATTTAGGGATTTGGCTATTTTTATCATTAAATAATTATGTGTAGTCCGATCTTACTTAATCTAACGGTAGTTATTGGTTTGCTTTTATCTAAGAGGTGGTTCTTCTATAACCAACCTATATATATATATATATATATATATATATATACCTCTCGTGCAATTAATTGACAAAAACTCGGGTGAGCTCACCTCATCGTGAACTCAATTTTTTTTGTTAAAATAATTATATATAAATTATGGTGAGTAAGGATAATTAGATTTTGTTAATTTATAATTAAATTTATTAAATTTAAATTATAATTTTTAATTCAAAATCAAAATTTATTAATTCATAATTATGGTTTATTAATTCATAATTATGGTTTATTAATTCACAATTAGGGTTTATTAATTCAAAGTTATGGTTTATTAATTCACATTTAGGGTTTATTATTCAAAATTAGGATTTATTATTTCTAATTAGGGTTTATTAATTCAAAATTATGGTTTATTATTCAAAATTAGAGTTTATTAATTCCAAATAGGATTTATTAATTCAAAATTAGGGTTTATTAATTCACAATTAGGGTTTGTTATTCAAAATTAGAATGTATTAATTCACGATTAGAGTTTATTAATTCACAATTAAAGTTTATTAATTCAAAATTAAGATATATTAATTCAAAATTATTTATTAATTTACAGCTAAAATTTATTAAACTAATTAATTTTAATTAGAATTAATTTAATTAATTAATTAATATTAATTAAATAATTAGTTATGGGCGATCTCATGTGCGCGCCACCCCAAAATAATTAAGACATGCATATACTTTTTTATTAGTTTGCTTTTATTATTAATTAGTTTTATATTGTTAAGCATGATTTGCGTATTTTTAATAGCTTTCCTTGTGGTTTAAGACTTCCAATTATGATTTTGGGCTACCCATATACATATAAAAGGCTGGAACTTCATGTTATTTGGTTGTTGGTTTTTTGTTCCAAAATGGGAAGTTCTTCTCCCGAGAACCCTCACACCCCAGTCTCATGAGAATTTGAGAGTGTAAATTACGATGACTCAGCGATTAAGAAGATAAGAAAACTTTATCTATTACCCACAAGGAGTCCCCCTAAAGAGGGTGAAAATCCGATACTGCAGCTGCTAGGATTAGATCCTTAGTCTTTGTCCAGATCTATTAACTCTTAATCAATTGAGCTAAGCTTGTTGGTTTTTTGTTAATAGACATTGAGTTAGTTTTTATGTTTTGGTACTTTGGTGAATTATTTAAGGTGTAATTTCTATCCGCTCATCCATGCCTTATATCAATTAACAAATACTACTCATCTTCAAAAGTGGTTTTAGACTTTTCGTTTCTTTCCATTTTAATTGTCCTTTTAGTCTTTTAAACCAAAATTACTCTTATCTATTAACTCCTTAAATAATTCTATACTAAATAATGATTTTATAATTAAAGGTAAATTATCATTAATTAACTTTAGTTTGGGTAATTTTTGTTTTTTAAGCTTAGGACGACTAACAATTTAGATGGGAGCGAGTAGCAATTATAAATACGTAACCATATAGGAATTTGGATTAATATAGAAGTGTCTTTTGATGAATCTGATACAAATTTTACATACAAATTTTTGTAAAATGAAAAATATAATACATCACTATTAAAAAGAAAAGCAAAAATAAATCATATTTTTATGCAAAGCCTTTTAATATTTCCTCTATTTTGGACTTTTTTTTCATTTTTTATGCAAAATCGCCATTTATTATACGTGAGGTACATCTATAATATGGTGGTTAGTCCGTGAGTGTTCTATTATACGAATAGAGCTAATTCTAGTGATGATAAAAATTCTACACATTTCTTAGTTTTTCAATTACAGAAGAATCTAAAAGAAATTAAAAGAAAATAAATTAAAAAATAAAATAAAAAGGATATCAATTGTCAAATCAAATTCACTTATGACAATGGAATCGGCTGGTGACAAATTGGTCAAAATAAAGTGGTCAGCAAAAGTTGCATCGTATTTTTTGGAAGTCCTAAAACCCATCTATCATGACCCTTGAAAATTAATATTTTTAAAGTAAAGAGGGATAATAACAGATAATATCCTAATATTTGAACTTTTTTTTATGTGATATTAATATATTATTAATAAAATGTTAGATGTTTCATAATTCTTTATTTAATATCATCCGGTGAATTTCTGACTCTCATATGTTTACGTGGCTCGTCGGAGAGTCCACGTCCGCAACAATCCACATAGATAATAGGTAGTGACACATTATACCCCAATGTTTTGATCTTTTTGCTTAGTGTCCCCACTTCAGCATATTTTATTAAAATTTCTAACGTTTCATAATTTTTCACTTAATATCCTTTGGTGAGTTTTCGACGTTCATATGCTTACATGGTTCATCGGAGAGTCCACGTCTGCAATCCATGTAAATAATTTTAAAAATATTATAAGAAACGACATTATTTATAGCATGCAGCTTCAAGATCTCTCATACCCTCTCTTTCATCTTCACCCCACACTCGATCTGTAGTACCAAACACAACTTCACCACCACTCTGATATGCATCATCTGCTGCAACAATGTCTCCGTCGTCAAGAACCTCGAGACCGAGTTCAAAATCCTCACTGCCTTCTCTCTCATCGCGTGTGAAACCCTAAGTATCTTCTTCGAGATCACAACCAGTCTGCCGTCGTGCCGCAACATCCATGTCCTCCCTTACGCGTAGTTGATGGAGTCCGAGGTCCGTTTGATATTGTGGGCCACGTTATTTTTGTTAATTATTTTTGCAGCCCATTTAGATGTTAGATTAAATAGTTTTCTAGTTCAATTAAATCTCTTCTATTAGTTAGTTTCCTACTTTGATAAGGATTATACTTCATTTTTCAGCCTATAAAAAGGCTTGTAAGCATACGAAAATATTCAGCTTTTGATTTACGAATATATATGAGTTTTATTCTCTCTTCATTAGCTCTTGAATTTTCTTGTGTTTGCCAAGGAATTCAATTATCGACGTATCGACGAGACATCCATCCCTCGTTCGTGTGCCATTCATCGTCCCCGAGTTGCTGCATCAACATCACGTTGGGGTATAGGCGACATACTGACCTATATCACTTCATGGGTTAGATTCAGAGGTTTTGGGATATTCCATCGGTTCCGTTCAAAATCTTCCGTTCGCGTGTCGATAGATCCTTCGTACCAGCGAGGATCGTATCATTTGGTATCAGAGCTGACCTTCCGCTGGGTCGGTGTCTCATAGGGTTCGTCAGATCGCCGACTGAGGTAGTCGGGTCTTATGGGGGTGGGGATGATGCGTCCCACATCGCCCGCGGAGGCTTATCCTGGGCTGTATATAAGGCTGGGTCCAAACATTCCCCTTTGAGCGCGTTTTTGGGGTGAAGTTAGGGGTGCCCACCTTATCATTTGGTATCAGAGCTAGGTTCGTCGTCCATCCGTTCGTTCGTCCATCCATTTGTTCGTCGTCCATCCATTCATCGCTCCCGTGTTGTTGAAGCGAGTTGCTCTTTGGGTCGTAGGGGTCAAGTATTGCTTGCGATTCTTTGAGGGTCGACTTCAAGGGTATTGGAGTATCCATCTCATCTGTTCGTCGTTCGTTTCCGCTTTTGTTTCTGGGCTATGTATTTGTGATTATACATTATCCATATCTTTATACATTATCCATATCTTCATACATTATCCATATCGTTATCCCTATCATTATACATATCATTATCCATATCATACATTATCCATATCGTTATCCCTATCATCATACATATCATTATCCATATCATACTTATCCCTATCATTTGGGTTATCATTATCCATATCAATATCCGTATCATTATTTTTTTCGTTCTTGAGATTTTTCGCATCCACGTTCTGTCAGGATTCCAAAAAAAAAAATATATCCTTCGGTTGAACTAATGTACAAGAAGAATTTGAGTCCGTTTGATATAGGTGACGACTTGGATTTGAGGACGAATCCTTCTCAAGAGGAGGGGAATGATTGAGTCCGAGGTCCGTTTGATATTGTGGGCCACGTTATTTTTGTTAATTATTTTTGCAGCCCATTTAGATGTTAGATTAAATAGTTTTCTAGTTCAATTAAATCTCTTCTATTAGTTAGTTTCCTACTTTGATAAGGACTCCTTCTTTGATAAGGATTATACTTCATTTTTCAACCTATATAAAGGCTTGTAAGCATATGAAAATATTCAGCTTTTGATTTACGAATATATGTGAGTTTATTCTCTCTTCATTAGCTCTTGAATTTTCTTGTATTTGCCAAGGAATTCAATTATCGATGTATCGACGAGACATCCATCCCTCGTTCGTGTGTCATTCATCGTCCTCGAGTTGCTGCATCAACGTCACGTTGGGGTATAGGCGACATACTGACCTATATCACTTCTTGGGTTAGATTCAGAGGTTTTGGGATATTCCATCGGTTCCGTTCAAAATCTTTTGTTCGCGTGTCGATAGATCCTTCGTACCAGCGAGGATCGTATCAGCAGTGATAGAGCAGATCGAATGTATTCAACACCATCTCCGATGACTTTTTATCAGTCGATTCGAGGATGAGACGTTTAGAACTTTGACCAATCTTGAATCTGCATAGGAGAAATAACGTCGTTTCCTGTAATTGTTTTTTTAATTATTTACATGGATTGCAGAGGTAGACTCTCCGACGAACCATGTAAGCATATGAACATCGAAAACTCACCAAAGGATTAAGTGAAAAAATATGAAACATGGATTTTAATAACAATGTGCTAATATTGGGACACTAAGCGAAAAGATCCAAATATTGAGATATATAATATGTTACTACCCCTTATCTATGCGGATTGCGGGCGTGGACTATCCGGTATGCCATGCAAGCATATAGGCGCCAGAAACTCACCGAATGACATTAAGTGAAAAATTACGAAACATTTGAGATTTTATTAACAACATACTAATATTGAAACACTAAATAACAAATGTACCAACTTTAGAATATTATTTGTTATTATCTCAAATATGATCATATCCGTCGAGAAAAGTAGATAAATAAATAAATATTAATTACATCAGTACGTAAGAACAAAATAAACAAAAGAATCTATCAATCTGCGTCAGTCCCACGAGGGCACTTCTAAGCAGCAATTATTACTGTCAAAGATCTTATAATCTGATGATTTCTAGTCGGAAAGATAATTAATCGCCAATTTTATAACCGGAAAATGCTATTCTAAATGTAACTTTTCTTAAAAAGTTAGAAAATTACACTTTCACATTCAAGTTTCGAATTAAATTTGAAAATTTATCTCATAATTGGATTTTAATATATTCAACGGACAGCCCGAATTTTGAGAATATATAAAATAATCACGTGGACTCGATTTCCACCAAAAAGATCGAGTCATTTTAAATTTGAAAATAAAAAATATTTTTTGGGTGCTGATATATATTAAAGTCGCAAGTGTGTTTTAAATATGAAGATTCACTAAAATTCCAGGTGTAAAAAATGTAATTTTTCCTTTTAATTGATGATATATTTATTGTTTTATTTTTTATTGATTGTATCTAATCCAAATAAATATTCGACATATATAGTAGAACAAACCAGAAAATAATTTTCAATTTTTATTTTATTACGACTTATGTTGATTTGGAGATAATTTCCAAAAAGAAAAAATGTGTAATTTAATATGATATCATAATAATGATATCCATTTAAAAAAATTAAATACTAAAAATATAGTAAGATTCTATTAAAGAATGAAACCAAATGGTAAAAATTCGAATTAAGAACTCCAAGAAAATCAATAAAAAGTATAGATTTTGACAAACAAATATGACAGCCAAAGATCTAGAGATCTTACCAAACTTCAACTATAGTGTTGAACTTTGTCTAATTTCTTTATTGACAAATGATTTGCTGAATTATTTAAATTTTATGTAATGTGGGAAATTTTAAATTCAAAACCAAATGTCATTGGATTCTTGCTGTGAATTTGTCGCGTTGTGCCTTTGAATGCCATGTGTTCCAAATTTCAAGAACTTTGCAGTTTATGTATAAATATAAATTATTCATTTCAAGTTGGACCCTAATCATCAAATATATGTTTCTTAATTCTGAACACCGTGGGGGCTTCTTAATTTATGTTATAATTAAAAAGTTCAATGTACTTGTAATATTTTACTAAGTATCTTACAGTAGAACACACATCAAAAACCCCACATCCTAGATGCATTTTAGCAAATAAATTTCTTCCATATAAAATAGAATATAACTTAATTGTCCCATAGGGACGACCTAATGATTAAAGTGGGTTCATATAGCCAAAAGGTCACAGATTCGAATCCCATTAAACGATTTTATGAGTTTGAGTCTGTCACACCTAATTTTTCAAATGTGATTTATCCGTACGTATGCGGTATTATTGCGCGAACGCGGTTTATCTAATGTACACTGTAAGTAGCGGTTGCGGGTCCCCATGATACCAAAAAAAGAATATAACTTAATTAATTTCATTATATATATATATACACATACACTGGTGCAAGGATTGATTAATTTTGTCGCATCTCATCTGAGAGCACCTACCATAAACACTGATAATGTATATAGTCCATGTTAGGATTTTTCTTTGTAGAAACGAACCATCAAATTACATATATAAAAAAATTACTCTCAATGATCTTAGAGTACATTCATTCATAATTGTAGTATTATATTGAAGTACAGTAAATCTTGCTTGAATTATTCGTTTTAAAATGGGTTAACTACTAAAGTTCAGTTAACGAGCTTTTACTTTATTTTGGTTTTTGACATATTTCATAAATTGTTGCAATAACCATATCACTATTCAATTTATTAACAAAGTAGATATGCTCAATATTTTTACGTAGCATAAAAATAGACGTGTTATATTTCCATGTCGGCATAAAATCTTACGTATACTTGCCGTTTATCACTCAGGAAACAACGTTGTATGAATATTTAGATCAGATTGATGTTGTGGAAATGTATTGGGCATATATGTTTTGCTATAAATTGAAAATTAATGTTATTATCACAACAATTTATAAAACATATCGAAATCAAAACCGGAATAAAGTTCATGATCTTTTAACTATTAACCCTTTTAAAATTTAAAAGAGTTTTTAGTCTATCAGGAATTGCAATAATTTTTTTTCTTCAGGAAAAAGCCCATAACAATAATGCACGAAAGTATTATCATATGTGCTAATATATGTAAGTAGCCAAAAAAATAGGAATATGAGTTTTATGGCATAGTCCATAAAAACATGAGTTTTATAGCCATTTTGGTTTAAAAAGACCAAAATATTCCTGAAAAAATTCAAAAAGGTTCTCTCTCTCCTCTCACCGTCCCTCTCTCTCTCAAACGGATACAATTCTCTCTCTCTCTCTCTATCTATCTCTCTACAATATCTCTCTCTCTCTCTCCGTCGCTAAAATGGATCGACGGATTAGCGACTCGCTTAGCGACGAATTATGTCCGTCGCTAACAAATAGCGACTTAACAAATGACGGAAAAGTCGATCGCTACTAAAACTTCCGTCGCTAATCCGTTTTAATTAGCGACGGTACAAAGTCCGTCGCTAAATTTATAGTTTTTTTTCTATTGCGTAAAAATATTCCGTCAGAACTGTCCGTAGGCGCCTCTATTCCGCCGCAAGTCCGTCGCAATTTATCCGTTGGTTCGCTTATTTTACGTTGTTAATCCGCCTCTAAACCGTCGCTAATCCGCCTTTAATCCGCCGCTAATCCGTCGCTATATTTACGATTCTCGCACATTTCAATTTCAATTTTGATACCAAACTGCTTTCAAACAACCAACCCAAACAAATATACAAACAACCAATTTCATCCAATTCAATCTATTCAATCCAACCAAACAAACCAATTCCAACCTCCAACCAATTCCATCCATACAATACAAACTATGAAAACAAACCAATTCAATCCATATAATACAAACTATCGAAATAAACCAATTCAATCCAAACGGCGGCGATTTCAATCCAAACAAAACATTTCAATCCAAAATACAAGAATATCCAAACAATCCTATAAAAACAATTTAAATCATGCGATAAGTTAACAAATTCATAATACAACCCGAATATGACGAGTGAGGAAACGGGAGCTCATATCACGAGGGGGGAAACGAGTCGGCCATGAAGCGCCTAGGCCTCCTGCTGAGGCAAGACTCAGCTGAATCTGTTTTTGCACGCTATCTCGCCTCACCACGCATTCGCCTCAGATGCCAGCGCCGCCACCGCTAATCGGGCCTCCAGATCCAATATCCGTTGTTGATAAGCGGTGGGATCGCAGGTGGGCACTCTCCACCGAACGAGACGACGCCGCTCTGCATGTATGCCCGTGATAGAGAACCGACTCCAAACATCCTATTCTTTTCTTTGAGGAGCTCCCAAGGACATTTTGAGAATTTGAGTCCTATCTCGGCTGCCTCATCACTCCCCCGCATTGGCTCAACTGGGTCACCTGCTCTCAACCCGCCTCCGTAATATAATTTCATACAATTATTATTTAATTAAATGCTCGTTGTTGCGCTAACGAATATACTTACCGCTCCGAGCTTTCCGTCAGATAGCTCCGATGCTTACATCCCACCGGACATCTTCTACGGCCACTCCACGCTCCGCCGTCAAACAAATTAAATAATTAATAAGTATCACGATTCTTAAATAAATTTACTATATCTAAAACTTCAAAGTAATACAGTGCCCCACCCCGATGCACTATCCCGGTACCCTCGCCATCGGGACATCCTGCTGCTGCGGGCTTTGCCGCTTCTCTTGGACGTCCAGCGCCTTCCCTATTATCCCAATCTCGCTCGGGGATAAATGTCATCTTGTGAACAAGATTATAGCGCTCGCGCCTTTGCACCAAGAGGAATACTGGGCATCATCCATCGTATCATCCCAGTTTCGCAAAAATATATGATTACACAAATTAAGGTCAAATCATAAATTACTTAAAACAACACGAACCTAATTGATCGAAATAAATAACTACCAATATCTATTCATGAATCTACGGAATGACTCAGTAATCACGCTGGCTATATCATTGCTCGGACACAAAATGCTTCAATTTATAGGAAATAAAGACATCGAATCTCAATTTATTTAAACCGAGACATACAAGATAACGCCATACCCATTCACAATGGCTATCTTCTTCATCCTCTCTAGATGGCACTCCACCACCGCCGAGGGGGATCGTCCATGCCTTCTTCTAGCCGGCGTGTATGACCCGATGCTCCTACGTGATGACATCTCGCAAACAAATGTAAAAAATCCACAAATAATACATATCATAACGCTTTTGTGTATACTAGAAAATAAAACGCTTCTTGTGCATACTAGTGACAATTATCGCCGCCTTCATCATAACGCTTGTGTGCTACTAAAAATGCTATAAATTCACAAATAATGCATATCATAATATTTTGTGTGCATACAAAAAATGCTATAAATTCAAACCCTATTCATCGTCGTCGCGTATGATTATCTTCGACTCGACAATTCAACTTCATCATCCTCATTATCGATGTCTCTTCAATGTCTATGAGTGTACCATCGATGAACTAGTGTCGTGTCCTCATCCACAACGACATTAGTAATCGAACCTAATGTCCTCTTGAAAGCTATCGATGCGTAACTCTCATCCGAAACTTCCACATTAGATCGAGCTTTAATTTTGCATACTTCCCACCACTCTTTCTTAGATTGTTTTAAACTGGATATGCACAATAGTATACTGAATGGCTTGATAAAGGATAAACGGTTCGAACTTGTTATATCTTCGGTATGATTTATCAAACCAACTTGTACTCGGAATGAATTGATAACCCCAATCGTGAAGGATCAAACCACTCGCATCTAAACAATGTTGTGGTCTTCGTTGGTAGCCCAGATATTCCAACTCACAAACCTCTAATAATCGCCCATAAAAATCGAGTTCTTCGTTGGTACCATAAGTTTCACCTTTAATGCACACTCCACTATTCATAGTTGATCTTTGTGACCCATGTTCTAATGTGTGAAATTTGTAACCATTTATATAATACCACAGGTGCGCCTTAATTAGATCTTTGACCTATTATTAGTAAAAACGATTAGAATGACTAAACGTATATATTAAATATTTTCTACTAATAATCATCGAACACCACATATGCCTCAAACCAAAACGGAAGTCTCTTTCAATCGACCTTTGAATATCGTGAGCTAGAGATCGGGATTTGATCTTTCACATCTTCGTGAATAAACTACATCAACATATATTTACGAGCCTAGTTAATAATAACAATAATAATAATGTGGAATGAATTTAAGAAAACTCGACACTTACGCTGTAAATGTTCCAACTTCAACACGCTTGAGCAACACGATAAACGAGCAAGATCATATTCTCTACTATCCAAATATCTCGTTGACATATTTCCAAAAGGTCCGCCATCTTGCTTGAAGATTTGAAGCATATCTCGATAGTCTTCGTGCTAATCTCCGCACCATGATGCAAATCTCTTCTTCGTTCTTACGTGATCATCAAAATAATACGAGCAAAATGTCGATGCTTCTTCTACTAAGTAAGCATTGCGATAGAACCTCAACCTCGGCTTTATTTCATCTTCATCGTATATCTACAAAATTTAGAACGTTGTTCTTCAATTTATATATATATATATATATATATATATATATATATATATATGATAATGTTCCTTTCAAATGGATACATCCATCGGTATTGAACAGTGCCCTCGCAATACGGGCTTCATCGCCTAGATGAACCGGAAGATGTTCCATGGAGTCAAGAAACTAGGGAAAAATGCGCCAAGCTCAAACAAATGTATAAAATCACAAATAATACATATCATAACGGAATATTTTCTTGAGCCCGCATGCATCATCGAGCCCTATGTTTCGAGAAGTTAAATCTTTGAAGAATAAAGATAATTCATTATGAACTTTCCAAACATTGGGTGGGAGAAGTTCGCGAAATGCAATCGGTAGAATTCCCATAAAAATCGAGTTCTTCGTTGGTACCATAAGTTTCACCTTTAATGCACACTCCACTATTCATAGTTGATCTTTGATGAAAATGTGACACCACATATGCCATGACTCTTTATCCCAAACATCTTCGGAACCTCAACCTCGCTTTATTTCATCATGTTTCAAATGGATACATCCATCTGTGACGAACAGTTCACACATCTACCCATGTTCAAACGCATCCATCCGAAATCTTAAACCTCTTACCCACTCACATAAGACTTTTTCTCACGATTGTCAAGTGTATAAGAAGCCTTCGATATTTTCCTGTTGATTCATTCATCGTCAACTCGTCCAGCAAAGATAAATTAAGTTCTTCTCTAGATTTGCTCGTATCTTTGTCTTCCTCGACATTCATGATCGTGTTCAAGACATTATCGAACACATTCTTCTCTATGTGCATGACATCCAAATTATGCCGAATCAAAAGAGAACTCCAGAAGGTAGATCCCGAAAATACTTTTCTTCCATCCGCTGCAAACCGCTGATATTCTCGCTATTTATTTCATCACCGCCAATCTGCTACTTGAGACTAGTCCCATACCCATAATTAGTGATGTAAGCTCATCTCCTCGATCGCGCTCGTGGATCGTTAGTAATCACCGTGTTCTTTCTCGAAACCTCTTCGATCCCTTCAAATGGGTGATTAGAGCTAGAAATTTACGATGGTTATCAAACCATGACCGCTACCACTTTTAGCTAAAGTAAAAGCATCGGTATACTCCATGCAAGGCGGACAAGCTAATATTCCACCAGCATCCATCCGCACAACATAGAGTATGCAGAAGTCACTAATTGTCCAAAGTAATGCAACGTGCATTTGAAAATTTCGCTCAACGATACATCATAAGTAAGAACGCCGTCATCCCACAAATCTATTAACTCGCTATCAATGGTCGCAAGAACACATCAATCTTCTCCTTCGGATTACGCGGTCCGGCACTAAGATCGTAAGAAACATGTATTGCTCCTTCATACACAGCCACGGGGAAGATTATAAGGGTCAAGATAACGGGCCATGATGAATATTGCTTTCGATTGATCGAATGGCTGAAACCGTCGGTTGAGAGTCCCAATCGCACGTTACTTAATTTCGATGCAAATAAGGAAACTTCGTGTTCAAATGTTTCCATGCAATTGAGTCGCGGATGACGCATGACCCCATCATCGACCGACGATGCATGCCAACGCATATTTTCCACTGTAGCATCGGATGCATATAATCTCGTAGTCGAGGAGTTAGAGGAAAATAATACATCTTTTATATGCTACTTGGCTTTCCGCCGACTTCCACCACTCGAGTATTGCTCTTGAAACGAGGATGGTTACGAATTTACAGCTCGTCAATTCGTAATCTTCGCGCCAATAAATCATGCAATTAAATGGACAACAATCAATTTTGTGTACAGCAACCCCATGCCACGCAACAATCTCTTCGTCTTCAGAGAAGTCATCAGCACGCAATTTCCATCTGGATGCGACTCTTTCATCGCCTCGATATTTGATCAAAACCCTTCTCGAGAATGTTGTTCTCTGCTTCCAACTCGTAAGTCGAGCCACAAATGATAATTGTGTATGATCCGAGCAACCCGCCACAAAGGTTTATCGGCAAGATTCAACATATCGTAAAATTTTTTGCATCGAATTTGGCTCCTCTTCGATCTCGTCAAATTGGAACCAGGACCGCAGCAAGATCCACTACCATCGTATGATACGATTTGGTTGACGGTTAACATCCGAATCCACAACATTGTGCCTACTTGTGGTTGTCTCTCCTCGAAATATCCATGTGTGATAATTTGAATAAATCCAAATTTTGATAAGTGAAATCGCACGATCTTTCTTCCGATAAGGTATATTCTTACACTTCTACACGGACACTGATTTTCTCTCCATCCGCGAATAAAAACTGAGCACTAGCGAATTCAATAAAACTTTCAAGTCCATCTCGAAATTCAATATTTAATCCACCAACCGAACTAAACCTCTTATACATCCACTCACGATTGTCATTCATTCTTCAAGCTCCTAATTATAAATAATTAATTAAACATGTTCAACATAAGTTTTACAATATAAACTAATTATACACTCATAACTTAGGAATATGTTAATTCATCTATAAAGTAGTTTCTTGTAATGACATCTCATACAAGGACATATATGGACCACACTCATTTAGAAAATATGATCACACTTAATTATTAAATAATTATGAAATATGAAATTTATTATGATGGATTGCGACGCTTAAGGGAAGAATAAGGAGATGGGTTTGTTTTATTTAAAAATGGAGATGAGTTTGGGTTATTAATTCATAAAATTTCAAGACCCAAAATCCTTTCATCGCATATGAGTAAGAAAATTTATTTATTTCATGTTTATAATTATAAGGGAAAATTGCGCTTAATATCCCAAATTATCGACCTTTTAATAAAAATATATCGAATTATTCACAATTACAATTAAATTTTTAAACTATCACAAAATGATAAAAATGTCCCTAAATTCAAGTTTTTATTATTGAAAAATTGGTCAATATTTTTATATGACAGATAAACACTTATAAAACATTTTATTCATATAACAATTCTAACAAAATTTCTAGAGTAAGTTTTATAAAATTAATCGCCATTTGATTCCCAATTCAACCAAACTCATCCAAATTTCACCAATTCATCACCATATGCATAATTATACACTTAACAACTCAAAACATCTCACGAAATGATGAATTTATCATCCCAAGCTTATCAATTTCACAAGCCCAAATCACAAGACTAACATTCAATGCATCATATATAATATTTTCACTATCAATTCAATATCATATATAATATTTTCACTATCGATTCAATACATCATATAATAATTTTAACTATCAATTCAATATATATAACAAATATATAACAAAATAAAAATAAAAAACAAACAAACCAACCCGACGGACGACGGCGGGGAGACGGGCAGGCGGGGCAAGGCGAACGGAATCTGAGGCCATGGACGGCGGGCAAGGCACAAGGCAAGTTGGGGCTGTAGGCCGAGGTGGTGGTGTGGTGGGGGGGCAAGGGGTGTGGCGGTGGGGCGGCAAGGGTGGGGGACGGCTGGGCTACTCTCTCTCTCGGCAAGGCCGGGCTGGGGTCGGGGAGTGGGCGACGGCGATTACGATTTTGGGAGGAAGCCACAGCGGTGGTCGCACTACATGGCGGGGGTCAAGGGCCGGGATTTGGGGTCAGGATGCGCAATTTCAGATATGAAATGGGGAAGAAAGTCCGTCAGTAATTAAACTTTTAGCGGCGGATTAGCGGATTAATTATCCGTCGTTATATTTAAAACCCTCGTAACGACGGATTAACGACTAATAATGCATTTAACGACGGAATAAGTTTATTGTAGTGTCTATCTCTCTCTCTCTCTCGCTGACCACTCACTCTTTCTCTCTCACCACTCACTCCGTAAAAAACCGAACTCACCGTAAAATTCAGGAACTCACCGTGCATTCTCTCGACTAACCGTGCACTCTCGACTCACTGTCTCTCTCTCACGACTCACGCAAAACCCACAACATGAGTGATACGGATACAGATCCACGGTACTCCCCGGATGCGGCCGAGCAAGCGGCGGCCGAAGGAGAGAGCTCCTCCACGGCGGAAGAAGCTTCTACGCCGGAGCAGTCACCGCCGCGCACACAAGCACGCCGTCGACCATCTGCTTCGGGTCGACGAACTTCCGGCACCGATTTAGGAGCACCACAGCCTCCGGTGAGTAATCGTGCATTTAAAATTGGTTTTTACTATGCACACGATAGTTTTCATGTTTGACACGATAATTTTCATGTATGACACGATAGTGATGAAATTTCGATAGTTTGTGTGTTTAGAAACTTATAAATTAAAATCAGATTGCTATGTTGTTGAAATTCTGTTAAAATTAGATTGGTTCGTAAAGACACGGTTCTACAGTGTCTTGAAGATCAGACACGGTAGCAGGTGTCACGACCAACCGCAGCACGGTTGTTACGTACACGCGCTAACTGTATAGATCTTGATACAGTTAGCACCGTGTCTTGAAGAACGATGCGGTTGGTCGAACACGGTGCTAACTGTGCGCAGTTCTTCGATTACACCTAACCGCTTGATTCAAGACGGTTAGCCGTGTAGAACCGCTGCAGTTGATGCACTAGCACCGTGTACAGATTTGAATCGTGTATTACGCTGTTAGAACTTCGTTTAGTGTATACTGATTAATCTTGTGCATTTACAGCCTCGTTATAGGTGGTTACGACCGCATATGCAAGGCTACGCCGGACGCATCAACCAATACATCCGAATTGATGTATTAGCCGAGGTGAGGACATGTCTGCTTTGGGCATCTTCTTCATCTCGGAGAGGAAAGCGCTAATAATCGCCGCACAACTCGATGGCCCGACAGATTGTGGATCCTAGTTTTGCGGAGTTCGAGATTTGGTTTCACGTATGTGGAACCGATATACGATTTGGGATGATTGAGTTTGCCCTGGTCTCCGGATTGCGCTTTGGGCCGTCTTCCTTTGATCCGAACTTGAGGCACGAGATTCCCCGACCAAAGATGTTCCATAGGTTGTTTGAGGCCTGAGGACTACTATTTCGAGCTCATGACCGATTCATCAAACAACGGTGGGTGATGATGCCGCAGACTACTTGAAGGCGGCTTTCATATTAGTAGCTTACCTCATCGTCCTTTGCCGCGATAGGGAAGCCATCGAGCCATGGGTTTGGGCGTTGGCTGAGGATTTTGATATGTGGCAGAGTTTTCCTTGGGGCTCCTATTCATTCCGTGTCCTCTGTCATGGGATTGATGTCTTTGAAGAGGCACCCGAGCGAGGTGGCGCTTGAGGAAGACGTACCATTTCTATGGTCCTGTTTGGGCCTTACAGATTTGGTCGTATGAGGCCATCCCGACTTAGGACGCATGTGTGATGCCGAGATAGTGAGATACGGATTCGAGATGCTTGATGTGGACTACATGGAAGTCCCACACACGATATCTTGGATTTTTGACGACGGTAATTTTAATCTCATGTTTAGTATTTGCTATATATTTATTAAATACATTATAATCAATAATGTGTATGTGTTTTTTGTAGCGTTTATGTCATCGTGTGCTGGAGCCGCTCGAGACCGAGTTGTCAGAGGCATACTACTTGAGCCTATACGAGGGTGATCCGATGGCTATTCGGTTTGTGCCTGCGGGGCGGCATGCCAGAGGCGCACATGACGAGCCTGCACAGCCACAGCAGGTGCCTGTGCGTGAGAGAGTGCCCCGCAGGGTGGCAGCAGAGCATGTCCCGATCATGCAGCGAGTGGCGAAGGCGGCTGGGAAGATGAAGTGCGGAGATACATCTCGGGTTTTTGAGCCGAGTCGACCTGGCGCATCTCGATCGCAGTCGAAGCGTCGTAGACATGAGGAGGCGCCAGAGCCAGACCACGTGTGCTGCGAACACGCCAGGAGTGTTCGACTAGACGAGGCCTCCATTTCTGCTGTGACTGAGACTGTCCGTCGTGCCATTGTGGACGACGATTCGGAGAGGGGCCTCGTAGCTCGAGTGGCTCGACGTGTGTTCGAGCAGTTGACGGAGTTCTTCGGGCGCAGATCTTCGAGACGTAGATCTCGTACCCCTATATCTGCACATGGGAGCTACGCCGGCTATTCAGAGCATATCAGTCAGAGGCGCTCAGTCTCCCAGCATGAGGAGGGGGCCCGCACTAGCCACCGACGATCTGCTACACGGCAGGTCGATCCAGAGGAGGTGCCCACATTAGCCACCGATGATCTGCTTCACGGCAGGTCGATCCAGAGGAGGTGCCTCACATTAGCCACCGACGATCTGCTTCACGGCAGGTCGATCCAGAGGAGGGGCCCAGCACTAGCCACCGACGATCGGGTCGTCGAGAGTCTAGTCACGCCAGCCAGCGGAGATCGGCAGCTCGAGAGCCAGTCGTGCCTGAGGGTGATGGATCGTCTGATGGTGGGGATGATGCTGCATCGGAGACCCCACATGCAGCTCCCGTAGAGTATGGTACCCACGGTAGCGCGACCAAGGGCCTTCGAGGTCTTTAGGCGGGGGCCCGATGTTTTTGTCGTGGCTAATTTGAATCAAGATGTCATGACTCAAAACTGTTCGATCATATCACCGACCCGTTACGAGTTCACGGGTGAGGTACTTTATTACAACATTTATTCAAATTTTGTTTATAGATTTATAATTCAATTAATGGTGTTCTTTTTTTATGTGTGTTAGATTATGGAGTTGTACACTTTGTATATACATTGGAAAATAATCAACCCACATCATCCTGGCAATGTATTATTGCCCTCGATCAATGAAGCTCGATGCGTTGTAGCACCGATTGGATTTTATGTAAGTTTGAAATTTCCTTATCCAGATGATCCTGACTAAATGTCCTTATGGAGTTTGAAATGTCCTTAAATTATTCCTGACTAAATTTATTCATTTATGCAAAGAAGCGCTTTGCGTGAGTTCACCCGGCTCATCCGAGATGATCCTATGGGCTATAGGGTGGTATCAAACACCACATATCCACGATGGCAAGCACCATGACTTGTTAGCGATGGTACGAGGAAGCGATGCGAGCATAGAAGACCTTGGTTGTCTTGACACGGTAAATTTATTACCTCATTTCTATTTTTTCTATCCAATTGAATGTAAACTTTAAAATTATCAATGTTGCGATACTAGCCATCCATGCAGCCGGGCAATCACCGGGTCACATTCGCATATCTCTTGTTGAGTGGACTCTTGAGGTGTACGACTCGTTGTCGACAACCCCGACTCTCGCGTTGAGACGTTACGGATGTTGCCCATTATTCGGCTTTTCCTCGATCGATGAGGGTAGTGGATTTTGGAACAACAATCCATTGAGGACGCCACACAATGAGCATCCGACATTGGCGGAGGTGCCCCATGATCAGCAGCTCGAGCGAGAAAGACTCGGTGAGTTGCGGTGTCTTTGCATGCCTCTATATGTATCGCCTCATCACGGTATACCTCGGAGGTTATATCATAGTCGGCGTTACATACGATTCAACGTCTGATGATAGCTCGTAGGATATGGACATTGTCTCGTCGTTGATTAGTTTCCTTGACTTTTTGTATTTATAACGGATATTGTAGAATTTTTATACGTGTTAGTGATATTTTGTTTGTATTGGAGGTGTGACCTCTATGTATATGTTGTGGAGGCGCGACCTCTTTGACCTCTTGTGGCTATTGCTTGTTGTTGGCTATTGCTTGTTGTTGGCTATTTGTCGAGTGCACGGCACACCATCGCAGCACGATGCTGGTCGTGCACGACTTGCGATCGCAGCACGGCGTGTACCCTCGTGCACGCCGCACCTCTCAGTGCACGGGGTACACGCCTGCACGCGATCGTGCACGTCGTGCACGTGTACCGTGTGCACTCCCGTGCACGATCGTGCACTCTACCCCGTGTACCGCTGCCCTCGCAGCCCAACATAATCCAACAAAACCAACATAATCCAACAAAACCAATCAACAATCCAACCAACATAATTCAACAAAACCAACATAATCCAACAAAACCAACAACAATCCAATGAATCCCTAATTCAACAAAACCAACATAATCCAACAAAACCAACAACAATCCAATCAATCCCCTAATTCAACAAAACCAACATAATCCAACAAAACCAACAACAACCCATCCGAATCCCCTAATTCAACAAAACCAACATAATCCAACAAAACCAACAACAATCCAACTGAATCCCCTAATTCAACAAAACCAACATAATCCAACAAAACCAACAACAATCCAACAAAACCAACAACAATCCAATCAATCCAACATAATTCAACAAAATCCAAAAAACGAATATCATCGCATATAACAAATATCCTTACTCACGAGGCCGTTGAGGACACAAATTCCTTGATGCTCTTCACTTCGACAAATACTACATTTTTCCTACGTCGTGTCCTTTCCACACATGTTTCATCACTAATGGCAATAAATGCATGCATGAGCGTTTGTTGTGTCCTTGACGACCGCAACGTGTGCATATTTGACGTGATCTCGACGAAACCTCAACAACCGATTGCATCCTACTCAATCTAGGGCCTTGACTGACGTGTGATGATTGGAGGTCGAATAATGTAAGTCGATCTGAGTCCGGTACAATCCATGCACCGGATGTGATACGATCCATTCGATAAGAATAAGTCGCCGCAAAAATGATCGTCGATAATATCGAGCCACAAAGTCGGTGACTTGTAAACCAAAGACGCTAAAAAAAAGAAATTAATCACAAAATAAATTAACCACAACATATGAGTTGGACTTGACGTTTAGATAAATACCGTACCTAATAGCGACAAGCGTGACAACAAGGATCTCGTCGAATCGAACTCACGACATTCACATGTCCCATTCTCGCAAATCAACCACGTATGATGTGTTTTCCTCTTGACTTTAAACATGTGTGTCGTCGTTGAACGGACAACCAAGCGACGCCTTTTCGACAGAGGCATGTAGTCGTACGGGTTTGAAATTCATCTCGCACGATAGAGCGGTGTCGTATACCTGCAGTTCGATGTTAGCATCTCATATTTTTAAATTTAACTTATTAAATGATCCTAAATATTAAATTAATCACTTTATTAACATAAAATCAACACAAATAACATATGTGACGATAATACTTCTACCCGTACAACCGTGTACTCAAGAACGCATTTTTTTCTTCAAACATGAAATTTATCATTCCAAGAATATAAAAGTATTAAAAAAAAGCGATTTAGTCAGTAAATTATCAACCGTGTACTCAAGAACGTAAAAAATTCTATACGGATTTAATTTACCTTAATCCAATAACAATGCTCGATTTCCAAAGTTCGATTGAAAAAAAGCAGTAACAACTTGTTGTATTAATTATTTTTCGCTCTCTTCCTCACTTTGAAGCTGTAATGTTACAAATGAATTGTTTGTGATTTGAATTCAAAATCTACCGATTTTTCAAATTAAATGTTTACCAAACTCTTTTACAATTAATGTTGAGGAACTTTAATTTAATTTTTGGCGAGAGAGCATTTATTTTCGTGAGAGAGAGAGAGAAGAACATTCATTTATGTTACTTTTTAGGCGGAGAGAGAGTCGAGAGAGAGAGAGAGAGAGAGAGAGAGAGAGAGAGAGTTATTATTTTAAATGGTGACCCAGGATATTTATGTCTTTTTGTTCAAAATGGTATAAAACTCATATTTTATGAGTGTGGATATAAAACTTATCTCACTACATCTTTTGGTTATATATAAAGTTCTCCCTTATCATATTTATGATTCTTGATCTAGACTTTGATGAGCTTCCATAATATGAAATAAATTGAAATTGTACATCTTAGGTGAAATAATTAAACTCGAATTGCGACATTATAAGTTCTGTGACAATAAAAGATTCGTTGTGTTGACAGCTTTCACAGTTGCAAAGAGACAACACAATGTACAACCCTGGACACTTGAGGGTACAACTACAAGTAGCTTCTTTCCTAACCTAGTCTTTGTAGCCATGTGAGTTAATAGCTCTTGGCAGAAAATGTCCCTTTTCTTTAACATTTTGTTTAATGCATTTAAATTGAGAATCAAATTTTATTCAAATTACCACATCTCAAATATTTTATATGAGGCTAGGCTATATATTTGAAAGATCCATTTCATTATTATGATATTGATTCTTGGACAAAATTGTTATCTTGATTGTCGTTTTCGTATACTCAAAATATTATTCTTTTGAAATAATCAAACAAATGTGGAAGTGAATTATTAATGTAGGTAATGATGCTACATGATATTAAAAATTCTATCTACCATACACTCCAAATTTGAATTGTTTATCATACTATGGTGTTGCCTCATGTTCAAGAAATAAAGCATAGGTCTGAATTTTCTTGAATCAGAACCTGTATTTAAGTAGATATTGAGTCTATGTATTTTTTTTTTAAAAACATCTATCCTAAATAAATTTTAATTGAGATTAATAAATCATATTTAGAGTGGATTCACCTTACATCTCGATATATACAAGTTTTTGTCTTTTAAAAAATAAAGGTTAGATAATTATATGTAAACACAAAGACTAAGTTCATTTATTTTAAAATTACAGTCTTGTTTTTTTGTTATCAAATTAATTTAGTTATAACAAAACTCAAACTACTATGTATCTAACTTTATCATAGAGTATCCTCAAAAATGTGTTTTATGTCGTAAAAAATTTTATACCAAGAAAGTAGATAAATGTACTCTTTTTATTCTTAATTATTGATGGAAAATTGAATATCTAAAATATTTGGACAGAGGACAAGGGTATAAATCATAAAATGAGGAGTTCGATATCATTTTATTGTAAATTTATGAAATAAAACACTTATACGGAAATAATTTTTATTTTCAAATATAACACTTATTAGGGAATGAAGAACATGCAAGTATATGAACTCGTTACAATAGAACATAATTCTAACATACCTAAAAGTACAATAACTCATTAAAAAAACAGATACTCGATTAATGAAAAGTACAAGTGTAGAGTAATTCATTAAATGTTTTATTTTTATACATTCAGGTGTATTTACTTTACATTATTAGGTTGGATAGATAAAATTAATCCAACTTAGTCAAATGTTTATTTTTATGGATTATTATTCGAGGATATTCCAAAGTCAGAGATTATTTTAATATTTTGAATTGTTCTCCATTGATTCTAATCCAACCAATATAGATAGGACTGGAAAAATCCTCCAAATAATTGGAGAATTATTTATCCTAATTTTAATGCTCTATTAATTCTTTGTAGTAAACAAATGATTGATAGATAAAAATTATCTTATCACATATTTAATCCATCAAATACTCAATCCTTCAAAATGCTAATAATGAAAAATAAATACTACTTCAATGATTAACTCTACCAAGTTCAGGTACTACATAAATTCGTGATTCAAAAAGATTCGGACTTTTAAATAAGACTAACAGTACATATGCTAGAGTCAATAAGTACATGAAAAGCAGAGCATAACAAACTTATAATGTGGAATTTATCAAACACAAGTTACAAGGAAAGCAATTAAGCACGCTAAACACCTACTAATCCTAATTCTAAACCATGATTAACCTAGCTAAGAATCATCCAACCACTGCAACTTGTCATCACATTCGAATCTGGAAGGCTAAAGGCGAACTATTGTAGTTGCTTACTTAATCCGATGTTTGTTAACGAAAATTAATTATGGCATGCTTTTCTAAAGATGCTTTAACATGTTGAAAATCACACTTAGTGGTAAAGCATAATCATGTCTAGTTCCCAAGTGACAATATCTTGAATATTTGAAGTAATGCCAATAGTTTTATCTCTAAACCTAGCAAATCTTAGGCCTTAATAGACCTCACTTTGAGTTCTACTGACTACTAATATTACTCACATGCCAGCTTTACGGCAGCCGTCACAAACACCTTTAAGATTTGGGGGAGTTGTGTATGACTGTAATGCCTCGAGATTAATTTTTAAATTCATATTCAATGCCACTAGTAGGATTATAATAATGAATATATGCAAAACATAGTTAAATTTTAGGCTAGTATCTTAAAATACCTCTTTTCTTTAGATTCATACCCCTTATATCACATATCTTTAAACTCATACTAAAACTACCCAAGGGACATTTCTACCCCTCAAGTCATGTCCAAGAATTGCTATGTGCTTTCTTATTTTGCTATGGACAAATTGGCCTTTATATAGTATTTTACTCTTTGCCATTAAAAATGTCATGGATAATACATGATGTATATCGGCTGGAAACCTTTCTCGCGTTAATGCTAATTCTGTTAGTAGGTCTGGGAGGTGTAACAACGCCACGTACAAGTCAATTATCCTAAGATTTTGATTGCAGATCCGACGTTTCTAAAAATGGTATCAGAGCCTAGGTTTTATTTAGGAATTATTTAATATTAGCATGTTATGTGTTATCCTAAAGGAGGAGACTCCAAAGTAAATATGGATCCGGACGCTTGTCCAAGATGTGAAGCATACATGATTAGTTTCCAAGAATAGGAAGCTAAACAGGAAAGTCTAAGCCATCTACTTAGATGTTATGAAAGGGTTGTCGAAGACAGTATTCGCGACAACTTGACCATACAAGTTATTCGCAGTAATCTTTTTGATATGCGAAGAACAGAAGAGAGATTGCTTCTCAATGCACATATCCAAGAGGCATTGAGAATTATCCATAGAAGTACCCATCCACCACACAGTTGGTGGAAACCAAAAACAAAGGAGCAACATCCGCTCCTGGTTACAAGGAGATTTCATCGGATTCTTCAAATTCAGTAGAATTAAGAGAAATCCAGAAGATAGTGCAATATTACGACAACTGTCTATATGGTGTTCCACAAGAGTTAAGCATGATATCCATGCACCAGGAGGAGATTCTTACCACACTGCGGAGTATCCAAAAGAAGATTGAAGGCCTTGAGCAAGAAGCAGGCCCGAAATTGGCCAAGAGATCCCTGGGTAACATCAAGTTAAAACCCATCGGGATGGGCGAGGACAAAGCTCGCACCGAAAGGATAATCCAACTCTTTAGACAATAAATAATCTAGAGAGAGTCGGATTGAACGAGTTGCATGAGTTAGCGGAATTATTCGCTAATCTCAATATGGTGGATCTGAAAATGAACCAGGTTCCAAAGACTGAACCACCAATTCCACCACAAAGAGTACCACCGATTGATCCTATGGGATCAAGAGGTCAATATGAGTTTGGCCAAGGACCTGATGCAGAATTTGTAGCAGAACAAGCCAGAATCAGGGCAAGAGAAAGAAGAAGGAGGCAAATAATGCAGGAAACCCCTGTTGGAAAAGCCACCTTGGAGCCTATCCATCCTTACGGATTGACGCTCGACATTGATGAAGTCAACTTCAATGATCTGGAAAATATCATAGATGAATGAGCAGCATAAATGGTTGTTGCAGCAGCAACACTGGAACTTGACGCGGTTAACATGGTCAAGGTCCTCAAATGAAGTTTAGCAGGTGTTGTTAAACAATACTGGGAACATTGCCCAGTTGAAAGAAAACAATCTATATTGACGTTTGACTTCGTGGAGGATACGGTTAAGGGCATGGCCGATACATTCAAAGTTCATTCCTTGGAGATGGATATTTTGATGGCTACAACGACGAGAAGAGGAAGAAATATTTGTTGGCTCTGTACAATCTAAGACTGGTGGTCTTGGAGCAGAGATTGCTCAACAAATTTCTCCAACTATTTACCAACTATCAACATCTCAGTACAATCAACGAAGATATTGCAAAAGAGTTGTTTTTCCTGAAGTTTCCCAGTCCATTGAGAGAAATGTTCATCAGGGATTACCAAACCGGAGTTCATGTCGATAGCATGTCCAAAAGGATGTCTTATGTTCATAAGAAGTTATCAGAGTGGTGTCAAACTGCAACCACTTAGAGGAATCTCAAGAAATTGAGAAAGATCAACAAGTCAGCCCCGTTGATCTGTGATATGCTTGATCTTCCAACGAAAATCGAAGCAGAATATTTATATCAATCCAGGAGGAAGAAAAAACAGTTCCAACACTACAACAAGGGAATGAGAGAAATGGGGAGTTCTTGGAAGCCAAGAACGATGTGTACACGACAGAAATCCATATATTACAAATCTGGGCAAAGAAGCGGTCCAACAAGAAGACGATATCAAGCTTAGGGATCTAGTTCTCGCGAGAAACCACTGGCAAAAAAGACTTTCAGATGAGCTCATCTAGAGCTAATGCGAATTTCAAGGATTGCAACTGTTGGACGTGCGGTGCAAAGGGGCATATTTCAACAACTTGTCCATAGAACGAACAAAGAAAAATACGGAGATTCGATTCTACACCCGACATCGAGGATGTCGTATACTACCAAGAATTGGTACAAGTATACCAGTTCGAAGATATACCCTCAGATGAGAGTATATATGAACAAGAAGAAATCTTCAGCTAAGAGGAAAAGACAAATGAGTCTTCAAAATCAGAATCCGACTGAAGGTGTGGTGCACCATCAAGAACGTTAAGATGAGCTAGTTCATACTAGCCGAACCATCCTATCACAGAAGATGTTGAACATGATATTGAACAAAACCCTGAGTTTACAAAAGTATCAAGGGTTTTCGATTGAAAGAAAGATAGACCATGTTCTAAGGAACCTGAGTCTAGTCAAAAGGAAGCACAACGTTGTCTATGGAGTAACCAGACGAGAGATGTCTCTTCCATCCCAGTTTACTGGGAATCAAGTAGAGATACAACTGATACCAGCCAGTGATATCAGGGAAGATCTTCAAAGTATGAAGTCAGAAATCGCTAACACGACAGAATGGATTCATATCGGAGCAATCAAGTTGGTGATCAAATCGTCACTCTATTTGGGTACAGACGCACCAATTGATATCACAATCTGTGATAAGAGAATACAGAATCAGGTCGATTCTGTGATGGGAACCATCTCAGGGAATCTATGTAGAAAAAATCTTATAGCAATCTTCTATCCGAAGATTTCTTATAATATCAAAGATTCCGGATTCAGCAGAGCTCTGACTCTATATCAGGACTTTAAGAAACCAAAGTTGATGGATGATGAGAATATACCTTATTCCATCACATATCAAGTGTCTTATGCTCTTTCGAACTCCCATCATACAGAGTTATATTTAGGGAAGGAGTTTATTGAGATATCAGATATCTTCAAGAATGTAGATAGAGCTAGCTATCCCGATCGGATGGAAATTCCAGCTATGAGAAAAACAAATATCCAAATCAGCAACAAGCTGATACTTCAGTATGGCGAGAGTCAAAGATTTGGAGCCCCAAGGTTATCATTCCAAGGGGATAGAGTTATCTCCCAACCATACGAAAGATGTTTTTCCCACTCGTATGAAAAGAGAGCAATTAGAAACGTTCAACAACCGGTGATCAAAGTTTCAGCCAAGATTGAATGTCCACAAGGATGGCGAGAAATTTCCATAAGATTTGACACTTTAGGAGAAGAATTATATTTTCCTTGTACAGTGTTATGCGATCTAAAGAATTCGGGGTCCAACGTTTATGAAGGAACCCTGGATTTCGGAGGCTTTCAAATGACCATCACAGGGAAGGTCGGCCGAGAAAAGAGGGTCCTAATCCTAGGATGCAAATTCCTCGATAGGTGCAAACCATGGGGAATAACAACTGAAGGAATGGATGTTACAATTAGCGGGAGAAAACTGCTGGTTGAATGACAAGTCCATTCTCAATATACATCTCAATCTGGGTGTTATACGAGAAGTACAAGGCAGAGTATTTTGCTACCTATGTCGATTCAGGTACGGGAATCTGCAAAGCCAAGAAGGAAGTTTTTCCGACAGAAGTGGAGAAAAATCTAACTCAAATTGCTGGAAGAGATTTTTCAAAGAAAATCTTGCTCTTATCCAAATGAGTAAGACAAACGAAATTTTTGATAGGTGGAGCAGGTCAAACACCTTGGTACAAGGTCCAGACTCCACCAATCTATTTTCATGATACCGGAGCTGATATTCTGTTGGAAAACAATTTCCTACAGATGTTCAAGAAGTTCATGCAGGACAATGAAAGGAGGCGATTGGTGTTCACAACCAATTGTGATCATAAAATCATTGTTCAGCGACTGCAAGGGACATTTAACCGACAAATGCCAATCAGATTTTCATCAAGTTAGTAATTCGAGTTTGTCAGAGTCCGACCCATCCTGATGAACATCGTGGATCAAAAGGATATAAGGCAGATAATCAAGGAACACCTTGATTTGAAGTTGATCGAACCAGAGAACTCGCCATACAACAGTCCCAGATTTCTTGTAAGGAATCATGGTGAAGTCAAAAGAGGTAAACCCAGACTGGTTATTAATTATAAAGGGATTAATGATATTCTGAAATTTGACGGATATTTTATCCCGAACAGAAAACATCTTATTAACTGCATTAGAAATGCTAAGGTGTTTTTCAAGTTTGATTGCAAGTTAGGTTTCTACCAGATTCGCATGGAAGAATGGAGTAAGAAGTTCACAGCTTTCTCCACTCCATAGGGGCATTATGTGTGGAACGTGATTCCAATGGGATTGTCCATTGCACCCCAGATATTCCAGAGAAAGATGAATAATCTTTTCAAAGATTATTTCTTTTTTATGATTGTCTATATTGATGATATTCTCATAACATCAAAAAATATGGATGAACATGCCAGGCATTTGGAGATCTTTGTAGATGTCTGCCAAAAGAAAGGATTAGTACTATCCGAGAAGAAGACAGTCATCGCTACCCGAAAGATTGAGTTTTTGGGTATTGAGATCGATGAGATGAGGATCATTCTGCAGGATCACATTGTGCAGAAGGCGCATAACTTCCCAAAAGATCTCAAGGAGAAGAGCAACTCTAAAGTTTTTTGGGCGTTGTTTAACTTTGCAAGAATGTTTATCAAAGATCTTGCAAAGCATAGGAAAGTCTTTAGCCTATTGCTAAAGAAAGAAGTTCCCTTCATATGGACGGACGAACATCGTGAAGGGATGAAAAGGTTGAAGGAGGTCTGCATAACACTCCCTAAGCTTTCGACACCTCAGGAAGAAGAAGACTTAGTCCTATACACAGATGCGAGTGATCATTGGTGGGCACCAGTGCTTACAAAGATCACCCCACTTGGAGAGGAACCATGCAGATACTGTAGCGGTCTCTTTCTCGAAAAAAATATTGTGTGCTGGCACATCAATGAAAAAGAGTTCTTTGCAGTTCAACAAGCTTTTAAGAAATGTCATATTTTCTTACTTGCAAAGAAATTTACTTTAAAAGTTGATAACATTCAAGTTAAAGCTCTTTTAGTAAACAAGATTGAATCTAAGCCCGAAAAGGCTAGATTATTAAGATGGCAAGCTGAATGCCAATATTAATTTATGATATTGTTGTTATTAAATCTCATGAAAATATTCTTATAGATTTTCTTATGAGAGATGGAGCTGAAGGAAATTGACTCCATTATCACAGCCTAAAGACATCTCCGGGGAGAACCTGGAACTGCTCCTAAGAGACGGATGAATGTGTCATTCATGCCAAACAGGCAGGGTGTCACAGCCCGACTCGGTTAATCCCGAAGGACTGCCTTCTTGGAACGCGACTTGGGGTTGGATTAAAGAAGCGGGGAAAGAAATGGGGGGTTTTCTTAGTGTTGATTTCTAAGCCATTTCATTGGTGAGGAAACATGAATAAATACAAAGGCATAAGTGATATCAATGTCGACTCAGAGAGTCTGACCAAACAATAGTTGATTATGTAATCACTACTAGAATATTCAAGAATTCAACATATATCTAGAATTCGAAAGAGTATAAAGAGTTTGCAGCGGAATAAACGTGTGAGATATGCATATGAAGATGCATTCTCAAGGTGAATCAAAAGATGTTCCATTTCCATCGACAAAAGAATCTCGCTCAACTCCATTCCGTTTCATCACCAGCTCAACCTGTACATAAAATGAGTATGCAGGGCTAAGTACAAAGTACTCAGTGGGCACATGCCTAAAACATTTTATATTTTCTTCACGAAATTATATTGCCGTCACCACAGTAAGAATAAGGGTTTTGGTTTGAAAGGCCTTGTTCTTACTAAACATTTTATCATTTTCCCAAAGTCGACTGGTCGGTCATTTTCTTACAATGTATAATCCAAGTCGACTATGGAACGCGTCGGGAGGGAGGCCTCCATTCACCTGAACGCACGACTGACCGCAATGGTTCAGGCTAAGTGTACACAGTCCCAACTGGCATCAACCAGTAGGACCCGAATTCGAAATATCTCATGTTAGCCCGGCCAACCCGAATGTATGTACAAAACAATAAACATTTTGGCAGACAATATCGCATTTAAACATTTGCAGTTCAAGAAAGCAATAAAGCATAAGAAGTAAATGATTTTCATAAAATCATCTTTTTGTTTAGATAAGAAAGCCCACCTCAAGAATTGTCCTTCTTGAAGTACCTACTAGCGATCCTTTGTTGTTTTCTTTTACATCCACGCTGGACCTTGTCAACGTAACAAATATAATTTAGTACGTCATTCGCTTCTTTCAAGAAGCATCTAAGATTCAACAAACTCGATATCTTTTAAGTCTTATTTCCTTGGTTTTAGGATTTTCGTTATCGATACGACTCAGTTAACAATCTATATATCGTCTATTAGGTTCGTCTCGCCATGACGATAGGTGACACTTCGTCGTTGCATTCTTCCATTCCATCGATGTTTCTCACGTCGTTTCATACAATTTATGAATCCTAAGTTCATAACTAATCTTCGCCGTTTGCTAACACGTATCAATAATTCCGAGTTCCAATCCTCATTCGTTACTAATATTTTCTCGCCGCATTTCTCGCCTCACATGTCCCACATATTATATTAGAGAAACTCATATCTATATTACACAATCAATAAAGATTTCTCATAATTCAATCATCTTCTAACAAACATTTTACAATTTAAAGTTACTTAAATAATATTTCTCAAACATCTACTTGACATAATCAAATCATTAATTATTTAATTAAATCTCTAATTTAATTAAGTAAATCCATAATTATAAGTTCAATTAAATGGATTAATTTAAAAATCCAATTACATTTGATTAATCAATCAAATTAAATTAATTCATCTTAAATATCCAAATTAGGATTTATTTTCAATCATACCATTTAGCAATTTACTTAAAGTCCATCTCATTATATAAATAAATCACTTAAAAAGAATAATTCTCAAATTATCCCTTAACATAATTAATTAGTTATGATATTCAATTTCTACAAATTAGACTTTATTCAATTATTATATTAGTTCCATCTCTTGATTTAATTATAAGAACTAAATTAGTCCAACTAGTAATTATCAATTCAATCTAAAGAATTTAAATAACTCAATCTAAATAATTTGTATTTATATTATCACTTAATTAATTAGGAATTAATCATAAAATTTAATTACTAGAATTAAATATCACTTTTAACTTAATGTAAACTTTGCCCAATTCTTAACTTAATTTAATTGGATCATACATATTAGTTAATTCCAGCCCAATTTAATATAAATCTCGGCCCATTTGATAATTAAAGAAGGTAAATAGAAACAGGCACATAACCATTTTACTTCCTCGGCCCAATCATTAAAATAAAACTAAGTCCAATTCAATATATTTAGCCCACAGCCCATCTCTTCTTTCGGCCCATTGTCAACATTATTCAAGAATCAAGCCCAACACTTATTTAATTTCCCAGGGCCCATCGTCCATTTGTTTTCGGCCCATAATAAATTTGATTCGGCCCATTATACGTTTATTAAAAGCCCAGCAGATTTTTCTCTCACAAGGGCCCAACATCTAAAATAATATAAACCTAAATCCAACCTCTCTCTTTTTTTCGGTTTCGGCCCAACAAGGCCCAACACAATTAATAAATTAAAACAAGAACAACTAACTAAACCTTAACCCTAGCAGCCCCACCCCCATTTCCACTCTCTCTCTCTCTCTCACACGACACACACACACATTGCTGCCGTCGCTGCCTTCCTCTCCGACTGGCCACGTCGTCGGTCGGCGTGCTTCGCCGTTGCGACATCGGCCTCCTCCACTCATCCATCTTCTTGCTTGTTTTTCTCTCTTTCTCGCACACACGCACATCTATCTTTCCTTCCTCACTTGCTACGTCGTCGTCTTCCTCTTGATCGTCCGCCGCCGTCGTGGGCGAAGTGATTGCTTGTGATTCTTCGCTGCGTCTTCTCTCTTCTCTCTCTGCTCTCATGAATGACACACATACCGCGCACACAACGTCTCTCTCTCTCTCTCTATGAAACTGTCGCCGCCTTCTCCCATCTCCGATCGTGCTCCGGCCACCGCGCAGCGTCGTCTCCATCCCGACAGAGTATCACTTCATGTGGCTACTGTTGCCGCCGTGTGCAGAGTCATTATGCTCTGTCACGGCTCTACCTCCAGCACCGTCTCCAGACGTCGCTCAACAGCCGTGCTTCATCATCCGTAATTGTTCGACAGTTCCATCGTGCTAAGGTTGCTATTCGATCAACAACGAAGCCTGGACCAACCCTATAGCTCTATGTTCTCTATGTTCAAGAGGACAGCCTCTCCTAAGTGCACTGGCAATGTTTTCATTTCGATTTCTTCATGTATATATAACTCAAAAACAATAATTCATAGTTCTATTATCATTTTTCTCCATTAATGATGTTTGATGCGTACTATCATGAAATTAGGATATTGCTAGGGAAAAAGCTTTAATTATATGTTTGATATATATATCTGCTATTTCTACCAGTGAAATTGAATGCGTTATAATTGTAATAGAAAGAGGTTGATTGATTTTGAACCTGGATGAAGCAGCCTTGCTTTTGTTGTGATTTTGTTGAATGGGGTAGAATTTGCTTGTTGCTATCTTGCTTTGGCTATGCAGTTGGTTGTGAATGAGGAGTTGGTTGTGAATGAGGGGGTGAGACGAATGTTAAGTGTCTTGTTGTTTGTGTGTATGGAGCCCTCAAAGTACACAACTAGTGTGTATAGGGGTATAGGTGTGTAAGGTAAAGCATGGATTGATGGTAAGGGTTAAAAAGGTTGAGTGATTTAGGGAAAAGTTGATGTATGTGGGGGATTTGATGTGACGAGACAATTATCACAGTATAAAATATATGGCTCGGTTCGTAATTGTATTCGTTCTTCGGCATTCGTTTAAATTTTCTCGTTCGAAAAAAATGAATCGTCGACGATTATATTTTTTTAAATAATCGCTCTAAACTCAAACCTCGATTTAGCTAAATAAATTAATAAATAAAGTTTTAATTTCACAGGGTATTACACAGGAAGACTTCAAGATGGGGATGTGACACGTGTCACGCATCGAATCGAGAATGCATCTGAGCGAGGTTCACTCCAACCGTAATGCACCGCTACTACTACAGGTGCCGCCAGACAAGACGGGCAAGGAGTCATTTCCCGTACAAGATGGTATACATGTAGCAAAGGGTTCAAGTACCCTTAGCACGAGTGCTAAGTTAGTAGATTCTTCGGAATCACTTGCCTAAGCAAAAGACGATGACCAAGTGTCACAACCTGACTCACCGTGTCAACCCAGTACCTCTGGGGAAAAAGAGGAAGAGATCAGCCTTAGGCCCATGACTGACAAATCTAAGGTTGATACTAACATTTTTGATATTTCTCCTACATGACAGGCATACCAGTCCAGTTGGGAGAAGTTATAGACAATGAATGATGTTAATCCTGAACACATCAGGGTTGATATCTCAGGGAAATATCCCCGAACGTGGATGTCCATTGGAGCCAATCTACAGGATGTCAAGCTATGGTATGATTTTGGGGCACTCGCCTCAGTTTATACTATCGCTCCAAGTTTCACCGAAATCAAGGGTCTACCGAGATGGATCAAAGAAGCGGTGCATGATTCTTAGGCAAATAACCTAGGTCTCAGCAGATGAGACATTTTGGAGCTATATTTCATCAGTGCAACTCCAGAACTCGTCGGCAAAAGAAGTCATGAATCCTTCCACTATATCAAGCTTCGACGACCCGATATAGGACCCTGAATAATATTAAGGCCCCGGTATCGGATTTCTCATTGGTCGTCATTTTTTCAGAAGATCAGATCACTACACGGCGAGCATGGGGGCTATGGGCCTGTCTCACAGAGATGGACAAAGTCAAGTTTCCATTCCAGTTCTTCCAAAACTCACGAATGGAACTTTCCTGTTAAACACCATGACATGAAAAACAACAGGCTTCGTAGAGAGTTTCTTCGAAAAGAAGAGGACACTCCTCTGGGAAAACAAGGTTGTGACGAGCAAGGAGACTCATCGCAAGTTTTGCAACATGACTCACTTTGTCACTGGACGTCAAGGATCTGTTCAAAGTTTCCAAACTAGAAGGAGCCAGGGTTTGGAAAATGCTTCTTGCCAAAACAAGACAATAAGAAGTTATGATCCGACGCGCACGAGGAGCGTAGGGTTCCTCAGAAAAGGACACCTCGAGCACCTCCAAAAAAGTAAGGTGGCTAATAAAGGAAAAAGAGTCATGTGACTCTGAGGAGGAAGATCATCCACCAAAAAGAAAGTGACATGGGTGGTGAAGCAACAAGAAGATTCCCACTAAGAAAAAATAGTGGAAAAATCGAAAGCAGACTCCACTCATCAGCAAACGACAAAGCATCAGTAGAAGAAGGTGGAGTGTACAGGCAGGTCATTATCAAAAAGAAGGTGGCCCAGAGACATGTGAAGAAGCGGGAATATTTTCTCCACCACAAAGAATGTGTCAGCAGGAGACAAGGGACCCAAAGTCCAAATGTGAGCACGTTGTCACGGAAAGAGCATCCAATGCAATAATTCAAAGCAACAATAGAGGGGATCAAACCTCTATATTAACCCAAGCAGAAGGAAGCTCTGATTATCGAGCATTTTCCTTGTTTCCTTCAAACCTCAAGCAAATAATTCTCCCTCTGTAATAGTGTCATAGCTTTTCAATTCAAGTTTCTTTCATTTTAATTTTAAGTTTTAGAGTTATATGTGAGGAGAGCACCCAGCTACCATAGGTAGCTAAAAGAGTTTGTCTCCTCCCTAAAGGAGATACACATATGCATTAAATATTTCATAATTTCTCAATAAAGTTGAAGGCTTTCGTCCGACTATTCCGGTGTCTTATTAAAATAATCTTCCATAGAAATCGCCAAGTACCTTTGTGCTGAGTATTGCTGAAGGAGGTCCGGCGGTAGGAGTCCATCGGTTGAGATTTGTTGGTAGAAGCTCGGGAGGAGCTCAGAAGCCCGTAAAATTTCAACGATCCTAAGGAGTCCCGACAGCACTACGGTCAAACAGGTATAATGGCGAAAACTCGGTTGATTATTTTTAATTTGATGTATGAAAGCATGTTGGGCTTGATTGTTAAGCATGTTTATCTCCATTACTGAATGCGGGTTGATTGTAGTAAAGTAGTATATGAAGGCTTGATGAATTGAAGGGTAGATTGGTCATATTTGTTGAAAAATGATGGAAATTGGTAGATTTGGTAGTGTTTTAAGAAGTGAGATAGATTTGGTATGAATGTATTGAAAATGGGTGTTAAAGATTTTTTGCCTAAATTTTATCACAACTTTTTAAGAAATTAGGTACAAAAATTACAATCTTATATCAATTATATAGAATTTGTATATATTAAATTATTTATTTATCCTTAAAAAGTAAAATAAGTAATGATATTATAAGTATATTTTTTATAATAATAATAATAGATAAATAGATATATTGGTGTTACATTAATGCCCTCTAAAATTAAATACATTCTAGAAACATACTAAGCAAATCAAATTTTTAAGACAATTATATTCTATAATATGTATAAATATTAGTAAATACCAACAAAATTACAAATATATCATTAAAATATGATAATCTCAAAACAAGTTATTGTGTTAAGATTTTAACTAAACCATTTTACAAAAAATATAATTTCAACATCATATTCCTTGTTCCAAAAGAGGAAGCTCTCCCCCGGGAGTCCCTATACCCCAGCCCTATGAGAATATGCGGGGGTAAATCACGATGACTCATCGATTAAAAAGTTAGGAGGACTTTGTCTAGTGCCCACAATAAATCACCATAAAGAGGGTGAAACTCCCAAACCCATGAAAATATGAGGGGATATATCACAGTGACTCAACGATTAAGAAACTATGAGGACTTTATCTAGTGCCCACAAGGAACCACCATAAAGAAGATAAAACTTCCACACTACAACTACTAGGATTCGATTATTGATCCTTATTCCAAATCTGTTAACTCTTAACCAATTGAACTAAGCTCGTGGGCCAAACATCATATTCTTGATTTAACACAAGAAGTCCAAGTCAAAATGGAATGCCCTAGTTTTCATTTTAGTGTTTTTTTTCTTCAAGTCTTCTTTTTTTGGCATAACTCGAAGGTACATGACATTTCTGCAAAAGACGCCAAAGTTGAAGCTCATGAGACGATAATAACCTTAAAGTATTTGTACACACATAGACCACCTTCGTAATCAAGGATAATCATTTTATGGAAAAAGAGCAATGAGTCTGCAATTTGGAACCGCATTCATTCACTATGATACAGGTTACAAACACATATATCTATCCATGTTTACACAATATTAGGTGCTGTTGTTGGTTATCATAAATCAAAGTATAACTCCACATTGCTTCATACTAAAATGAATAAAATAAAATAAGAGGACAAAGAAACCAATTTACAAAATATACAGTCTCAGCAAGATTTTATCTGTTTCAGCTGTCATGCTCATACTTGGCACCTGCAGTAACATCAAAATCAAGACTATTGATTTTTAGAAGATTTTGATCAATTTGATAGAAGCAAGATCAAGAGCAAACCTCTCTCATCATAGCAGATCGTTAAGCCGGGGTTTTGAATGATAACACCCGTGCTATCCATGATTGCTTGTGCAAAGGTTGAAAGATAATGGACTAAATTAGATGTTGTGGGCTTTAGTTAATTAATGGTTGGACTATTAATTAATTAAAGCAGACTAAAGAATAAAAGCTCATATAACCTAGGGCTTTGATGGGCTACTCTATTTAATATAAATAGAGAGAATTCATTCTTTAAGTCATACGTAACAGACGTTAGACGTAACACAGAAATCATTCTTAGAGAACTACCGTTAAGTTCATTCAGAGATTTCTTGGCTTTCTCTGCATGAACTTTATACCGAGGAATTGTTCCTGCATCGGATTTGCATACACGTGGATACCATAGTTGTGGAGACAACCTTGTAGGATTCATTAGAAGCTTGGAAGCGTTGCAAATCCATTGGAAGCGTTGCAAATCGTAATTTCTCTATCTAACGTGTTCATAGGGCTCATCGCATGTTTAATTGTAGATCTAGATTTGTTTCTTGATTGTATTTTCCGCTGCGTATCATTAGATGAGGTCAAGAATTCCCAACAGTGGTATCAGAGCCCGGGGCTCGATTTATAATTGATTCGTGTTCTAATTAATTGTGGATTTTTCGAAATTTAGAATTTCGTATTCTTTTCGTTTTTTTTTGTTTCGTGAGTTTTCCTTTTATTTTGTTTAATCTGTTTTTATTAAAAAAAAAGAAAAAAGGAAACGAAAAATTGAAAAACTGGATTCTGGCAATTGATTTTTGAAATTAGTGGCGCCGGGACTCCTTCACGGCCGGAGCTGCGGTCTCACGGACGGCGGTCGACGACGCGGCGCGAGGCGTTCGCGCTCGTCGCCGCCGTCGAACACTTCAATTGCGAATTGAAAATCGAAAATTGGAATCTGAAATTCTGGGAATTGAAATCTGGAATTTGTGTTTTGGAAATTGAGATCGCCGACGGCATTTCGCGTCTCACGGACGGCGGTTGACGACGCGGCGCAAGGCGTCGCCGCCGTCGAGCCTTGTTGTTCGCCTCCACCGGAGCACGCTTGGCGTGCACCTCTGAAATCTTCGCCGGAACGCAGAGGTCATGTGGCGGTCGACGGCGCGCGCGCTCGTCGCCGCCGAGACCGTACCGCTTCTATCTCGCCGCCGCGTGAGGAACGACGTATCTCCGGAGTGGCGCTAGGCGTGCACGTCTGGAGTCGTGCCGTTGTTGGAGAAACTCGACAACAGTCGGCGGAGGAAGGCGGCGGCGCGACGCGCGTCGCCTAAACCCTACCGCTACTGGGCGCATCGTTGCGTTGGGCACAGGCTTGCGCGCGTGTGGGCCGTGGGCATGCGGGCCATGGGCGGTTCATTGGGCGTGGTGCTGCGGCCTCGGGCCATCTAACTGGCGGCGCGTTCGGATGTGTTTTGGGCTATTTTGGCGGCCCATGGGTCATTATTAAAAAAATGTTTTATTAATTTTGAATTAATAAAATTCAATTTCCAATTTCACAAATTAATTTATTAATTGTATTAATAAATTTTGTTTAATATTATTATTTTCAAAATATTAATATTAATTTCGATTTTGTATTAATTTGGAATTGATACAATCTAATTATATACATGGATTTAATATATTAATTTAGAATTAATAAATTTATTCACAATTTTAGAAATTAATTTATTAATTAGATTAATAAATTTTAATTATATTATTATTTTGAAATAATAATATAAGGTTTGATTTTATATTAATTTAGAATTAGTATAATTTACTAATGTACATGGATTACTTTTATTAATTTAGAATTAATAAATCTAATCACTATTTTGACATTAATTTATTAATTAGATTAATAAATTTTAACTTTATTATTATTTTTGAAATAAGAGTATAAAGTTAGATTTTGTATTAATTTAGAATCAATATAATTAACTAATGTTCATAAATTAAAGAATTGATTTATTAATTAGATTAATAAATCTTATTTGATTATTATTTTAGAAATAATAATACTGAATGAATAATTATATTAATTTGGAATTAATATAAATGCTTATATCCACTTTTAATTAGAGAATTAAATTATTAATTAGATTAATGAATTATTCGTTGAGCCCTATTTACTGTTTTATGTAATAAGCATGTTATTTGATTTTATGCTTATATTTTAACTATAGTAGTTAGAGACCGTTTATGTTTGGGTAGGCGGCGCCCAATACTTGTAGTCCGTGTTACTATGTTTGGGTAGGCGGCGCCCAATATATGTGGTCCGTATTTTATGCCTGGGTAGGCGGCGCCCAGTAATTGTTTTGAATTTAATATTGGATATTAAATATACAATTAGTGTCACATGTTTTATCCCCACTAAAATACAAGTCTAGTTTTTAAAACAAAACGCATCGTCCATCATAATTGTGTGAGGATCCTAGCCTCTTTCGTCCAAGAGTTTTACACCAAAGTATTTACTCCGAAATCGACAAGGCAAAGACTCATTCATAGATGCATGGTTAGCATCGTATGATGGGGTTGATTTGCTTAATTATTTTGAAACAACCAAAACGATCAAAATAATTAGTGGATGCATATTAATTGGATTAATAAACCAAGAATTGAGGACTTTTGTTGCATTCGGATTCAAAACCGACCAAGTGTCATTATTGTGGTCATCAGCCATCGCAGAGCCGAATGATCTGAACTTAATCGATGCAAACCGTCACGAATTGGTTTTGAGGCCTACTGAGTGATATTATTTACAGTCATCAGCCAAAGCAGAGGCTGTAATAATATTGACTTGGATCTTGGACTACTAAGATTTATATTTGTTATAAATCCGTATTTTGCATTTGGGGATGCAATATATGTTAAAATTAGTGGGAGCTAATCAATACAATAAACCCTTGTTTGATTAGTGATATGATTGTGATCTGTGTTTACTTTGTTCTAATTTGCTATTTCTTTTAATTTTTTCGTTCAGTTACGATGTCGACTATGTTATATAAATGTTTGGTGGAAACAAATTTGTTGACTGGGTCAAACTATCTGAATTGGCTACGTTGTTTGCGCTTGGTGTTAAGGACGGATAAGATTGAGTATGTCTTGCACAAACCAATCAGTACCAACCCCGATTAGCGTTCTCCTGAGTATGCCTCTGTAGTAACCCGAATTTTTTAATATTAATTAGAGGTTAATTAAGTATAATTAGGGTCTTAAAAGTTATTAATATTATAAGAAGGAATAAAGAGGTATAGAATGAGTTATTAATCGATAGAAATTCAATTATTTCTCAATTGAAGGATATGGAATTAGAAAATATAGAGATTAATTAGAAATGAGTGTTGTTATGATAAAATGTGAATTTTGTGAATTTTTATGTGTGTGAATGAAAAATGCTATTAAATAGAAATTGTGCTATGAAATGCATTAATTATTTTTGCATGTTAATTTTCTTATAAAATGAGATGAATTATTATTCAAGTTATTAAATTGCTTGAATAAATTATTTTATTATTATTTAGTGATAAAAGATTTATTTCTGTGTTTTTCGAAAATAAAAATAAAAAATTATAGAAGTTGAGTATTATTAATTGATTTTAACTAATGAAGGAATTTAATCTATATTTTATGATATGCATTCCAACAATGGATTTAATTGTTTTGGATTTATATATTAATGATAAAATTTAGTTTTACTATAAAAAAAAGGATATTAAATACAATGTTAGCAATTTTGGAGAAAAATGTTATAATTTTCGAGAATTGTAAAGAAGAAAAGAATATGAATGAAAATTTAGTACAATTATTGAAATTTTAATCTATGTAAGAATTTAAATTATGCTATATGAATTTAGTTTTAATTAAGAATATAAATTGTATTAGATTTTATAATTATTAGGGATATAGTTTTAAAAATTAAAATATACTAAGGTATAACCTTAGTAAAAGTTGAGGTGTAATTATAAATTTGTGGAAATTTGTGTATAATTATAATGAAATTAGAGCTAAATACACATGAAATTATACTTATATAATTCTAGAACTATAACACATGGAATATATCATCTCCAACCTCCAAACTCCCTCCATTTTCGGCACCCTCACACACTAACACACAAATTCTATTTTTCACTTTTAAATCCCTAATTAAGTGTGGAATTAATAGCAAATCACTCCAAGCAAGGTAATTACTTCATTTAACTTAAGTTTATGTGATTTAATTTGATGAAAATAATGTTCTATACATGTAGGATTTTCAAAAATTTTAAGATTGTAATCATGATTGATTTGTTTAATTTTTGTTATGTTTATTGAATTAATTATGTTTATGGAGCTTGATTAACATATGCTATGATTTTAAATTATTTAAATTCATGAGGTTGAAAAATTAAAGAATCACTTATAAACCCTAATTTTTGTACATGAATTATATGATGTGATTTAGTTGAATTGAACTTACATATATGCTTAGAAATGAATAAGAACATCATATGATCAAAGAAATTAAAAGTTAAACCATGCTTGTTTAATTATTGAAATTTTCGAAAACTATAGTTGATGGGAACTTGAGGATTTTGATTTTATTTGATCAATTTAACATGATATTTATGCTTAGGGATATAAATAATGCATAACATGAATTTATAGGAATTTAATTCAACTATATACAAAATGTACAAATTTTCGAAAATAAAGGGCATGCCACGAACTATGATTTCTTGATTTTATTTGATACATTTGATATGATATTTGAGATCTATGATAAAAATAATGCTTAAGTTGAATTTATAGGAATTTATGGACATAAAATATAAAATTTGAAAAAAAATTAAAGTTTAGTAAAGCTATTATTTTATGTGATAAATTTGAGTTAAGAATGGAAGTGAACTTGGATTGAAGATCATTGATGCTATATGAGTATACTTATATGATATTTGATATTAAATGTAGATGGTAAAATTCTTGAAATTTTCTATATATGTAGTTGAAGGGCATTAGGCGATTAAGTTGTAAATGCATGAGTTTAAAATTTGTTTTAAGTTCTTATATGTATATTTAAGTATATGTTGATGATATTGGGGAGTTTGGGATGAAATTGAATGAGTTTGGTTTAATTGGGCTATTCCTATTATAAACGTTACTCTGCCGAAATTTCGGTAGAATTTGTTTATTAAAAATGACGTTTTGAAATTTTAATTGGCAAACCATCGATAAGTAGTTAATTGAATAAGGAAGATTACTAAAGTCGATAATAATTTATGTTACAAGGATCAAGCAGAGGAAGTCGGGAAGTAAAGGACGAGGAAACAAATCTTTTGGAATAATCGTTGCAATGTGGGTAATGCTTTACAAATTTATTTTATTTAGCAAAGTTGATTATATGCTTGAACTTGTTACTATCATGAACCATTATTAATCACCACATGATGAATATATTGAAAATGAATGTTTTACCACATGGTGGGTATGACAACTTTTTACCTATCTGCGGTAGGAAAATGTTATATACTGTGCACAGGTTATGGTCGTGAGATTGCAAATGTAGGCCGACCATGGTATTGGGGAGAAGGCCTACTTCTCATTACCAGATTATGTAGATAGGGTATGATCGAAGTTGAGATCCTTCGGGATCAACTCGGGTATGTGATGCCGGTATGTTTCAAAATGAAATTGTGGTGATCGGATAATGAAAGTTCCTACAAAACAATTATTCAAGTTGTCTTACTTAATGCTTCTTCAATTAAAATTAAGAGTTTGAAAAATTTCTTAGCATTTACCCACTGAGTACTCTTTGGTACTCATACCCGAAAAATGATTTTATTTGATGCAGGTTGAGCATGGAAGAGATGTGGGCTTGGAACTGAGCTTAGCCAACTCTTTTTGTTGTAAATTGTTGTGCTTGAATGTTGTGTCTTCATACATGACATTCACTACTCTTCCGCTGTCAACTTTTGAAAACTTTAAATCATATTTTTGAGAAACCTTGTGAATGTTTGAATACATATATATAGATATGCATGGTGGAGGCTGTGTCCTCCCTTGTTTTATTGCTGTTGTTTGTTATTTTCTGTATGTAGGTTGGCTTATTCATATTCTAAGGGTTATATAGCCCGTTTGTCGAAAAATTTAATTCACTTATAACTGTTCAATTATCCAAAATCTTAATGTCTTACCCAGTCACGGCCTGATTAGTTAGTTAATCATATAATTAAATAGTCGTGTCATGACAGAGTGGTATCAGAGCAGTTGTTCGCTCTGGACCTGTAAATTTCTTTCTTTGAGCCAACCTCTCTGTGTAAACCTTGAATTATTGATAAAAGCTCAGTGTTCCAGTCCATCTCTTTAGCTCAACCAGGTAAAGTAAATGGTGAATTTTGTGTATATGTGAATATTATATTGAAAAGTGTTTTGGATTATGTTGAATCTTGTGATATAGTATATATGAATAGAGATGATATGTAACTAATTCTGTTCCTGATCAGTAGATAAGTTATATATATATGATTATAGGATGGCACGGAAAAAGGTTACCGCTCGAAAGCAGGTTGATAATTCGCCGTCTGGATTAGGCAGCGTCGATAAGTTCTTCTCTTTTAGAATGAGGGATGAGCAGCACATGCCGTTCTTTCTACATCAGTACATGATGTTGTGGAGGTCAGTTTTAAAGTGTGCAGTGACTGAGTTAGATGGGCTACTCCAATTAGTTAACGCTCTACCTACTTCTTGGCGGGGATGGGCATCCGAAATGGCTCTGGATTATGTACATCCTGATATGGAGTGCAGAATTACTGGTAATCTCGACCGATTTGTAAATCTTATCAAAAATCAGTACAAAATGATAGGAGATCCTCCAGAATTACCATATCGACCTTTTTTATCAGTTATTCCAGTAGTTCATCAAATCTTATCTGATATCCTAGACCCAAAAAGTAAAGAAATTAAACCGGAATCTCACGAGATTGTTGTTTCTAGTCCTACTTATGAATTCTGTCATGATGATGATAACTCATTTCCTCTTGGGCCTCAGTGGACTTTGGATGATTTAGATTTATTTGATCAACCATTTGCCTTGAAAACCCTTCACCACCTTTATCTCCCTTCCCGAAATTCCATTAACATTGTCCCCACCGAGGTAGCTCATGAGTTTGAGCAATGATCATCCGTTGGCACTTCTTATTTGAGACCTTTATCTGTTAGTGAAATGCCCTCCTTATCCGATCCATCCCTTCTATTGACGGGAGAGTCCGCTTGCTCAGTTACTGATCATCCTCCTGCTCTCAAGGAGGAAGAAGAAGAAGAAGAAGAAGAAGAAGAAGAAGAAGAAGAAGAAGAAGAAGAAGAAGAAGAAGAAGAAGAAACCAGAAGAGGATTCAGAAGAGAATAGGGAAGGTTAGGAAAGATAGGTGAAGGTTGTGGAATAGCTAGATAGTAAAGCGAGACAGAACTATCAGCTTAGTAATAATGGAACTAACCCTTTTGTAAAAAGTCCTCAATGAGGCAATTTTATTGTAAATTATGATATGCAATGTTTATTTACTTTGTTGTGATTAATTGAGTTGATATTAACCTTGTTGACAATTGAACTTTGCTACAATTTGACTTTCTCCTTCTTGTTTTGATATTGCATAAACTGTTGTGGAAATAATATTTTTCTTTTGTATCAGTATGTCTCCAAGAAGAAGAAACCCGAGTTTAGAAGAAAGAGACAGTGAAGCCACACCCCAGAATTTTCCAAATCGTGAAACCTCTCCACCAAACCGGAAAATTGCCGAACTCTTTCTTCGACAAAATCCACCCAATTTTACCGGGGCTGGTAGTCCTGCTGATGCTGAGGAGTGGGTGCGAGTTGTGGAAAGAATGTTTAAGTTTTTGGAATTCAATGACTAGGAATGCTTGTTATGTATATCTTTTCTGCTTAAGGGACCTGCGGACTTTTGGTGGGAAGCAAGGCAGAAGACCCTTACCCCTAATCAATTGGAGAACTTCACATGGAATCAATTCAAAGAAGAATTATATGCGAAGTTCATACCACGAAGCTATCGTAAGCAGAAAGAAATTGAGTTCATGAATCTGAAGCAAGGAAGCAAGAGTGTGGCGGAGTATGATCGGGAATTTTGCACGTTATCCCGATATGCACCGTATAAAGTGGAAACTGACGAGAAAATGGCAGAGATGTTTCGTTCCGGATTACGACCTGAAATTCGGATTATTTTAGCCGCTCAGCCACCCATGTCTTATGCTGAAACTCTTAATTGTGCGTTAGACATGGAAATTGAAATACAGTCAGAGAAAACTACGGCCGAATCGACTGCAGGTATACCTCAAAGTCTAGTTACAGCGAAATCTTCTCAAATGGAACACCGGTATAAAGGAAGAGGAAGTGGGAAACGAAAGGATTTCAAGTAAAGCAGTTCTTTCAATGACAAGGACCTCTGTATCGAAACCCTTCCGACCATCGATGCCGTCGCAGACACCCTTCCTTCGAATCGGATGAGGCCGCCTGTGTCCTTAATGCATCGTCCACACTTTGGCGTGTCTGAGTTTTAAGCAATACATGTTATACGTGTGGACAATTTGGTCATTTCGCCTACGCTTGTCCGCATGATGAGAATACGATGGGAGAGGAGAAAGTAAAGTTGTTCACCACCCAAACCGTAAAAGCAATGATCGGTTACCCACGTGAGCTGCTTACCAACTTCCTCCTCCACAAGTGACTTCAATCGAAATTTCTACTCAATGACGCAATTTCAATCTCTCAACTTCAACCTCAACATCAGAAAGCGTATGCGCTTAAATAGAAGCAATCAGAGAAAAGCTCAGGCAATTTAATAGGTATGGTCCAATTAAAAGGTGTACCTATTATAGTTTTGTTTGATACGGGAGCTTCGCACTCTTTCATTTCAACTGCATGTGTGGATAATCTTAAGCTTCCTGTAGAACGAGTTGAAGTAGGTTTTAAGGTGGTTACTCCTATAGGAGGGGCGACCGTGGTTGATCAGATATGTTCTAACTTAGAGTTTGAGTTAGGACCATTTAAATTGAAAGCTGAGTCTTTACGCCTTCTATGTATGTGGGATATAGATATTATCCTAGGCATGGATTGGTTGACAAAGAATTTCACAACAATTCGTTGTGAACAACGGGAAATCGCGTTTCAACCACCAGGAAAAGAACTCACTTGCTTTTATGGGATTGATGAAAGGAAAAGACGGGTGCCTGTAATTTCAGCTTTGCAGGCAGACAGATTGTTAAAATGTAATGAAAATCATGCTTACCTTGTATGTCTGAGCAAGGAAGGCAAGAAAGATAGAAAGATTGACGACGTGCCAATTGTTCGAGAATACCCAGATGTATTTCCAGAAAAGTTACCAGGTGTACCGCCGGATCGACAATTGGATTTTGTTATCGATCTGGAACCAGGTTCAGCACCCATTTCTAAAGCGTCGTATCGAATGGCTCCGAAGGAGCTACAAGAGTTGAAGGTTCAATTACAATAACTTTTGGACTTAGGATTCATCCGACCAAGTGCATCGCCTTGGGGAGTACCGGTGTTATTTGTCAAAAAGAAGGATGGCACCTTAATGATGTGTATTGATTATCGAGAATTGAATAAGGTGTTATTAAAGAACAAATACCCATTACCCCGAATCGATGATTTGTTTGACCAATTGAAAGGAGCAAATGTATTCTCGAAGATTGACCTAAGATCAGGTTACCATCAAGTAAAGTTCAAACCCGAAGACATTTCTAAAACCGCTTTTAGGACTCGGTACGGGCACTACGAGTTTGTAGTGATGCCGTTTGGGTTAACCAATGCTCCAGCCGTGTTTATGGATCTTATGAATCGTGTTTTTCATAAATATCTCGATAAATTTGTGCTAGTATTTATGATGATATTCTGATATACTCTGCAAGTGAACCAGAACATAAAATGCACTTGCGAATGGTGTTGGAAAAGTTGAGAACACAGAGACTATACGCTAAGTTTAGCAAGTGTGATTTCTGGCTAAAAGAAGTGAATTTCATGGGGTATATAGTTTCAGCTGAAGGAATAAAGGTTGACCCTGCAAAAGTCCAAGCAGTACATGAATGGAAATCACCTATAACTCCCAATGAGATTCGGAGTTTTCTTGGCTTAGCTGGGTATTATAGGAGATTTATTGAAGGATTTTCTAAAATTTCTAAGCCAATGACACAATTGTTGAAGAAAGGAGTGAAATTTCAATGGACCCAAAACTGTGAAGACAGTTTCCAAGAACTCAAGGAAAGATTGATCGATGCTCCTATCTTGACAATACCTGATCCGGAAAAGGAATATACTATATACACCGATGCGTCTAGAAATGGGATAGGATGTGTTCTGATGCAGGAAGGGAAAGTCATTGCCTATGCTTCGCGACAATTGAAGATTCATGAACACAATTATCCTACTCACGACTTGGAACTCGCAGCTATAGTCCATGCATTGAAAATCTGGAGGCATTACTTATACGGATCAAGATGTGAAATTTTCACAGATCATAAAAGTCTGAAGTACTTCTTCGAGCAAAAAGATTTAAATATGCGGCAACGAAGATGGCTCGAGCTAGTCAAAGATTATGATTGCGAGATCAAATATCATCCAGGAAAAGCTAATGTAGTTGCTGACGCTTTAAGCAGGAAGAATCAGGAAAGATTAGGAATTCTTTTGACAGAACATGAAGAATTATTGAGGGAATTCGAAAGAATGAAGCTTGAAGTGGTGCTACCTCCTCAAACTACCCAAGACATAGTAGCGGCATTAAATGTACTTCCGGATTTGAGAGCTTGAATAATTGAAGCGCAAAGACGAGACGAACAACTCGAAACATTACGAGCGAAAATTAGAACAGGAGATCTCCCGGAATATCACGAAGCGGGGGATAATGCGATTATGTTTGGCAATCGTATATACGTGCCTAATGACGAAAGATTGAAGAATGAAATTATGAGTGAAGCTCATAATGTTCCATATGCCGCGCATCCTGGAAGCACGGAGATGTATCAAGATCTCAAACAAAAGTTCGTGTGGACAGGAATGAAACAAGACATTACGTCCTACGTTGAACGATGTTTAGCTTGTCAGCAAGTAAAAGCTTTACATCAAAGACCGTATGGAAAGTTACAGTCGCTTGAAGTTCCGGAATGAAAATGGGATCACATTGCGATGGATTTTGTAACTGGATTACCCAAGTCAAAGCGAGGGAACACTGCTATCTGGGTAATCATTGATCAACTAACCAAGAGTGCTCATTTCATCCCAATTCCAATAACGTACGGAGCGGATAATCTAGCAAAAATCTAGGTTCGAGAAATTGTTCGCTTGCACGGAGTGCCGATATCAATTACATCCGATCGTGATACCAAATTCACCTCGAGGTTTTGGACGACTTTTCAAAAAGAATTGGGTACTCAATTAAATTTTAGTACCGCATTTCATCCCTAGACAAATGGCCAAACTAAAAGAACGATTCAAACGTTAGAAGATATGCTCCGAACAGTGGTGCTAGATCGGGGAGATCAATGGGAACAGGTTCTGCCATTGATCGAATTCGCTTATAATAACAGTTATCAAGCTACGATCAATATGACTCCCTACGAAGCGCTATATGGCAAGAAGTGCAGATCACCCCTTTACTGGGATGAAGTTGGAGAAAGAAAGATTCTTGGCCCTGAAGCGATTGACGAAATGGTCCAAATAGTACGACAGATAAAGAAAAGGATGAAAGAAGCCCAAGATAGGCAGAAATCTTACGATGATAATCGTCGCACAGAATTAAATTTCGAGATAGGAGACAAAGTTTTTCTCAAAGTTTTCCCAACTAAAGGAGTTCATCGCTTTGGCATAAAAGGGAAACTCAAGCCACGATTCATTGGACCTTATGAAATATTGGAAAGAATTGGGCCAGTGGCTTATAGGTTAGCGTTGCCACCTAACCTCGCTAACGTACATGATGTCTTCCACGTTTTCCAACTCAAAAAATATGTGTATGACCCAACACACATCCTTCATTATGATGAAATAGTTCCTGATGCTGATTTGAGCTATGAAGAAAGACCTGAATGCATTCTGGATCGAAAGAGCAAAAGTTAAGGAATAAGATTATTCCTTTAGTAAAAGTTCTGTGGAAACATCACGATCCAGAAGAAGTGACGTAGGAACTAGAAGAACAGATGAAGGAGAAGTACCCCGACTTATTTAACAAGGTACTAAATTTCGAGGACGAAATTGTTTTTAAGGGGGAGGAAATGTAGTAACCCGAAAAATCTTTAATATTAATTAGAGGTTAATTAAGTATAATTAGGGGCTTAAAAGTTATTAATTTTATAAGAAGGAATAAAGAGGTATAGAATGAGTTATTAATCGATAGAAATTCAATTATTTCTCAATTGAAGGATATGGAATTAGAAAATATAGAGATTAATTAGAAATAAGTGTTATTATGATAAAATGTGAATTTTGTGAATTTTTATGTGTGTGAATGAAAAATGCTATTAAATAGAAATTGTGCTATGAAATGCATTAATTATTTTTGCATGTTAATTTTCTTATAAAATGAGATGAATTATTATTCAAGTTATTAAATTGCTTGAATAAATTATATTATTATTATTTAGTGATAAAAGAATTATTTCTATGTTTTTCAAAAAAAAAATTTATAGAAGTTGAGTATTATTAATTGATTTTAACTAATGAAGGAATTTAATCTATATTTTATGATATGCATTCCAACAATGGATTTAATTGTTTTGGATTTATATATTAATGATAAAATTTAGTTTTACTATAAAAAAAGGATATTAAATACAATGTTAGCAATTTTGGAGAAAAATGTTATAATTTTCGAGAATTTTAAAGAAGAAAAGAATATGAATGAAAATTTAGTACAATTATTGAAATTTTAATCTATGTAAGAATTTAAATTATGCTATATGAATTTAGTTTTAATTAAGAATATAAATTGTATTAGATTTTATTAATTATTAGGGATATAGTTTTAATAATTAAAATATACTAAGGCATAACCTTAGTAAAAGTTGAGGTGTAATTATAAATTTGTGGAAATTTGTGTATAATTATAATGAAATTAGAGCTAAATACACATGAAATTATACTTATATAATTCTAGAACTATAACACATGGAATATATCATCTCCAACCTCCAAACTCCCTCCATTTTCGGCACCCTCACACACTAACACACACAAATTCTATTTTTCACTTTTAAATCCATAATTAAGTGTGGAATTAATAGCAAATCACTCCAAGCAAGGTAATTACTTCATTTAACTTAAGTTTATGTGATTTAATTTGATGACAATAATGTTCTATACATGTAGGATTTTCAAAAAATTTAAGATTGTAATTATGATTGATTTGTTTAATTTTTGTTATGTTTATTGAATTAATTATGATTATGGAGCTTGATTAACATATGCTATGGTTGTAAATTCTTTAAATTCATGAAGTTGAAAAATTAAAGAATCACTTATAAACCCTAATTTTTGTACATGAATTATATGATGTGATTTAGTTGAATTGAGCTTACATATATGCTTAGAAATGAATAAGAACATCATATGATCAAAGAAATTAAAAGTTAAACCATGCTTGTTTAATTCTTGAAATTTTCAAAAACTATAGTTGATGGGAACTTGAGGATTTTGATTTTATTTGATCAATTTAACATGATATTTATGCTTAGGGATATAAATAATGCATAACATGAATTTATAGGAATTTAATTCAACTATATACAAAATGTACAAATTTTCGAAAATGAAGGGCATGCCATGAACTATGATTTCTTGATTTTATTTGATACATTTGATATGATATTTGAAATCTATGATAAAAATAATGCTTAAGTTGAATTTATAGGAATTTATGGACATAAAATATAAAATTTGAAAAAAAATTAAAGTTTAGTAAAGCTATTATTTTATGTGATAAATTTGAGTTAAGAATGGAAGTGAACTTGGATTGAAGATCATTGATGCTATATGAGTATACTTATATGATATTTGATATTAAATGAAATGTAGATGGTAAAATTCTTGAAATTTTTTATATATGTAGTTGAAGGGCATTAGGTGATTAAGTTGTAAATGCATGAGTTTAAAACTTGTTTTAAGTTCTTATATGTATATTTAAGTATATGTTGATGATATTGGGGAGTTTGAGATGAAACTGGATGAGTTTGGTTTAATTGGGCTATTCCTATTATAAACGTTACTCTGCCGAAATTTCGGTAGAATTTGTTTATTAAAAATGATGTTTTGAAATTTTAATTGGCAAACCATCGATAAGTAGTTAATTGAATAAGGAAGATTACTAAAGTCGATAATAATTTATGTTACAAGGATCAAGCAGAGGGAAGTCGGGAAATAAAGGACGAGGAAACAAATCTTTTGAAATAATCGTTGCAAGGTGGGTAATGCTTTACAAATTTATTTTATTTAGCAAAGTTGATTATATGCTTGAACTTGTTACTATCATGAACCATTATTAATCACCACATGATGAATATATTGAAAATGAATGTTTTACCACATGGTGGGTATGACGGCTTTTTACCTATCTACGGTAGGAAAATGTTATATATTGTGCACAGGTTATGGTCGTGAGCTTGCAAATGTAGGCCGACCATGGTATTGGGAAGGAGGCCTACTTCTCATTACCAGATTATGTAGATAGGGTATGACCGAAGTTGAGATCCTTCGGGACCAACTCGGGTATGTGATGCCGGTATGTTTCAAAATGAAATTGTGGTGATCGAATAATGAAAGTTCCTACAAAGCAATTATTCAAGTTGTCATACTTAATGCTTCTTCAATTAAAATTAAGAGTTTGAAAATTTTCTTAGCATTTACCCACTGAGTACTCTTTGGTACTCATACCCGAAAAATGATTTTATTTGATGCAGGTTGAGCATGGAAGAGATGTGGGCTTGGGCGGAGCTTAGCCACTCTTTTGTTGTAAATTGTTGTGCCTGAATGTTATGTCTTCATACATGACATTCACTACTCTTCCGCTGTCAACTTTTGAAAACTTTAAATCATATTTTTGAGAAACCTTGTGAATGTTTGAAAACATATATATAGATATGCATGGTGGAGGCTGTGTCCTCCCTTGTTTTATTGCTGTTGTTGGTTATTTTCTGTATGCAAGTTGGCTTATTCATATTCTAAGGGTTATATAGCCCGTTTGTCGAAAAATTTAATTCACTTAAAACTGTTCAATTATCCAAAATCTTAATGTCATACCCAGTCACGGCCTGATTAGTTAGTTAATCATATAATTAATTAGTCGGGTCGTGACAGCCTCGTTTGACAGGGTTGCTCATAAGAAGCACGTTGAGGATGCTATGTCGGCTCAGGGCATTATGTTGACTTCTATGAGTTTGGAACTACAAAGGCAACATGAATGCATGTTACCCTATGAAATGATTCAGCACTTGAAGAGTTTGTTTGCCTCACAGGCACTAACCTTGGAGTATGAGATGCTTCGTGATCTCTTCAAGTGCACGCTTCATGATAGGAGCAAGATTTCTGAACATGTACTAAAGATGATTGGATTGATTGAGAGGCTGGCGTCGATTGGAACGACTCTGCCAGCTAATATCTCAACCAACCTGTTTTTGCAATCGCTACCTGGTTCATTTGCGAATTTCATAGTGAATTTCAATATGAACAACACAAAGGTGAGATCGACCGATCTTCACAACATGTTAAAGACTTATGAGTGCTCTACTTACGATGACAAATCGTGCTCATGGTTAGCTCTTGCGCTCGATCTTCGAAGGGAAGAAAAGCGAAAGAAAATGAAGAAGACATCGATGTCTTGAAGCTGAAGAGTGGAGGGCTCGTAAGAAGAAGGCGACATTGACAAAGGATGAGTGCTGATACGTCGCGGAAGGGCACCGGAAGAGAGACTATCGAAATTGAGGCCTGAGGTGCAATGAGTGGTAGCTCGTATGTTTTCGTTGAGATAAATATGTCTATAAACAATTCACATTCTTGGGTATTAGATACCTACGTGGCTCACATTTGTAATAATGTGAAGGGCTAAGTAATGCGGGAAGGTGAATCTTGGGAAGTCGACCTCTGCGTGGGAAATGGAGCGAGAGTTCTTTGCTTTGAACGCGGGGACTTATAGATTGGATCTTCCTTCGGTTATAGACTAGATTTACATGATTGCTATTTCGTTCTGCTATTTCAAAGAATATTATTTCCATTCCTATGTTAGACATTGAAGGGTTTTCCTTCCATTTTGAAAACAGTTGTTGCACGTTTTCCCTTAATGGAATGTTTTATGGAAATGTCTTTCTTTCGAATGGTTTATATATGCTCGAATGTGAGCGAAATATTCTCAATGTGCAAAACAAACGACCTAAGCTAAATGTCTGAAAATGCTACTTATCTTTGGCATTGTAGACTTGGTCATATCAATGAGAAAATGATAGCAAGATTGAGAAAATTAGATTATCTCACACCATATGATTTTGAATCATATGGTGCTTGTAATCATGTCTCAAGAGAGAATGATTAAGAAACCATTTTACGGGAAAGGGTTACGTGCTAAAGAATTGCTAGAGTTGATCTACTCGGATGTGTGGACCGTTTCAACTCAAGTAAAGGTGGATATTCGTATTTCATAACTTTCTTGATGATTATTGAGGTTTGGGTATGTGTATCGATGAAACACAAATCGAGGCTCTTAATAAATTTAAGGAGTTTAAGTTAGAAGTCTAGAAACAACTTGGTAAAAGTATCAAGAATCTTCGATCAGATCGAGGAGGGGAATACTTAAGCCGAAAATTTCTTGATTACTTGAAATCACATGGAATCCGGTCAGACTGGACACCTCCGGGAACACCATAGCTGAATGATGTATCCGAGATAAGAAATCGAACCTTATTAGACATGGTTCGATCCATGATGAGTTTCGCTAGTCTCCCTTTATTCCTTTGGGGCCATGTCTTACTTAACGCTGCTCATATTTTGAATAGGGTTCCTTCCAAATCAGTCGAGAAAACACCATATGAGATATGATATGGGAAAAGAGCAAATCTTAACTATTTACGGACCTGGAGTTGTCCTGCTTTTGTTAAGAAAATGATGACTGATAAGTTGGAATCGAAAAGTGAGAAATGTTATCTTGTGGGATATCCTAAGGAAATTAGAGGATATGAATTCTACTCACCGGGAGATCACATGGTGATCTGACGTTTCTTGAAGACTCTTATGTTTCCAAGGAACAAGGTCACAATGAGGTAGATCTTGAAGAAATTCGAGAACCACAAAACAACACAGAGGACGAACGATTGTTCAATAGTGTGAACAAAAATTCAATGGGAGTATTTGACGATCTATTGGGAGGAAATGACTCTTGAGGGCCACCTCAAGACAACGAGACTCGTCAAATACAAGATGACACAACAGATTGTGCCACGTCCACCTCGAGAAATTCATGAGGAAATTCTTGAGAATCTCCAAAATGTTGAGGAAGTCAACACGGAGGAGCCTACTCACGTTCAAAATGAACAGCATGAACTTGCGCAAACAACTTGACTCAATAGGCCATAAAGGACTCGTCGTGCACCCTAAAGACTGAATCTAATGGTTGAGAACCAAGATGATGAAGTCGAGTAGGATGATGATGAACCTAAGACCTATCTTGAGCGGTGTCAAATCGATTCAAGATGTGGCTCGAAGCATCGAGAACAGCCATTTATGGACTTAGCAAGCATCGAGGAGTTGGAATATTTGTTTTGACAGAGCTATCAAATTGTTTGACTTTGTCAGAAGCAAAGAAGACCCTTGCGTTTATAGTAAGCGCGGGAATGGAAACGTTGTCTACCTGGTTATATATGTCGATGACATTCTAATTATGGGAAGTGACCGATCCATGTTGCAATCCGTGAAAGACTGGCTGTCTAAATCCTTTATGATGAAGGATCTCGGTGAGGCCTCCTACATCCTTGGGATCAAGATATATCGGGATAGACCTAATAGATTGTTGGGGCTATCACAATCCACTTACATAGACAAATTGTTACGGCGTTTCTCAATGAAAAAATTCTAAGAAATGATTTATTCCTATGGGACATGACATCAAATTGTCTAAGAAGGATTGTCCTTCTAATGACAAAGAAGTTGCTTGCATGAAAAGGATCCCATATGCTTCTGCTATAGGATCGATCATGTATGCCATGATATGCACTAGGCGGATGTGGCCTGTCTTGAAAGATGATGGACATATTTCACAAACTCCCGGTGAGTAGCATTGAAAAACTGTTAAGACTATTCTTAAGTACCTTAGAAGGACTAAAGAATACTTTTAGTCTATGGTGGGCAGCCAGAGCTATCAGTGACTGGGTACACTGATGCTTGCCGCCAAACAGAAACAAACATGTTCCAAGACGATATTATTTGATTAGAAAAATAATAGAAATGGGCAATGTGAAATTAGAAAGAGTACCCACTGAAGATATCTTAGCTGATCATTTTACCAAGCCTTTGTGAGAGCTTGGATGTTAGACATGTGGAAATTGGCCTTGATTCAGTGGGAGTTAAAGTTTGTATGTTTTAGAAACTCCTTTATTGAGACATACTTGCTTTTGATCACAAATCGAAGATAATGTTTTATCTATGAATTTTGTGCATTTAATGGAATAATTATTTTGATGTTTGTCGTTATTCTCTTATTTATTCCCTTGAATTATCACTGTCATTTTTGTTGTGAGACATCAATGATATAATATAATTCTTAAATAGCCCTAACCAATGATCATCAAGATTGGGATATTGATGATATGTCATAGGATAGCATGTAGTCTACGTCACATTCTTAGAGAATGTAGTGGTTCTCGCAACTACGTGATATTTGATATCCGTGATGGACACATGAATACTTTGGAGAGTATTGGTATACCCTACTATTAAATCGTTTGTTAGATGTCTACGATTTCTTAGTGTGTGGAGTATGTAATAGTCCTTAGACTTGAGGTCATTATACATTTTGTTTGTTGAGTGCTGCACTTTGACCAATGACAATGCTTGCAAGTGGCAAGACACGGCTTGGATTGGGTGCATCATGAGGCAAATGAAAATGGTAGTTGAGCCAAGAATGAGATTCATTCCTCGATTGGAATTTTGAGTGAGCACTTATTTTCTCTATATTATTCGACCATAAAGTCGTTGGCGATCTGAGATATATTCAATTAATTTAATTGAATATGATCATATAGTCTTATAATAAAGATGAGAAAAATGGTTGAGCTATTGGGATGAACACAAAGAAAATCCTAGGCTCAATCGAGTGTGTCTTGAATGAAAGGATATTACATAAACTTCATGTAGAGGTTTGTTTATTGTTTTCCACATAAGCGTCCGTCATATATCGAGTTCACCTGCTTGATCCGGAGTTTTGTGTAGACTTTGATTAGATCATCGTCGGTAATAGGGGCCTATTGGGTCACACTATCAAGTGTATTGTTAATCCGCTCAATGGTATGCTTAGTGCACGGTAAATTATCTAATATTAGTCCAAGTGAGAGATTGAAAGATAATCGGCTAAATTAGATGTTGTGGGCTTTAGTTAATTAATGGTTGGACTATTAATTAATTAAAGCAGATTAAAAAAATAAAAGCCCATATAACCTAGGGCTTTGATGGGCTGCTCTATTTAATATAAATAGAGAGAATTCATTCTTTAGGTCATACGTAACAGACGTTAGACGTAACACTGAAATCATTCTTAGAGAACTACCGTTAAGTTCATTCAGAGATTTCTTGGCTTTCTCTGCATGAACTTTATACCGAGGAATTGTTCCTGCATCGGATTTGCATACACGTGGATACCATAGTTGTGGAGACAACCTTGCAGGATTCATTGGAAGCTTGGAAGCGTTGCAAAATCCATTGGAAGCGTTGCAAATCGTAAGTTCTCTATCTAACGTGTTCATAGGGCTCATCGCATGTTTAATTGTAGATCTAGATCTGTTTCTTGACTGTATTTTTCGCTGCGTATCATTAGATGAGGTCAAGAATTCCCAACAAATATGAAATCGGCTTTAGCTGCCGATGGGAGTGCATCCCTGATTTCTATCAAGAACTGAGAAAGGGAAAAGGAAGAGGAGATGAAACAACAGCCCTTAGATATTTAGATAGACAAATATTCAAATGCCAATGAACATCGATAATAGGTTATTACTTGCATATCGTTTTGCTTCCACGTACACATTTGCTAGCTATAGTAGTGCGATACACCAGCTACTTATTTCCCAGATGTCGTCGACTGAACAAGCACGACACTAATGGCAAACAAACATAGCAGCAGTGAAGCCTTGAAAGGATTATGGTAATTTCCATATGGGATTATGATAATTTTCATTTAGGATTATGGTAATTTCCATATGGAATTATGGTAATTTCCATATAGGATTATGGTAATGCATTATAAATATGAGGTAAGAGATAGAATCAAAATTAATCCTTATTATTGAACATCAATTTTTCGTCCACCCTCTAGTGTTGTGAGGTTCTCGAAAATTGTTCCATAAGTGCATTGGGTGATTTTCCGAAGCATTCTCCATAGATCGTCCTCACTCGACGTTGGAGATTGGGCAACCGGATACGATCCGTAAGATCAAAGCACGAGTCTCGATCCGTTCTTCCCGATCCACCTCGACAGTTCAAAGTAAACACGAGAAAACCCTACGTGTTGCAATTAATTATATAGTGCGTACTGGGTATATAATCAATGTATGGTGAATTAAACATTCAAGATGGATCATCTAGAGGGCTAAACCTAGTTTTTCCCTACAATAGGGACTCTTGGCCTTCACCGATTAGGGTTTGGAGGTGCTTAGGGTTTGGGGATGGGCCTTTGGCATAACCGCTTATTAAAGTCGGGGCCCGGCTCGTTTGGGCTGTCGGTGGGCCCGAGTGGTTGGGACATATCCCATCATAGCCCCCGAAAGTCGGCGAACAACCATGCCGAGGTGTGGTGAAGAATACGCGTTGCCAAGGTAGGATGTTGCTCGGCTGATGTTGTTCTCGAAAGTTTCTCGATTTCTTTGGTGTCAGGATTTGATCGGTTCACCTGGATTCGAACTGAGGTAGGCGGTTTGGCGTTACGGGCATCTTGCGCTTGTTGGGGACCGAGCCGGGCCTTTGTCATTTGACAAAGATGTCTTTGCAAAAGGAAGTCAAGTCCGACACGGATAGCGACCCACAGATAGGTTACACCGAGATCCGATCTGGAGCCGCACCACTCTTACGGAGGATGTCGAGGTCCGACCTGAGTGGCAGATCTGGAATAGAGATATCGTCTTGGATGATACCGAGGTCCGTCCCCGATGACACCGCCCTTCAGGGATCTTAGAGGTGTGGCTCGAGCGGCGCCGACTTGGAGGGACGCCGAGGTCCGAGCTGGATGGAGATGTTCTTGTGAGGGCGATGTCCGTTGGCGGGACCCCGAGGTCCCACCGAGGCGCCGCCTTTTGGTTGTGGAAGCGGACGAGGTCCGAGCCGCCCGAGGTCAGCGTAATCATCACACGATCGGTCGGTGCTGCTTTACCGTGGAGTCGTCATACGCGCCGAGGCGGCGGTTGGGCGCTCGAGCCAAGCGTCTTGGTCAACTCCACGTCCAATCACGGGTGAGCACGTGTGAAAGTTAAACGGCGGTTTTTAGGCGCCATTTGTCCTATAAATAGGCCCAAATGAGGCAACTGTTCACTTTCCCCTTCGTCGCTTGTTTCAGAGATAAAAATTTTGAGAAATTTTTCAACTTCTTCCCGGTCTCGTTGAAGGAGCCAAATATTCCAGCGAAAAGTAAGTATGTATTCTTCATCTTCTCCTTCTCGTTCTGAAGGTCCATAGGATTTAGTGCCAGGGTCCCGCCGGTATCATCGGTATGGGACGGACTTAGGGTTGGCGTGGCGAGGTCGAGGTTGACACTGGAGGAGATTTTTGAGATAACGAAGGAATACCGTATTCCAGAGGAGGCGTGGTGGTGCCTGCCGCGATCGGATGATAGGGCGATGGCCCATCCGGAGGGATTTATTACTGTATATGTAGATAGCTTGATAGCTGGCCTTAGGTTTCCTTTGGCCCCAATTTTCCTTAGCTTTCAAGAATACTTTCAGATCCCGTATGTCAACCGACCTCGAATTCAATTAGGTCGGTGATGGGGCTAGAAATTTGTCGTCTTGCTATGGCGTTGGCGGGGTTGTCCTTCGAGGTCTTGATCGCTTTTTAGTGTCGAAGACCATAGGAGGGTGTATTATCTGTCTCCCCGGCGAGAAGCTTAAGATAGCGGCTCCTCGAAGGTGTCCCATTAATGAATAGGTATTTCTTCCCGCGGGCCGAGGCGTCCGGGTATGAGTGGGGCCTCGATGCGATGAAGGATGTGAAAATCAAGCCCCGGGCCACATGGAGGAGTTCTTGAGCGACCTTGGTGAGATTTTATCCATTAGTTTCACCGAGGATGACTGAAGAGGCAGGGGTGAGTGTTTATGGGTCGGGCGTCGGGATCGAGTGCGGGCGGGGTGAGGCATCCCCATCTTCTTACTCCTTATAAGTCGATTTTCTTTGTGCTAACACGACTTTCTTACATCATGAAGTGAAGCTAGCGGAGCAAAGAGCGGGGCTCGCGATCACCGAGCGCGAAGCCTCCAAAGAAAAGGTGAGGCGGTGAAGTTGCTAAGCGCCCGGCGGTTGTGACATTAGTCAACTGATGACGGGACCTCTGCCGAGGTCGAGCCGTGTGGGAGACGACCCAGGCCCGCCTCGAGTCACAGTGCATGCTCCAGCTCGGCCGCACCCTCCCGAGGTATAAAGTTCTTCCACATCGGCTTTGTCAGCTCTGCGATCTGTATTAACTTGTGTTGCTCTTTTTTTGGGTCGAGCTCGGTGATGGGGTCCTGACTGCCGCCGGGACTCAACTTGCCGCCGGGTTGGTCGTGAGCTCGGCCCGGTATGAGGAGGCTGGGCGGGAGCTTCTGCTGCGCGGCGGATCTTGATGTCGCCGTGGGCTGCAGCGGCGGGCCGAGGCCGCATGTGGTTGCCGCCGGGCGGGAGGGCTGCTGCCGAGGCCGCCACAAGTGAGGGTCTTGGGCCTTTGGAGGTTGCAGGGGAGCTCGAAGAGGCTCGCGGCGAGCGGCAGGCGAAGAAGGAGCTCGCGGGCGAGAGGGTGCTAGGTGGGCCGATCGAGGACCCGTGTTGAGGGCCTTTGCTAGCAAGCTCATCGAGTCGGAGCTTCTCGGTCTTTATTGTCGACTGGCCGCCGTCTTGCCGGAAGGTGGTGTCGGACCATCTGGAGAAGTTGGCGGCCGCCATGCCTGATTTTGACAAGGTCAAGCATGGTTGGATCGAGGTCGTCCCTCGAGAGCTGAATAAGGCCTACGCCCGGGTGGTCTCCGGGGTCGGGTCCTTCCCTTGTGTTGGAGGCTTTGGCGTCAGCTCCTCACTCACGACGGGCGGAGGCCGTTGCTCGGTCTGAGTGGGGCGAAGATCACGAACTCCGGGAGCTTCTTGCCGAGTCTTGAGCCGGGCGGGAGGAGGAGGAGGAGGAGGAGGCGGGAGGAGGAGGAGCCGAGCTCGGAGCTTCCTTCCGAAGGGGCCTTGCGATCACGTGACAAGTGCAGTGGGGCGGTGAGCCCATATGGAGCACGAGGTCGGTGGACCTAATGTAATAGATTAGTTTTAGGGTCGATGGGACCACGAGCACTATAAACATTCCCACTTTTGAGGTAATAAAATTTATCACTTTACGAAGCGTGTGTTGTCTCTTTATTTATAGCATTCCGCGTCTCAATACCTTGGACTTGATCATGAATTCTTGACCCAGTGAAGAGGTCCGAGGTGTCTTGGTGAGAATGACGAAGAGGTGTCGTTTTGGAGGGGCCGATCTGCCGAACTGACCCAGGTTTTGGCCAGTATGGACGTCAGCTCGGCGTCGTCTGCCGATCTGAAGAATAGGTTGCAAGAGGCCGATCGAGAGGTGGCCCGCCTCCTGGCCGAGCGAGGCGCTAAAGCTTAGAATCATCAACTCGAAGTCCGAGGCGGACTTATCTGCCGATGTGATTCATGGACGCTTTGATCTGATGTGAGGCTCGAGCTAACGGCGGAGAAGATAGCTCGGATCTCGGAGGAGCACGAAGAGTATGAGAAGGTAATCTACCAATCTGGTGGAACTACCATATCGAGTTCGATGGCCGGGTTGAGCTTCTTGGCGGAGGCATGGTCTTTGAGGGATGAGGAGGGCCTAACGGCAAAAGTTTAAAGACGCCTCAACTCCATCATGAAGTACATGCGGATGTGCGAGATCGTTAAGTAAACAACGCATGCCCGCCCGCGACGAGTTCGCGGCGGGCTCCACCGGTCGATAATAGAAGAGCATGAGGAGGAGGCGGCTCGCCCGATCATGCCGGTGCTCGGTTGATGGGTCCACCGAGAGAGGCGCTGAGGCGGTCGTCGGCGGTGGGAAGCGCCTGAGACTTGGTCGGCGTGGGAGGCGGCAAGTCGGGCGAGTCGTGATCTGGCTGGCGTCGAGTTCACGGGGTCGAGTGCGACCTCGGGTGTAGCCTCTCGTCCCAGGAGCCCCTTCGGTCGGGACACACTGCGCGGTTGAAAGTGCATCCGAGGCGGTCGCGGTGGTCCCGAGTCACCATTTCGTGTCGGGGTGCCTCAGAACCCAGCCGAGCGCTCGAGTAGGCAGCGGTGTGTCCGGCCTTATCGGCCGGTTGAAGGCACCGAGTTCGTTCAGGGCGTACACCGCCGACTGGAGATTTTGTTCGAGGCTGGTGCGGCTTGAGAAGACTGGAGGTGGAGCTCGGAAGCCGAATGAGTTTGTATATAGCTTAGGACTTTGTATGTAGTCGTAAATGTATTTAGACTCGTTCCGAAGTGTATATTTTCCCACTTGAGAGGTACAAACATAGCTTAGGACTTCGTTTTGATCGTAAATGTATTTAGACTGTATACAGAAGTGTATATCTTCCCAAATAAAGGGGCATAATTTTGACGAGATCCGATCTGGATGTCTTTTGCATGTAGATACTTCAACTTAATGAGTGATCTGTATGCTTGCATGTAGACGTTCAATTTAATGAGTTACTGTATGCTTGCACTTAGGCGTTCAATTTAATGAGTAATCTGTGAGTCTTGTGTGGCGCTTAGTGAGTACCCTACTTAGTGGGTTTTTCGTCTTCGTAAGGGCGTCCCTCAGTGAAGGTTTAAATGTGGTATATCGAATAGATGTTCACATATGTATAAGGCAGTAGTGGAATACTTATTCGGAAAAACAAGTGTTTTATTGAGAAGTAAATAACATCGCACTTGGCAAAAGCAACAAGAGGAGTAATCATGATGTTGATTTAAAATCGAGGCTATGTAAAATACCTCCTCAAGTGAGTGATATGCGGGGTTCTGGGGAATAAGTGCACCTGGACGGTGAAGCGAGCTTATAGGCCCGTTGCCGAGGTCCCGTGAATGCGGTATGGACCTTCCCATGCCGGATCGACTTGTTAAGGCGCTCGGCTCTCTTGGCTTCATTATTTAAGTAGGGCGAGTCGCTGCACTTGAGTGCGGAGGCTTTGATCCTTTGTTGTAGTATCGTGCGACACGGCCATTGTACTTGACTTCGTTTATGAAGGCGAGCTCGCGTTCTCCTCGAGAGCATCAAGGTTGTACGCAGTCTTCCCGTTCTGCTGCAGTCGAAGTGAAGAGTGCGCGGGTTTGGTGCGCCGATCTCGGCGGTATGACGGCCTCGGTCCGTAGACCAAACGAAGGGGTTTCTCCGTGCGAAGTCCGGGTGTGGATTAGCAGGACCCGAGAGGACTTGGGGAGATTTTCAGCCCAATCACCCTTAGCTCGGTCTAGCCTCTTCTTCAATCCTTATGCGATCGTGCGGTTCGTCACCTCGGTGCGACCATTCGCTGCGGGTGTGCGACCGAGGTGAAACGTTGCTCGATCCGGAGCTCTTCACATCATTCCTTGAAATTTTGTGGACGAACCGGGTGCCGTTGTCAGAGATCGAGAATGTGCGGTATCTGCGGCGGCGGACTATGTTCTTCCACACGAAGGTCAATCTTCTTGCTCGTGAGGCTCGAAGTGGCTCGGCCTCGACCCGTTTGTGAAGTAATCTACAACTACGACTAAGTATCGGCGACTGGTGCTCGGTCAAGCAGACTAACGATGTCGATCCCCACCGCATGAAAGGCGAGGGCTCTGCAGTTGCTTTCGGATCGATGCAGGGTAGCTTTTGTTGTGGAGTGGTGGCGCCCGGACATTTTTGACAAGCTCGGTCGAATCTTGGGCGAGGTGGGCGATAATATCCCGACCTCGGCGTCTTCTTTGAGAGCTCGCGACCCGATGTGACTTCCACAGACCACTCGGTGAATCTCATTGAGTGCGTGGTCGGCCTTACGGCCCGAGGCGTCTCGGGAGGGTTGAAGGTGGGACTTCTGTGAGAGCGCCCATGTATGCAGGTACTTTTGGGATTTCGCCATCATCTTTTTGACCTCGAGCCGATCTTGAGGCGATCGCCATCTTCGGTGTAGGCCTTTATGGGAGACATCGATTCGGTTCTATCTCGGTGATGATGCCGATGTGGGACTCGCGATCTTACGGAATGAACCTCCTCCACCGGTGGACTTGTTGATGACGACTAACTTCTTGAGGACGTCGGCTCGGCGATTTTCCCTCGTGGGATTCGATGAATCTTGAAGTACCTCAATGAGGTCGATCTCATTGCGCTTCTCAAGGTATTGCTTCATTCGATCCTCCTGACCTCGTGTCACCTTAACACCGGTTTACCACGACTGGGAATCTCAGAAGATCGGATCTTATCCTTTTAATTCGCTGCGGTAGTCACGAGATCGGTAACCGTACTCCACCTCGTTGTTTGTGGTCGGGAAGGTAAACCGGGGCGTAGGTAACTTCTTGTTTGTCTGGGCGAGGAGGAGGATACTGCTCATTGCCGTTTGCATGAAGCTCAGTCACGTCATCGCCCGCCATCGTCGGGCGGTGCGAGACGGATTCCTCCATTGTGGGGGCGGGCGTTGGGCGACCTCGTGGTAGAGCCGACCTCGGTGAATTGACCTCCACGGAAGTCGTGAGCTTGCCGCTTTTATGGCCGACACAGGGGAGTGACGAGATGTCGTGCTCGCCGAGCTCAGAGTGCCAGCTTAGCTATCGTTCGGATGACTCGGCTTTGTGAGACTTGTCTCAAAGGTAGGTCGGTGAGAACACAGACGGAATGAGCTTGGAAGTAGGGTCGGGCGTTTCTAGGCGTTCACCAAGGCCAGTGCTACCTTTTCGGGGCTGGTGTACCTCGTCTCTGGTCCCTTGAGAGATCGGCTAATAAAATAGATGGTGAGTTGTCGTCCCACCTCATCTCGTACCAATACCGCACTAATGGCCTCGTCCGAGGCGGCCAGGTATAGAGAAAGGAGTTCACCTTCTTTCGGGCGGACGGTCGGCGGTCGGTACTCTTTCGGTTGTCGCGGCGACCTAGTGTTCTTCCTGCCAGGCGAAATCCGGAGCTCTCCTCAAGATCTTGAAGAAAGGAAGCTGCTTCTCGGCAGCCCGAGATAAGAATCTGTTGAGGGCGACCAGGTTCCCGGTGAGTTTGTGGATCTCACGGATGGTCTTTAGCACTGCATGTCGAACACCGTTTTCACCTTGGTGGGATTTGCCTTGAGCCTTCTGAAACCAGCGTCCCAATTTACCGTCCTCGCCATGAATGTGCACTACGGGGTTGAGCTTGAGGTTGGCGATCGAGGAGTTGGAGGATAGTCTTGAGGTCGTCGGCGCGACTCTCCGTTTTGACTTTGACTACGATGTCGTCGGCGTGAACCTCGACAATCTCCCGATGTGGTCTTTGAATATCGCGTCCACCGTCCTCTGTTAGGTAGCTCACGGCGTTCTTGAGGCGAAAGGCGTCTTCCGATCTGTGAAGACACCGAAGTCGGTGATGAGCGCGGTCTTTAGGGCGTCCTCCGGACTCATCGAGGTTGGTGGTACCACTGTATGCGGATCTAGGAAGCTCGAAGACTTAGTGGCCCACGGTCATCCACCTTCTTATCAATGTCGGGAGGGTAACAATCCTTGAGGCGGTGTTTGTTGAGGTCGGTGTAGTCGACACACATGCGCCACCCTCACGGCTTCGGACCACGGCTGGATTAGCCGTCCGGTCGGTACTTGACCTCGAACAAGATCTTGGCCTTACAGGTTGAGTCGGCCCGTCTCTTATGACTGGGCTGCGCTGCCGCGAACACCCTTTTCTTACAGCGAGGCGGCTTAGTGGCCGGGTTAATGTTGAGGCGATGAGTTATGAGCTCGGGCGACACTCGGTCATGTCGAGTGGGGACCACGCGAACACGTCCTGTATTCCTCGGAAAGCGCATGACGTCTTTGCCGAATATCACCGGGCCACGGATGCCGACCTTGACAACTTTGGAGGGGGTCGGTCGTCGTATAGTTGAAGGTTCTCGGTCGAGTCGTCCAGGGTGGCGAACACGGGGATTCTGTAATGCTATGCTTGAGGCGAGGCTACGTCACAGGTTGAGACTCGTGGGCATTCTTTCGGCGCCATTTAGTGCACCCCCGATGCTTAGCACTTCCAGTCGGGGTGGGTATCTTGATTGTGAGGTGGTACACCGAGCGGATAACTGGTGGCGTATAGCGATCTACGCCGAGGATAATGTTGTATGGAGAGGAGCTCGTAGCAGGGAAGAATTAAATGGACTTTGTGGCCCGACACAGGGGCATGTCCTACTGATAACAGGAAGGGTAATGGCGCCTCGGGTTGTCTGCACTCTGATTGAAGCTCCGTAAGTGGGAGGGGCGGGATGTATTTGAATTCCTCCGACCTCGAGTTTATCGAACGACTCGGAAGATAATACTAACGGAGGCACCGATGTCGATGTAGACCGGTGGGCGTTCTTGTTTCCACCAGTGCATATCGTGATGGCGTCTTGGTGGGGCATGATTTTGGGCACGGGTGCGTCTTTGGAGAACACGATGTCCTCGCCACCGGGAGTCGCTTGTTCTTGGCTCGCCGGGGCGGCCTCAGAGCTTCGTTCTTCAACGACGACCTCGTGGTTCCTCTGAGGAGCCCGTAATGGCATAGACTTGCTCATAAGCGTTGGGACCTTCGTCCTCGTCATCTTGGGTTGGGTCGCCCGTCGAGGTCGGCCCGCGATTATTCCACCGTTATTTTTCCCCTCTGACTTTGTTCCTGGCCCACTCGGCCGAGTATTTTTGAGGGCTCATCCTCGACGAGCTCGTCGATCTGCGAGCCAGGTTTACGCAATCCTCGGTATCGTGACCATACCCGGTGATAGTCACGATCTTCCTCTGTTGACCTCTTCTTGGATCCTCGCTTTCATAGGAGGGGCTTTGGGAAGAGCTCGGCGTGGAGCTCGAATATCTCGCCCTCGATTTGGCGGGGCGCTCTGCCGCGAGGGTTGGGCGGTCAGAGCACGGATTCAGATGGCCTCTCTTGATTACAGCCGAGGCGCTTGACGATCGGTATCCTCGACTTGATCGTCGGCTTTTTCTCTCGACCTTCTTGCTCGTCCCGGATCTCCCGACTTCTTCCGGCTAACTCGTCCTTTGGCGAAGTTGTCTACCGAGTTCAAAGTTTACTCGCCGTCTTTGGTTTCTCACGGTGATTTCTTTGTTCGATCTTGGGGTGGGATCCGGTTCTTGAGCAGCGTTGATGATGTAGAGATCGTTCTTGTCGTCAATTTTGGCGACTCTTTGATGAACCTCGAGGCGAGTTCGACATCGTCTCGTCCGCCCTTGGCGGTTGTGGCGGTCGGAGGAAGGCTGCGGGTGGCATCTTCGATAGAGCGCCACAGGCGATCCGTGAGGTCACAGGCGGTGTATCTTTGTTACGGCGGGCGAGGTGAACGGCGTCGGGCGTTGGAGATCGGCACCTTGGGAAGATTTTGCACATGTGAAAATCCTTCGTTCCTTGATTCGCCATATTGGTAGTGTAGGTGAAAAGGAAGTCGGAGGGTCCCCAGAGGCCATCGTGGCGGCAATATTGGGTGCCGGTACCCATGGGGCAAGGCGTGTCTAGAATCTCCACGGAGAAAGGAGATGATTCTTTCGTCTTGGTCGAACCAGGAGATCGTTGCCGTCTCTCTTGAGGGTGGGAGGCCGGTGGCAGCGTCTGTCGTCTCCTCGAGGGAGTTCGGTTCGCCTTCCTCTCTCTGTTTTGCTCGGCTCTGCAGGCGGCATGCCGAGGTGGAGGCGGTTTCGCGAGTGACGAGGTGGTGAATGGTTGCGACCACTCGGCGGGTGATTGACTTCGGCGGCGGATTGGTGTCGCGTTCTCGGCTATTGTGCGAGGTGGCGTTAGCCCGCCTCGATGGGGTGGCGACCTCGGGCGCCCGTATTCGCCGATTCGGGCACTCGAGAGGTGCGGCCCATTTGTCCTCACGGTGGATTAAGTTTTGGAATTGGCGAGATTGGCATTGAGGAATTCGAACCGCAGCTCGACCAAGGGCTTCGTGAGACCGATGAACCTGCACATTCCTTGGTGATGAGTCGGCGTCTTACACCTCGTGAGGCGGCGATCTGAGGAGTGTGGAAACGTTTTCCATGTGGCCCTCGGTGTGTGACCGCCAGTGGCATCTGCAATCTCGCTTCCGTGGCGGTGACCACCGGTCGTCCTCGGCAGTTGTTGTTCCGACATCGATGGCGGTTGCCGCGTGTCCTTGCCATTAATTTGTAGAAAAGCGAAGCTTTTTTTTTTTTTTTTATTCGTAGCTTCCCACAGACGGCGTGATGATAAATCTAGTATATGTTAGTATCACGAGATTTATGTAAGCGATAAAGAACACCAAGGTTTTCGTGGTTCGATCGTTAATGAGATCTCGTCCACGGAGGTGATTCTCAATGCTTTCACTATGATTTGATTACGGTGAGTGTAGCTAAAAGCTCTTAGTATTGACAAGTTGCTAACCCTTCTACCTTCGATCTAACTCCTATTTATACATATATGAGGGCCCTGGTGAGGAACCGATCTCTCCCGTGTAGAGACTCTTAGCCTTACATATGTAGGGACTATTCACTCTTGCCCATAGGGACTCTTGGCCTTGCGCCATGGGACTCTTAGCCTTCGCTGATTAGGGTTTGGAGGTGTTTGGGGTTGGGGAATGAGCACTTTGGCATAACCGCGTGGGCCGCTATTAAAGTCATGCTCAGCTCGTTTGGGCATGTCAGTGGGCTCGAGTGGTTGGGCCATATCCCATCATTATTGGTTCTGAATAGAGATGGTAATGGATCTCGGACCGGTCCGAATCCGTGGATCCAGATCCATTTTTTAGGATCTGGATCCTCAAAAATTTAGATCTGATGGATCTGGATCCTACCCCCATATTTCGGATCTGGATCTGAAAATTATGTTTTGAGATCCGGATCCGGTCCAGATCCGGCCCACGGATCAGTTAGTTTTTATTTTATTTTATATATATATATTATTTTTATTATAATTAAATACCTAACACCAACTTAAAACTCTTTAGTTTTCTTTTTCAAATTCTCTCGAAACAAATCTGCTCTCAATTTCATTTCAAATTCTCCCAATTATGTATCAGTCGGCATTCACGGCAGATCGCGCTACTTACACCACCGACGATCGAGTTGTTTATTGTTTTCTATCTTATAGTAAATTTGTAACTAACGTCTTCCAATATAGTGATAATTGTAGAAATTCTAAATAATTGTTATAATATTATTGTGTATTTAGATTATTATGGTATTACTGTGAATTATAGTTGATTTAGAATTTATTTTAGAAACTAAAACATATGGATCCGGGTCTAGACCCTGGATCCTGCGGATCTTACGGATTTGGATCTGGATCTAATTTTTTTGGACCCTATGGATCTGGACCGGATCCGAACCTAAGTAAAAAAAAATTGGATCTGGATCTGGACCTAGCCAGATCCGGTCCATTGTCATTCCTAGTTCTGAATGCTTCCATGCTTTGGGTTTCCATATATGTTTTTTACTCTAGAAGACATAAAATTAAAGCTTTAGCGACAACTATCAAAAATCAGGATGAAGCAGTGCTTCAAACAATTTTAATGAGAGACCATATATATGTGTGATGATATAAACTGTATTTCTTAAATGACTCACGAAAAATGTTAAAGTGAAGCACAACTTAGTAGAATCATACACAGAGAAGAAAAGGAAAATACATTTCTTTCTATGTTCTATTACTTCATCGTTATCTTCCCTTCTCTGTTGCTTCTTGGTTTGCCCAATGTTGAGGTTTCAGCATGCAGCATGAGTTTCCAGTTCAGAGAAGCAGGAAGAGAAAGAGAAGAAACTATAAATCCGGGGATCATCTTCTCCACGGAGAAATAGAATGAGAGCTAAACATATATCATCTTGAGACCCACTTTCTGGATTTGACAACTAGGTGCATTTGCGAAACAATGAATTTAATCTATAGTTCTCCACTAATCATAATAAGAAAAATGTAACATAAAATGAAAAAAGCGACGGTTGTCCAGCCCGAAAAACCATTTCATTACTACTCCAGCAAACATTTCATCTATCAGTTAAACAATCAGGTGTAAGGCAAACAATCACGATCATAGACATGTTTTCCAAATACCAATTGTCCCTTACTCTTCCATATGTATAAATCCACATAAATCTTTACTCTTAAGGAAAGATAGAATGCAGGTCATATTGCCATTGCCAGTCCCAGTTTATGTATTTTCGGATGCAAACCAACTTATACCTCTATTGAAGCTCTTAGGTATCCAGTATTGTCAGGGAAAGTAAAGGTCTGCAACAGAAGCATCATACTACAAGAATCGACTCAAGGCATCACCAAGGTTCGTGATCTCAATTTATCTGAACTTGACAGCTCATTGCCTCCTATTCTTGAATTGACCAATCCGAATTATCTTCGGTAATTCTACTTAACGACTGGTTAAATTTCTTGATTTCCAATATTGGAGGCAAACGGTACCCAAAATCAATTAAAAGCATTCCCTTTGTCCCAGTATCAAAACCTCAAATTTAACTCCTCATAGTATAAATATTTCACAGACAGATTTCTTCACGTTGAACGGAATAAACATATCCAAAAATCTCATCTTTTAACCAGAGGTTCACGGTAAAGAGTTTAAAGAAGGAATCACATGAGCAGAAAAGCTCTTAGTCTTATCTCTAACCTCACTATATTCTCATCATCAAATTCCTTAATGCTTCGCTTAATTCGATTAAGAGAATTTACGCTGAAACTAGAAACAGCTCTATCTATTGAACTATAAACCTAAAATTTGTGAAAAATCAAACCCAAGTAACGAGAGAGGAAATATTAAAACACGTATACGGTAAAGCCTAATTTATTAAAGCATTAAGTATTTGATTGAAAGCTAGCGACATTCATGAATCCATAATTGAAAACGCAAACCCCGCTGCATCATGACAAATTTAATATTTTTTTGGAAAAATAGTCAACCACTGATTCTTCAAATTCAAAAAATTGGAAGTCAAAAGAGTACCAGTTCCTTTCTCCGCGAGCCAGCGCAACCCATTGCGTGCAATCACACGCAATCGGCGATGTCCTCTCAGCTCAAATGTTTCAGGTCCCTGCAGCTCGAAGATTGAATTCAAGAATGAACTTTTCCTAATGCCAATACGTAGAGAGATCGAGAATGATCTCTCTCTCTCTCTGAGAGACGCAACTCTGTGCTAGTTTGTGTGAGAGAAAGTGAATTATGTAGGTATTTGTGAGGAGAAGATGGGAGTCCACTATTTTCCAACGATCTTTGAAAAAGTTTCTGGTAGAAGGGCCTAATTGAAAATATTTCACAGATTTTGGGGGTGCAAATGATAATACAAAACAATAGTTGGAATACGGCAAAAATAAAAAAGACTTTTTATTATTATATTCAATTGAATATAAAATATTCCAGCAACAACAAAAAGAAGAAATACCATTTCCATTATTTTCTTGTTATATTTTTATATTTTCCCCGAACTAAAATAAACTATGGATTCTTCCACAATACATTTTTTGTGTTATGATTTTAATGTTTTTTTATCCATATCTAACTTCTTCAACGAAAACTTTAGTTATTTAAAAATTTCAATTAAATAATTTTTTGGAGCCTATTTTCCGAATCTCATTAAATTTGAATCTACTCGTGAAAAAGTTTAGCACGCTCGTTTTGATGATTCTTTGATAATCTATACATCCCTCCCCCCAAAGGATAAGGTTACGAAATAAGTAAAGGTAAACAATTTATTTGTATTTTGGCTCAGTTAATAACTTAATATATATAAAGAAAAACATCAACATACCTTTTCTACTTGATCCAAAAGATGAATTACTAATATTTCTGAGAAGACTTCAAAACATTGAGTTATTGACAAATTATTATCTACATATCGATGATTTTGAGGTGTCAACTGATTACTTAATCGTGCATGTTCTTTGTCACGTGCCACATATGATTTGCCATGTGTCATTCTGATGATGAATGTTACTACCCCCGTCCTTGATATTTATTCATTTAATTCCATTTTGGTACGTCCACAAAATTCATTCATTTTCCTTTTATAGATATTGACCCTACCCAAAAATCAACACTTTTATCCATACTCAATCCACCTATTTATAAAAAAACCATATATGACTCATATTTTCTACTCACCTAACATATTTTATTATATGGATCACAGTTTCCATTCATTTTACATTCATTGCATTTATTAAAACTCTTACCGATAAAAGCTAAGAACATATATAGTGCACAGAGAGAGTATATAATAAAGAAAATCTCAGTTGTAGTGTAATTTATAAGTGATGGGATATGGCCCAACCGCTCAGGCCCACTGACAGGCCCAATAACGGCCCACGCGGTTAAGCCAAAGGCCCACCTCCAAACCCCAACCACCTCCAAACCTAATCGGCCTCTACCCTACACTGGAAGGCGAAAGAGTCCCTACAGTGAGAGGAAGGGTCCCTACATGCGAGGAAGAGTCCACACATGGGAGGATCGGATCCGCGTTAGGGGTCCTCGATATGTATAAATAGGAGTTAGATCGAAGGTAGAAGGGTTAGCAACTTATAGAATACTAAGAGCTTTTAGCTCGCTCACCGTAATCAAATCATAGTGAAAGTATTGAGGAATCACTCCTCCGTGGACGTAGATCTTATTCTCGATCGAACCACGTAAAAGCCTTGGTGTTCTTTACTGCTTTACACAAATCTCGTATATTAACATACACTAGATTTATCATTGGCGCCATCTGTGGAAAAAGCGAACAAAAAGCTTTGTTTTCTAATTTAATGGCAAGAACACGTGCAAACGCTTAGACCGCCGCCGATCTCGGCAACAACCACAGCGAAGGCGACCGGTGGTCACTCGGTCACCAACGGGAAGAAGATTGCGAGCGCCAGGCGGTCACACGCCGAGGGCTACATGGAAAACATTCCATACACCTCGGGATCGCCGCCGACGAGGAAGAAGATGCCGACCTCAGCGCCGGTGAGCAGGCGGTTCACGATCTCACGAAGTCCTTGGCGGCGTATGCGAGTTCCTCAATGCCAACCTCGGCCAATTCAAAATTTCCTTCACGGAGGGCGAATGGGCGGGCCTCTCGAGTGCCCGAGGCGCGCGAATACTGGCGCCCGAGGTCGCTCGCCCCATCGAGCGGTCAGCGCCACCTCGGAACAATGGCCGAGCGTGTACATCAACCCGCCGCCATTAGTCAATCACCTCGCCGAGATGGTCGTAACCCTTCACCACCACGTCGCCCGCGAAGTCGCTCTCCACCTCGGCATGCCGCCCAGAGAGCCGAGCAAAGCAGTAAGAGAGAGGCGGGCCGAACTCTTCCTCGAAGAGATGACGAGGCGCCACCACCTCCCTCCCCTCAGGAGAGAGATGGCAACGATCTCCGGGGTTCGGCCGATGCGGAAGAATCATCTCTCTTTCTCGGAGAGATTACGGATCGCCCTTGCCCAGCCGATCAGGGCACCCAACATCGCTGCCTACGATGGCCTTGGGGACCCCTCCGACTTCCTTTTCGCCTACACTACCAACATGGCGAATTAAGGAATGGAAGATTTTCACATGTGCAAAATCTTCCCCGAGGTGCTGATCTCCAACGCCCGACGTTGCTTCACCTCGCTCCGTCAAAACAGTATACACTGCTTCCAGGATCTCATGGATCAGTTTAAGTGGCGCTTCTATCAGAAGATGCCACCTCAGCCGCCTTTGTCCGACCTGCTCACAATCCGCCAAGGGCGGGACGAGACGATATCGAACTTCGTCTCGAGGTTCATCAAGGAGTATCTCAAAATTGATGAGAGTAACGATCTCTACATCATCAATGCGTTCGAAGCGGGATCCGACCCGGCAGCCGAATAAAGAGATCACCCGTGAAAAGCCGAAGATGGCTGGTCGCCTGGACCACGGTTGACAACCGTCGAAGGAGGCAGTCGGATCGGAAGAAGAGAGATGCGGGATGAGCGGAGGTGAAAGAAAGAAGCCGGATGACCGAGGTCGAGGCACTGTCGCCAAGTGCCTTGAGAGAATCGAAGGGCCCGATGGAGTCGGGCTCGGACCTCGGCCAAACCACAGCGATAACGCGCCTCGTCTGCTCAAATCGAGGCGGAGATATTGAGCTCCGCCGAGCTCTTCTCAAGCCCTCCATGAAGGAGGATCTAAGAAGAGGTCGACGGAGAAGCTCGTGACTATCACCAAGGGTATGGTCACGATACCGAAGATTACGGGAACACAGGCTCGCAGATCGACGAGCTCGTCGAAGAAGAATGCTCGAGAAATACCCGGCCGACTGGGCGGGGAGGCAAGAGGCGCAGAGGAAAGAACGGGGGAGGCAACAACTGCGGGCCGACCTCGACGATGACCCAACCTGAAGATGACGAGGACGAAGGTCCCAACGCTATGGAGCAGGTCTATGCCATTACCGGACTGCATATAGGAACGACGAGGTCGTCGTTAAAGAATGAAGCTCGGAGACCGGCCCCCGAGGAGCCGAAAAACAAGCGACTCCGGGATAGTGAGAACATCGTGTTCTCCAAAGATGACCCGGTGCCCAAAATCATGCCCCACCAAGACACCATCACGATACAAGCCGTGGTGGGCAACAAGAACGTCCACCGGGTCTACATCGACATCGGTGCCTCCGTCAGCATTATCTTCCAGAGCTGTCTGGATAAACTTGAGGTCGGAGGAATTCAAATACATCACCGCACATCCCAGTTGCGGAGCTTCACTCAAGAGGTGGTTCAACCCGAAGGTGTAATTACCCTTCCTTCTGGTAGGGCGTCTCCAGTCGGTCACAAAGTTCATTCGGTTTTTCTGATGCGAACTCGCTCTCCGTACAACATCATCTGGCGGAGATTGGTACATGCGCCACCAAGGCCGTCTACTCGGTGTACCACCTCAATCAAGATACCCACCCAGGTAAGTGCTAAGCATCGGGGTGACCAAGCGGCGACGAAAGAATGCTACGAGTCTCCACGGGATGTAGCCTTGCCTCGGGCATAGCAATTCTGAGAATCATTAAAGCGCCACCTCGGGACGACTCGACCGAAAACCTTGACTATCTGACGACCCCTCCAAAGTTGTCAAGGTCGGCGTCCGGGGCCCACCGATATTCGGCAAAGATGTCGGCGACCGAGGGAATACGAGGACGTGTTCGCATGGTCCCCACTCGACATGACCGTGTCACCCGAGCTCATAACTTATCGCCTCAACATTGACCCGGCTACTAAACTAGTTCGGAAAAGAAAAGAGGGTTTGCGTAACGTAGCGGTCATAAGAGGCGAGGTGACCCAACTCGAAGGCGAAAATTGCATTTGAGGTTAAGTACACCGACACGGATGGCTAATCCGATCGTGGTCAAAGCCGGGAGGGGGTGGCGCGTGTGTCGACTACACCGACCTCAACAAACACCGCCCAATTGTTACCCTCCCGACATTGACAAGAAGGTGGAGGCACTGGTAGGCCACGAAGTCTTTTAGCTTCTTAGATCTGTACAAAGGGTACCACCAAATCTTGATGAGCCCGGAGGACGCCCCAAAGACAGCGTTCATCACCGACTTCGGCGTCTTTGCGTACCGGAAGATACCTTTCGGCCTGAAGAACGCCAGAGTTACCTACCAGAGGATGGTGGATGCAATATTCAAAGACCACATATGGAAGATTGTCGAGGTCTACGTCGACGACATCGTAGTCAAAAGTCAAAAAATGGAGAGCTGCGCCGACGACCTCGGAATTATCCTCCAGCTCCTAAGGGCGGCCAACCTCAAGCTCAACCCCCAGAAGTGCACATTCATGGTGAAGACGGGTACATTCCTGGAATGCTGGGTTTCTCAAGAAGGCCTGAAGGAAAATCCCACTAAGGTGAAAACAGTGCTCGACATGTAGGTGCCAAAGACCATCCGTGAGATCCACAAACTCACCGGGTGCCTAGCCGCCCTCAACAGATTCTTATCTCGGGCTGAGAAGCGACTTCCATTCTTCAAGATCTTGAGGAGAGCTCGGACTTCGCACAGTAGGAGGAACACCGGTCGCCAGCCAAGGCGAAAGAGTATCTCGCCGACCGCCGACCGTCCGCCCGAAAGAAGGTGAGCTCGCTTTTTTTATCCGCCACCTCGGACGAGGCAATCGGTGGTATTGGTGCGAGATGAGGTGGGACGTCAACTCCCATCTACTTTATTAGCCGGCTCTCAAAGGACCGGAGACGAGGTACCCACCTCGAAAAGGTAGCAGCTCTAGTGAGCGCCTCGACCTTACTTCGAGCCCATTCCGTCCGGTCTTGATGACTTACCCTTGAGACAAGTCTTGTCAAAGCCGAGTCATCCGGACGTATAGCCAGTGGACACTTTGGGCTCGGCGAGCACGATATTTCATACTCCCGGGCCGGCCATAAAGGCGAAGCTCACGACTTCCCGTGGAGGCCAAATTCACCGAGGTCGATCCCACCAAGAGGTCACTCCAACTCCCGCCCCCATCGCGGAGGAATCATCCCAACCCACGATGGTTCTTTGGCGGATGTGCGTGGGCGGGGCTTCATGCAAGACAGACGCGGGCGGCATCCTCCTCCTCGGCCCGGATAAACAGAAGTGACCTATGCACTCGGTTTACCTTCGATCCACAAACAACGAGGTGGAGTGCAGTCTTGATCTCAAGACTCCGCCTCGCAAAGGAATTGAAAGTGGATAAGATCCAGATCTTTGGAGATTCCCAGGTCGTGGTAAACTAGGTCTTAGGCAAATACAAGGCCAAGGAGGATCGAATGAAGCAATACGCTGAGAAGGCGAAGGAGATCTTGACCTCGTTCGGTACTTTAGTATTCATCGTATCCCACGAGGGAAAGCAAATGGTGACATCCTCGATAAGTTAGCTGCATCATCAACAAATCCATCGATGGAGAAGTTCATTCCGAAGCATCGCGAGTCCCACATCGGCATCATCACCGAGATAGAGCCGAACCGATGTCTCCCATAAAGGCTATCTCGAAGATGGCGCCTTTGCCTCAAGATCGGCTCGAAGCAAAAAGATGATGGTGAAATCCCAAAGTACCTCACACATGAGGCGTTCTCTGAGTGAAGTCTTATCTTCAACCCTCACGGGTGCCTCGGGCGGAAGAAGCCGACTACGTGCTCAATGAGATTCACAGGGTCTTGTGGAAGTGACATCGGTCACGAGCTCTCTCAAAGAAGGCGTTGAGGTCGGGATATTCTTGGCCCACCGCCGTCAAGATTCGGCCGAGCTCGTCAAAAGTGTCAGAAGTGCCGAACCACCCATAGTCAAAAGCTACCCTGCACCGATCTAAGCAGCCCACGAGTCCGTGGCCTTTCATGCGGTGGGGATCGACATCGTTGGTCCGTTTGACCGAGCACCGGTCGGTTCGATGCTTAGTCGTGGTGTAGACTATTTCACAAAATGGGTCGAAGCCGAGCCACTTTCGAGCCTCTGGCGGTGAGGATTCAGACCTTCGTGTGGAAAAACATAGTTTGCCGCTTGACATACCGCATATTTTGGTCTCGGACAACGACACCCAGTCAAATCGACAAAACTTTCAAGGAATGGTGTGAAGAGCTCCGGATCGAAGAACGTTTCACCTCGATCGCACACCAGCGAGCAAATGGTCGGGCGAGGGTGACGAACCACACGATCATACAAGGATTGAAAAGAGGCTAGACCGAGCTAAGGGTGATTGGGTTGAAAATCTCCTCAAGTCCTCTGGTCTCCACAGACAACACCTCGGACTTCGCGGAGAAACCCCTTCACTTGGTCTACGGGACCGAGGTCATCATCTGCCGAGATCGTGAATCGAGCCAGCGCACTCTTCACTTCGACCCGGAGTGGGAGCGAGGAAGACTGCGTGTCGACCTTGATACTCTCGGGAGAAGCGCGAGCTCGCCTTCATAAACGAAGCCAAATACAAGTGCCAGGTCGCACGGTACTACAACAAAAGGGTAAAAGCCTCCACACTCCAAGTAGGCGACCTCGTCCTACGAAATAATGAAGCCAGTAGAGCCGAGCGTCTTAACAAGCTAGATCCGACATGGGAAGGTCCATACCACGTTCACGAGGACCTCGGCAAAGGGGCCTATAAGCTTGCTCACTTATCTGGTGCACTTATCCCCCGAACCTGGCATATCACTCATTTGAGGAGGTACTTTACGTAGCTTTGATTTCAGATCAGCATCATGATTAGTCCTCTTATTACTTTTGCCGAGGTGGGATGTTATTTACTTCTCAATAAAACATTTATTTTTCTGAATAAGTATTTCACTTCGTCTCATCTTATATTTATGTGAACATCCATTCGGATTAAACACAATTAACCTTCACAAGGGGACGCCCTTACGAAGATGACAAACCCACTAAGTAGGTACCCAACTAAGCGGCCGCACTTTCATGATTACTCATTGAATTGAGCGTCTCGGTGCAAGGCATACATACTACTAATTAAATTGAGCGTCTACATGCACGCATACTGATTACTCGTTAAGTTGAAACATCTACATGCAAACGGCGTCCACATCGATCTCTCGTCTATTTGGGAAGATATACACTTCAGATCTGATCCTAAATACATTTACGACTAAAAACAAAGTCCTAAGATATATTTGTACCTCTCGAGGAGGAAAATATACACTTTGGTACAAAGTCTAAATACATTTACGACTAAATACAAAGTCTAAGCTATATCTGATTCATTCGGGCTTAGAGCTCCACCGCCGAGTCAGCTAAAGCTACACGATTCGAGACAAAATCCCGGTCGGCGATGAACACCGGGATGAACTCGGTGCCTTTCACCCATCGACGAGGTCGGCCCCACCGCGCCTACTCCACCTACACTTTGAATTGGCGCGTGGGTCTCCCGGCTGAAGCGAGGTACTCCGGGCCGAGGTCGCATTTCGGCCCATGAGCTTGACGCTGGCGGGGTTATGACCTCGCCCGACCGCCGCTTCTTCTCGCCGACTGAGGTCCTCGGCGCCTTCCACTCGCCGAGGACCGCCCTCAATGCTCCTCTCATTTGGGCCCGAGAATCAAGACGCCGGCATGATCGGCATAGCCGCCCTCCTCCTCGGGTTCTTCTATCCTTACATCAGTGGAGCCAGCTGCGGACTCGCTGCGGGGATGGGGCATGCGTCGTTTGCGGACGAGCTCGTATATCTGGATGTACTTCACGATGGAGTCGAGGCAGTCTTTAAACTTTTTACTGCTGGGCCCCTCCTCATCCCTCAGCACCATGCCCTCGGCAAGCAAGCTCTGAACTCGATCATCGGCTTCTGATATAGTAACTCCATCAGATCGGTGGATTACTTTTTCATACTTTGCGTGCTCATCCGAGATTTGCTCCAGCTTCTCCTGAGCTAACTCGAGCTGCTCCTCGCACTGGATTAAGCGCCCTTGAATCACGTCGGCAGATGGATCTGCCCCCTGGACTTCGAGATGTGCAATCCTTGGCTTGAGGGTCTCGCTCGGCCGGGAGGCGAGCCACCTCGATCGGCCTCATCTGACTTCTCCATCATTTCGGTGGCGATCCGAGTGACATCCAAACCGACCAAAACACGAGTCGATTCGGACGGCGGCTCCTCCAAAATAGCACCTCCTCGTTCTTCTCAGCTAAGGCACCTCGGGCCTCTTTCGGTTTAATCGATAGATCATGATCGAGCCCGAGATATTGAGAAGCGGAATGCTAAAGACAAAAAAAAAGAGGACAAACACATTGAAAAGTGCATCTTTTATTTATAACGGTGAAGTACACAAAGGCTCAGGATCCTAATGATCCCAACAATATTCAACCTATTACATTAGGATCGCTGACCTCAGTACCGCCTTGTCAGAGTCGCCGACCACCTGCTGCTGCTCTTGGCCTCGCTCGGCCCCACCTCCCGAGCCTCGGCTCGCACCTCGGCGAGGAGTTCACAAGCTCTGCGTCTTCCCTCCTCCCAGACCGAGCCACGGCCTCGGTAGTCGAGAAGAGGCGGAGGAAGATAGAGCCTCCACCACGGGGAAGGGGGCCACCTCGGCGATTACTCGGGCGTAGTCCTTTTGCACCGCCCGAGGTGCGACCTCAACCCAGCCATGCCTGACCTTGTCAAAGCCAGGCATCGAGGCCGCCAACCCTCCAGTGGGAGGATACCACACGAGGCACCGAGTGCGGCGGCCAAGTCGGAGATGAAGGAAGAGAAGGTCTCGGACTCAATGAGCCTGCGGGCGAAGGCCTTCAACATCTGTCCTTGCCCCGCCAACAAAACACTCGTCTGGTGGGCAAGTTTCTTAACCACCTCAGCCGCCTCATCGCGAGCACCCTCCACTTCGCAGACGGGCACTGCGGGGCAGGTTCTTCTTCTTGATGGCGGCCTCGGCGGCGCCCTGCGGCCTCGCCTCGCCTCACTCGCGGCAGCCAAGTGCGGACTCGGCGGCGGCTTAACCTCGGCGCCTCGTGCGGAGGCGCTCTCCACCACGAACCCGGCCATGCGGTGCAGCTCACCGCATCCTGCATACCCAACAGTCAGCTTCACGTAACACAAAAAGTACAAGGGAATATAGCAGAGGCTTATACCTTGGGGAAGGATATGGGAGAGCCGGAGGTCGGCACCTCGTACGTAATATGGGTGCGAGTCCCCCTCCCCGCGGAAGAACTCGAGGTCGGCTGGTGGACAGCCACCAGCTGGTTCAGGTCATCCACGACCACAGGCGGCGGAGCGGGCTCGGTCCTCGCCTTCTTTCTTGGTGGCGCTGGCGAGAGATGGCGTCACGGGATGGCAGGCGGCGCTGTCTCCTCTCATGATCGAGCTTCACTGCAACAAAGATAAATTCTTGTTCAACACAACGAGGTCGGACATGTGAGCGTATATATATAAAAATATATATGGGATGCCTCACTTTGCGATCCGACCCCGCCCCGACGCCTCGACCTATAACGCTCGGCCGGCATTGTTCGGTCATCCCGGTGAAATTAATAGATAATATCTCACCGAGGTTGTTGAGCTCTTCCTCCATGTAACCTGTGGGCTTGACCTTCACGTCCATCATCTTACGAGGCCCCACTCATACCGGATGCCCATCGACCGCAAAAAGAAATACTATTTTGCCAATGGGACACCTTAGAGGGGCGCACACCTTAAATTTCGCCGAGGAGACGGATAATACACCTCCTATAGTCTTGACACTAAAAAGCACATCAAGACCTCGAGGAGAACTCCCGGCAATGCCGTGGCGGAGAGCCCTAGCCCCACCACCGACCTAATAGAATTCGAGGTCGGTGACATATGGGGATCCGGAAATATTCTTGGATACTAAGGAAAATTGGGGCGAGGAAACCTAAGGCCGCCTCTCAAGGCATCTACGATACTGGTAACAAAACCTCCGGATGGGCCATAGCCTATCATCGATCGCGGCAGCACCACCACGCCTCCTCCAGGGATCCCAGATTCTTCGCCATTTCAAAAAGGTCCTCCGTCGTCAAACTCGACCTCGCTAAACCCACCCTGTATCCATCCCATACTAATGATACCGACGGGACCCTAGCACTAATTCCTATCGACCTACCAAAAGGTTATAGCACATATAATCCTTAATATCGATGGCACTATCGGGGAGAAAAGCGACGCCAGAGTCGAGCGGACTCGTAATGTTCGAGCGAGAAGGCGAAGGAAGATGAAGAATACATACTTACTTTTCGGCGAGGTATCTGGCTTCTTCAACAAAGTTTGGAAAAAAATTGGAAAATTTCTGAAAATATTATCTCTGAAACAAGCGAGAAAGGAGAAGGTGAACAATTTCCTTAAATGGGACTATTTATGGAACAAATGGCGCCTAAAAACTGCCGTTTCAACTACACACGTGCCTATCCACGATTTGATGTGGAGTCGGCCAGACACGATTTGAGCGCCCAACTACCGTCTGGCGCGTATGACGTACTCTAGGGTAAGATAGACCGCCAGTCTGACCGTGCAATCATCACTCGGGCCGCGGCATCCTCCAAAAGGCGGAGCCACTCAGGTCGGACCTCGGCATCCTCCAGAAGGCGGAGCCACTCAGGTCGGACCTCGGCGTCCTTCAGCGGACATTCCCGACAAAGAACGGATGGCTCCACCCATGCGCTCCCGCCGAGAAAGGCTGGTCGCCTCGCCCAGTTCAGACCTTGGGAAAACAATCAGACGTCTCAAGTCGGACCTCGGTATCACCCAGAAGGATATCTCTATCCAGATCGGACCTCGGTGCTACCTATGCAGGTGTCGCTATCCAGGTCGGACTTCAACATCCTTCTGTCGGACATCTTTGACCAACGACAGGCGACTCTAGTTCGGCCTTCGACAAGTGGTGCATGCCCAGAACGGCAGCCTGCCCAACTCAGTTCGAACCAAGATCGCCAGGTCAAACCCTGACATCAAAGAGATCGAGAAACCTTCGACAACAACCTCGGTAGAAGCAACGTCCCACCCGGCAAAGCGCATTCTTCACTTCACCGGCATGGTTGTTACTCGACTATTCGTGGCTATGATGGGATATGGCCCAACCGCTCGGAGCCCAACCGACAGCCCAATAACGCCCACGCGGTTAAGCGAAGCCCAAAGGCCCGACCTCCAAACCCCAACCACCTCCAAACCCTAATCGGCCTCACCCTACACGGAAGGCAAAGAGTCCCTACAGGCGAGAGGAAGGGTCCCTACATGAGAGAGGAATAGTCCCTACATGGGAGGGGATCAGATCCCGCATTAGGGGTCCTCAGATATGTATAAATAGGAGTTAGATCGAAGGTAGAAGGGTTAGCAACTTATTGAATACTAAGAGCTTTTAGCTACGCTCACTGTAATCAAATCATAGTGAAAGTATTGAGGAATCACTCCTCCGTGGACGTAGATCTTATTCTCGATCGAACCACGTAAAAGTCTTGGTGTTCTTTACTGCTTTACACAAATCTCGTATATTAACATACACTAGATTTATCAGTAAGTATTGTCACGTAATGCATATCAATGAATAGGTGATTTTTTCCAATTAACTCTTATCATATAAGATTGCACATATATTTTAAATATAATTTAAGTATAACTAAACTTCAAAAATCATTAAAATCTCAAACACATTGAAGAGTAGAGCATGTTTCCCGTCACACCTTTTAGTCTAGCCGATGAAATGGATAGTTTTATGGCTTAAAGATCGCAAGCTTACGTCCGTCAATACTTTTTAGGTCGAGCAATTTAAATTTTAAAGTGTGTTGATATATAAATAATTCTAAATCCTAAACTCTATATCCTAAAATCCATCAATACATTAAAGTGTATAAAGATGCAATTTTTATATGGGAAACATAAAATCATATATATTTGAATTTTTTTAAAGTATAATAATTTAGCGTCAAAAGATTATTAGTATTACTTTCTTTTTGAACCATTCTTTATCACGAGTTTTCTAATTAGACTCATTTTTTTGGAGTGAGTTGGGCCAGCCCACTTGTATTGGCCCAGTAACTCAAATTTGGACATTAGGCGAAGTTGCACTTGTAGATGTTAGTTTTTCTATTATCTGTATCGTTGCTTATCCCAAATATTATAGATCATTTTCTAATTAAAAAAACTTGAAAATATTTGAAGTTAATTTTAAAAACATTTAAAGCTAAAGGAAAGCTAAAAAACATAGATTCTTAAATAAAAAATAAAAACGAATATATATAAGATTTCACATGGTTTTATCAACTATTGCCTCGAAATTATTGGTGTAAACATAATTGTTCAGATGAAATTCATACTTCTAGTTTTTTTTCCTATATGAGTTCATGACTGCATCTCTTTGTAGTTTACCGGCCATTAATCTATTACATAAGAATAATAATTATTCAAAGTACACTTCTAACTGACGATCATGTAGGTTTTGTGCCATTTAGAGGGTGTTTGACTAAGCTTATAAGCTCTTGAAAATAATTTATAAGCTGTTTAGGAGTTTATAAGTTCATGCAAAGTGTTTGGCAAAATAAGTTCATAAACAACTTATAAGCTGTGAAAATAAGCTCCAACAACTTATAAGCTCCCCTAAAAATAAGTAGTTCAACCCAACTTATTTTTTCGTAAGTTTATAAGTAACAGTAAATTTACCAAAATAATCATATTATGGTTCATTATTTTCTACATATACACTATCGATTTTACATTTCGTTAATTTTCTCTCTCTAAATATGATTTTCTCTCTCTAACTCACGATTCTTTATCTAGCTTACAAGCTCAATTATCCAAATAATTTGACAACTTATAAGTTCTTTGAACATTATGTATTGTAAGCTCTTGAAACATCTTATAAGCTCTTGGAGCTTATAAGCTCTTTGAAATAAGCTTAGCCAAACACTCTCTTAGTCTAGACTCGCGGTTGTGTATGTTGCTTTCTTCAATCGGTAAATTTAGGGGAGAGCATTCGGATTTAGGTTTGGATTTTTGCCTAATTCGAATCGATCCGAATATTCGAATTTTGGGACAATTTTTTTTTATTCAAACCGAATATCCGAGAATCCGAATTTTTGAGACAAAAAAAATTCGATCCAAACCGAATATCTGAAAATTCGAATTTTTATAAAAGAATCTGAACCGAACCGAAAAATCCAAAAATTCGAAATCAATTTTTGTTAATTCTTATATATAGAATAATTTAAATAAAATATTATTGTTATATACTCCCTCCGTCTCATTTAAAATGTCACTTTTCTTTTGGGCACGAGTATTTAAGAGAAATGTATAAAGTAGTTAAAGTGATAAAAAGTAGGTAGGACCCACGCTTTTTAAATGAATAATTACTTCCTAAAATGGAATGAGACATTTGTAATGGGACAATCAAAAAAGGAAAGTGAGACATTTTAAATGGGACAGAGGGAGTATATGATTAAGATTTTTGGATTTGTTAGGATTTAAAAAATCCAATCAAATCCGAAAATCCAAAATTTGAAAGTCAATCCGATCCGTATTTTAAATTTTGGTCTGATTCGATTCGGATCGGATACTATTTTTGGGTATTTTGCTCACCCCTAGGTAAATTTGATACATCTAGTTGAGTGTCCACATTTTAAATTATGGCAAAAGCAAGTACAACATATAGCTACATTGAACCATTTTTTGTAATTCATGGAAAACCAGTAGTCACTATTTTTGGTATGCACTGAGTAAATCTCACGTTTTTGTGCAATAGTAATCACATTTGAAATATCAGATGTGATAGACTTAGACCCATAATGTGTAAACCATACTTGAAAAATCAGATGTGACAGGTTCAGACCCATAAAAGCGTGTTTGAACCTGTGACTTTTTTACAACAAGAACCCACTTTACCATAGCGCCGTCCCAAATGGACTACAGCGAGCCATATTATTTGTGTATTGCAAGTGTAAAATACTAAAAAATAACAATTTGCCCAAGTTATTATATGTTTGCCTATACTCTTTAGTCTTTGCTTACACTATCTGCAATACAAACATGTAAAAATAAATACAACAATTTTTAAATTTATATACATACACCCATTGTGCCTCGACACCTATTAAACTGCATTTTCACTATCTTATGTGTTCCAAAGTAGAGGGGGAGAAAAGAAACGAAGAAATGCATAAGACTCTGCTACCGAAAATTCACCTTCGTGCCATTTTTGGAACTTTGATGAAAAGGATGGGGATTTTTTTGTTGTATTTTTAAGTGTTGATGGGGATAATTGCCCCAAATCTTAACATTGTTATCTAATTTAACCCATACATTAACATGCTACTTTTTTTTTACCAATTTTTAATTAAAATTATAAAAATATCCTCCCTAACCCGCGGCAAACCCATTTTCCGACGGCCAACCATCCCTCCCCTCTGTCGGCGGCCAACCCTTCTTCTCCCTTTTCCTGACCAACCCTCCCTCCTCTGCGCCACGCCAACCCTCCCTCTCCTTTTCCCTACAGCCAACCCTCCTCCCCATCCCATCTGTTTTTCGACGGTCAACCTATTTTTCGGCGGCCAACCATCCCTTCCTCCCCTTTGCCGATGGCCAACCCCCTTCCTCTCCCTTTTCCCGGCGGCCAACCCTCCCTCCCCCTTCCCATCTGTTTTCCGATGGCCAACCCGCGGCCAATCCATTTTCCGGTGGCCAACCCATTTTCTTTGCAATTTTTCGGTGGCCAACCATTTTGTTTTAATTTTACGGTGAGGGAGGAGGTTGACCGCCGACAGAGGGGAGGGAGGGATGGTTGGCCGCCGGGATGGTTGGCCGCCAGGATGGTTGGCCGCTGTGCATTTGAATTCGTGTGATTTTTTATATTTAAGGATAAAATTATACAAATAGTTAAAAAAGATAGCAACTTAACATTTGGGATAAAATGATAGCAAACTTAACATAAAGGCTATATGAGATTTTCGTCATATTTTTAAAAGATTGGACCATTTTAAAATTCGATCAATTGTTAGACCATCATAATCACCGTAGCTCGTCCGATCATTTTGGAAAATTCTCTCTTTAACTTTATGATCGCTCACTTTTCTAACACGAAAAGGTGTAAGTATAGGGTAAGCGAAGTATCGTATCCACAGAGATTGTATCACGAAAACATAGAAGCTAGCTCAACGATAATTCATCATTATCCAAGCATAGAATTTGGGTTGAAAGGTTTAAGGCTTCGGAAATTAATCCAAAGCAAAGGTAACCAAGCAGAAATATAAAATAAAGCAATAAAAACACGGAAGATAACTATAAAGAAAGACTAACCCTAGGGATGCACCAATCCTACCCACAACGATGTTTATCCTGCTTATTATTAACCGTTTTAATCCAGACAAGACGGAAGATCACATATATAACCAACAACTTCGATTCGACAATTGCGGCGATTGATTACTAATTTTCCCTATCACAGTTACGTCTCTAGAGGAAAATAAACAACTCCAAAAGGATCACTAAGAATATGCTTCCTACGAATGTCCTATCTTAGTTTCGACTCAAGGCTTATTCGTATCATGCATTCAAGATCGATTGACAATTAATACGCTTCGCCATTAATCGGCAACTAGATATGCATCAAGATTGATCGTAAATCAACACATATAAATAAGCACCATGAATCATGAATCAATGCCTGGAAGGTAAATAACAATAGCAGGAATCACAACATATAGGATCGAATCATGCAACCCTAGGATTAGAACGGAAAACTAGCCAGACATAATAAACGGAATAAAATACGATTTAACCATAAAAACGGAAATTAAATATATAAAACCCGTGATGAAGCGTTGGATGAACAATGATTGGTCTTGAATCTAATCCCAAGAGAACGAACGGAAAACAACGGAAAACGATCGGACAAAAACGTTCCGATCGATAACGAAACGATAAACTAAACTAGAACAACGGAAAATCAATACTAGAATTAAACTAAATGAAAACTAAAGCTAAAGAATGGAAAAACTGAGGAAAAACTGAAGAAAACGAGCTCTGGGGCGTATGGTGTCCATTGAAGCGCAAGGGGCTTTGCTTATTTATAGAAAAGGGTGAAACCCTAATTTGCGTCTGCCGCCTCTCTCGCGATCGCTGCTCCCGGCCGCTAGGGCTTGCTCGCACGAGGTCGCGGTCGCTACTCCTCCGGGCGCCGTTGGTTTGCCTCATGACCAGCCTAGCGACCGCTAGTCTGGTCGCTAGAAACTGACAGATTGCTATACTTTCTCGTGGCTGCTCCTTGCTTCGATTATCAACATATAAACCTACAAAGCGTCAAAGAAACACCCAAGAGCAAGATCTTCTAGAAATAGATAAAACATTAAGAATCGATACATAAACGCACATTAAACGAGCTAAACTCATCTTCAAATATCAACTATAAACGTAAAATGCGCGTTTATCAAACCCCAAACTTAAAGCATTGTTTGTCCTCAAACAAAACCAAAACAGAAGACACAACAAAAGATCAACGAGCGTAGCAAAGATGATAACCATTCTAGCCCTCGAAACATATCAACGCTCAAAACATTAGTGCACATGACGACGTTAGTCCACTCAACACAAACAACAATTTACGGCAAAACTCATTTAATTCAACCTCACAAAGGCATGTGTGTAGAATATGAGGATACACTCAAACTCATAAAGAAATTAAGGATGTGTATACACTCAACGATCAATGCAATGCAACATCTTACCATAGGCTTGCTGCTTTCTAATATCTCCACCGCCATTGTGTTCAAATTAGGATCAAAGAGGTCTTTTCATAGGTTGTAATGTAGCACATTGGTTAAGGTAGGATAAAATATGGCTAAGTGACTCAAGAATATTCCAAGCACCACCATTTATACATTTCGACACATATGGACTTTGTCCATTTTCCTCTTCTCTCCCAACGTGCTAAATCAACGCTTAATGCCACGAAGGTACCTATACTTTGATTAAAGACCCTTTATGCTCAACACTCATAGTGAACTTAACATTTTCTTTTCTTTTCTTTTCTAGAGCTTATAGGGTTTAACTTTCACAACAAAGGTACTATTCTTCACCACGGATGTATTTTCTAAAAGAAACTTTTCTCGTCATAACTACATCAAAATTTCAACCCCTTTTGATTCCCATATCCATCCTCACCGCCTATCATCCGGTTAATCGAAGAAAAGTCTAATAAAGGCTCAAAGAAGGCGACAAATGGTATATATCATCAAATAGTGTTTGGGAAAATATGTGGTTAACAAAGATGGCCTTTTATCCTTTCCAAATTGAAACACATATTGCATAGCCTCGACACGTAAAAACGGCAAGTTCTAGAAGATAATCACATGCACGATATCACACAATTAAAAGAAATCAGATCAAGATGTTTATACAAATGAAGCTCAAGTCTCACGGATAAGCAAATGGTGAAAACAACAAGCTAAGCCATTTCACGTCATTCATGCGTCATTTTCTAACATATCATGTGCACTATCATTAAATTTCACAAAAGTTTTCTATCGTCATTGGCCACATGGGTTAACACACTTCACTTAACTCGTTGATCGACAGACACGAAAACGAAAAGAAAAACAGAAACACGACAAAAAGCAACACAAACGAAAGACACGACAAAACACGAAAACAAAATAAAGAAAACGCTGGGTTACCTCCCAACAAGTGCTTAATTTAACGCCTTTAGCTAGACCATTACTAACCTTTTTCAATCCGGTGTTTTTGTGGCAATGACATCTTTCTCAATTTGTGGACCCTCCTAAACTTGGCATTCACGGATGACCACCACCGACTATGGAAGTGCCTCCAAACTTGAATGATACACTCGAGTTCCATGTCGAGTCCACTTCTTCCTTCGCAGCTTCCTCGACCGGTCGAGTACCCTCTAAACGCGAGACGCAGCGGCGGCGGCGCAGTCATGATCGAGCAGCAATCTTCCGCTTTCCAACGCCGTGTTGCTTGATGGCGTCGATATGGAAATCTTGAGCTCCTCATCGTTAACACGAAACGTGAGATCGCCTTCCCGCACATCAATCAACGCACGACCGGTTGCTAGAAAAGGTCTACCTAGGATTAGCGGTACATTGTTTGAATTCGGAATATCTAAAATAACAAAGTCGGCAGGAAAAACAAAATCTCAATTTTACCAACACGCCTTCGACGATACCTGATATGTGACCGACCGGTCACCATCATCGATGAAATCTTCGTCGGCTTCATCTTTCCTAGGTGTAGCCGGTTGAATACGCTCAAAGGCATCGATTGATACTCGCTCCCAAGTCGCACAAAACATTTGAAAAGTCCGCTCGGCGATCTCGCACTCTAACGAAACCGCCGGATCCTTCGCTTCAGAGGAGCTTTTTACAAGACGGCATTTGCATTCTTCTGATAGGTAATTTTCTCAAATTTTCCAGCTTTCTTCTTGCAAAGCGCCTTTAAGAATTTCATGTATCCGGCATGTTTCGCAGCTTCAAAGAGAGCAAATTTATCTCAACTTTTGAAAAACCTCTTTGAAACGAGCAAACTCCTCGTCATATTTCGACTTGACAAGTCGACTCGAAACGGACCGAGGAGTGTACGTGCAGGATTTGCTTCTGGGTTGCCTCATGATCGACTTCGCGATCACCGGGAGGGTCGCGAGGTATCTTGCTGCGCTGGACTCTGTCTTGGCGTGCGAGCTTGCGACGCTGGTCGCCATGAGCTGCTGTGGGAACTTCTCTAGACTCCTCGCGGTCGGGCTCATGGTCGCGAGCTCGCCGCGAAGTTTCGCTCCAAAGCTTTCAGCCTCTTTTTCTTGGTAGGGCTCGGGTAGCTCGCCCACCTCGTCTGGATGGCGAAGCATTGATTCTTCTGTTCACCTCCGTATTACTTGAAATTGGCCCGTCTTTTGTAGTGCATTCACTTGTACGGCTATTTGACCAATTTGATTTTCCAACATCTTCATATGCTTCTCCATAGCCATCACGGTGGACTCCAAATGGTTTATCTTACGCGGTGTTGCTTATAAACGACTTACGTTCGTTGCCAATTGTTGGTTGCTTACAACCAATCACGATCATGTCTTCGAGACTTGGCTTCTTCGGCTCTTGAATTACACCATTACGAACGAAACTTCACCGGAGATTGTTGGAAATTGATGATTCCTCCGATTGATGTGGTCGACGTTCTCTATCTCAATTGACTCTTCAAAAGAGTGAACTTCTTCATGAGATCGTCATATTTTGAATCACTCTCAACAAGTATGCTTTGAACAATGGCGTTCTCTCCGTTGGCCATTGATAGCTGTTGGTAGCCATCTCCTCTAAAATACGGCTCGCCTCGTCTACTTGTCGATTCAATAAACAGCCCCCCGCCGACGCATCCACCATGCTCCTCATCCGCCATGTCACCCACCGTAGAACTGTGTGATTTGTTGCTCCTCGAGAACCCATGTTGTGGACATCGCCTCAATAGACCTCTGAATCTCTCCCATGCCTCGAATAATGATTCGTCGTGGTTTTGGCAAAATGAGAGATTTCGCGATGAACTTCTGCGCTTTCGGCGGAAAGTATTTCGAAGAAACTTCGCAAAGTTTCCCCAAGTGTCGATGCCACCTCGGTCCAAACTCTTGAACCAATCTTTACACCGGTCACAATGAGAAACCGAACATGCGATCCGGATCGTGTCTTGTGGTACCCCATTCTGCTTTGATGGTGTCACAAATATCGAGAAAAGTCTCGAGATGCGCATTCGGTCTTCGTGACTCCTCCCCAAACTTCTCTCCTCGACCATACCGATCGTACGGTTTTAGCTCAAAATTGTTTGCATCCACGTGGGCCCCAACCGCCTCCTTGGATTGTTCGGTGGGATGTCGGTACATGTGATTTAGAGGTCTTCCTCCGAGCGAGGGACAATGATTCCCATATTCGCCATCGACGCTGCATCTCCGCAAAGTCGGCTAGCATGCGTCAACTTGCTCGGGAGGAATGCCCTGCTCGCGGATTGGCCGCCATTGCACTCCTCTTCTCTCGTCCTCTTCTCCTTTGAGAGCTTTCGATCTCGGGATCTAATAATACTTGAGAGGTCCCCGAGATCTTGACGCATAAACTACCCGAGAAAAGAGAATTTAGCACCGACAAAAATAAATAAATATAATATAATATAACTTGAATTAATAAACCAAATCGTCAAATTATTCCTATGTGATCTTAATAATCCCGACAACGGCGCCAAAATTTAATCGCCACTTTTCTAACACGAAAAGGTGTAAGTATAGGTGTTAAGCATCGTATCCACGAGATTGTATCACGAAAACATAGAAGCTAGCTCAACGATAATTCATCATTATCCAAGCACGAATTTGGGTTGAAAGGTTTAAGGCTTGGAAATTAATCCAAAGCAAAGGTAACCAAGCGAAATATAAAATAAAGCAATAAAACACGGAAGATAACTATAAAGAAAGACTAACCCTGTGGATGCACCAATCCTACCCACAACGATGTTTATCCCGCTTATTATTAACCGCTTTAATCCGCATAAGACGGAAGATCACATATATAACCAACAACTTGATTCACGACAATTGCGGCGATTGATTACTAATTTTCCCTATCACGCTTCGCCTCTAGAGGAAAATAAGCAACTCCAAAAGGATCACTAAGAATATGCTTCCGACGAATGTCCTATCTTAGTTACGACTCAAGACTTATTCGTATCATGCATTCAAGATCGATTGACAATTAATATAGTTACGTCGTTAATCGGCAACTAGTTATGCATCAAGATTGATCGTAAATCAACACATATAAATAAGCACCATGAATCATGAATCGATGCCCGGAAGGTAAATAACAATAGCGAGAATCACAACATATAGGATCGAATCATGCAACCACAGATTAGAACGGAAAACTAGCCGACATAATAAACGGAATAAAATACGATTTAACCATAAAACGGAAATTAAATATATAAAACTCGTGATGAAGCGTTGATGAACAATGATTGGTCTTGAATCCAATCCCAAGCGAACGAACGGAAAACAACGGAAAGCGATCGGACAAAACGTTCGATCGATAACGAAACGATAAACTAAACTAGAACAACGGAAAATCAATACTAGAATTAAACTAAATGAAAACTAAAGCTAAAGAATGGAAAACCGAGGAAAATCAAGAAAACGAGCTCAGGGCGATGGTGTCCATTGAGGCGCGAGGGCTTTATTTATAGAAAAGGGTGGAAACCCTAATTTGCGCTCTGCCGCCTCTCCTCGCGTCGCCGCTCGCGGTCGCTAGGGCTTGCTCGCGTGCACGAGGTCGCGGTCGCTACTCCTCCGGCGCTCATTGGTTTGCCTCATGACCCGACTAGCGACCGCCAGTCGGTCGCTAGAAACTGACAGATTGCTATACTTTCTCGCATCGCTCCTTGCTTCGATTATCAACATATAAACCTACAAAACGTCAAAGGAACACCCAAGAGCAGTATCTTCTAGAAATAGATAAAACATTAAGAATCGATATATAAACGCACATTAAACGAGCTAAACTCATCTTCAAATATCAACTATAAACGTGTAAAATGCGCGTTTATCACTTTACTCGAGGGACAATAGTAGGGGAGAGCAAAAACCGAACCGAACCAAAAACCGAACCGAATCGAAATTAACGGTTTGGTTCGGTTTGTACAGTAAAACGGTTTGGTTCGGTTTCAAAATTTTAAAACCGAAATTATTAATTTCGGTTCGGTTTCGGTTTGGGGAAAAAATCGGTTTTCAAACCGAACCGTCCGAATTTTTTATTATTATAATTTTATAATATATATATATATATGTTATTCATATTTTTAATATTTAAATTGGTTAATATTATATATATAATTATATATATTATATTATAAATATTATAATATTTATATTAATTATAATTTAAATTCGGTTAAAACCGAACCGAACCGAACCAAACCGAATATTTCGTTTTGGTTTCGGTTCGGTTTAGATATGTAAAACGGTTCGGTTCGGTTTGAGTTTTAAAAAAAATTCGATTTTTCGGTTTTTCGGTGCCTACATTTTTTTCCATCAAATTGATGGCAGCAGAAGTAATTAAATTTGGCAACTAATCTAAGTTTACATGACATTTCTTTTTGATACGATTATTTAGAAAAAGATATCAACCAATTAAAGAGATAAAAAAATAGATAAGATATATATCTTTTTAATAAAAAATTATTTTTTAAAAAATGAATCAAGTTGAGTAAAACAATTAAAAAATATATAAGTCAAGTTCGGTGGACTGGGTTGACCCTCTTTCATTAACTTTAGCACAATGACTTGGGGCCCCCAAATTTTTCAAAAAAGTCAATTTGTCATATTACTACGTGTAACACTATTTATCCAAAAAATAGTCTCAAACTACTTATCTACAAATCAATTGGAGATGTTCTTGAGTTTGTTAATACTTTAGACTCATTTCCTAATGTTTTTATTACATATAGAATATTATTGAATGTATATATTGTTGTGGCTTGAGTATGAAAGATCATCATATGATATCTCAAGTTGAGAATATGATTCTTGAAGTTTCATTTCTTAAATGACTTCTTTTTTATTATGGTTAATTATAATTTATGGCCTCAACTTTGAATGTTTTTTAGTTTATGATCTTAATTTTCATGTTTTTGGTAAAATGTTATGAACTTTGAGAAATATATTAATTTATGTCTCGATTTTTTTTTTCCTTTACCTAAATGCTGAGTAGGAAGACATTTTATTTGAGATGGTATATTTTTTCCACCTCAACATTTGAAACGAAGTGATTTCTATGGTTCTACCACTTGATTAAAAAATTATTTTTCTTTTTACAAGATGGCGAGGGCGATGCTGTAGCCGTGGATCTGGGCAAGGTAGGAGACTAGCAGGACATTAGGGTGTAGGCGAAGAATGACCGCTATTGCTACAATTGAACTTTCTACTTCTATTTGGATGAATATACTATATATAGGGCCGTATCTATGCCTTACGGGGCCCTAAGCAAGAATTTGAAAATAGGCCCCTTTAATGCAAGAAAAATAATATGAAAAATAACATACTATATCAAAAGAAGTACTCCAAAATAGACAAAGAATTCATATCTTTACAAAAATGAAATACGTCTTGCAGTTTTAGAGGCAAACATATCTATCAAGTCCGTGTAGTCCAACTGATCAACCATCTTTCTTTCAATTGATAACATATCCAAACCATTCAACCTATCTTGCGACATAGTTGATCGTAGATAAGTCTTAATCAACTTCAACTTGGAGAAAGATCTTTCGGCTGATGCAACCGTAATGTATAGTTAGTAAAATCTTGTAAGCAATATATGCATTTGGGAAACAATCGCCTCTTCAAAATCGGAGAATATCTATAGCTCTCGACATTTCACTTGAAAAATAAATTTGCAAGCATACTAATTTCGTGCATAAATCATCTCCAATAATGTCGATTGCTCATTGTGCTTCAAATGTTGCTCAAGATTCATACACGACTTCAACAAACTATCAACCGACTCGGTCCTTAACTTCTCCACTTTGAACAAAAATCCAAAAAGTCTCATATTCCTTAAATTTCTCAAACCGTTCAAGTGAAGTTCGTGCTTGATCAACTATATAGAAAATAATCAACTCGAAAGCTTCCTCGGTGAATGTGTAACCTCATCACAATTGTTCTCATCACACCATTTCTTTCTACAGACCTTGCGTTTTTCTGCGAATGTAGCTTCAACACCTAGTTCACTTGCTATTTCTTTAGCTTGATCCATGGCACGATGAAACCCATTCTCTCTAAATTCATCAAAAAATGAGATGAGACATTGTAAAAGTGTAATAGCAATTTCAACATCCATGTCTTCGTTGAAGAAATTTACTCACTTTGTTGATTGCTTGTAACATCTTGTACCAAATAACAATTCCGAGCAAAACTCAAAACTATTAATCTCATGTGTTGCTAAAGTCTCAAGATCACTTTGTTTTAGGATCTTCACTATTTTCGCCAAAAGAGTAAGGCATCCCTAATCTGTATAATTTGCTCTTTTATAGCCCTAACACTCTCAACATGACTCTCCCATCGAGTTTGTGATAATGGCTTAAGTGTCACCATGTACATGGTCTTTAAAATTTTCCACCGCTCAGAGAGAAGAGAACAATGTGTAGATTCGCTGTATCACCCAAAGAAGTTCTAGCTTTTCTACAACTATTTGTCATATCACATAATGTCAAATTGAGACTATGACAACCACATGGCGTATAAAATGATCTAGGATTCAACTCGATCAATCTTCTTTGTACCCCTTTATGTCTTCCACTCATGTTTGATCCATTGTCATACCCTTGACCTCTTATATCTTCCACGTCTAGGTCAAGTTTTTCAAGAATATTGATAAGCTCTGTTGAAAGCCCGAGTCCAGTAGTATCATCCACCTTCAAAAATTCAATCCAAAATTCTTCTATAGTTGGTAAGTTTGTGGAATCATCCACACATCGTATAACCAAAGACATTTGTTCCTCATGGCTTGCATCTGGAGTACAATCAAGTATAACTGAATAAAATTTTGCATGCTTCACCTTCTTTATAATAACAATTCTGACTTCACTTGCTAAAAGTTGTATAAATTCATTTTAAATTTTAGGACTAAAGTATGTACACCTAATTTCATGTGCTTCAAAGACGTCAGTACATGCTCTGCGAAGATCGATCAACCTCACCATCATTTCTATCATCTCGCAAAAATAAGCCATTGTTCTCAACAAAAGTTTTCCACTATCACCTCGAAAAGGTAGACTATTTTAGCAAGTCGCTCACAATTATAATTATTCTTCTCAAGACCTCTTTCCAAAGTTGCTTTTCCTTGTCAATTTGCAAATGACACCTCATCAATTCCTTATCGTGTCCAAGTCGATCTTCCAATTCCTTCTAACTTGTCATAGAATGAATATGCTTCTTACTCCCTTCATGACTCTTGAGACGTGTGTGCATATTAGTCCAATCACAAAATCCATATGTAGCTAGAGTCTCAACCTTATGTAATGTAGGCTGAGTTAGAAACAACTTACAACAATAACAAAAGATTATGTCCAAAGAAGCTGAATAAACTAGCCATCTCCGATCATATTTCTGTCAATTTGGCAATATCCTTGTATATTGTGATGAATCAAAGTGTCTACCTTTTCCATTAACAGGATATACTATGCCTTCAACTATTGAGGACCCATTTCAACTAGGTGATCTCTTATCTTTTGATCAATATTTCCCCAATTTCCAGGATCTTTCAAATTCACAAGGAAAATAGACTCTTGATTGTGAGCTAGGCTTTCAAGTTCAACTTTCTCGATCACTTCCTCATCCCCCACATTGACCTCATGAGTCTCAATAACCTCATTAGCTATGTCACTTTCATTAGGATTTAAATCCTGAGCTTCATGTTCCTCCACAAATTGACTTTCCACCCTTGTCAATGTTTCTTCTTCATCTACATTTGACCTTTGTTTCTTGCTACTAAACTTAAAATACTTATTTATATCTCCCCTGACTTTGAATTACTTCATTCTCTCTTTGTTTCTTTTTCTCTTAGTACCGGACATATATTTAGGAGGCATCTTTGCATACAATAATCTAATCATATATCATAAATTACAAATCAAAATATATAAAAATAAAAATATAAAATCAAATTTACAAGAAAACAAAATGTAGCCAACTCATGTGTTGTTCAACCCAACCACCAAAGAGAGAAGAAATGGAGGCCCTTCTCAAAGTCTCTCTTCGCCTTCACACTTCAAAACCCCAAAATCAATACACAAAACTCTATCTCTCACTCTCTATCTTTTCTTGCTCAACAATAGCGACAAATGTAGGTGTGGTTTTATCCGACGACAGAGGATTTTGCATTTTGTCACAGAAGAGCTCATCATGGAGGAGATTTGGAGGTTTTGGCCGAGGTAAATGCAAATGGGACGAAGTGGCAGTCCAATGTTGAGATTGTGAATTTGTGAGAGAAGGAAATTCTGGGGGAATTAAAAATCCACTGCCAATATAATATAATATAATATATATATATATATATATATATATATAAAAAAAATGGGCCCCCATAATTTTGGGGCCCTAAGCAATGGCATAGTGAGCTTGGCCTTAGTTATGGCCCTGACTATATATCCATCTCCCCGATGGCACCGGCTTGGACTTGGTGTTGAAGGAATTCTCCAACAACACACAATTCACCATTGAGCATAATGCTATGTCCAACTCATTCTGCTTGAACACAAACAATTAAATCTTTGTTTTTTCAATTTTGATTGTTCAAGAGCTAATCATGGCAAAGTCCAGTTCAGAAATATAAGAAAACAACAGATTCTTTGGAAGCATTACCACTTCAGTGCCATTCAAGGGATTACTCCCAAAATCAAAGTAGAAGGCGTCTTTAAATCGACGGTCGAAATTCCAACCGAACTCCGATAACATATCTCTGATTGATACCAACATTCAAATCTGCTATCCTCCACTTTCCACCTCTATTGAAAGAACTCATCCGCAGTCGAGGAATAAATACCAGAAGCTTCAGATCCAAGAACTCATCCGCAGTCGAGGTTCTTTGCTCGACAAGATCCCTTATATATACAACAATAACATGAAGAAACTCGTCCCTATCATCAAGCACTTCGAACGAAACACCATTAGCACTGCCCTGCAAACTATTTTTCGTGTAAAAAAAATATTTTTTTTAATGAAGTGGCAAAAACGATGTAAATTTTGAATGTTGAGGTGCAAAAAAAATACAACCTCAAATAAGATGTTGTCTTACTCAGTATTTCGATACCGAAAAAGAAAATAAAAGTCATAAGTTAGTATATATAATAGCCTGTATATCTGAGTACTACTATAGACGACTAGTTAGCCTTATTTAAGGATTTTGCACTCTTTAAAAATATTTAATTGAGATGAAAAAGTCTTTATTGTGATATCGAATAGCTAATTATACATTATATGCATTCGTTAATTGTTAATCAAAGATTAACTATTCGATCACGATAAACTTAATACAAAAACGCAAACAAAGCTGATATTTTTTTATCGCAATCACTTTACATTACATCATTACTTTTTCCATAATTCACTCCACCTTCTTTACCATCAACTCATACTCTACCTAGGGATGTCAATAGGTGTGTTTTAATCGGACATATTTGAAATCGTTCAAAACCCATTAAATTTTAAAGCAGCGGTTCTGATTCCGGTTCCGATTTCTGATCCGCTTTAGACCCGGACCGTTTAGATTTATAGTTTGATGGTCCGGTCCGGTCCGGTCCGGTCCGGATCTGAACCAATACTTATTTATTGGTTCTGGTCCTAGTAAAATCCATCTATTGACGATCCCAAGTTTAAATAGGCTTGTAAATGAGCTAGTTTTATCCATATCGATTCAAAATTACTCATAACATATTAAATTATAAAGCAACGGTTTCGGTTTTAGTTCTGGTTCTTGTCTGGTTCTTGTTCGGTTTTGGTCCGGTTCTAGTTCTAGACCCGCTTAGATCCAGACCGTTTAAGACCTATAGTTGATGGTCCTGGTCCGGTCCGGATCCAGTGTATAATGGGTCGGATTCAAAACCAGAACCATTACTTATTTATTGGTTCTGGTCCAGGTAAAACTCATCCATTGATATCTTTAACTCTACCTTACACCATACTCATTAACTAGCTATACCTGCAGACAACATAATCATTCAAATAAGTCTCGTTCCATTTCTTAAATGGATCAGATACCAAAGAATAGCCAAGAGAAGAAGAGCTCTTGATCAAGGAGTAAGTTCTATTCTACAAAATCTTCTTCCTTCATTAGAAGATTTCTAAACCAACAAAGAATTTAACTTCATTGTTTTTATGAACACCACCCATTTCGATCTCAACAACGACAGAATAGCAACAACAAGATTTCTACTACACAAGGTCTCACATACGAACACAACTCATATTTAATTTCTATTCTTATGCCTTCATCGTTGTGAACACGGCAGATTTTTTTTAAAACATAATAAGAATGCTATGCTCTACAAAAACTTTCATAAATACACATCCTTTTATACAGCCATCAACCAAGTATGAAAATTGAATATACATACCTACAGTACGTATAAACACGAATAATAAACGAAAATCATTTCCAAGTGTGGTTTACCTATCCTATGTGGTTTGCAGGCTATTGCACAGGAATGTGGGGTTTACCCAATACGCACCTAAGATAGCGGCTGCGGGTTCCTCATGATACAAAAAAAAAAAAAAAACGAAAATCCTTCTTGCCCAAATGTGAAATAGAAAGAAATTTTATTACAATATACTTGAACTTGGTATGTGTGAGTTTGAGTCGTGGGTGAAAAATGGAGGAAAAGGCACTGCTTGGACGAAGACGACAGCAGAAATTTCTCGCTACAGATCGCCGCTTGATATGAATTGTGGTGGATGAGCCACCGGCCACCGACGAAGGTGACGACGTCGGGGCACCAACAACAGTCTTTGGTTGTTGTCCAGCGAGATCAGGAAAAACAGAGAGGGGCGTACGACAATGCATTTTTGGCGATGGCTGGTAATCGCCGCTGATGTGCTGGCACTAGAGATGACAAAGTAGCGGGCCAGGTTGGCTCGCCCCCAGGCCGTCGGGCTTTTAAATTTTTAGGGTCCTGTCGGCTCGAAATATTCCTGCCTAAATATGAAGCTCAAACCAACCCCTGTGGGTTTTCTAAGCATGTGTTTTTAGATAATTTTTTTATTTTTTTTAATATATAAAATTAATATTTTAAATTAAAAAAAAATTAATTACTTAATTAAGATTTCATAAATTCTTAACTTAAATAAATAATCAATGATGAGAATATTTTGAGCTTACTTATTCTTATAATAATACTTCTTGTACATTTTAATCTATTTATGTATTCATACGATAATATTGTAATGCAGTATAATTTTAATTCTTTAATTTAAGGAGAAAAATTAATAATTACAAATCAAAGATAAATGATATTATTAAACGTCAATCTCACTTATACGCATAAAATAATAGAAGAAAATAAATTAATTATACTTTATATATTTAAGATCAATAATTTAAAATAGATTTTACATACTATAAGGTCATTAATCATAAATGTATATATTTTTTGAAATAATTTCTTTTATGAATTATTTTTGAATGATTTATGAGATTATTATTTTTTTCAGAATTTATTTTCCTAACGAGTATGTGAATTAGTTAGAAAATTATTACTATAAAAAATAAATAATTATATAAAATATAATTAATATTATAAAAAATTATAGATATGTATATTAAATAATATTATAAATATATATATTTAATAGAAATCGGGTGAAATTTTTAAATTAAAAGTCCCTTTTTGTACCAAACCCGATAGGTCAGGGGTTTTGGACGGGTTTTTTAGATCCGATTTTTTTCGGGCCTTTAATTTCGAAGTCCAAATCGGCCCAAATCCCGAATGCCCCGAACCGGCTTTTCGGACCGGACTCATTTTGCCAGCTCCAGCTGGTAAGATTGGAACGACGATGAGCAGTGGAAATTTCGGCGACCCTTGGCCGAGATGGCAGCGGTGGCGATGGCCTTTGAGCCACTGATGTTCGCCGAGGGTCGTGAGGCCACGGTGGGGCTGTGGCGGCCTAACAATCGCCGGATTTGACGACGGCGACAAGTGACAGATCTGGATTTTTATAAGGGGGATCCTAATTAGTATTTTCTCTGAGAGTGTGTGTCTGTGCGAAGAGGGAGGGGAGGAAGGAGAAGCGCCGATGGCGGCGATGTCGGCAGACTGGTGCGGCGGCGGGATTTGCCGAAGAGAAAGGAAAAGGTTTTCTGTGTGTGAGGGCTTGAGAATGGTGAAAAGAGAGTGAGGAAGAGGAGAGAAAGAAGACGCCGGCCACGGCGATCCTCGCTGCAGGCCAAATGTTCGCCGGAGTTGAGGAATGGCGACGGTAGCTGAAAGGAGGGAGAAGTGGTGCAGCTTTGTGTGCGGCGCGCGAGAGAGAAATGGGTAGCGTAGGGTTGATTTTGATTTCAATTCATTGTTGGGCTAGAAAGTTTTTGGGCTGCTGACTGAAATAAAATTGGGCTGAACCCTTTTTCCCCGACCAATTGGTGATAATTGAAACAGTAGTGGGCTAAATTCAATTTAATTACCCAGAATCCAATAGTAAATACTATATGGGTTGAGACAATTTAAAATTATAGGCCTGAATTTATTGATCTTTAGGATTATTTAATTAAAATTCTTGGACTTAATTTGAAAGGCTCTAACTCAAATTGGACCTTCATTTCTTAATTAATACTAGAATTTAGCGTATAAGATGAATTAAATCAGAATCATAACTTGATCTATTGATTAAGTTTTTATTTATTTATTTATTTATGAACTTGATTAATTAAATATAGAGATTTAATTAATTTATGTCAAGTAGATAATTGAAAGAGTATTAGAATTAAAATTCGAATTGGAGTTTAAAATCAAATGACGATTGAATTAAGCTTAATCGATCACCAGTTTGAAGTGTTTTAAATCTTCTAAAATAGTTAGAAGAAGGAGATGGAACTTTCAATGAGAATTCGATGCATTAACACGCGTCTTAGCAACGAATGTAAACCCCTAATATATCATTAATAGAATGAAATCACAAATTCTTGTCAATAAGAATTGTCATTCTTTCCGGATATCTTATCTTTATTTCTACGATAAAGGTCAAGCGAGGAAGTGACAATAGAACAATAATGACGAGTCCGTAGAACCATGAGTCAACTTTGCAATCGGGTGGATTTTCTTATATATAAACAAAGTTAAACGTTATCAAGTATTGTCTTGTCATAAATGATTGAGATTTGTGTATAATACCTATCTGTGTTGGCAACGCCAACTTTATAGTAATCGAATCCGAATCTTGTACAGGCCGGTATCCCCTCCAGGTCTAGTGTATACCCAGGACCGTGATTTATCTTAGCGGGTTGGCCGGTTAAATGTCTGAAGAAGGTGGTCACCTTCCCGGTACAACAGTTACATGTGTCCATGAGAAGTGGTCACTTCTCTGGCACAACAGTTCTAAATATGGTGATTACAAAAGAATTTAGTCTGCGTAGACGAACTTTAGCCTCACGAAATAATTTAGTAAGCTTAGACCTTTTTAAGATAAAACTCATTATATTACTATTGAGATGTCATGACAATTTATAATTTATACAATTATGTATGTATCTTTTGGCATATGTCCATTGAGTCTTTTATATTCAGCCTTGCATATATTTTTAAATGTGCAGGTTGAGTTGTAATGTGAATGATGAAGTGTAGAGCCAAACTTTGTTGAATCTAATAAAAGAATATCCCGAGATACATGTCTTCATACATATATCTCAACCATGCCTTTTTCGCTGTAAAATACTTGCTTTTATTCAAAGTATAGTTATCAGTTTAGCTTATAGTTAAGTGTCACAGCCCAACTCCTTAACCAAGTAATTAGTTAAGTAATTAAGCCGTGACGTGGGTTAAGAAAGAAATTATGATAATCACTAACAACAATTGTGACCAATAATTCATATCAATAACAATGTGTGACCTCACTTTCATCATGAAGGAATCAAACATTTATGGTCCAAAGAGGTCAAATGGAGTTTGACAAAGGATTTTTCTAAGTTCTCAAACCAAAATGAAGAATCGAATGAAAAAGAATATCGACTGAGAACGGATAATTACGATAGGAAAACAATACTAAGAATATACGTATTCAAGCATATTTCAACAACAATAAGGATTTATCAACGTTTCAAAACATAATTTGACAATGATTCAATGGCATAATATTGGATCCAACAAAACAATTTTGGACGTTCAAGTAAATCCTTATTCACACAAACATTTCAATAAATCCATGTTCTTAAAAGCAAGTCGGCAACACAAAAACAATGCCGAGATCATAACAACAAATTAATGATTTTCGTCAAAATTATGATCAATTCAGCGTAACAAAACACCAAAGCAAATGAAGGCCAATGTTCGGCAACGAGAAGTGTGGCTGAGAATTATTTATGACGACATAAAACCCTGGGCATCAAAACATATTAACATCAAACGAACAACATCAACAATTGAACATATCATCATGAATCAAAACATCTAGAGAAGCTCCTTTGCACAGCATTCTATTCCAGCATCCTCTCAAGCTCAACCTGCACGTTTAGAAATACATGCAGGGCGTGAGTACAAAATTACACTCAGTGGGTATGTGCCGAAAATATTAAAACATTGCCCTTAGGGCTATATGATTAACTTGCCATAACATTTACAACGCACAAGGGTTTAAGTGAAAACATGTGCATGCTTTTCATAAATAAATACTTATTTGATTTCATATTCATAGCATCATAATAAATGCATATGCATGTTTATGTCTGCAGACAACTTTCTCTTCCCATATCCACGACTTTAACTATGTGTTGAGAAGTAGGCCTCCTTCTCAAACACGCTATGACCCGAAGGTCGCTATCCGACGTCGGTAAATTCTTTCATTCATTCTTTCTTTCTTTTTCTTTCTTTCTCTTCCGTGGATAAGTAAATGCATCGTGCTCATGCTCATGCTCACAAACAGGTAAGTCAGCTAACTTTGCAACTTTGCAATTAAATGCATATCATATCATTTTGAAAATATATAAGCATATCATATTATTTTAGAAAATATTTATACCCACCTGATAACAGTCACTCGAGGACTGTACTTTCTATCTTTCACTTCTTTCTTCTTCTCACTTGGTCCTTTAATCGACATAAAGCGGCATAAAAGCCTACCAAGAATCAAATAAGAAAATAACTCTTCACTAAGTCGTCAATACGACTATAACTTCTTGATACACAAGACACGATGGTCTATAAACACTCGGATCATTGCATCCTCTAACATCTTAAACATATAACAACTTTTAACTAAGCTTCATATGTCCAAACAAGCATATAAGACTCATCAATGCGCGTAAATCGTCTAATCTTAACCAAAACCGACAATACCCTACAAACATAGATTATGTCCAATGTGAAAAATTATGCAAGACGTTATCTATCTTAGAAGAACCTCTATCTATGCTCAACTATCATCAAAGATCACTAATCCACCATCAAAACCCAAAGATCAAAGCTTTAACATCAAAAACCCAAACTCGACGTCAAACTAAAATTTTCCGATTTTCGAATACGTCGCCCGAAAAATCCGAATAAATCATTTTAAGCTTTATTCATATCATAGAATCCAAATATGAACTCAATATGATCAAATAAAATAAAAAAATCCAACATTATAAGGGCTATAGAATTCGGCCAAAAAGGGGTTTTTGCATAAATTCGATTTCAAACGTTTTTCTTGCTCAAAACATATTTATATCAAATCAACAACACATATGAAGGAATATCAAGCATATAAACATCATAAATTCAAGATCAAGGCCTCTAAAATTTCAAAATTCACTAAAATTCCAAGAATTAACATATGCTCAAAATTCAACGTTAAACAACTCGTCGGCGATTAACCTAACATAATATCAATAAATAATCAAACAACAACATATCCTCTTCATAAATCTCAAAATGACCGAAAATTCAATATGCTCATAAGTTCATGCTTTTCAATTTTTCAAACCATAGATATGTTCTAGAGACGAAATTATACCTGAATACGAAGATGGATCGAAAATTCAACGGTTGGATCTTTGGAAATTGGAGCTTGAAATTTTGAAAATTAATGTGTGTAGTGTGTGTCTTGAACGAAATTTTGGAGAAAAATTCATGAAAATGATGAATAGTAGCATATATATAAATCTACACATTTTTTATTTTTCCTTTTTTTTAATATGGTGATTATTCACCATATTCTAGAGAATTCTTTTTCTTTCTCCATTTTTTTATTTTCTTTAAATCTTGATGAATAATCATGTTCTAGAAATATACACTTTTCTATAAATAATAGTAATGTTATAAATATATACTATTAATCCATACCGTTCCGATTTCAAAACTCAATTTCTGATAAAATGTTCTCTGCTTGAAATTCTCTTTTAAAACTCAAATAACATATTATAAACATCGAAATTTGATGATAAAAACATTTTTGGCTTCAAAAACCATTTTGGATATTCTGCCGATGATTCGGGTTTATATGGCAAACATATGTAACAAAGAGTAAAATCTCTGAAATTTGAAAACTTTGACATTAAGACTGTTGGATTTGTATACTGGAAGCAGTTTTGGTTGAACTTGTATACCATGTTTCCTGTTACAACTATTACAATCTCCTATCTGAATTGTTTACTTGATTGCATATGTATGTCCCTTATCTCATATATAAGTTAGATCATACGATTGTGTTGTAGATCACGTAAGTCTGTATGATTGGTCGAAGCTTAATGAGATATAAAAGTATCACACCGAGATAACTTGAGGATGAGTTATCGGTATAGTCATGGTATAGATAAGAAGTGACTTGACTTGGTTGCTTGTCTATACCGGCACGTCTCGGCGTATTGATGGATCACGGTGAGATGAGTTCTTCTATCGACATTCGTGAAGAACCTAGATCTCGGTGACTTACGCCGATCTAAACCTCGATAAGGTATTAGGTGAGTATGAGTTCTTGACCATCACTTTGTCTTGTTATGGGTGAGGGTTACATGAGATAACCCAAGATTCTCAGATCTTGGGTGGTGGCGATCTTGTATGTCATGCTAGTTACATGTCGAGTCACCGTATCCGTTTAGGATGATGACGTCCCCTTAAGGAGCTGAAAAAGTTTATTGTACTAAACCCTGCAGGTTGAGTTATCTCAAGTACAATAATAAGGTTGAGTGTTACTACTTAAGGAATTAAAGATATTAATTATTTTAAGCAGTCATAATACTGTAAATAATTAATGGACATACGATATCTTAAATACGGGGATTCGTAAAGTCTAAGTGCAAGCCCGACTCAACTTCAGTAATAAAGGGGTAAATCAGCATTTATTCTCTAGTGGCATGAATAAATGTTTATGAATTAATTTATGTTCTAGGCTGAACATAAGAAAATTAATTTATTTGAGGCCCATCTTTATTCCTTGCATTTGATCCCTGGGCTGGTCCATCCAGGCCTGGAGCTAGAGAGAAAATCGTACACCTCCTCTCAGAGTCCTACTGGGACTCTAACTTGATCCTCTCTATCTTAAGTGATATGATTATATTTATTAGATATGCATAAATCCTATCTAGATAGGATTTGGGAATGCATTATAAATATAAGGTGAGAGAGAAAATCAAGGTTAATCCTCAAGTGATTTGTGGAGAATTATACTTCCAAAAGGTGTGAGAATTTTCAAAAATTTTGTGAAAAGGAAGAAGGTGATTGATAGGATACGGCCCAACTCCCAGGCCCAAGCATGAGGCCCAACATAAATAAGCCTGATATGAAGCTCGGCCCAAACGAGTACGGCCCAAGAAAGCTCCGGAACCAGTAGGAACGCAGAAGATTCGGTCATATCTACGAGAATCCTAATTAGAGAGGAGATAGAATTCAAATCCTATCTTAGAATAGATCTCGGATTCGAGATCTAGGTTATCATAATCGTGTATAAATAGAGGATAGATTAAACGAAAAAGGGAATCGCACTTCTTGTAACCACTCCTCATATTTTCAATACACAAGCTCTCTCTCTCTCTCTCTCTCTCTCTCTCTCTCTCTGTGGACTTAGATCTTATTCATAGATCGAACCACGTAAATCCTTGGTGTTCTTGTTCATTTACTTCCCTTACGAAATTAAGATCGATCACTGGCGCCGTCAGTGGGAAACGAAATTCTGTGTTTTCGATCAACTTTCGTTTACAGTCCAGGGAATCAATCACAACGATGAACACTAGAAGTCATACATCCAGGGTCGTCGCAGTCAACACTGGCAACAACGATGGCCGGGCACGCCGAGCCCAACTCGGGAAAAACCCAGCCAGAGAACTAACCCCTGAAGGTCATGTCCAAACGATGATTTAACGGGCGATCCAAATCTGCATGAAGGCGAGGATATCAAAGCGAAGGAGATCGCAATAGTAACGGGGAGCACCTCCGACTCATGGATAAACCTCGACGACGTCGAGGGTTCCTGAGAAAAATAAGGAGAGTTTTCTCGATACATCGCCCAAGCCCAAGCCGCCATATCCCGAGAAACAATGCAAAGCCTCGTCCGAGCACGAGCACAAGCGGTGAGTGGATCCCCGCTTCGGTCACGGCACTCACACCTCGGCCTGGTGGGGCCCAAACCAACCACGCAAGGAACAACCGGCGCGGGAAAGGACGTCACGATCGACGCAAGGTCGGTGAGTTCGGTCGACGAACTCCGCCCCACTCTCCGGAGGGCGGCTTCGACGGGTACGGGAATATAGTCACCCCGTTCTCAAACGAAATACTCGACACCCCGCTCCCTGACAAATACCGGGTGCCGAGCATCGCCCCCTACGACGGACTAAAAGATCCGCAGAACTTCCTCTCGCAGTTCCAATACAATATGATCAACCAACGCCTCAGCGCGGTTCATATGTGTAAGCTCTTCCCGGAGTTGCTAGTCGACAACGCCTGTCGGTGGTTCGACGACCTACCTCCGGGCGTCGGTCCTATCACGACGATGGCGCCTTCCATCGAAGGTTCTTTCGAGCGGTCGAAGACATCATCGGCACCTCCTCACCGTGAGGCAAAGCCCAGGGCGAGTCGATGGCGACTTCATGATAAGATTCAATAAGGAGGCCTAAAAGTAGAAGACGTAACGACCTTCTCGTCATCTCGGCCTTTCAAAGCGGCATCTGTCGGGGCCTGTCTGAGAAATCGTCAATCGAACCCGTCTTCATGCGTAGATATGGCGTATAGCCGATCGATTCGCCAAGGCGGACGAGGTAGATAAAAAGAAGCGCGAGGCAGAAAAATGAGAGTCCTCTGAAAAGGGGAGAAGAGACGAAGGACGTGGAGACCGAAGCCAAGGCCGGCGAAGTGCTTTGGAGAGGATACGCCGCCCCATACAGTCCAGGCTAGGACCGCGCGGCACCTCGGAGCGACCTCCATACACTCCGTTGACGAAGCCAAGGGCAGAAATCTATGAACTCCACATGGACAAGTTCGAGAAGCCTCGACCAATGACAGGGGGGTCAAAACGTCGAACCAAGGATAAATACTGCTCTTTTCATGAAGACTACGGGCATGACACAGAGGAGTGCCGAGACCTCATGGGAGATATCGAGGCCCTAGTACAAGATGGGGTCCTCGAAAAATACAAAAAGCAAGGCCGATAAATCAGCCAGACCGAAACCTCCCACCGAGGTCAGAAAAAGAGGAAACAAAAGAAAAGGGGTAATTGTGCCCCTCATAAGAAGACGAAGCGCAGTGAAGACAAAGAGGGAGATGACGAACCCGAGACGACGGGTCATCTCCACCATCACGAGTCCCACGCTGAGTTATGAGGTCTTCCACAAGACCAAGCCGAAGTCCCCATACCAACAGCATGTCAACAAGAGGTTCGGGAAGGGCGAGGCTATTACCTTCTCCGAGGACGACCTCGTACCTGCGGTGGTGCCCCACCAAGATGCACTAGTAATCCAGTGGTGGTCGCCAACAAGTTGGTCAAACAGCGTATACATCGACGATGGCGCAAGAAACATCCTCTTTAAAGAATGCTTTGACAAGTTAGGAGTAGAGGAAGCACGCCGCACAGCCCCGCTACCACTCCACGACAGACAAGAAGAGACACGCCCAGACGGGTGATCGACCTGCCCGTCACGAGGGAAGAACCGACGAGCTCTACCAAGGTGGTACAGTTCTTCGTGGTCGGTGCTCACTCGCCGTACAACATCATACTTGGGCGAGATCGGCTAACGCGATGAGGCGGTGTGCTCAACCTACCACCGACGATGAAAATCCCACAAAAGGAGGGTGGCCGTGATCCGGGAGACCGAAGCAAGCTAAGGAATGCATGCAGTCGCCACGAGAGGTGCGAGGACTTCGTCCAAGACCGCAAGCATAGCAACCAAAGAAACCCGAGGAGTTGGAGCAGGGAAGACGTCGCGCCCCGGAGAACTCGGTAGAGGAGATCGCGTTGTCGAAGATAAACCATCCAGGTCGTAAAGTTGGATGTACCGGCATACCTCAATCAAGAAGCGGATCATCCAACTCCTAAGGAATTCGAGACGTGTTCGCTGGTCGCCCTCGACATGACCGGGTCTCACCAACTATCATCACGCACCGCCTCAACATTGACAACAATGTAAAACCGTTCGGCGAAGTTACAGATTTTGCGGCGAGCGGAATCAAGTCATCCATGGCGAAAGAAGCGATTATTAAAGGCTCGCATACTGTTCGAAGTCAAATATCCGACCTGGATAGCCAACCCGGTAATGGTGAAGAAAGGTGGAGGGGGATGGCGAATGTGCATCGATTATACCGATCTCAACAAACATTGCCTAAAGATCAAGTACCCTTCCCAACATCGAAAAGAAGGTTGACGATTTGGTCGGATATGAAGTCTTCAGCTTTCTGGACCTGTACAAAGGATATCACCAGGTCCTGATGGACGACGAAGATGCAGCCAAAACCGCCTTCATTCTGAGACTTGAGTCTTCGCATACAAGAAGATGCCTTCGGACTCAAAATGCAGGGCCACCTATCAAAGGATGGTAGACAAAATATTCCGACCCTACATAGGACGGAATGTGGAAGTGTGCGTGGGCGACATCGTCGTCAAGAGCATGGAGGAAGCGCATGTATTGCCGACCTCGTAATCGTCCTCGGCTACTCGGAAAGATCAACTTAAAGTCGAACCCCGTAAATGCACGTCATAGCGATTCGGTCCGCAAATTACGGGGTGTTGGGTTTCACAAGAAGGTTTAAAAGCCAATCCATCCAAGGTTCAAACCATTGTGGAGATGAAGATGCCAAAGACAATCCACGGCGTACACAAGTTGACAGTCGCATCACAAGCACTCACCGTTTTCTTTCGTCATGCGGATAAGCGGCCCCTTCTTCAAAATACTCAAAAAGACTCCGGAGTTCTCCTGGAATGACTCACACAAATCCCCCTTCGAAAATCTCAAAAATTACCTCGCCAAACTTCCCACTCTATCCGTCCCGAAAGAATGAGAGGTTCTCTCCTTATACCTCCGCCTCGGACGAAACTATAAGTCTTTGTTTTAGTGCGAGAGGAAGGGCCTTGACTCCCGTGTGCTTCATCGGCCGAGCATTGAAAGGACCGAAACAAGGTATCAACCTTTAGAAGCTCATACACGTTAATAAATCTTGCAAGGAGATTACGTCCATACTTCCATGCACATCCTATACAAGTCCTCATCGATCACCCACTTGGCAAGTATTGACGAGCGTAAGCTCTCGGGAGAATCGCGAAGTGGGCAATTGAATTAGGCGAACACGATATATCTTTTTGCCTCGTCGAGCCATCAAGGGTCGAGCCTTAGCGAGACTTCCTTGTCGAGGCTAACCGCCGAGACCAAGCCCAATGAGTCCGTGTCGAGACAATACCAAGCCGAACCTATAGATAAAACTCCGAGGATTGCTTGGCAAGTCTCGTTGGCGGGGCTTGGGGAAAGCAGTGGCGGAGCGGTGTCCTACTTTTAGGACCGTAAGGCCAAGAGATCACATATGCGCCCGGTTCACGTTCAAAATACAAACAACGAAGTGGAATACTGAAGCCTTAGTTGCGGGACTTCGCCTAGCTCAAAGCCTTCAGGTGCGAGCCGTGCAAGTTCATAGTGACTCTCAAGTCATAGTGAGTCACATGTTGGGAAAATCGAGGCAAAAGGCAACGGGATGAAAAAATACCTGAAAAAGCCAAAAGCCTACAACAAGCTTTCTCATACTTCCAGTTAGTTCGCATCCCAAGGGAGCAAAATAGCCGAGCTGACGTATTAAGCAAACTAGCCTCGTCGTCGACGGACTCGCCAGTAGAAGAAGTCCAAAACAGAAGCATAAGCGATGACGACACTGGAACCGAGGTCAACATAGTATCTGACGACGGGCCTAATTGGATGACTCTCATTCAAGAATACCTAGAAAAGGGCGAGCTACCCCACGACAAGCTTGAGGCTAGGAGGATTTTGAGCAAATCTCTGCGATATACACTGAGCGAGGAATTCTCTGTAAAGTCATACCTCCAACCTTTCCTAAGGTGCACGGGTCGAACGAGTGACTACGTGCTAAGGGAAGTACACGAAGGATCATGTGGAAGTCACATCGACCCGCGCCCTATCGAAGAAATCATGCGATGGGGATACTATTGGCCGACGATGTTCCGGATTGATCGATCTCATGAAGAAATGTCCGTGCGAATCCATGGGAGCGTGCGAGGCTATCTCAAACCGACCTCGCCAAAGATGCAAAGCCCTTGGCCATTTATGCAATGGGAATTGATATTGTGGGTCCATTCTCGCAAAGCTCGTGGCGGTTCAATTCCTAATTGTCGCGATCGACTACTTCACGAAGTGGGTGAAGCCGAACCCTTGGTGAAAATCACAAGCAAAAAGGCCCTCAACTTCGTCTGGAAGAACATCGTGTGTCGCTTCGGCATCCCTCATATCCTTATTTCGGATAATGGGACGTAATTCACGGATAAAGTGTTCAAAGAGTGGTGCCAAGAGCTTCGGATCCAACAAAAATTCACCTCGGTGGCTCATCCTCAAGCAAATGGTCAAACCGAAGTCACCAACAGAGCAATCGTGAAAGGACTCAAGACTCGCCTCGATCGAGTAAAGGGGAATTGGGTGGAAAATTTGTCGCAAGTCCTGTGGTTGTATCGAACTACACCTCGGACGTCGAACGGAGAAACACCCTATAGCTTGCGTGCGGAACCAAGCGGTGATCCTGCGAGATCGGTATGCCGAGCCCCGTACCATTCACTTCTCGGTTTGAAGCAAGCGAGGAAAATCTGAACGATCCGGATCCGCTCGAAGAAAGAGAGACATCGCCACATCGAGGAAGCTCGGTATAACCAACAAGTAGCTCGGTATTACAACCAGCGTGTCAAGTCCCGACAATTCCAAGTAGGCGACCTCGTGCTTCAAACAATGAAATCGATAAAGTCGCAAAGCTCGGTGGCTGGAAGCCACATGGGAAGGACCGTGCAGGTCATCAAGTCCTCGAAAAAGGGTCATACAAGCTCGCTTATATATCCGGCAAAAATACCCGATCGTGGCACATCATTCATCGAAGAAATATTTTGCATAAGTGACAAGAGTTGAGTCATTGTGTCATCGAGTCTGTCGGTCGTATCATCGAGTCTGCTTCGGTTGTGTCTTTGAGTCTTGTTTTGTTATTACATCGATAAAATCTTTTTTTCTTGCATGATTTGTTTGTCACTTATGCATACTATCTCTTCTCCATACCCTCTTGGAGGATCTAACTATACCCTCGACGGAGGCGAAACTTAAGCGTGGGGACCACCCTAGCGATGACCTTGCCAAAACAGGAACCAATACCTCCGTTTACTTCGGGGAAGAGGGGACCACCCCGAGCGATAACCTTGCCAAAGCAGGAACCAATACCTCCATTTACTTCGGGAAAGAGGGGACCACCCCGAGCGATAACCTTGCCAAAACAGGAACCTATACCTCCGTTCACTTCGGGGAAGAGGGGACCACCCCTAGCAATACTTCTTGCCAAAAAAGGAACCCTTACCTTCGTTTATTTCGAGGATGAATACCTTCGTACGAGGACGAAATACCTTCATTTATTTCGAGGATGAATACCTTCGTACGAGGATGAAATACCTTCGTTTATTTCGAGGATGAATACCTTCGTACGAGGACGAAAATACCTTCTTTTATTTCGAGGACGGACTACCAGTTGCCTCCGTTTATTTCGAGGACGACCCACCCAATTATTTGTTGCGGTAATAAAGAAGTAATGTCCATGAAAAGACAACACGAAGCAAGGAAAAATTCTTATTTCGTACATTACAAATTCATACATTACGAGGACGAAGAGGGCCCCGGAGGACGGGAAAAGCTAAGCCAATCCCTAGAAAAGTCCGGATTCAACAGAGCATCTACGCTAAGCCTACCCCATCCTCAATCTACACTAAGAGCCCTGCCAGATTGACCTCTCGGGCCCGCGAGACGACCTCCACTGCTTGATGAAGCACGACTTCGGCTCCTTGAGGGCCCACGCCTCTCTTGAGCACGGAAGCATCTCTCGAGCTATCGATCCGGGAAGATATATCCGGAAAAAGGAGAAGTCTAGCGAGATGAAGAAACTTGGCGAGAAGAAGCGCGATGAGCGAACGAAGCACGCGTCGAGGAATGGATGACGTGCCGCTACAATCTTGTATAAGCTGCCGATTTTCTTCAAATCGTCATATTGCTCTCGAAATTGCCAGGAGTCCCGGCCATACCTTCTCTTATACTCCGAACACCACGGTTTGAGGTCTAAGACCTTAGCCTCGGCCTCGGAGATGGTCATTCCACCTTGTCGGCGAATAAATGCCTCGTACTCGGCGTGCTCCTCAACGATCGGTTTGGCCTTATCCTCTGCAATCTCGAGCTTCTCCTCAATTTCCAAAGTCCGAGCATGAAGCTCGTCCAATTTCTCTTGCGAAGCCCAAAGCCTGACTTCGGCCTCCTCCCGCACATGGCCGAGCTTGCCCTCCAAATGAAGGATTTCAACCTTCTTAACTTCAAGAGCTCGTCTCGATGCCTCGACTTCGTCCACGAGAGGAGGCAAACCAAGGTTTCCAGAAACAAACTGAAGACAGCAAAATAATAAGCGGACTTGATCAAGCGGAAGATTTTATTAAGGCCTCAAGGCGTAATATCGTGCTCGAGTACAAATACAAAAAAAAAATTATATACTGAGGATCAACCGACCCCGCCATCGACTCAAAGCGCATCTCCTCGATGCCAACCCGCGCCTCGGCCTCGGCGATCGCTACTCGGCCTCAGCGCCTCGGCACTCGGCCTCCGCCTCGGCCTCCTTCGAACTTCGGCCGACACCTCGGTCTCCCGAACTTCGGGCGCCACCTCCTTCTAAACTTCAACGGCACCACCTCGGCCTCCGCTCCTTAGTCGGCTCGGCCGCGATAGCCGGAGAGGATCTCGATCCACCGAGCAAGCAGACGGACTCGGCGGTCGGAGTCGGCGAGGCGAGACTACGAGCAACGACGGCAAGCTCTTGGACCGCCCGGCGAGAGACCAACATAAGACCGCACCAGTGCGTCGATCTCCACCACCTCGTATCCATACTTATATTTATCTAAGTCGGGATAGTCATCGGCGACGTCATCCGAGTATCGACACCGCCTCTTATTCACAGCCTCGGCCTTCTTGCTCGCCGAAAAACTTCGAGACAAAAAGCTTCCGGTATAAGCACGGAGAAGCTTCTCTGGCCGCCCTCGGCTTCCTAAGCACGGCCTCCCACTTGCCTTCAATCCGCTCCTTGCCGCCTCGGCGAAGCCGCCTCGACCTTCAAAAAGTTACCTCGGCCTCCGCCGCCCGTCGGCCTCAATCCCACCGACCTTCTCCACCACGGCGAAGGCCGTGGCCTCCTCTCGGCCGCAACCCGAGCCTTCCTCCTCCTCGATCGCCTCCGCCACAAGAAGGGTCTTCTCCCCCTCCAGCTCGTGGGCGTAGCGAGCCAAGTGCTCAAAATGAGCAACGGCATCATTTAAATGCCCAACAACAAGCTCGGACGCCACGTAATTGGACCTTCACGTCCTCGGTCCCTGTAATAAAGCTAACAACGTCGAGCAAAGCCTCAATACGGCTCGGAAAAAGTACAACACGATGCATTACAGGGAAAAGGCGGACGTGCGACCTGGGTACCGAGGATCGTGCAATAGTCGTCGTCGGCAGGAGGATGACGCTTCTCTTTTTCGGAGCGGGAGGTGCGCGGAGGCGACGAATGCTTCGCCTGAGGCGACGCACGCTTCGGCTGAGGCGACGAACGCTTCGGCTGAGGCGAGGTCGCACTCTTTTCGGCCCTCTTCGAGGAGACCTCGGGCAGAGTCTTCGCCGTCTTCTTAGATTGTTCGGCCTCGAACTCCGACCCCTTTCTCTTCCTTGAGGAGACGAATTCCACTACATAAATAACACATATCAAGTCAATACAGAGCAACACAAAGATATTCTGACACTAAAGCTAAGTGCAGGGCCTCACCCCTCGCCGGCTCATCTGCGATGGCGGTCATAGGGGCTCGACCCGCGGTGCTAGTTCGGCCTCAGGGAAGACTTCGTCGACCAGGCCAACCCCGTCCAGATACGTCTCCACATCGTCGAAGCAATCTCCAACGGCTACATCGGCCAATCTCTCACGCTTCCAAGCGAATTCATAAGAGCCGTCAAACCGCCAGAAGAAGTACTTCTTCTGCGAGTTTGATATCTTCGACTTCGTCTTTATCTTAAATTCTGACGGTAGCTAAGTAATACCACCCGCACTAAATTTAAGGCGAAAAAATCTAAGGATGAGCCCTAGACTCAGCGGGCGGTTATGCTATCGCATATACACCAAGGCCGTCGGTGTGAAAAGAGTTCGGTGTTAATTGGGCGAAGGGATAGCGAAAAGCTGTTGTAACTCAACAAACACGGAAGGATAAGGAAGACGAAGACCGCACTTAAGGCTGTCCTCGTATACTGTTACAAATCCGTGCGGAGGGATGCTAGCCCTATCCTCCGGACGAGGGGCAATTAACCCAACGGTTTGAACAAAAATTTAGAGGCAAGCTCTAATATCGCGAGAGTTGTCAAAATGGAAGGAAGCGAAGAAACTTTACCACAATCAAAGAAAGGCGGAAAATCTAATCTACACATGGTAGCTTGGGGAACGAGAATAAACTTCAAAATCCACGGAGAATCCGGTGGTGACCTGACACAATCTGACGCTCGGTAGTGAGAATCGAGAAGAAGAAGGCGAAGATGAGGAAGCCATAACTTACTGGTTTTAAGATTCGAGGAAGATAGCGCTGAAACTTGTGAGGACGATAATGGCGACAGAGAAATTTTTAGAACACAAGAAGTTTCAGAATTTTTTGAATATTGGAATGTACAAGTGATAGGCGAAAAGGCGTATCACGGAAGTTACTCTCCCAATATGCGCTTTATTGGGAATCCAACCGCTGCTACATTAAATGCGCATTAAATGCTATGAGGCATCCCGCGTTCAGCCTCGGCTTCACGCCTCGTAAAGGCGAAGCCGACCCAAACACCTCGGCAAAATTCCTTGTCAGGCGAAGCCGATCCAAACACCTCGTCAAAACACCTCGTTAAGGTGAAGCCGTTCCAAACACCTCGGCATAACGCCTCGTCAGGTGAAGCCAGTCGAAGACCTCGGCATAACGCCTCGCCAGGTGAAGCCAGTCAAGACCTCGACAACGCATCGTCGGTGACCGATCGAAGACCTCGGCATAGCGCCTCGTCGGTGAAGCGATCAAAGACCTCGGCATAAAGCCTCGTCGGTGAAGCCCGTCCAAAGACATCGGTAAAGCCTAATCAAGTCAAGCCGACAAAATCGAAGTTAAGATACTGAGGATAACTACTAGATCGACCATACTCCACTTCGTCACGGACACGTCTACGGTAAATATCCCCAAACCCATCACGACCTCGCAACCTGCGTCTTTTGGGGGATATGATAGGATAACTCGAGGCCCAAGCATCGGGCCCAACATAAATAAGCGATATATGAAGCTCGGCCCAAACGAGTCCGACCCAAGCTCGGGAACCAAGAGGAACACGTAAGATTCGGTCGTATCTACGAGAATCCTAATTAGAGAGAGATAGAATTGAATCCTATCTTAGAATAGATCTCGGATTCGAGATCTAGGTTATCATAATCGTGTATAAATAGAGGATATATTAGGCGGAAAAGGGAATCGACACTTCTTGTAACCACTCCTCATATTTTCAATACACAATCTCTCTCTCTCTCTCCGTGGACGTAGATCTTATTCATAGATCGAACCACGTAAATCCTTGGTGTTCTTGTTCATTTACTTCCCTTACGAAATTAAGATCGATCAGTGATTTTCTATAGCATTCTCCATGGATTGTCCTCACTCGACATTGGAGTTTAGGCAATCGGGACACAGTCCAGAAGATCAAAGCACGAGTCTTGATCCATTCTTCCCCGACAGATTCGCAGGTAAACACGAGAAAACTCCTACGTGTTGCAATTAATTATATAGGTGCATGCTAGGCATATAATCAATGTATGATGAATTAAACATCCAAGATAGATCATCGGGAGAGGGTTAAAATCAGATTTCCCTACAAAGACTTCTATACATATCTATCATCTCAAGACTTTTGAAATCTAAGTCTTCTTATTCTTGACAAGACCTAAGAATCTTATCTTAGGTTCTATCTTCTCGACTCGAAGCTTCTAGCTTAAACAACTCTTTCTTAAGGAAGCAATGTCCTTCTTATAATTCTTAATTAGGAGCTAATCTTTGTTATAGAAATGCGGGATATTACATTAAGTGAGCACAACCACCTTTCTATCCATTCTCCTAATTTCCATCCATGGTCACGATTTTTTGGCTTAACTATCCTTAACAAAGTTCAGGACATTTACAAAAAATTTAAAAATTGAGATCATAAATAAAAAAGTACTTAAAATTAAGATAATAAATTATAATTAATCTTTTTTATTTTTCACCTAAACCAAAATATGGGGAGCGCCCTTGTCGATAGGATGGAGGCAGTATTACATAAAACTCTCTCAATCTTACACCAATAAGCCCCTATTCGCATGTCACAAATTAATACATGGGTCATCAATCATTGCACATTTGATTCTCTCTCTCTCTCTCTCTTTTATTCAGTGATTTAGACATTTATGCAGTACTTAAATAACAAATAATGTTTGCAGAGTGGCACTCACTGTAATCCATGACTTGTTTTAATCTCATTTCATTTTTTGAACCCTATTTTTCAGGCAACTGTCTCTGACATTTCGTCACTTGGATTCTAGCTGTAGAAAAGCCAGTGCTGGAGATTCGTGAAGCGATAGCATTTTATTTTATTATTTGTATACAATTTATGTGATTTTTTATGGATTAAGGTAATATGAAATTGAAAGAAGAATATTGAAAGCATAAATTAAGTCCATAAATTGTTTACCTAGTTCATCGCGATGTGATTATGTCTGAGGGTATTTTCAAGCCAGATTTTCCATTAGAGAGTTTCTGATGATCTAGAGTTTACAATATAATGTGGATATAATTATAACAATCTAATAAATTTCACCCAATCTGAACTCTAATTGCATCCAAACTTTACCAGAACGAAATACTTTCAAAGACATAACCCAATACAAGATCATTGATACAAATCGAATATTCAAATTTAATCTCATATTCAATGATATATTTATAATTTTACTACTATTTTATCGTATTATATTGTTTGGATCGTGATATATCAATAATACCACCTTATTTAAGAGCTCCATTGTTATTGTGATATGTATGTGTTAGTGATGTTTCAGTAATAGTGATATATGTATCAATGAAATAAGGATGAGAAATATTTGATAAGAAACATGTTAGAAATACTCACTTTTTTATAATAATATGTAGAATATCTAAATTGACTAAACCATACTTAAATCACATACATAATGCAAATTTATCAGAATATGCAAATAAAAAAGATAGAAAATCCATTTGAAAGACAAGTGATAAATCAATTTGTGGAGTGGAAAACCCATTTAATTGACTACTTTTAGGTAAAACCAAGACATTATTTGTACAAGTTTGTCATAAAGTGTAAGAGTGTCAATAATTTCAAGCAAAATATGTCAACATCTAAAGAATTTTTTGTTCCTCCATTTTTAAGTGGGTTGATTCAACATATTTTTATCAAAGTATGTAATTTCTACATATACTTTATAAAAATGTGGGTATTTTTATGGATTTCCAAATAAAATACTTCATTCGTCCGCCAAAAAGATGTATGCATTTTCTTATTGATCCGTTCGTCAAAAAAATGAATATTCTATTTTTAGCAATATTATTCATCAACTTTATTTTAGTCTAACCCTCCAATTAGCCTTATATTACTCATTTGTCATTGTTTGGTCCACCAAAAGCAATTTAAAACTATATAATGAATGTAACTTTTATTTCATCCATAACATACTCAACTCATTTATTAAAGCTCCTATTCAAACCAAAGATGTATCTTTTATTTTTTTTGTATATAAAATAGTACTCCCTCCGTCCTAATATTCATGGCACGTTTTTCTTTTTGGACTGTCCCATTAAGTTGGTCCGTTTTCAAAAAATGAAACACTTATTACATTAAAAAATATTTTGAATTTCGATTGTCCCATAAATATTGGGACGTAGGGATTACAAGATAAGATTTGGATTTATATTTTTCTTTTGTTGTCTGAATTTGGATCCATGGCCATGACAAGCTACTGAGAATTCAAACTTTTCTGCAGTGGTTTCTTACACCAACATGTGCCTCTCACTTTAGGTCTTTTCATGCCGTTAATCAGTCAACTCATCTAATCAAATTGAAGTTACTCCTTACTCTAATAAAATAAAATGACAATAGTATATGATTAAGTACAACAATAAATTGCAAAAATAAAATATTCATTCAAGTACAATGACATATACAATATTAATTTTGAGAAAGTACATATATGTTCTGAAACACGCCAAGGACTAAAATTTTACAGCTTTTGCTTGCCATGAAAACAAAATGTTTACCTAATCTATAAGAATTAGTGCAGCAAATTCAGCTGATTAATATACAAGAAATTAAGATGGTAACCAATTATTTTAGTATAAGTGGTCCACAAAAACATTACTTTTATATAAGTAAATATTAATAGACTTAGGTCCCACGGTAAGAACAGTCTGACTTACCCTTTAATAAAAATTTTGTGACGTAATTACAGTATTAATTACAACTACTACACGTCTATGATTGTTTGTTTTTTACATAAAGAAAGATGAAATAATGACGTGAATTTTTAATTATATATTGATCATGCGACATAATTCCACTAATTGACCAACCCGGTCTTTTGAAGTTGCATTATTTGATATTGTGCGATGCAAACAGTATGATGAATTAATAAGACGTATTATGTAGATATTTATTTGGTTGAAGAATTAGTTATTTCCTTGTGCCAAGTGATGTGGGTTTTTTTTCCAATTAGTGAAATTTAGAAAAAATGAGATGTTGGTTGAAGAATTAGTTATTCCCTTATGCCAAGGGATTGCATTTTTAAAATTATGAGTTCAAGATTTGGAGAAGGTTATTTTCCTATGATTCGACTTGGTGGGAGCTCCTCTCCCCTTCATGGTCATGACTCATCTAACGAATCTTGACATGTTTGACGATTTTATACAGTGATGGAGCCAAACATTTCACGTTGGGGGATAAAAAAAAATAGCTTGAGGTGAGAGAAGTGCAAGTCCATTAATCGATGAAAGTGAAACCTCCACAACAGGAGTAACTTTCTTAAAATAACAATTCATTTACTTAAAAATTAATGAAAATATATAGCCGTATATGGTTTCCATTGTAACGAAGATTTTTAGAAGGAAGAAGAAACGAGCCGATATCGCATTGTGTCTTTTAACTGCGATGGAGTTTCTTAAGAAGGAAAAATTAGCAATTTCAGTTTTGATCTCAGTTTCGTAACCTATATATATATATATATATAATATAAATAATAATAATACGTTGTTCCTGATATATTGATATTGACTCTAATTTTAAGTAATATGTATAGCAACAAGACATGTCTGATTATCCAAAAGATAGATTGACATAATCTTGAGCCCATTGAATAGTAATAAGTTGGATTATTCATTTGAAGGACAAGAACATGAACTTTTTCAAGATTCCTAAATTTAGCTAATTCAAAAATAATATTTTAAAATATCATTATAATATAAATTTCTAAAATACCCTTCAATTTTTTTAAATTATTGGGCTCATGTCCCCAACTCCCTTACTTCCTCCGTCACTGATTTTACACAAAACTCTTACGAACAAATACTGGACATTGTTTAGATCCCTAATAAATAGGACTATCTAAATGGTGTTTAGTTCTCGTCAAGAACCGGACCGAATCAGAAATTATCAATTTCGATTAACCAAAAATTGAAAGTTTGGTTATCGGTTTGGTGTTTTGTTCCAGAGTTCATTATTTTTTCAATTATCGGTTTAATTGAAATCGATCGGTTTGGAACCAAAAACTATTTTTTTAATTATTAATTAATTAATTAACAATTCTAGAATCTCGATTTTTAATTATTATTTTAATTACAACCCACAAAGTAGCCTTTTAACACGATCTTGAAATGGGAAAATAATGCAAATCAAAACATGTCTTACGATACTTTAAACATGCCTAATAGATATTTCAACCAACTTCGATACTTTAATTACCATATTATCAAGCTTACTTCATGTTGTCTCAAATTTCATGATATAGATAATCACTAGCTTATATATAATTTATCATATGGTGATCCAGCCTATAAGGACAAATTATAAATAAAGAAATTAAATACACAAAGGTAAAAAGAGAAACTATAGGAATAGAACGGACTTTATGTTATTTTAATTATTAATTGATCATTTTAATTATTTTTAATAAATATTATTTTTAAATTATCATTTATTATTAATTAATTTTATTTCAATTTGATTTAAATAAATTTATTTCGATTAATCAAAATCAAACAGTTTTCCAAGTTACATTGCTAAGCAAACTACCAATTAAGAGGAAAAGTAAATAAATAAGTTACGTACCACCGTCAAACTTGTATTCATTGTTAGTCTTCGGACAATAATATGCCTGCAGCGTTCACACCTTAAAGTCCACCAAATACGCCTCAGATTCACATGGCATGTTAATTCTGAGTTCTCGTCAGCCTAGCATAGTACCATATACACCAATACGAGTTATAAATTAATAAATTTCTAAATTAAACTTTTTTTTAAATATCACATAAGTTCAAAACGAAATTGTCATGAGGCTGATATTTTTAGAAAAATAACTAAAATTTTTAGCTTATATATCTTTAAAAAAATTACACATGTACTTCCATGTCAAATTTGTTATAATCTTACTCAATTTTTAGGTACGTACTGAATAATTTAGCTGGCAATTACATATATTTTACAGTTTAAATATTAATTCAAAATCAATAATTCGAGATATAATTGGAAAATAGGTGATAGTTTGATTTGTAATTGAATATTTAACCATTGTTTTTTAACAATTGAGAAGTCAGTTTACATCAGCGTTCACTGGTTCTCATTAAACGGACATAACGTTCATCATTTGTTATGACGTAATTTATTTTTTTATTTCTTGAAAATTTTGAGGTCGACGGTCGAGGCACATTAAGACAAAACCTTAATTAATTTGTTTAAGCTTATTGGTTTATCTAGAATGATCTACGGAAGGGTTGCATGTTCGACGTTCTTCCTCTTCAATCAAGCTGTTAGATAGTTAGTTAGGCGGTTAAGAAATCTGTTGCTTTGTTAGTTATTTGTTAAGTAGTTAAAAGCTGTTTAGTTTCAGTTAAATCTTTTGTTATATATATCCTTTGTAAAGCTCTCAATCAGTTTAATGAAATGCATTACATTCAAATCAGTTTCTCTTATTCAAATAACATGGTATCAGAGCTGAATTAGTTTTTTTTCTCAAACACTTTGATCTGCGTTCATCGTGGTCATTGTTGTTTTCATTTTTTCCAAAATGGCTCCTCCTTCAACTTCAACAACAACAACATCCTCTCTGCCAAATCTGCATCCAATGATTTTAAGATTGGATCGCACAAACTATGCCTTTTGGAGAATTCAAATTCTTACAACTGTTCGAGCTCATGGATTCGATGATTTCCTTTCTACCACTATGACGCCGCCTCTGCAACGTCTCCCGTCTACGTCTACGGCTACTACCTCCACGGTAAATCAAGTACTTGGAATGGATACGTAAGGATCAGTTCTTAATGAGCTGGATGCTTTCGTCTATTGGTGATTCAATGCTAGGACATGTTGTGCGCTGCACATCTGCGAGCATGATATGGAATACTCTCGAGCAGCTTTTCCATTCACAATCTCGTGCTCGAGTGCTTCAATTAAAGAAGATGCTGCATTCTCATAAGAAAGGAGCAATGTCTGTGGATGAATATTTTCTAAGAATGCGCAGCTATGCTGATCAGCTTAGCGCGATTGGTCATAATGTTACCGATGATGACCTTGGTGATTTTATTCTTGCTGGCTTTGGAACAGATTATGAAGCCATTGTCATCAATCTTCTGCATAGGCCTGACACTCCAAATCTCCGGGAAACACAGTATGCTTTGCAATGCCATGAAATTAGACTACAACAAAGTGTTTACTCAGAACCTGCAGCTCACTTTGTTCAGCGTGGTGGTCGATTCAATGGTCGTGGTCGTGGTAGATTCAATGGCAATCGACCATCCGCAGTGAAATTCTCAAGCAAATCTCATGTTGTTTGTCAACTTTGTGGGCGTACAAATCATGTGGCACTCAAGTGCTAGAAACGGTTTGATGTTCATTTTACAGGTGCTGAAAATAAATCTACTGATTCTAATCCTCAAGCTCATCTCACAGATTTTCAAGCAGCTCCTAAGTATGAATTTGATGAAGAAGATGGTGTTTGGTACGTTGATAGTGGTGCTACCAACCATATCACGAAAAGCGTGAAAAATCTTCAGCTTTCAACTCCCTCCACTGGATCCGAAGCTCTCACAGTGGGAAATGGTAAGTCTATTCCAATCAAATCTATAGGCAACACCTCTATCCTTTCCTCTCCTACCTCCTCTCTTCTTCTAAACAACATTCTTTTAGTTCCACAAATTACCAAAAACCTGATCAGTATTTCACAGTTTACAAAGGATAATCATGTTGTTTTTGAATTTCATGACTCTTGTTGTCTTGTGAAGGACAAGAAAACAAGCAAAATTCTTCTGAAGGGCAAGCTTCACAAGGGACTCTACCAAATTGACCTCTCCAAGCTATGTGTTCATTCTACACATTCTGCAGATTCTCAATCAAATCATCATGATGCTTGTTTTTCTGTTTCTGTAGAACCTAGTCTTTCAGTTTCTGTTTCTACATGTGTGAAAGATAGCCCTTCTTGTATGAGTGAGAAAAATATATGCAGTCCACAAGATCAAATTCTTGATAATTCTCCTTGTAATTTTTCTGCATCTCTCTCAAATGATATAAAGCTATGGCATCAGAAATTAGGGCATCCTAGTGCACCTATTCTTTCTCATGTTCTTAAGTTGATCAATGTATCTGTAAAGGATTCTTCTACTGGTCTCTGTGAGGCTTGTACCTTTGGAAAACTGCATCAAAAACCTCACATAACTCAACCCATGAAAACTACTCGCCCTTTCCAACTCATTTATTCGGATCTTTGGGGACCTTCTCATATAGCTTCCACTCAAGGTTTTAGATACTACATTCACTTTGTAGATGACTATAGTCGCTTTACTTGGATCTACCCACTTACCCTAAAATCTGAGACTGGAAAGGTAGTTCAACAATTCTTTCAAATGATAAAATGTCAGTTTTCTTGTTCTATTAAATCTTTCCAGTCGGATTGGGGAGGTGAATATCGCACTTTGACCTCGTTCTTTACCAACTTAATGTCCATTTTCAACATCCTTATCCTTATATTCACTCACAAAATGGCAAGGCCGAAAGAAAGCATCAACACATTGTTGATCTTGGACTTACACTTCTCAGTCAGGCTTCCCTTCCTCTTAGTTACTGGTGGCATGCCTTTGAGGCTGCTACTTATCCTATAAATAGGTTACCATCATCTCAACTCCAACTGAACTCTCCATATAAAATTCTTTTTCAGAAACAACCCCTCTATTCTCATCTTAAGGTTTTTGGCTGCACATGTTATCAATTTCTCAGACCATATAATCTGCATAAACTTGAATATAGGTCAGCCAAGTGTGTTTTTCTAGGCTATAGTTCTCATCATAAAGCTACAAGTGCTTAAGTGCCTCTGGAAGAATTTACATTGCAGATACAGTAAAATTTAATGAGCATGAATTTCCTTTTTCTTCTCTTTTTCCAGACTCCTCCCTCACTTACCTATAACCTCATCTGTTCCTCTCTCCTCTACCTCAAACTCTACTTCTTCATCTCTTCCTCCTCTTTCACCTCTACTTCCTTCCTTGCCCTCAGAGACAGCATCTACAAACTGTTCTATTCCCTCATCTCCAGCTTCAGATGTTCCTAGTCTTCATTCCTCTCATTCTCCTTTGCTGCCACTTATTACAAATGATAATGCTATGACTACCCGAGCTAAAAATGGTATTAGTAAACCAAAAGTTTACTATGCTGTTATTACTTCTCCTTGACCTTTATCTCAACTTTTCCTCCTCGCCTATTCTGCGCTTTACCTTTGTCCTTTGGATGAAGCGCTTAAGGATCCAGGTTGGTTGGCGGCTATGGAGAAAGAAATTAATGCCATTACTGGTAAAGGCACATGGAGGTTAATTCCTCCAAATCCTGATCTCAAGGTTATAAGCAACAAGTGGGTGTTTAGAGTCAAGCTCAACCCGGATGATACTCTTGACAAGCTCAAAGCCCGACTTGTTGCTAGAGGTTTTGAACAACTAGCTGGGGTCGATTTTTTATAAACTTTCAGTCCAGTAGTTAAACATTCAACTATTAGATTAGTTTTTTCTCTTGCAGCAACGAATGGGTGGAAAATTCATCAAATCGATGTTAATAATGCATTCTTAAATGGGGAGCTCACTGACAACATTTATATGATGCAACCAGTAGGCTTTGAAGATTCCAGCCATCCTGATTATGTGTGTCAGCTCAAGAAAGCTATCTATGGTCTCAAACAAGCTCCAAGAGCCTGGTATGATACACTTCGTTCTGAAATCTACACTCTTGGTTTCCAACGGTCAACCTCTGATTTCTCTCTTTTCTTCAAAAGAGATGGTACAGTTTTAACCTTGATTCTTGTATATGTTGATGATATATTGGTTACGGGTGATGATCCTACTATAGTCTCCACTATTGTTGATCATCTTCATGCCAAGTTCTCGGTCAAAAATCTTGGCAATGTGAGTTATTTTCTGGGAATTGAAGTTCAGAAATTTGGCAGTAGTTTTGCTCTTGGCCAACAGAAATACATTCATGATCTATTGTCTAAAACGAAAATGGTTAACTCCAAACCTTGTCTCACCCCAATGACTCCTGCTACAAAGTTATCTAAAGCTGCTGGAAAAGTCTTTGATGATCCTACGTTATATAGAAGTACCATAGGGGCTCTACAATATCTTACACTCACCAGACCCGATATAGCTTTCACGGTCAACAAGTTAAGCCAATTTCTTTCATCTCCAACTGATCTTCATTGGGCTGCTTGCAAGAGGTTACTTCGATATCTTAAAGGGACTGCCTCTATGCATCTATTGTTTCGACCTTCTTCCTCTTCGCAACTCGAATGCTATGCTGATGCGGATTGGGCCAGTTGTATTGATGACAGGCGTTCAACTGGTGGCCACTGCATTTTTCTTGGATCAAATTTGGTTACGTGGTCTGCTAAGAAGCAAGATGTTGTGTCGCGAAGTAGTGCGGAGTCGGAATATCGCAGTTTAGCTACTGCTTCAATGGATGTGGTTTGGTTGAAATCTTTATGTGCTGAATTAGGAATCAGACTCTCATCTCCTCTCAAAGTTTGGAGTGACAACACTAGTGCAATAGCTATTGCTAGAAATTCAGTGTTCCATGCTAGAACAAAACATATAGAGGTTGATGTTCATTATGTACGTGAAAAGGTGATGGATGGCACGATTGAAGTTGGTTTTGTCCCGTCTCAAGATCAGGTTGCTGATCTATTTACGAAGTCGTTGCCTGCTCCTCGTTTTTACAATCTCAGGGATCGATTAAATCTTGGCGAAGCTGATGCTGGTTGAGATTGTCAGGGGTGTATTGGTTTATCTAGAATGATCTACAGAAGGGTTGCATGTTCGACGTTCTTCCTCTTCAATCAAGCTGTTAGATAGTTAGTTAGGCGGTTAAGAAATCTGTTACTTTGTTAGTTATTTTGTTAAGTAGTTAAAAGCTGTTTAGTTTCAGTTAAATCTTTTGTTATATATATCCTTTGTAAAGCTCTCAATCAGTTTAATGAAATGCATTACATTCAAATCAGTTTCTCTTATTCAAATAACAAAGCTTTATATGTATTCATTTAACTAAATTATAGTTCCACGTGATGCGTTTTGCTAGTTAACCTCAAATAATTGTTTAAGTACGATAAAATGTCGAAAAATAATTCATAGTACTCGTGACTCCGAAAGACAGCGAGCAAAAAAATACATTGTGTTATAGTAGTATATAAGAAAGTTCATTGCAACTTAACATTCTAGAATATGCCTTTTGAATAATTTATATTAGAATATTACGCTTCTTCATTTCACAGTCGCCAGTTTTCTGTATTTCAACTAGGCCAGAACCATTAATTAGAATCCATTTTATTCCCAATAGTTTATAATCAATTTTTATTCACATTTATTAATAATTATTATTCTCCGTCTCAATTATATAAATTGATTGGATTTTTCATAAAGATTAATAAAATCATTAAAAAAATTATAATAAAGTTCCTAATATGCTATATTTATTCTTTGATGATTATTAATGCACGAGTTTATCAAAGAATTAAATATGAGTATATCACTAAATGAGTTAAAAAAAAATTAATTTGATTTTCATTAGTTGCAATATTATTTTTACATAGCGTTTTTACTACTTGAAAATAATCTGAGCAACGAACATAAAGTGGTAATATTTATTTTGCTAATTTGTGACGTATTAGTGATCGCTAATAGTCCTACCAAATAAATGATAGTAAAACAGCAAGTATATATATATCGTATCCACATGGACTGTGACTCGAGAACACAGCAATTAATTAACACAGAATCTTTATTATTATCCAAGCAACAATATCAAGAGATGAGATTATAAAACTAGACTTGAAAATAAAAATAGGAATAAAATCAGATATGAAAGACTGATCCTAGGGATGTACTTAACCTAACCAGATTCACACAATTAACCTATTAATCTGTTTACCAATTTAATCCACATTCATATGAAGGATCACTAATATAACTATAGTTTCCGCTAGGACATCCTATAGTAGTAGGTTGGCCTAAACTCTATCTCCGTCGGGTCTCAAGAGAAGTAAGCTAATTACCAAAAGCACACAAAGATTTGACCTCCTACAGTTCACCTATCTCCGTCAGGTCTCAAGGCAAAAACTGTATTATAAATTCCAGATATCGATTATGCAACTAATTCCGCTAGGACATCAATCACATAACTAACATGCATTAATATTGATCAGACACCAACACATGAGAATTAAAGCCAAGAATTATAAATCATGAATGGGACGGCAAAACAGTATCAACAGATTAATTATATAAATCTAGTTAGACATACAAACCCTAGGATCAATACGAACTTTAGCTACGCATAATTAAATAACAAAAGAAATAAATAATTAAAGATAACATGAATTGAAATATATAGATAAAACCATAGGATTCCACGATGAATGATGTAACACTTGAATCCGGAAGAAATTCTGAACTTCAATACTAAACTATGAAATTGGAACGAAAACACACTAAAGTATTCTACTAGAAAGCGTGTAAAATAAACAATGCTAAATAAGTGTTCTGCTCTGGAATGGTGTTTCTAAGCTACTGCTCTCTCTCCCTTTTTATAATGAATCCCGAGCTCCCTTTTTACGTCAATTTCCCAATCCTTCTCTGACTCGGATTCAGAAGTATACACGGACTCAATCTCTCGCCTCGCGAGATGCTATCGTGAGCAATGGTCGCGAAGATAGCTCGCGAAAGAATCTCCGTGCGCGCGTCTGACTGAGCTCGCGAGTAATGGTCGCGATGGCAGGTAGCGATAGCAGGTCGCGAAGAAATCATCCGTGCGCGCCTTCCGCGTGACCTCGTGATCTTCCATCGCGATGATAAGTCGCGAAGTCGTGTCGCGATCCTCTCCAGTGTGCGATAAGTGTTTCTTCGCGATCATCGATCGCGATCATTTGTCGCGATGATAAGTCGCGAGCGTAAATTTGGTTATCTCGACTAACAACTTCGCGAGGATAGCTCGCGAACTCCAAACTTCCCTTCTCAATCCACAGATGCGCGAAGTATGCTCGCGAGCTTTGACCACGAAGTTTAAATGTGCTCTCGTGTGTCTTCTTCATTTTTAGATCAAAACCTGTGCTAAAATAACACAAAATACACACGGCATCATATCTTTCAAAGCAATTAAATAAACATGAAAAGATAGCTCAAACAATCATTTATCAAATAAAAAACGAGACAAATATATCCATATAAAATAGGTAAAAATGAGGTTTATCAACTCCCCCAAACTTACCCTTTTGTTTGTACTCAAATAAAACAGAACAAAGGAGAGACGACCAACGATAGGCAAAGAGTCGAACGACAAAAGCAATAAGCCTCAGAGCAAAGAGCAATAAACGATTCACTCAAATGAATCAAATCACAACATCTTTCGTTAAACTCCACACATCATAATAATCATAAGCACAAGCCTTCTCAAACTTGAATCCTCACGACATGGATATATATATATAAGAAATCTCAAACACTCAAGTGTATCAAGGAGGATGTGTATACTCTCAAATTTTAAAAACACATGGAATCTACCATAAGCTTGCAAATCGTCTAATTCTCCATTGCTCAAATATGTGCTCAAGAACTAAGATCAAAAAGGTCTTTATAAAAGGTTATAATGTAGGCTCTTTGGTAGGGTAGGATATATTTAGGCTAAGTGACTCATAATCCCATAATGAAAAATACCATAAGTATCACAAGACATAATTCCTAATTTTTTTTTTTTTAACATTTCAATCTTTCATACCAAAGAGTCATTTTTCTCTTAAGAACTCCACACTTTCATATATAAGTGATATAATCATCTCAAGACACTGGTTACTTACCCATTTATGTTCTCTTTGCATACTTATGCTAACTCTTTTTATTTAGTTTATTTTGAACTTATATGGGTAAGCAACTATTTCTGTTATTATCACTTCCTCAACAAATATTCTCTTTCCTTTATTTTTCTCAACCTATCATTCAAATAACCAAACAAACATACTAACAACATAACCAACCCACGGCTATATGAAAGAATAAGGTAGGCTCAAACGGGCTCATCAAAGGATAATGACATAACAGGTTAGTGTTTGGATAGTGTATAGGCTAAGAAAAGAATGCCTAATATCATTTCAAAATTCTTAAGCACATCAATGCAACCTCGAAAAAGATCCAGAGCAAGTTCTAGAGAAACACATGCTATTTCAAACTAATCACACAGAAAGAAACAAGACTGAAAAGATATAACAGTCAAAAGCTCAAGTCTCACAGGTTTCAAAAGTGTGACTAAGTTCTCAAATGCTCAATACTCACAACAATCATAACATGCTTAGTCTCACAAAATCAATTGCAATAGATTTTCTAATAAAAACAATTCTCGTCATCGGCTGCTCGTCATTTACTCAATCCAGAACAGACACAAAACCACAACAGGGAAAACAAAACAAAGCAAAACAGACAAAAACAAGAAACAAACACAAAACGATAAAAATAAATAGCAGCCAGAAAATAAAGACAATATAGCTCACTGCGGAGGTGGTGGTGGATGATATGGCCACGAGTTATGCATGTCATGCAGGAGCTTGAGATATTGCTCTTGCTGACGTCGCTGCTCCTCAAAGAACTGTGCCTGAGTAGCTGCATATTGATCCATGTCTCTTCGTAAGCCAGCAACCTGTTCATCAATATACAGATGCTCATCTACTCGGCTGTCATCTATGTACTCATGCAGCTCTTGATGTCGCGTGTCAATGCGGTCATAAATCTGTTCCTCCATAGCATATATATCGAAGTCTGGTGCTCTCATATGGAACGATCGATGACCCCGCCGTGCTCGCCTGGCCAGCTCATCTCCTCCTCGCTCGTGGCGGCTTCCTCCTCCGCGAGCTCTATGTTTCTCCCGCCCTCCAGTGTCGTGCGCGTGCACATCAGTGAAGGGCGCGGATGCTCGGGAGTTCTCATCGTGATATTATGTATCGCTGGGACACCCCCGTGGCTTAATCGAGTGAGAGCTACATTCGGCAGCTCAAGTACCATGTTTCCGCCTATCTGCGTGATCTTCCACAACAACCTATCCTTTCTTGGCTTGAAGAAATGCATATAATTGAGGGCTCGTCGATCAAGATAGATCTCTCGAGTGATCGGCTCGTCAGTGGGGACTACGTTGAAATACGTGGCGATTGAGGTTATCATTCCCCCACAACAGATGCTAGCTCCCTCAACTTGGGCTTGAGCCTCAAAATGCTCTGCCAGGAGATACGCTACACTCATCGGTCGTCTTTCCAGGGCTGCCGCTAAAATATGCATATCTGCACTCTGAACTTTCCCGGTATTGTCCCGGGCTAAGACGCTGGAGGTGATCATCCTGTGGAAGTATCTCATCGCTGGTTTTCTGATTGATGCAGCTGAGGATGTCTGTGGGCTATATCCTTTAAATTTCTCAACTTCCATCCATGCTAACTGTGCCCAGAAGGCTCTGATGTTCACCCCGCTTTCTCCCAGATATATGGCTCGTGGAGGTCCTCGCATAATCTCCTGCAGATCTTTAAAAGATAATTCCCGTTCTTGATTTCCCAGCTGGAAACTCATATGTAGAAAAGATCCATTCTCGTTCCTGTAGATCTGGTATGTGGATAGGAATTCCAAAGTGAGAGATCTGTGAGTGAACCAGTTTCCGGTGAATGCTCCAAGGAATCCCACTCCCCGAGTGAGCATCATAACATCATCTAGAATCCCAATCTCATGCAATATCCGTTGATGCATGAATCTTGTCGGCCGCATCTCCAATCTAGATAATATTTCCCATCGTTCATGTGCCTCTGATGTGTGTATTGTAATATCCTGCAACATAGTGTGGTGCTCATGAACGATCTCGGTCTGAGCTGATGTGGACGACATAGTTCCTTTCCCTTTCTCTGCAGCTGAAGCCTTTCTACGAAACGGCATAGTGATACCTGTAAAAAATTTAATTAAATCAGATATACTCAAACAAATATAACCCTCGACCTAATACATAGAAATAAAGCAAAGAAAATCATCAGTTTGGCCTAAATAACAATGTTTTATCTAGACACATCAAATTTCTCAACTCCCCCAAACTGATATATTTCTCAATGGCTCAATATTTTATCCTTACACTAAGCACAATATTGAAATCTAGCATCATATCATATGAATATTTCAAGAAAAGACACACAATGCTAAATTCACAAATTATTCAACAATTCAAACAATACATCTCCCATAATTCCTTCAATAAATTTCTACAAAAATTCATAGAAATCAACGGGAAAATCAAGTAAATCCATGCTTCCATTACCAATTTATAACATCTATAAGCAGGGAATAACATCTAGAGAAATAAAGGAAAGCCACGAAAATTAAAAAAATTTAGAACAATAGCTTCTGTGTCCGTTTGTTCCTAGAAAATCCACAAAACAAAGATGATTCGCGACAAAGCTTCTCGCGAACTGGGAAGATGGATTTCGCGAGCTCAGTTGAAATACTGACTAAATATATAACATTCGAAAACTTACCTCGCGTACTGGAGGAGTGGAGGTCGCGAGCTCAGAGGAAATGTATAGTCCGAGAGGAGAATTCGCGAGAGGGGCGGCACACTCAAACAAATAATTAAACCCTTACCTGGATCGAGATGCGGTATCGCGACAAAGAGTCGCGAGTATACCTCACGAAGAAAGCGTGCTCTCAGATTTCTTTAGAGCTCGCGAGGCGCTATCGCGATTAAAGGTCGCGATGTTGAGTCGCGAGGTTGCTTTTAATTTTTGAACGCGGGTTCCCTCGCGTGCTGGTCTTGCGTACTGGTATCGCGTCCTGGCCTTCTTGGCGTCTCGCGAGGTGCGTTAATTGGTGTGCTCGCGTGTAGATCTCGTGAGCTAGGCTCGCGAACAAATAAGCTTTGACGTCTCTGTAGGGAAAACATATGTTAAGCCCTCGCCCCGAGGATCTATCTTGGATATTTAATTCATCATACATTGATTATAAACCTAGCATGCGTCTATATAATTAATTGCAACACGTAGGGGTTTTCACGTGTTTACCTTTGGATCTATCGGGGTCGATGGAACGAGATGAATGGATCGAATGGATCGGACTCGTGCTTTGACCTTCTCGGACTATATCCGGTTGCCCAATCTCCAGCGTCGGTGAGGACGATCTATGGAGAATGCTTGGAAAATCACCCAATGCTCTCTCACAAAACTCACGAAAATTCTCTCTCAAACACTATGAGATGTCCGAAAATATTGTGTAGGATTAATGAGCATTAACTAGACTTTATCTCATACCTTATATTTATAATGCACTACCTTAATCCCATATGGAAATTACCATAATCCTATATGGAAATTACTATAATCCTATATGGAAAATTACCATACACTTAGGATTATTACCATACTCTCAGGATTATTGCCATAATCTTATATAGAAAGGATCTATGCATATACCATAAATATAATTATATCCTTGTGGGATAAAGAGAATAAAATCTTGCCAATGGAGCATTATGGGGCGCCGATTTTCCTCTTGCTACGGGCCTGGATGGGCCAGCCCAGGGATCAAATGCAAGGAATAAAGATGGGCCTCAAATAAATTAATTATCTTATGTTCAAATTGAACATAAATTAATTTATAAACATTCGATCATGCCACTAGAGAAAGAATCTTGACTTACCCTTTATTACCGGTTGAGTCGGGCTTGCACTTAGACATTACGAATCCCGTATTTAAGATATCGAGCGTCCATTAATCATTTATAGTAATCATTGCTTAAACGATTAATAACTTCATTTCCTTAAGTAGTACCACTCAACCTTATTATTGTACTTGAGCTAACTCAACTTGCGGGGTTTAGTACAATAAACCTTTTGAGCTCCTTAAGGGGCGTCATCATCCTAAACGGATATGGTGACTCGACATGATAACTAGCGTGACATACAAGATCGCCATCACCCAAGATCGGAGAATCTTGGGTTAGAACATATAACCCTCACCCATAACAAGTCAAAGTGATGGACAAGAACTCATATTCACCTAATACCTTATCGAGGTTTAGATCATCGTAAGTCACCGAGATCTTGGTTCTTCACGACGGTCAGAAAGAAGAACACATCTCACCGTGATCCTTCAATACGTCGAGACGTACAAAGCATAGACAAGTAACCAAGTCAAGTCACTTCTTATCTATACCGCAGCTATACCGACAACTCGTCCTCAAGTTGTCTCACCGTGAAACTTTTATATCTCATTAAGCTTGACCAATCATACGACTTACGTGATCTTCTACACACTATATGATCTAACTTATATATGAGATAAGGGGACACAGATATAAGCAATCAAGTATTTAATTCAGATAGGAGATTGTAATAGTGGTAACGAGAAACATTGTATACAAGCTCAACCAAACCGCTTTCAATATACAAATCCAACAATCTCCCACTTATACTAAAGCAAACTTTTAGTATACAATGTGTCTCTACTAGCTATTACAAACAACCATCACTTTGCTTCTCCCACTTATACAAAGTTTCCTTTCTAAGTGGGTGCCATCAAGCGCAATCCAAGTCCTCTAACGTGTCCATCGTAGACTTTTGCGGCGGGCTCTTCGTGAATGGATCCGCTAGATTTTCCGTCGTATCAATCTTTTCAATCAAGACGCGTCACCTCGTCTAACGATTTCTCGTATGACATGGTACTTTCTCTCTATGTGTTTGGTCGCCTTGTGGGTCCGTGGTTCCTTCGAGTTTGCCACTTGCACCGAGTTATCACGATGAAACTATGATACTCTTGGGCAAACCGGTACCACATCTAGATCCATGAGGTAGTTCTTGAACCATCTGACCTCCTTAGAAGCCTCAGGCGGCTACATATTCGGCTTCCATGGTAGAGTCCGCAATGCATCGCTTTGCACTCCACCGAGGATCGGCTCCACCTCCCAAGGTAAACACATAGCCCGAGGTTGACTTTTTCTCATCACGGTCGACTTGGAAATCCAGTGCAGTAACCCAAAGGCATTAGACTATCTGCATGGTAAACTAGCCTATAATCTCGAGTCCTTTTCGGTGCCTGGTATATGCTTCTTGCGATCGAATGAGCTTGTCGAGGTTAGATTGATATCTAGCTACTATGCCTACCGCATAGCGATATCGGGCCTCGTGCATAGCATTGTGTACATGAGACTTCCTACGGCGAGCGTAAGGAACTTGTCTCATTTCTCTATCTCCTTTGCGGTCATAGGTATTGCGTCTTAGATAAAGGAACGCCATGTATGCGAAAGGTAGCAATCCTTTCTTGGCGGTCTGCATACTAAGCGGTAATCACGGTATCAATGTAAGGCGCTGAGATAAGCTCAACATTTTCTTCTTGCGATCTCGGTAAACCTTGATCCCAAGAATATCTGCTGCGTCTCCTAAGTCTTTCATTTGAAACGATCGGATAGCCAACTCTTTCGTCGATAATGACTTCACGTTGTTGCCAACTAGAAGGATGTCATCTACATAAAGTGCAAGAAAAACCACATCACCGTTGACATCTAACCGATACACTCAACTCTCGCTAGGCAACTGGGTAAATCCATAGGACTTTACTACCGCCAAAGCGTAAGTTCCATGATCGGAGGCACGCTTAAGTCCATAAATGGACTTCTTAAGCTTCCATACTAGATGCTCTTCACCCTTTACCACATAAACCTTAAGGTTCTTTGCATATAGATGTCTCTACCTTCCTCAAGGTAACCGTTTAGAAAAGCGGTTTTAACATCCATTTGCCAAACCTCTAGGTTCAGTGGGCTGCTATGGCGGAAGAATTACGATGGACTTGAGCATTGTTACAGTGAAAAGGTCTCATCGAAATCGATGCCCTCAATCTGAGTGTACCCTTTTCGCCACAAGCACGGCTTTAAAAGCGAAACCTCTCCATCGAATCTCTTCCTCTTGTATATCCACTTACTACCTATGGCTTCCTTGCCATCCGGTGAAGTGTCTTTCATATCATCCATAGCCGTTATGGACTCCATTTCTAAGTCCATAGCGGTGTGCCATAATCTTGCATCAATATCTTGTATCGCCTTCTTGTATGTCCATGGGTCGATTATTGCTGTTCGTCTCACGGGACTAAATCAAAGATTCACCCACGAACATAAATCGCTCGGGTTGACGAACAACCCTCCCACTACGACGAGGTTCTCTGAGCACAATGGCAGCGGTGGGTGCGGATACTTGTGGTTCTCTAACTTGCACAACTTGTGTGTAGGTACCACTTATGCGGTCGGTATCTCCGGTGGAACTCGACCCACTTCAATTTCTTGAAGTATCGGTGTCGATCCTCCCACTAGACTTGACATCTCGTACCTTTGGCCTAATCGGTGGTGGAATCGATCGTCTTCTAATACTTGAAGAATGATTTCAACTTTGGACTTATGATTTTCATATAATCCTCTTCTAAGAATCGGGCATTAGTGCTAATAATGACCTTGATCCTTAGGACTATAGAATAAACCACCTTCCGTTCCTCTAGGATAGCGATAAACGACCTTGCGTCGGATCTAGCCTCCAACTTGTCGCCTTCTTCTTCACACATGTCTTGGATGCCCATATCTTTATGTGGCTTAAACTAGGTTCTTAAAAACCACAACTCGAAAGGGTCTTTTCGACCGACTTGGGCGGTACTAGATTTAGCAAGTATGCCGCCGTCTAAAGCATACCCCGTAACGAAATAGGCAATGTTGCATAGCTCGTCATTGATCTAACCATTTCTAAAAGAGTCCTATTTCTTCGCTCGACACACCATTTTCTTTGTGGTGTGCCCGGTGAAGTCTTGTTGGGAGGTAATCCCACACTTCACTAGATAGTCCATAAACTTCGTTCTTGAGGTATTCGCCACATGATCGAGCAGCGATGACTTGATACTTTACCTAGCTTCGTCTCCACTTCCACCTTAAACTCTTTAAATTTCTCAAAGCATTCGGACTTGCGGTGAAGCGGTATACGTATCCGTACCTTGAGTAATCGTCGATGAATGTGACAAAATACTCGTACCCTCCATGAGCTTGTGTGGACATCGGTCCACACAGTCGAAATGGACTAACTCCAACATTTCTTTGGCTCTATAACCCTTCGCTTTGAAGGGTGCGGTCGACATCTTACCTTCTATCTGAGGATTCGCGGTGGGAACGGAGTAACCGTGAGATTACCCAACGCCCATTCTTAGCCGCCTTTGGATCCTATTTAGATTGATGTGACCTAATCTAAGATGCCGAGAGAAAGTAGAGTCATCTTCTGAAGAAAACTTTCTCTTTTAGGGTTTGATGAAGATGCAACATAGTTATAGGTATTATGTTTGGCGAAATAGTATAAAGCGAATTATATAACGTGCAACACGTATAACCGTCATTTCTTATGATAGAAACACCACTATCAAAAATAACGAATATCCATGAGTAAATAATTTGAAACAGAAACAAGGTTCCACGAAAATCCGGCACATATAAAACGTCTTTCAAAACTAAAACTGCTTTCTCAAAACATAAATTAACATCTCCAACCGCAACGGCCTCGACTTTCGCGCGTTGCCCATGGAGATCGTTATCTCGCCATCAAACGACTCCCTTGTCGCGGGAACCCACGCAAGGTGTAACAAACATGATCGATTGCCCGTATCTACTACCCAAGAATGGGTAGAACAAGTCGCTAAACATGTTTCCGTTACTAAAGCAAGCGGCGTACTGAGCCTCGAGCATAGGGCACTTGGCCTTCCAATGCCCGTCTTACCGCACTTGAAGCACTTGCCCTTCTCCTTTGGCTTCTTCAAGCCTCCGGTGGCAACCATGTTCTCGTTCCCATTACTCCCACTATTTGCCTTGCCTCTTCCACCTTTGGTACCCTTTTCTATTTCCATTTTGCAACGAAAATTTTGGGCCCTTAGATGTGCTAGCAAGAGCATGGGCTCCTTTTCCCATAACTCCTTCCGCAGCCACGAGATCATTAAGCAACCGACTAAGTGTAAACTCGGTCTTGCTCATGATCGCATTCTGTAAAGTTCTCAAAAGACTTGGCGGTGTATTGAGGATGATATCGACCTTGGCCGCCGTCAATACCTCCTCCCAACCGATCAAGACTATCCATGAGATGAGTCGTGTGGGAGACATGTTCATGGACCGAACTTCCTTCTTCCATCTTACACGCCAAGATTTCTCTCATTGTGTGGAAGCGGATCGTCGATCCGATGCCCAAACTTACTCTCGAGACTTGACCAAATATCGATCGCGTCTACCATCGATCGATCTTTGCGGTGCAAAGCCTTTGGACATAGTAGTCATCATATAGCATTTAGCCGTATTGTTTGACTTATTCCAAAGTGCCTTGACTCTCATTGCTCATTAGTCGATCGTCGATAAGGGCATTGGGTTTAGGAGTAGTGAGAACAAACATGTGTTCTTCATCGATAAGAACATATTCCATGTTTCGTTTCCACTCGATAAAATTTGGACGGATAGCGGTTTTGTGCGAGCATATTGATAATCGGCGTAAGAGACATATCTCAAGCGATAATGTAAACACATAAGCATACGATCACAAATAATTCGTAACAATATTATTGTAACCTTTTGATAAAACAATATTAATTGAAACCTCCAATCGCCCAGGAATCCCACATGCAAGCCAGCGTGTGGGCGTTTACATGAACCCCCGACCGGACTAAAATATACCTTTTAGTCGTTTAATTTCAATCCATGTCAACTTATCCTTATGACAAATGAAATTAACGATTGGACCTTACTAGACCACATCACTATCGCAAGAAGGGACTTGGCGGGAAGTTGTACTGAGGTGATGTCTAAGCAATGACCACAATTTTAACGAGAGAAATGAATTCTTAGAATTGGCATACTCACTCGGACCATACCGCTTCTAATTCAAATTCTTTTGTTATCTCATTTTATATCTATCTCTAGAGAACTTATGAAAATCGCACATGTGAGCCGCAGCGTGTGGGCGTTTACATGAAACTCCCACTTCTCAATAGATTTAAAATGTTTTATTTAGAAATCTCATCTAACAAACTTATGATAAGCAGTGCAAGCAAGCCACGCGTGTGGGCGTTTACTCACGGTCGTCTCACTTTGTTTAGAGATCAAAAGTGGAGGTCTTGACATTTTAATTTGAAAAATTAATTTGTCGGGTTACTTGCTTAGTCTTTTTATTCAAAAGGTTTGTCCATGCGAGATCACGTAATCTAGCATGCTTTTCTATAGAACTCAACATGTAAAACATGCTCATGAATTCTAAAATATGCTTGATAAACGCGATAAACCTAGCATGCTTACTATGCGCGTCCAATTCGTAAAACACTTAAAGGTTTGTCAACGTAATATAAACATACATAGCATGCTACCGCATAATTTAAACATCCACGACATGCATATGAGCGATAAAAATAAAATAAAAGCGTTCATCGCGGCCAATCGTGAAACACGCACATTTATATCTAATCTATTACATAGATTTACAAAGTGCAATTAAACTTGACGGGCCTCGCGTGCAGGGCACGGACGGATTCAACAAATGGGCCTCGCGTGCACCCGCACGGACCGGAAAACCGGGTTGGGGTGGAAAACGGTGCGGGCGGGTCGGCCCAATGTCGGTTGGGCGCGCGCTGAAAGCCCGACCTTCTGTGCCGCCGCGCCGCGTGTCTCGCGGGCTACCTCGCGGGCTACCTCGCGGTCGCGTCGAGCATGCGTGCGTGGCCACGCCCGGCGCCGAACATCTGCGGGAGGCGTCGTCGCCCGGCGGCGAAACTCACGACCATGATGCGCTCGCGGCGCGGGTTTCCGCGCGAACGCACGTCCGTCGCCGCTAGCTCGCTCGCCCGCTTTGCTTGGCGAATCTCACGACCACTCACTCGCTCGCGTGGCGCCATGATCTCGTCTTGTGACGCCGCCCGTCGCTCGCGCCCTCGCGACCATGAGGCTCGCTCATGAAACCGTCGAGGGGCTGCCGAGACTGTTTTCCCGTCGTTTCGTTCTTCGTTCTTTCGTCTTCGTTCTTCTTTACGATAAGATTTACGAATAAAATCTAATCTAACCACGGATTTTCTCGTGGTGTAACAACAAAACGACAAAAAAATAAGCGAGCCACGATGAGCAGCGGATCCACAATTAATAAAGCACGCGTAATAATCAAACGAATTAATCCAGCAGAGCGAAGATTCGATCCCGGCTCGATACCAGTCGCGGGAAAACATATGTTAAGCCCTCGCCCGAGGATCTATCTTGGATATTTAATTCACCATACATTGATTATAAACCTAGCATGCGTCTATATAATTAATTGCAACACGTAGGGGTTTTCACGTGTTTACCTTTGGATCCGCTCGGGTCGATGGAGCGAGATGAATGGATCGAATGGATCGGACTCGTGCTTTGACCTTCGGGATCGTATCCCGGTTGCCCAATCTCCAGCGTCGGTGAGGGCGATCTATGGAGAATGCTTCGGAAAATCACCCAATGCTCTCTCACAAAACTCACGAAAATTCTCTCTCAAACACTATGAGATGTCCGAAAATATTGTGTAGGATTAATGAGCATTAACCTAGACTTTATCTCATACCTTATATTTATAATGCACTACCTTAATCCCATATGGAAATTACCATAATCCTATATGGAAATTACTATAATCCTATATGGAAAATTACCATACACTTAGGATTATTACCATACTCTCAGGATTATTGCCATAATCTTATATGGAAAGGATCTATGCATATACCATAAATATAATTATATCCTTGTGGGATAAAGAGAATAAAATCTTGCCAATGGAGCATCATGGGGCGCCGATTTTCCTCTTACTACGGGCCTAGATGGGCCGACCGAGGATCAAATGCAAGGAATAAAGATGGGCCTCAAATAAATTAATTATCTTATGTTCACCCCGAACATAAATTAATTTATAAACATTCGATCATGCCACTAGAGAAAGAATGCCGACTTACCCTTTATTACGAAGTTGAGTCGGGCTTGCACTTAGACATTACTGAATCCCGTATTTAAGATATCGAACGTCCATTAATCATTTATAGCAATCGATCGCTTAAAGCGATTAATAACTTCATTTCCTTAAGTAGTACCACTCAACCTTATTATTGTACTTGAGCTAACTCAACTGCGGGGTTTAGTACAATAAACCTTTGAGCTCCTTAAGGGGCGTCATCATCCTAGCGGATACGGTGACTCGTCTGAGATAACTAGCGTGACATACAAGCCTTGCCATCACCCAAGATGCGAGAATCTTGGTTAGAACATATAACCCTCACCCATAACAAGTCAAAGTGATGGACAACAACTCATATTCACCTAATACCTTATCGAGGTTTAGATCATCGTAAGTCACCGAGATCTTGGTTCTTCACGACGGTCAGAAAGAAGAACACATCTCACTGTGATCCTTCAATACGTCAGAGACGTACCAGCATAGACAAGTAACCAAGTCAAGTCACTTCTTATCTATACCGCAGCCTATACCGACAACTCATCCTCAAGTTGTCTCAGCTGTGAAACTTTTTATATCTCATTAAGCTTGACCAATCATACAGACTTCTGTGATCTTCTACACACTGTATGATCTAACTTATATATGAGATAAGGGGACACGATATAAGCAATCAAGTATTTAATTCCAGATAGGAGATTGTAATAGTGGTAACAGGAAACATTGTATACAAGCTCAACCAAACTGCTTTCAGTATACAAATCCAACAGTCTCGCGAGACGTGAATGAGTTTTCTTCGGAAATTTTGTTCAACTCCATTCCAATGTCCTCCAAACTTAAAATCCAGCTACTTAAAAACAGATAAAAACAAAACAACACTAACAGAAACAAAAACAGAACAAGACAAAAATAAAACAATTGGGTTACCTCCCAACCAGTGCTTAATTTAACTTCTTTAGCTAGACTATTACCTCAATCACTTGGGATCCTCAAATAACGTCAGTTTACTCACTTCCTTCCCATGAGGTCTAAAATAATATTTCAAACGATGCCCATTGACTGTGAACGTATTACCATCCAATTTGAAAAGCTCAAATGTACCATTGTGATTGCTATTTTCAACGATTATACGTACGACCATTTTGATGTAGCTTTCACGGGAATGAGCGAATCAAGAATTGTACACAAGTACCTCATCCCCAGGAGCAAAGTCTTTCTTCTTGATGCTCAAGTCGTGAAATGTCTTGGCCATCTCTTTGTAGATTCTGGAGTTCTCAAATGCTTGATTTCTCCACTCATCTAACTCCGGCAATCCTTCTCTTTGGGTATGTCCAGCGGCTACGAAATCTTGGTTTATCCTCCGTGTCGCCCAATAGGCCTTGTGTTCGATCTCCACTGGTAAATGACATGATTTTCCGAACACAAGTTGGTAAGGGGACATACCAATGGGTGTTTTGTACGCCGTCCTATAGGCCCACAGTGCATCATCTAAATGTTTCGCCCAATCCTTCTTGTTGACAATGGACTTTTCCAGAATCTGCTTGATTTCTCGATTTGCTAACTCTGCTTGACCATTAGCTTGTGGGTGGTATGGTGTCGTGATCTTGTGCTTGACTCCGTATTTGGCTAGCAATGCTGACAACCACCTATTATTGAGTGACTTCATCACCAGAGCAAAGCTCTTGGAGTTCCATACCGAGACATAATATTCTTATGCAAGAACTTAATCACCACTTTAGAATCATTGGTGGTTGTAGGCACAGCTTCCACCCACCTAGATACATATCCCACTGCAATCAAAATGTAAGAAAAGCCACAAGAATTTGGGAACGGTCCCATGAAATCAAACATCAAACAATTCAACTTCAACCATGATGTTTTGTGGCATCTCATCCAAAAAGATGTTTTGTGGCATCTCATCCCTTTTTGATATATTACCCATCCTTTGGCATCTATCACATTCTTTGATAAAGGAGTGACAATCCTTGTAGATAGATGGCCAGTAAAATCCACTCTGGTTGATCTTCATAGCTGTTCTATTAGCTCCAAAGTGGCCTCCTGTGGGAGCGTTGTGGCACTCGGCTATGATCCTATTCCATTGGGATTGATGAACACAAGTTCGGATAAAGCCATCTGCACACCGTCTGTAAAGATGTGGATCTTCCCAATAGTAGAATTTGGTATCATGTACAAACTTCTTCTTTTGGTGGTATGATAAAGCTTTCGGGACATGCCTGATCACCAAATAATTCACAAAATCAGCATACCATGGCGTATGATCAACAAGTGCAAATACCTGCTCATCTGGGAAGCGCTCCTTGATATGCACATGTGGGTGATCGCCTTCCATTGGTTTCTCTAATCGAGATAAGTGATCAGCGACTACGTTCTCGCACCCTTTCCGATCCCGAATTTCCATATCAAATTCCTGCAACAGTAAAATCCAACGAACTAGACATGGCTTCGAATCCTTCTTGTTAAAGAGGAAACGTATAGCTGCATGGTCAGTGTGCACAATGGTGTGGGAACCCACTAAATATGGACGAAATTTATCAAAAGCATATACTACCGCCAACAACTCTTTTTCGGTTGTGGTATAATTCATCTGGGCGGAGTCCAATGTCTTGCTGGCGTAGTATATGACTTTGAAAATTTTATCTCTCTTTTGGCCCAAAACAGCTCCAATTGCCCAATCATTGGCATCACACATCAACTCGAACGGTGCATTCCAATCTGGGGAAATAAGAACAGGTGTAGTAGTCAGAGCAGTTTTTAAAATCTCAAAAGCTTCTAAACACTCTTTGGTGAAAATAAATTTAACATCTTTTCTAACGATCCACACAAGGTTTGGTGATCTTAGAAAAATTATGAATGAAGCGACGGTAGAATCCAGCATGTCCTAGAAAACTTCGGACTGACTTCACATTTGTTGGTGGAGGTAATTTTTCAATGGCTACCACCTTAGCTCTATCAACTTCCAAGCCCTCTGCTGAGATTCTATGTCCTAGCACAATGCCTTCCTTTACCATAAAATGGCATTTCTCCCAATTCAACACAAGGCATGTATCCTCGCATCTTTGCAACACCTGACTAAGATTATCAAGGCAATTGTCAAAAGAGGATCCAAATACAGAAAAATCATCCATAAATACCTCCATGATATTTTCTATCAATCCATGAAAAATCGCCATCATACCGTGAAAAGTAGCGGGCGTTGCCGATCAAATGGCATCCGTGCATGGCGAAAACACCGTAGGGGCATGTGAATGCCGTCTTATGCTGATCTTTCGGAGCGATGGGGATCTGATTATATCCCGAGTATCCATCCAAGAAGCAATAGAACTCATGGCCTGCTAGCTTGTCTAACATTTGGTCAATGAATGGTAAAGGGAAATGATCCTTACGTGTGGCTGCATTTAATGCTCTGTAATCGATGCACACTCTCCATCCGATGACCAATCGTGTTGCAATTAGCTCATTATTCTCATCCTTAATCATTGTCATTCCTCCTTTCTTTGACACCACTTGTGTGGGACTTACCCACTCACTGTCGGATATGGCATATATCATTCCGGCATCTAGAAGTTTCAAAACCTCTTTTCTTACCACTTCTTGCATAGCTGGGTTCAATCTACGTTGAGGTTGCACCTTTGGTCTGTTCTCAGATTCCAACAAGATTCGGTGCATGCAGAGAGATGGGCTAATTCCCTTGATATCCGCGATGGTCCACCCTATAGCTTCCTTGTATCTTCTCAACACTCGCAGAAGTTTCTCCAATTCTGTAGGGTTAAGCAAAGCAGAAACAATAACAGGATAAGTATCATTATCTCCCAAAAACGAATACCTGAGATGGTCTAGCAGTGGTTTGAGCTCGAGTTTGGAGTGCGTGCCCGTGGTCTCCACTACTGATTTCTTCTCGGTTCCCAAACTCTTCTCTATTGACCCCCCATCAACTGGTCGATGAATATCCAAGTATGAGACCTGTTTAGATATGGGAGTGTCATCAAGCATAGATAAATATTCTAATATTTCATCACAAGCTTCATCTAAATCATTATAAGAGAAAATCGAATTTCTGATGCAATGCTCTAGCTTATCATCTTTGACTGGCTCAAAAGGTATGAAAGTGGTAGTTGAGCAACAATCCTCGGAATCTGAGCTATCATGTCTCTTGATGGCATCATAAATCGAGATTTTTAGCTCATCCTTGTTCAATCTAAAAGTTAGATCACCATCCTGCACATCAATTAAAGCTCGACCAGTAGCTAGAAAAGGTCAACCAAGATTAATGGTGATTTTATCTTGGGCATATCCAAAATCACAAAATCAGCAGGAAAGACAAAGTCTTGAATTCTTACCAAAACATCTCCAACAATTCCCTTAGGGTAAGAAACAGACCTGTCAGCCATCAATAAGGAGATTGTGGTTGGCTTCATTTCGCCAATCTCCAAACGGTTGAAAATAGATAGCGGCATCAAGTTAATGCTTGCTCCCAAATCACACAACACGTTGGGGAATGTATGCTCTCCAATCATGCACACCAAAGTGAAACTCCCTGGATCTTTTTGTTTGAGTGGCAACTTCCTCTGGATTATAGCACTGCATTCTTCAGAGAGGTTAATTGTCTCAAATTTTCCCAGCTTCTTTTTGCTTGCTACTGCGTCCTTGAGAAATTTGATATATCCAGGCATATCTCGAAGCGCATCAAGGAGTGGTATGTTGATATTTACTTTCTGAAACATCTCCATGAAACGGTTGAGCTTCTCATCATATTTCTGCTTCCCCAAGCGCTGAGGAAATGGAGCTGTTGTATTTGTGCACGTCTGGCCCTTCACGTCTTTAGCTCACGAATGTTCATCTTTTTCTTTGGCACGCGACATCTCTTCGCTAGATTCCCTTGCGAAACACTTGCCATCAGCCTTCGCGTTCTTACTTCGCGAGATGCCCTCTCTGGAATCCCTCGCAAGCCGCTCGCTGTCAGTCTTCGCGACCTTCTGTCGCGATGCTTCATCGCGAGGTAAACTTGCGAGGTTCTCTTTGTCTGGGTTCGCGTCTCTTCCTCGCGATCCTTCCTCGAGAGAATTTGGCTCTTCAGTGGTTTGATCCTCTTCCTCCCTTTCGTACTCTGGCTGATTTATGTAGGATCTTCCACTTCTCGTCTGAATGGCATTCACATGATTACGAGGTATCGATTTTTCGGGTTACCTCCAGACATTTGAAATTGACCACCTGTGAACCCCGACTCTCTCATTAGCCATCTGCCTAATCTGATTTTCCACCATCTTCTGTTGTTTTCCAATCGATGTGACAGTATTATTGATGGAATTGACGGTGTTCTCCAAAGTATTTATTCTATGTCCCGTCTGCTGTATCTGAGTATTCTGTTGAGCCACAATTTGTTGGTGGCTCGCAGCAATTTGCTGATTACTCATCAATAATTACTGCATCATCTCTTCCACACTGAGCTTCTTTGGCTCCACAATGACTCCATTATTCACGGCGAAACCAGGCGGTGGTTGCGTGCATTCTGAGCGTTCCCATAAGACAAATTAGTATCACTCCTATTACTCGGATGATAGGCTGGATTTGCACCCTGATTCCCTTGGAAACCCCGATTCTGAAAATTATTTCTTTGATTCACAAAATTGGCCTCTTCAGTATCCTGTGCCATTAAAACAATCATCTTCCCCTTCCTTTCTTCTTCACATTCCTTCTGCAATGCTGTGAACTTTTCCAAGAGATCATCATATTTACTGTCCACCTCAGCAGCAGCGACTCTTCTTATTGGTTGCCTCTCCATCGGCCACTGATAGCTGTTAGATGCCATCTCCTCAATTATTCTTAAAGCTTCATCTATACCTCGGTTGAGAAGGCACCCTCCGGCTGAAGAATCCACAATACTTCGAGTGTTGACAGTAAGACCACTGTAAAACTGTGTCACCTGCTGTTCAGGAGAATAACCATGTTGTGGACATTTTCGCAGGAGACTTCTGAATCTTTCCCAGTGCTTCAAACAATGACTCATCTTCCAATTGTGAGAATGAGAAATTTGACAATTATCTTGAGCACTTGGCGGTGGAAAGTATTTAGACAAAAACTTCTCACAGAGCTGCTCCCATGTACTAATTCCTGATCTGTCTAATCCCTTGAACCATTCTTTAGCTTGGCTCCTCAGCTAAAACACGAACATCCGCATCCGGATGGCATCAGCTGGCACTCCATTTTGCTTGATAGTATCACAGATATCTAGAAACGCCTCTAAATGTGCATTGGGGTCTTCAGTAACCCCTCCCCCAAACTGTTCCGCTTGTATCATACTGATGAGGGCGGGCTTTAATTCGAAATTATTCGCATTTACGTTCGGCCCCCATCCTCCACCCTGGAACAAGTCTGTCGGTGGTCTATACATGTGGTTAAGCGGTATGGGCTGTGCTCGTCCACCAATCTGGCCTATCTCATTCTGCAACGCCAGTTGGCGCTGCATTGTTGCCAGCATCGCCTCCATCTCGGCCATCCGATCTAGGACTTGGGGCTGTCTATCTGCCATTTCTTGTTGTCTTCTTTCTTGGCTCTCTCTCTTATATGATCTGTCAATCTCGAGATCCAATGGAATAATTTATTTCCTTTGGGATCTTGTAATCATGCACTGCGTAGAGAGATAAAAACCAAGTCAAATCCAAGAAGCAACACATAATTAGTAATAATAAATTTTTTTCTATTTATTTTTTATTTTTATTTTTTAAAATGCCCTGAATTAATAACTACAATCCAGAAAATTATCACTGTGAAATCTAAACAGTCCCCGGCAACGGCGCCAAAATTTGATCGCTAATATTCCTACCAAATAAATGATAGTAAAACAACAAGTATATATATATCGTATCCACAGGGACTGCGACTCGAGAACACAACAATTAATTAACACATAATCTTTATTATTATCCAAGCAACAATATCAAGAGATGAGATTATAAAACTAGACTTGAAAATAAAAATAGGAATAAAATCAGATATGAAAGACTGATCCTAGGGATGTACTTAACCTAACCAGATTCACACAATTAACCTATTAATCTGTTTACCAATTTAATCCACATTCATATGAAGGATCACTAATATAACTATAGTTTCCGCCAGGACACCCTATAGTAGTAGGTTAGCCTACACTCTATCTCCGTCGGGTCTCGAGAAGTAAGCTAATTACAAAAGCACACAAAGATTTGACCTCCTCAGTTCACCTATCTCCGCTTGGTCTCAAGGCAAAATCGTATTATAAATTCCGATATCGATTATGCAACTAATTCCGCCAGACATCAATCACATAACTAACATGCATTAATATTGATCGACACCAACACATGAGAATTAAAGCGAAGAATTATAAATCATGAATGGGACGGCAAAAGCAAGATCAACAGTTAATTATATAAATCTAGTTAGACAAACAAACCCTAGGATCAATACGAACTTTAGCTATGCATAATTAAATAACAAAAGCAATAAATAATTAAAGATAACATGAATTGAAATATATAGATAAAACCGTAGGATTCCACGATGAATGATGTAACACTTGAATCCGGAAGAAATTCTGAACTTCAATACTAAACTATGAAATTGGAATGAAAACACACTAAAGTATTCTACTAGAAAGCGTGTAAAATAAACAATGTTAAATAAGTGTTCTGCTCTGGAATGGTGTTTCTAAGCTACTGCTCTCTCTCCCTTTTTATAATGAATCCCGAGCTCCCTTTTTACGTCAATTTCCCAATCCTTCTCTGACTCGGATTCAGAAGTATACACGGACTCCATCTCTCGCCTCGCGAGACGCTATCGTGAGCAATGGTCGCGAAGATAGCTCGCGAAAGAATCTCCGTGCGCGCGTCTGACTGAGCTCGCGAGTAATGGTCGCGATGGCAGGTAGCGATAGCGGGTCGCGAAGAAATCATCCGTGTGAGCCTTCCGCGTGACCTCGCGATCTTCCATCGCTATGATAAGTCGCGAAGTCGTGTCGCGATCCTCTCCAGTGTGCGATCAGTGTTTCTTCGCGGTCAACGATCGCGATCATTTGTCGCGATGATAAGTCGCGAGCGTAAATTTGGTTATCTCGACTGACAACTTCGCGAGGATAGCTCGCGAGCTCCAAATTTCCCTTCTCAATCCATAGATACGCGAAGTATGCTCGCGAGCTTTGACCACGAAGTTTAAATGTGCTCTCGTGTGTCTTCTTCATTTTTAGATCAAAACCTGTGCTAAAATAACACAAAATACACACGGCATCATATCTTTCAAAGCAATTAAATAAACATGAAAAGATAGCTCAAACCATCATTTATCAAATAAAAACGAGACAAATATATCCTCATAAAATAGGTAAAAATGAGGCTTATCAATTAGTTCCATCTAAAAAATGTCAAATAATGATATTATAACTTAGATAATAGGATAGCATTCAATAGAACATTTATAACTGCATACGCAAAAAAGGAAATAGGAACAAATTTAATAGAATAGTATTCAATAGAGCACAATAGGGGTAAAAATGTAATTCTATAAGTATGATTTTAATGTAAAATCAATTTTTTTAAATAAATCAAATTTTAAGTAATCTGGTTCTTTTATTTGGATTAGATTATGACTGGCCATAATGTGGCCAAAGAGCATCACTCTACAAAAATTACTTTTTATGAAAATAAACCTATATATTTAGGACATCTGAAAAAAGAAAATAAGCTTATATAATTCGAAAGAAGGAAGTATATTGTATGATGTAAATGTTCCCACCTACTCATTTATAATTTTCAAGCAAGAAAATCATACTCGTCTATCTAAATTTAGGAAGGAATTATACTATTTATAGGTATGGATATAAATATATAGTGGCGGAAGATGAGATCATATATAAATCACATGATTTTTTTGTATAAAACCACATGTTTGAATTAATTTGTATAAAACCACATGTTTGAATTGATGAGATAAATCAAAACGGTACTATTGTTGGGCTATTAATTTAAATTGAGAAAAAAATGAATTCAACTATATATTATGAAAAACACATTGGACAATATATTTCTTTTGAGTTATGGAGATGGACCAGTAGGATTGAACTAGAGACATCTCTCTTGTCTGCTAGGAAGGTCCGTTGCTTGAGTCTCTTTGAAGGGACAAATAAATGAAAATAAATATAGCATTTTTAATTTGAATAAAACAAAAATCTCTATTCTTCAAGTTTGTGAATAATTTTATATGAAATTTAGAAGGTGTTTGGATAAGCTTATAAATTTCTTAAAATGATTTATAAGTTGTTTATGAGTTTATAAACTCTTGAAAGTATTTGACAGAATAAGCTTATAAACAATTTATAAGTTGTGAAAATAAGCTTCAACAACTTATAAGCTTTAAAAAAAATCATCAACTCCAACTTATTTTTCATGATCTTATGAGCAATAATAAATTTACAAAAATAATCCTACTATAATTTTTTACTTTCCTCATATGCCCTTCTAATTTTATCTTTCTTCAATTTTCTCTTTTTAACTAGAATTTTCTATTTCTAACTCACCATTCTATCTCTCAATATCAAAATACTTTGACAATTTATAAACTCTTGAAATATCTTATAAATTATTTGAGCTTATAAGCTCTCTAAAATAAGCTTAGCTTAGCTCCAACTCATTACACTTATAAGTAGAATAAATAATTAGATGCATAAAAAATATTAGTTTCAAAGCTATATGATACATAGTGTCAAGAAACATTTTAGCACTAAATGTATAGAAAAAGTATATCAACACAATAAATGAAACTCTATCTCTCTCTATATATAATTTGGCAATAAAATTGAATTTGAATCCATCATCATCAAACACCAGCAAAGGATGCCACACTGTCAATTGTTCAGTTTTTTTAATGTTACAACATATGATTATGTTATAGTAAAATGTATCATATATGGTAAACTTCAATATGACTTCAACCCAGAAATATTTTATTGAAAACAATTTTTATAAAAATCATGCGAAAATATTTTACAGGCCAAATCCATAAAACAAGTTAATATTAGGACCAAAATTCATATTCGATGACATATTTAAATCACAATTTATATCTAGTATCATATTTAAATAATATTTGGACCCGAATTCTGACCCTTCTATATATTTTGACCTCTCAAAACATCTCACACAAGATTAATTTTCATCTAATGATCTATTTTATTAGTACAACAATATTGTCGTAAAATGTTACATTCAATTCAAAGTCTATATCTAGTAGGGGTGTCTAACGGTTCGGTTTGATTAACAAATCAAATTTTCGATTAACCGAACCGAATTTCTCGAAAAAGTGGAATCAAACCGAACCGTTTTAAATTTTCGGTTAACGAAAACCAATCGGTTCCGACGGTTCGGTTTTCGTTAACCTAAATTAATTAATAATAAAATTAATAAATAATAAAAAACAAATAAAATAATAATTAAAATAAATAAAATAATAATTAAAACTGAAACTTATTAAAATAGATAAAATATTTAACAATAATTAATAAAGTAATAATTAAAATTGATTTTCATAATTTTAATTAATTAATTAATAATTGAAATAATAATTAAAAATAAAAAAGCGGTTTTCGGTTTTCGGTTCCGAACAGTTCGGTTATCGGTTAACCAATAACCGAATTTTTTCAACTCGAACCGAAACCGAATCGATAACCAAATTTGTCGGTTTTGGTTAACCGAATTTGTTGGTTTCGGTTCGATTCCGGTTCTAACCGAAAACCGAAAATCGTTTAGACACCCCTAATATCTAGTGTCATATTTATAACTTTTAATGATATTTGGACCCAAATCTTGACCGTTCTTATAAATTTTGATTTATAGACTGTTTCACATCAGAACCCTCTAAATAATACAAAGACTGCTAATATAAAGAATATGATAAATATCATTTTAAACCTCAAACTATATTCGGTTTATCAAAAATATCCCAAACTATCAAAAATATTTCTTTAAATCACTAACAATTAATATTATATAAAAAATATGTCACATCTATCTTTTGGCCCCCAAAACCTTGACATGGTTCGTTGGACGCAGTATGGAATTACTTCAAATTTTCACTATTTAGAGATAACATATATGCATGGAATTACATGATATCCGATGAGCCACGTTTGATTTTGAAGGACAAAAATTAGATGTAGGACAATTTTAATATGATATTGATAGTTGATGGTTTAAATAAATATTTTTGATGGTACAAAATATTTTTGATACAACGAATATAATTTGCGGCTTAAAGCGATAATTACTTTTTAGGATGAATTTCATTCTTGAGGGTCCTACTAGTATATCGATTCTAAAACCATATAGTGAAAGTGAAAATGCGACTTCTTAGAAGAATGACACGAAAGGTAACAAAAAATTCAAAAAAATTCAAAGTAAAATGAACAAGATTTTAAAAGTTTAAATTAAAGACTGCTGAATGGTGGCCCCCATCCCTTTAAATAAAATTTGCCACCATAAAATAAATTATGCTCAGATTCATAATTCTTGTATATCATCTGCGCGCATGCAAATTGCTCTCTTTTTTTAAATTTAATATTTCTCATTTCTTTCTCAATCTTTAAATCTCTGCTTTCAAAGAGTCAAAACAATTTCCCCTACTTTTCAATTTGTTTCCCATTTTTCACACACTTTTCATTCAAAAATTTCAAATTCCAATTGCATCAATCTCCATGTTCTGATCAAGAAAATCTCCAAATTTTTATTTATATAATTCTCAAGAATTAATGGATTCAATCCGATCATCTCCACCTTCAAGAAGAAGCAAATTCGCAAAAACATTTTCAAAAATCACCCACCTAAAAAAATCCGAAAAAAATGGCTCGAATTCGGGATTTTGCATTCCGATCACGCCGGAAAAGCTTCGATGCTGCGAGTCCAAGCTGTTCGACGAGGAAGCCATGGCGGAGCTGAGAGACAGAGCCGCCATGGAAGCCTTAGTAGCAAAGCTTTTCGCGGCGGTTTCCTCCTTGAAGGCGGCTTACGCCTCGCAGCAAATGGCGCAGTTCCCTTACGACGACGCGGCTGTTCAGGCGGCGGATCAGGCCGTCGTCGACGAGCTCAGCGCGGTGTCGGAGTTGAAGCGGCGGTTTCTGAAAAACCAGATTGATTCGTCGCCGCCGCACGTGGTGGTGATGCTGGCGGAGATTCAAGAGCAGCAGTCGCTAATGAAGACGTACGAGATCACGATGAGGAAAATGCAGCGAGAGATTGATCATAGAGAGTCGCAGATTTCTTCACTACGGGAAAAATTGATAGAGATTAATCGAAACAATAGATTAATGGAGAAGACCATGAATGCTACCGGAAATTTCACTGTGCTTGAAACGATGTCGTTTTCTGGTTTGAATGTTACAGATTTCGTCGTTGGTCTACACTACGCGTTGAGATCTGTGAGGCATTTCGTCAAACATTTTATCCGCGAAATGGAGTCCGCCAACTGGGATATCGACGCCGCCGTGAATGCGATTCATCCCGGCGTCAAATTCGGCAGAAGGGATCATAAAGCGTTCGTGTTCGAATCGTTTGTTTGCAGAGAGATTTTCAGAGGGTTCAACGATCCCGTTTTCGGAATCGAGAAAATCGATTCCGATAAGCAGCGGCGCCGGAATTTCTTCTTCGAGGAGTTCAAGAACTTGAGGTCGGTCTCAGTGAGTCATTTCGTCAAACATAATCCGAGCTCGTTGTTCGGGAAGTTCTTGAAATCGAGGTACCTTAATTTCGTGCATCCAAAGATGGAGTTCTCGTTTTCCGGCAATTTGAACCAGAGGAAAGCGGTGAACTCTGGCGAGTTGCCGGAAACGGAGTTCTTCAAGATGTTTGCTGAAATGGCGAGGAGAGTTTGGCTGCTTCATTGTTTAGCGTTTTCTTTTGATGGTGAAGTGGGGACATTTCGAGTGGAGCAATATTCGCGATATTCTGAAGTGTATATGGAAAACGTCGTTGATGATGTTTCTGCGGTGGCTGCCGAAGATTTGCGGGTGGCGTTCATGGTGGTGCCGGGGTTTCGGTTTAGCCACACGGTGGTGCAAAGCCAGGTGTATTTAATTATGGCGAAATATTAGCAGATTAAGTTACTCTACTAGTTCATAATCAACTGAACATTACTTGTTATTTAAAAAAAATCATATGATTAAAAATATGTTAGGTGTAATTCTATAAGGAATATACATCAATACATGATTATGTCCTATTTAAAAAATTATTAGTCTTCTGATTATGTCCTATTTAAAAATCTATTAGTCTTCACTATTTGTGCTCTCGTTCATTTTATCAGTATTACATGAATTGTTACACATGATATCCACATCTTAAAATCAAAATAAGAAAAAGTGAATTCGAAATAGTAACTTCGTCCACTAAATACTTTCATTTAATTTCATTTTGGTCTGTCCACAAAAATATTCACTTTCTTTTTTTTGAAACATCAACTTTATATTTTTAGCCTAACCTATCTACTTATTTACAAAAAAAAATTATTTTTTGGAAATATCAACTTTATCTTTTTTCCCTAAACCTATCTACTTATTTACAAAAAAATCACTCATGGCCCACCTTTTTACATCCACTATCCATAATATATTTCATTTATAATCCCATGATACACTTTTTGTATCCATTGTATCCACTTATTTTACACTCATTACAATTTATTAAAACATTTGTCACCAAAATCAAGGAACGATCTTGACGGACGAAGGGAGTATATGATAAATTTATGTGACACTACTAGCTTTGTCGATTGGAATAATAAATGTGCTAGTTGAGGTTACAGAAGTATGTAACTTGTAAACAAATTAGATGTTTAACTCAAATTTATATAAAATTGGTACTAAATTCACATTTTGTATTATAGTTCAACTGTAATTCTAATTAAAATTTCAGGCCATTCTTATGCAACCAAAATAACACAGAGGTTGCCACATCTATTTTGATTCAGTATATAATTTGTCACATCACAACCAAAATAATTTACAATTAAATGAAATAGCAAAATTTTATTTCATAAAAACAAACAAAATGAAATGCCATATGTAACAAATCTCCTTTCATTAAGCAGCGCAAGGGGTTATTCGGGCCCACACGTGAAAAAGGAATTCATGAGCTGAGAAAACCAACTCCACCTTTGGAAGATAGCAATGGAAAGCTGTTATCCGGTGGCGGAAGCGGCCGCCGAAAAGAAAAAATATTTTAAACTGGGCGGCGGACAGCGGCCAACTTGCGTTTTAATCTGCTGCGGAAATGATCGTACATTGTAAATCGTATTTTAAATTTTAAATTCTAAATATTTTCATAAATATATACTCCTTGATAATCATAATTGAATATAAGAACTATTCAAAATTAACAAAAATATTCTGTATATCATTTTTCGACATCTGAAAATTTATGTGGCTCGATTTGCCATTTTAAAGATTGAAACGACATTGGTTCATGAATAGATATAATTAAAACTATATTAATTGTTATATATATCTTTTATGTTCATGAAAACCGTGTAAACTAGACAAATCTATATTCTTATGCAATAACTTGTGAACCACAACTTTTAGGTGGTGTTTACTTTGTTTGATTAGGTTGTATAGATAAAATTAATCAAACTTAATCAAGTGTTTACTTTTAAGGATTAATATTTGAGGATATCCCAAAGTCCGGGATTATTTTAATCCTTTGAATTGTTCTTCGTTAATTTTAATCCAATCAATATAGGTAGGATTGGAATAATCATCCAAATAAAGAGAAAATTATTTATTCCACTTTTAATCCTTCACTAATCCTTTGTACTAGTAAACAAATGATTGATAGATAAAAATTATCTTATCACACATTTAATCCATCAAATAATCAATCCTTCAAAATGTTAATCAAGCAAAGTAAACACTCTCTTAGATGATTTGTGTTGTTGGTTCCTTTCCAATAACCTAATTGGACATACTTGCACTATTTTTTTTAATGGTGAGCATTGCTAAAATTCAAAAATAAAATAAAATACTTAGTATTGCTAAGGTAATTGAAATTTGTTCTACTTTTCTCAACTGTTTTTCTTTTGCTCTCTCTCTCTCTAGTTGAATAGATAAGGAGAACAGAGGCAGTGACAGTTTGTGTCTCTTTATATTTTGTTGTTATATGGTAATGTATGACTAAAGAAAGACATGTGCCCTAAACGTTGCAGGGAATAATTAGTTTATATATTGCTTTGTTTGTATGTCTGTATCTTTGTTGAATGAAACATCAAACATGATTGTGTTTCAGGTAACTGGTAAGTACTAATTGTTTTTCCTATTTAATATTTTGGTTGTTAGGAATAGTTTATTGAATTAGAAAACTAGTTTTAATTACATACAACTAATAATCACTGTATTGATATTATATACATCAACAACCCAAGGGTGAAGAAAAAGTTTAGAGTACATCTTCAATTTAGTATCTTCAAAGTCGAAATAATTAGCCGAATATTGTAATTTAGTGGTATTCTCCATCTTTGTAATGGTGAGTAAGTAGGGTACGAATCCCGATTCTTCCATCACCTAACTCGTAAAAATAAGGTCTGAATAATGAAACATGAACTTTTTTACATCAAGCAACACCTAATTCCCAATGATTCTACTAATTTTTCATGTACAAAAAAATTGATAAAATTGTAAAAGTTCAAAAGTATAAATTCTCTACAAACTCAAATTAAAAAAAATTAAAATACAAACTCTTTTATTATCCGAGTTGGGCTTAATTTTAAACAAAAACTCATGCCAGAATGTCCTAAAACGTGTACGTCCTAAAAGTACGTGTACATCCTAAAAGTGTCAATCATTCTAAATAAAAGTGTCATTACACCGAAGAGAAGTTATCATGTAACTTAAAAAGTACCATTATACTATAAAAAATATCATTTATACTTAAGAAAATTATCAAGTTTCAGACCTATAGATGTCCTCAAAGGAGTCCATCTCTTAATTTTATTATGATTAAGTTTACATAAGTACTTTAACATGAAATAAATTATGTTGGGTGTATTTCTTTAGTACTTTTGTTTTCCAATTATGTAGTAGGATGAGTAAGGTTCATTCTTTGATTTCTCATTCTTACGAAAACATGATATACTATTAACTTACAAGGCTCGTGATTATATTATGTAGGATGGTTCAATGAACTCCCGATATTTTGGGTGATTATATGATTGTATGAATAATATTCATTACCAATTCAGAGGGCAATGGAGAGTAAAACATGGAGTGGGCCTTTTCTGGAGAAAAATAAATACTAATATCTTTTATACAAGAAATTAGTTAATACATTTTGAATCCAAGTCGAAAATTTAAGCACGAGAAAATTGACCATTTTTAATTTAGACATACAGCTTGGACCTTAATTTTACACTTTTGGAAAGCCCAAACCTAAGCCCACTTGAAAGCCAACCATGGGCTTTTCGTGGTTAGCCAACAGGCCTGCCCTAAGCCCATGGTGATTTTTAGTATTATATATAAAATTTTTAATGCATGTTGTTTGATTCATTTACCAACGCATGTTATAATTTGTATAGTTTATTATATGCATTCATGTATATTTATTAAGGGGATGATTAAGGGTGTTAATCGGGTCAATCCGTTTTACTCGTCGAGCTAATGTGTAAGAAAGTTTAAAGAAAAAATTAACTTAAATAACTTATTTGATAATCACATATTTATAACAAATACTTCTACTAAACGTTGGAGTAAAAAGACAAAGAAGTGAAATGATAACTTTCAAATATTAACTAAAACTCATTCCACAAGTATTTGAAAACAATTCTACCACACTAACTTTCAAAAGCAAGTAATGGACACTACTACAAAAAATAAATTCAACATCACAGAAAAGGCAACGGACAATTTGAATGTATGTGGTCGTATTTAAAATATTATTGTTGTAGGTATGCCCGTTGTAATTAAGCGAAAAAATGCTAAACAACATCAGACATATATGTCTATTGTCGTTTATATGATGTTATAGCCTCCTATAATCACAGTAGGCCATGTCATTATTGAATAACTTAATAAAACCCTAGTTTAATATTCTAATTAAGTTATTTCATCACTCACGTTCACTACTCATCTCTGCCGCCTTCCTTTCACTGCGCCACAACCAGCCTCAACCACCTCTCGCATGCGCTTGCACAACCAACTTTCCGGAGATTTGTTTCTCAGGATTAGCTGTTCAATCGAATTGTTGGATTTGTATACTGAAAGAAGAATGATTGAGTTTGTATACAATATTTCATATTACCACGATTATAATCTTCTATTTGAATTGTTTACTTGATTGCATATGTTGTCCCATTATCTCATACAAAAGTTAGATCATACAGTGTGTAGAAGATCACAGAAGTCTGTATGATTGGTTAAGCTAGTTGAGATATAAAAATGATCACAGTTGAGTCAACTTGAGGACGAGTTGTCGGTATAGATAAGAAGTGACTTGACTTGGTTGCTCGTCTATGCTGGTACATCTTGACGTATTGATAGATCACAGTGAGATGGGTTATTCTATCTGACCGTCGTGAAGAGCATAGATCTCGGTGACTTTACGTTGATCTAAATCTCGATGAGGTTTTAGGTGAGTATGAGTTACTGACCATCATTTTGACTTTTTATGGGTGAGGGTTACATGAGAAAAACGAAGATTCTCCACATCTTGGGTGGTGACAGTGCTTGTATGCAATGCTAGTTACATATATCGAGTTGCCGTATCCGTTTAAGATGATGACGTCACCTTAAGGAGCTCAAAAGGTTTATTATACTAAACCCTAAAACTTGAGTTAGCTCAAGTACAATAATAAGGTTGAATGATACTACTAAAGAAATTAAAGAGATTTATTATTTTAAGCAGTCAGAATGCTATAAGTAATTAATGGACGTGCGATATCTTAAATACGGGGATTCGTAAGTCTAAGTGCAAGCCCGACTTAATTCAGTAATAAAAAAGTAAGTAAGCATTTATTCTCTAGTGGAATGAATAAATGTTTATGAATTAATTTATATTCTCGGCTGAACATAAGATAATTAATTCTTTTTAGGCCCATCTTTATTCATTGCATTTTATCCATACGTTGGCCCATCAAGGCCCAGAGCTACTAGAATATTCGCCCACCCTATGTAGAGTCCACTGGGACTTTGTTCTGATTTATGTATTATTTTAATACATCTCCAATATCTAGATAGATATTATCTGATACTATTAGATATCAAGAGATATTATCTAATATTATTAGATATCAAGAGATAATTATTTTAGATATGTTTTATCTTCAAAGATATTATTGTATTTATTAGATATGCAAGGATCCTATTTAAACAAGATTTTAGGAATGCATTATAAATACAAGATGAGAGAAAAATCAGAAATAATCATATTCATTTGTTGAGATTTTCGAAAATCCCATAGACACAAGTAGGAGAAGAATTTTTTAGTGTTCTTCATATATTACTCTCACGCAGTATTGGAGAATATACATCCGGGATACAGTCCAGAAGATCAAAGCTGGAGTCTGCCATTGATCTCATATCCCAGAAATTCACAAATAAACACGAGTAAATATCTATGTGTTACAATTAATTATATAGATGCATGCTAGGTATATAATCAATGTATGGTGAATTAAGTCTATCAAAACGAAGAACAAAGGTGAAGAACGAGATAACACGACGAAAAGCGATCGCGTGGCGTGATGGGGGGGCCGATGGCAGCAACCCACCGCGCGGACAGGCACGAGGTCGCGCCATGCGTGTGGGTGAACAGCCAACGCCAACAGCAGCACCGTGCGACCCAGCGCGTAGGTACCCGTTGAGCACAGTGCACGGGCAGACCCGCATAAGGGATGCGCATGCGCGCAGGCAGACGGGCATGCAAGGTTACGGGCATGTCGTCAGATGGGGCGATGGGTACATGGGCATTCACATGTGAGACGTGCACTTATCGCACGACCTCTGAGCGTGATGCGTACCTCGATGCTCAGCGTGTAGGAAAAACTAGGTTTAGCCCTCTCCCGAGGATCTATCTTAGATGTTTAATTCACCATACATTGATTATATTCCTAGCATGCACCTATAAAATTAATTGCAACACGTAGGGGTTTTCTCGTGTTTACCTGCGAATCTGTCGGGGATGAACGGATCAAGACTCGTGCTTTGATCTTCTGGACTTTATCCCGGTTGCTCAATCTCCAATATCGAGTGAGGATAATCTATGGAGAATGCTACAGAAAATCACCCTCATTCTCTCTATGATTTTCGAAAATCACTCCCAAGCCCTATGGGATTCTCGAAAATTGTGTAGGTGTAATTGAGGATTAGCCTTGATCTTATCTCTTACCTTATATTTATAATGCATTACCATAATCCCATAAGGAAAGGATCCATGCGTATCCCATAAATATAATAATATCCTTATAGGATAAAGAGAATAAAATCACATCCATAGAGAGAGAGGAGGGCGCCGATTTCCATAAGCTCCGGGCCTGGATGGGCCAGCCCAGGGATCAAATGCATGGAATAGAGATTAGGGGTGAGCATTCGGATTTCGGTTCGGATTTTTGCCTAATCCGAACCGATCCGAAAATCCGAATTTTAAGAGGAAAACAATCCGATCCGAACCAATATCCGAAAATCCGAACCAAAATCAAAATTTTATAAAATATCCGAATGTAACCGAAAAATCGAAATTATGAAAATCCAAAATCCGAAGCCAATTTTTATTAATTCTTATATATATTTATATTAGATTTAAAAATATTCATAAAAAATATTATTATTATATATAAATTATATATAATTCGGATTTTAAGATTTTTTCGGATTAAAAAAATCAATCCGATCCGATCCGAAAATCCAAAATTTTAAAAAATATCAATCCGATCCGAACCGAAAATCCAAAAAATCCGAACAAAAATTTAAATTTCGGTTTGGTTCGGATCGGATATTCGGATTTCGGGTATTTTGGTCACCCCTAATAAAGATGGGCCTCAAATAAATTAATTATCTTATGTTCAGTCCAGAACATAAATTAATTTATAAACATTCATTCATGCCACTAGAGAATAAATGCTGACTTACCCCTTTATTACCGAAGTTGAGTCAAGCTTGCACTTAGACATTACGAATCCCCGTATTTAAGATATCGCACGTCCATTAATTATTTAGAGCATTCTGACTGCTTAAAATAATTAATATCTTTAATTCCTTAAGTAGTACCACTCAACCTTATTATTGTACTTGAGCTAACTCAACCTGCAGGGTTTAGTACAATAAACCTTTTGAGCTCCTTAAGGGGACGTCATCATCCTAAACGGATACGGTGACTCGATACAGATAACTAGCATGACATACAAGCACTGCCACCGCCTAAGATGGGGAGAATATTGGCCTAGAACTTATAACCCTCACCCATAACAAGTCAAAGTGATGGTCTGCAACTCATACTCACCTAATACCTTATCGACGTTTAGATCATCGTAAGTCACCGAGATCTGGGTTCTTCACGACGGTCGATAGAAGAACTCATCTCATCGTGATCCATCAATACGTCGGGACGCACAAAGATAGACAAGCAACCAAGTCAAGTCACTTCTTATCTATCTCGCGGCTATCTATACCGACAACTCGTTCTCAAGTTGTCTCAATCGTGATTCTTTTATATCTCATTAAGCGACCAATCATACGGACTTATGTGATCTTCTACACATCGTATAATCTAACTTATATATGAGATAAGGGACACGATATATGCAATCAAGTAATCAATTCAACTAGGAGATTGTAATAGTGGTAACAGAAAACATTGTATACAAGCTCAACCAAAACTGCTTTCAGTATACAAATCCAACAATCTCCCACTTATACTAAAGCAAACTTTTAGTATACAATGTGTCTCTCTACTAGCTATTACAACCATCACTTTGCTTCTTCCACTTATACAAAAGTTTCATTTCTAAGTGGGTGCCATCAAGCGCAATCCAAGTCCTCGAACGTGCACATCGTAGACTTTTTACGGTAGGCTCTTTGTGAATGGATCCGCTAGGTTATCCGTCGTATCAATCTTTTCAATCAGCACGTCCCCTCGTCTCATGATTTCTCGTATGACATGGTGCTTTCTCTCTATGTGTTTGGTCGCCTTGTGGGTCCGTGGTTCCTTCGAGTTTTCCACTGCACCTGAGTTATCACAGTAAACTATGATACTCTTGGGCAAACCAGGTACCACACCTAGATCCATGAGGTAGTTCTTGAACCATACAGCCTCCTTAGCAGCCTCCGGCGGCTCGTGATTCGGCTTCCATGGTAGAGTCCGCAATGCATCGCCGCTGACTCGCCAGATACGGCTCCACCTCCCAAGGTAAACACATAGCCCGAGGTAGACTTTTTATCATCACGGTCGACTTGAAAATCGAGTCAGATAACCCAAAGGCATTAGACTATCTGCATGGTAAACCAGCCTATAATCTCGAGTCCTTTTCAGGTACTTGAGTATATGCTTTACTGCAGTCCAATGAGCTTGTCCAGGGTTAGACTGATATCTAGCTACTATGCCTACCGCATAGCAGATATCGGGCCTCGTGCTTAACATTATGTACATGAGACTTCCTACGGCGGAAGCGTAAGGAACTTGTCTCATTTCCTATATCTCCTTTGCGGTCATAGGTGATCGCCTTAGATAAAGGAACGCCATGTCCGAAAGGTAGCAATCCTTTCTTGGCGTCGCATACTAAAACGTAATCACAAGATCAATGTAAGACGCCCGAGATAAGCTCAACATTTTCTTCTTACGATCTCGGTAAACCTTGATCCCAAGAATGTACGCGCGTCTCCTAAGTCTTTCATTTGAAACGATCGGATAACCAACTCTTTACGCCCGATAACAACTTCACATTGTTGCCAACTAGAAGAATGTCATCTACAAAAGTGCAAGAAATACCACATCACCGTTGACATCTAAACGATACACACAACTCTCGCTAGGCAACCGGGTAAATCCATAGGACTTTACCACCTCGTCAAAGCGTAAGTTCCATGATCATGGAGGCTTGCTTAAGCCCATAAATGGACTTCTTAAGCTTCCATACTAGATGCTCTTCACCCTTTACCACATAACCTTCAAGTTCTTTGCATATAGATGTCTCTACCTTCCTCAAGGTAACCGCTTAGAAAAGCGGTTTTAACATCCATTTGCCAAACCTCTAGGTTCAGTGGGCTGCTATGGCCGTAAGAATTACGATGGACTTGAGCATTGCTACTGCGAAAAGGTCTCATCGAAATCGATGCCCTAAATCTGAGTGTACCCTTCGCCACAAGCCCGACTTTAAAAGCGAAACCTCTCCATATGAATCTCTTCCTCTTGTATACCCACTTACTACCTATGGCTTCCTTGCCATCCGGTAGAGTGTTTTTCGTATAAATCCATAGTCATTATGGACTCAATTTCTAAGTCCATAGCGGTGTGCCATGATCTTGCATCAATGTCTTGTATCGCCTCATTTGTATGTCCATGGGTCGATTATTACCGCTTTCGTTTCACGGGACTAAACCAAGATTCACCCACGAACATAAATCGCTCGGGTTGACGAACAACCCTCCCACTACGACGAGGCGCCATCGCACAAAGGCAACGGTGGGTGCGAGAACTTGTGGTTCTCTATCTTGCACAAGTTCTTTGGTAGGTACCACTTATGACGGTCGGTATCTCCAAAGGAACTCGACCCACTTCAATTTCTTGAAGTATCGGTGTCGATCCTCCCACTGATACCGACATCTCGCACTTTTGGCTTAATCGGTGGTGGAATACGATCATCTTCTAATTCTCAAGAATGATTTCTACTTTGGATTTATGGTTTGTCATATAATCCTCCTCTAAGAATCGGGAATTAGTGCTAATAATGAACTTCGATCCTTAGGACTATAGAATAAACCACCTTCGTCCCTCTAGGATAGCCAATAAATAGCCTTGCGTCGGATCTAGCCCCAACTTGTCGCCTTCTTGTTCAAAGACATGTCGGATCGCCCATATCCTTATGTGGCTTAAACTAGGCTTGCGCCAAACCGTAACTCGAAGGGGTCTTTTCGATGACTTGGATGGTACTAGATTTAGCAAGTATCTTTGCCGTTTCTAAGGCATACCCCGAACGAAATAGGCAATGTTGCATAACTCATCATTGATCTAACCATTTCTAAAAGAGTCATATTTCTCCGCCCGACACACCATTTTGTTGTGGTGTGCCGGTGTAGTGTCTTTGGGAGGTAATCCCACACTTCACCAAATAGTCCATAAACTCGTTCTCGAGGTATTCTCCACCGTGATCGGACCGCATGACTTAATATTTTACCAAGCTTCGCTCCACTTCCGCCTTAAACTCTTTGAATTTCTCAAAGCATTGACTCATGTGAAGCGGTATATGTATCCGCACCTTGACTAATCGTCAATGAAAGTGACAAAATACTGCATACCCTCCACGAGCTTGTGTGACATAGGTCCACAGTCGAAATGGACTAGCTCCAATACTTCTTTGGCTCTATAAACCTTCGCTTTGAAGGGTCCAGTCGACATCTTACCTTCTATACAGATTCGCAGATCGGGAGCAGAGTAATCGTGAGATCACCCAACGCCCATTCCTAGCCAGTCTTTGGATCCTATTTAGATTGATGTGACCTAATCTAAGATGCCAGAGAAATGTGGCATCATCTTGCGAAGAAAACCTTCTCTTTTTAAGGTTTGATGTAGTTGCAACATAGTTATAGGTATTATGTTTTGCAGAAATAGTATAAAGCGAATTATATAAAGTGCCACCACAGATAACTTCGTCATTTCTTATGATAGAAACACCACTATCAAAAATAACTGAATATCCATGAATAAAAAGTTTCGAAACAGAAATAAGGTTTCACCGAAACTCCGGCACATATAAAACGTCCTTTAAAACTAAAACTATTCTATCAAAACATAAAGAAACATCTCCGACTGCAACGGCCTCGACTTTCGCCGCGTTGCCCATGGAGATCGTTATCTCGCTATCATGCAGCTCCCTTATCCGCAGGAACCCCTGCAAAGTGTAACAAACATGATCGATCAGAATCGTGTCTACTACCCAAGAATGGGTAGAACAAGTCGCTAAACATGTTTCACACTAAAGCAAATGGCGTACCTTGAGCCTCGAGCATAGGGCACTTGGCCTTCCAATGCCCGCCTTGCCGCACTTGAAGCACTTGCCCTCTCCTTTGGCTTCTTTAAGCCTCCGTGGCGAACATGTTCTTGCTCCCATTACTCCCACTATTTCCTCGCCTCTACCACCTTTGGTGCCCTTTTCTTTTCCATTTTGCAACGTAAAATTTGGGCCCCTAGATGTGCTAGCAAGAGCATGTGCTCCTTTGCCCATAACTCCTTCCGCAAAGAACGAGATCATTAAGCAACCGACTAAGTGTATACTCGGTCTTGCTCATGATCGCATTCACGAAAAATTCTCAAAGACTTGGGCGGTGTGTTGAGGATGATATCGACCTTGGCTTCGTCGTCAATACCTCCTCCCAACTGATCAAGACTATCCATGAGATGAGTCATGTGGAGACATGTTCATGGACCGAACTTCCTTCTTCCATCTTACACGCCAAGATTTCTCTCATTGTGTGGAAGCGGACTGTCCGATCAGATTGCCCAAACTTACTCTCGAGACTTGACCATATTTCAGTCGCATCTACCATCGACTGATGCTGCAGCTGCAAGCCTTTGGACATAGTAGTCATCATATAGCATTTGGCCATATTGTTTGACTTATGCCAAAGTCTGCTTGACTCTCGCTGCTCATTAGTCGATGCGTCAGTAAGGGCATCGGATTTAGGAGTAGTGAGAACAAACATGTGTTCTTCAATATTAGAACATATTCCATGTTTCGTTTCCACTTGATAAAATTCGGACCGGATAAGGGATTTTGTACGAGCATATTGATAATCGGTGTAAGAGACATATCTGAAAGGATAATGTAAAACACATAAGCATACGATCACACATAATTCGTAACAATAATATTGTAACCTTTTGATAAAACAATATTAATTGAAACCTCCAATCGCCCAAGGAATCCCACATGCAAGCCACGCGTGTGGGCGCTTACACATGAACCCCCGACTGCACTAAAATATACCTTTTAGTCGCTTAATTTCAATCCATGTCAACTTATCCTTATGATAAATGAAATTAATGATTGGACCTTACTAGACCACATCACTATCGCAAGAAGGACTTCATGGAAGTTGTACTGAGGTGATGTCTAGCAATGACCACAATTTTAACAAAGAAAATGAATTCTTAGAATTGGCATACTCACTAGGACCATACCGCTTCAATCCAAATTTCTTTGTTATCTCATTTTAAATCTATCTCTAGAGAACTTATGAAAATCGCATATGCAAGCCACGCGTGTGGACGCGTTTACATATGAAACTCCCACTTCTCAATAGATTAAAATGTTTTATTTAGAAATCTCATCTAACAAACTTATGACAAACAAAGTGCAAGCAAGCCACGCGTATGGATCGCCACTCACGGTCGTATCACTTTGTTTAGAGATCAAAAGTGGAGGTCTTGACATTTTAATTTAAAATTAATATGTCGGGTTACTTGCTTAGTCTTTTGTTTCAAAAGGTTTGTCCATGCGATAACGTAATCCTAGCATGCTTTTCTATAGAACTCAACATGTAAAACATGCTCAGAAATTCTAAAAATGCTTGAAAACGCGATAAACCTAGCATGCTTACTATGCGCGTCCAATCACGAAAACATATAATATGTTTGTTCACGTAATTTAAACATACATAGCATGCTTCGCATAATTTAAACATCCTCGACATGCTATGAACGATTAAAAATAAAATAAAATGTTCATCGTGGCCCACTTGTGGAACTCGCACTTTCCCGCCTAATCTATTACATAGAATTGCAAAGCATGATCTTCATAAACTTGACAACGGGCCTCGCGTGCACGGGCACGGACGGATCGTCAAACCGGATTCGGGCCGGAAAATCGGATTCGAACTAGAAAACGAGTCCGGGCGGATTGGCCCAAAATGGTGCGGGCAGCAGCAGGGCACGCCTCACGCGCGCCCCCGCCTCCCCTACGTCGCGCCGCCTCGTGTGCTCCTCGCGGGCTGCCTCGCGGTTGCGGCGACCGCGACCACCGAGCTCGCATGCGCGACTATGCTCGCCGCTTCGCCCGCCCGCTACCCGCGCGCGCGCGCGCGCTGCCTCACGTCCGACCTCACGGTCGCGAGGCTGCTCACGAGGCGCCGGGATCTCGCGCGACAATCGCGTGCCCGTCGCCGTGCAGCGCGCGACGATCGCGCGCCCTCACGGACGCGAGTGCGGCCACGACTGTGACGCAGCGCCGCCGAGCGCGCACCATAGCGCCAAGCGGTGCCGAGTCCTCGCGCGTGAGCGCGAGCCCCGCACCCGATCGCCGAGCTGTGCCACCCGCCGCCCTCGCCCAGCCTTACCGTGACCTCGTTGAGGTTTCCGGCGCTATTCTCGCCGAGATCGCCGAGCGCGCGACGCCGGGCCGAGCGCGGTACCGAGGCATCCGCGCGCGCGCGCGCCGCACCGCCGGGCTGCCGAGCCATGCGCCCACCTCCTTCCCTGTCCGCCAATGCCGCCGAGAGCGCGTGCATGGCAGCGAGCGCTGTGCTCGCACCGTGCGTCCGGTTTCTCCGGGTGGTCTTCGTCGTGTCGTTCTTCGTGCTTTCATCTTTGTTCTTCTTTTACAGATAAGATTTACAGGGAAAAATCTAATCTAACCACAGATTTTATCGTCGTGAAAAAAAAATCCGACAAAAATAAAACCGAGCCACGATGAACGACAGATCCAACAATTAATTAATTGCGCATGTAATAATCAAATGTGAATTAATCCAACAGAGCCAAGATACTGATCCCAGGCTCTGATACCAATTGTAGGGAAAACTAGGTTTAGCCCTCTCCCGAGGATCTATCTTGGATGTTTAATTCACCATACATTGATTATATTCCTAGTATGCACCTATATAATTAATTGCAACACGTAGGGGTTTTCTCGTGTTTACCTGCGAATCTGTCGGGGATGAACGGATCAAGACTCGTGCTTTGATCTTCTGGACTGTATCCCGGTTGCCCAATCTCCAATATCGAGTGAGGATAATCTATGGAGAATGCTACAGAAAATCACCCTCATTCTCTCTATGATTTTCGAAAATCACTCCCAAGCCCTATGGGATTCTCGAAAATTGTGTAGGTGTAATTGAGGATTAGCCTTGATCTTATCTCTTACCTTATATTTATAATGCATTACCATAATCCCAAAAGGAAATGATCCATGCATATCCCATAAATATAATAATATCCTTATAGGATAAAGAGAATAAAATCACATCCATAGAGAGAGAGGAGGGCGCCGATTTCCATAAGCTCCGGGCCGGGATGGGCCAGCCCAGGGATCAAATGCAAGGAATAAAGATGGGCCTCAAATAAATTAATTATCTTATGTTCAGCCTAGAACATAAATTAATTTATAAACATTCATTCATGCCACTAGAGAATAAATGTCGACTTACCCTTTATTACCAAGTTGAGTCAAGCTTGCACTTAGACATTATGAATCCCGTATTTAAGATATCGCACGTCCATTAATTATTTAGAGCATTACATTGCTTAAAATAATTAATATCTTTAATTCCTTAAGTAGTACCACTCAACCTTATTATTGTACTTGAGCTAACTCAACTGCAGGTTTAGTACAATAAACCTTTGAGCTCCTTAAGGGGCGCCATCATCCTAAACGGATACGGTGACTCGATACGGATAACTAGCATGACATACAAGCACCGCCACCACCCAAGATACGGAGAATATCAATAGAACATATAACCTCACCCATAACAAGTCAAAGTGATGGTCAAGAACTCATACTCACCTAATACCTTATCGAGGTTTAGATCATCGTAAGTCACCGAGATCTAAGTTCTTCACGACGGTCGATAGAAGAACTCATCTCACTGTGATCCATCAATACGTCGGGGACGCACAAAGATGACAAGCAACCAAGTCAAGTAACTTCTTATCTATACCGCAGCCTATACCGACAACTCGTCCTCAAGTTATCTCAGCTGTGATTCTTTTATATCTCATTAAGCTTGACCAATCATACGCACTTCGTGATCTTCTACACAATCGTATGATCTAACTTATGTATGAGATAAGGGACACGAGATATATGCAATCAAGTAATCAATTCAGATAGGAGATTGTAATAGTGGTAACAGGAAACATTGTATACAAGCTCAACCAAAACTGCTTTCAGTATACAAATCCAACAATCTCCCACTTATACTAAAGCAAACTTTTAGTATACAATGTGTCTCTCTACTAGCTATTACAACCATCACTTTGCTTCTCCCACTTATACAAAAGTTTCATTTCTAAGTGGGTGCCATCAAGCGCAATCCAAGTCCTCGAACGTGCACATCGTAGACTTTTTGCAGCAGGCTCTTTGTGAATGGATCCGCTAGGTTATCCTTCGTATCAATCTTTTCAATCAAGACGTCCCTCGCCTCACGATTTCTCGTTTGACATGGTACTTTCTCTCTATGTGTTTGGTCCCTTGTGGGTCCGTGGTTCCTTCGAGTTTGCCATCGCACCGAGTTATCACAAGAAACTATGATACTCTTGGGCAAACCAGGTACCACATCTAGATCCATGAGGTAGCCTCAGAAGCGGCTACGTATTCGGCTTCCATGGTAGAGTCCGCAATGCATCGCTGCTTTGACTCCGCCAGGATACGGCTCCACCTCCCAAGGTAAACACATAGCCTGAGGTAGACTTTTTCTCATCACGGTCAGCTTGGAAATCAGAGTCTGTATAACCCAAAGGCATTAGACTATCTGCATGGTAAACTAGCCTATAATCTCGAGTCATTTTCTGTTACTTGAGTATATTCTTTACTGCAGTCCAATGAGCTTGTCCAGGGTTAGACTGATATCTAGCTACTATGCCTACCGCATAGCAGATATCGGGCTTCGTACATAGCATTGCGTACATGAGACTTCCTACGGCGGAAGTGTAAGGAACTTGTCTCATTTCCTCTATCTCCTTTGCAGTTATAGGTGACTGCTCCTTAGATAAAGGAACGCCATGTCCGAAGGTAGCAATCCTTTCGTCGTGCGATACTAAAACGAGTAATCACAGTATCAATGTAAGACGCCTGAGATAAGCTCAACATTTTCATCTGAGGTCTAGTTAAGGTCCAATTATTAATTTCAATTATCATAAGGATAAGTTGACATGGATTGAAATTAAATGAGTAAAAGTTTTATTTTAGTCTGGTCGAGAGGTTCATGTGTAAACGTCCACATGCGTGGCTTGCATGTGAGATTCCTTGGGTAATTGGAGGTTTCAACCAATATTGTTTTTATGAATTATATGTGATCTTATGCTTATGTGTTTACATTACTATTCTGATATGTCTCTTACTCCGATTATCAATATTGCTCGCACAAAACCTCTTATCCGGTCAGAACTTTATCGAGTGAAAACGAAACATGGAGTATGTTGTTATTGCTGAAGAACACATGTTCGTACTCACTACTCACAAACTCAATACCCTTACTGAGGCATCGACTAATGAGAAATGAGAGTCAAGCAGACTTTGGCATAAGTCAAATAATATGGCTAAGTGCTATATGATGACTACAATGTCAAAGGGCTTGCAGTTGCACATCAGTTTATGGTAGACAAGACTGAGATCTGGTCAAGTCTCGAGAGTAAGTTCGGTCAGTCGGATCGAACAATCCGCTTCCATACGATGAGAAAGATCTTAGCGTGTAGGATGGAAGAATGAAGTTCGATCAATGAACATGTCTCCCACAAGGCTCATCTCATGGATAGTCTTGATCAAATGGGATGAGGTATCGACGACGAAGTCAAGGTCGATATCATCATCAATACACTGCCCAAGTCTTTTGAGAATTTTTTTCGTGAACGCGATCATGAGCAAGGCGGAGTATATACTCAATCAGTTGCTCAACGATCTCGTAGCAGCGAAAGACATCATGGGAAAAGGAGCACATGCCCTTACTAGCACATCTAAGAGCCCCAATGTTCCATCGAAAGGTGTAAGGAGAAAGAGGGGTGTCAAGGGTGGTAGAGACAAAGGGAACTGTAATATCCCGATTATTTAAAACTAGGTTATGATAATATAAGTCGTTAATTAGGGTTTTTGTTTCGATAATCAAAATAGTAATTTATCGAAGCTCAATTTCGATTATCCATAATGCGAGAAGTTTTATTTTATATCCTTAAACAATTGGTAAAATAAGGAATATATATGTTATTCCTTTCGAGAGCGTTTTTTCAACGTCGATTAATTTTTGATAATTAGTCTTACGTTATTTTCTAGCGACGAAGCTTAGAATTTAATTCCATATTAACGAAGAACGAATAAAGTGATTATGACTTTATTATTAACGTTTTTGCATGATTCGAAAATTTTAGTATAATGTTTAAAGAATTTTAATATTAAAAGTCCTATGATTATTTTATGAAACAAGAGCATTTTTTTATATATTTCTTCTCTATAATATTTTATTTATTAAAGAAATGGAGATTGGATAATTAATTTCTATTTTTCTAAAAATTGGTTCGAAAATTTCATTTTAGACCATAGAATTGTTCTTATTCATTTTTTTTATGATTTATATCATCACCTAAGACCTATATTATATCATACTATTATTAAATGAAAAAAAAAATGGAGACATGTAGTATTTTTGTTCATTATGGCCGAAAATTTATGTAGTGTGAAAGGAAGAAAGATATTTTCATTTAGTTTGATAATGATTGGTATTTAATGGAGGATAAGGTAAGATATATATTATTTGGTTTGATAATGAGAGGTGTTTATTCTTTTATGAGATAAGATAAATATCTATCTTCTACCTACTATAGTTGACCGAAAATGTGAGAGAAAAAGATGGACAAAATTTTGCTTTAATTGTAGCCATGTATTATTTATTTATTTTTATTTTCTTAACTTAATTACTAAGTGAGAAAATATCAAACACATTACATTCTCTTCTCTCTCACTCAAAATTGCTGAGAGCAAAAGAAAAAAAATGGGGAGGGGGTTTTCTCATCAAATTTCTCATGAACAAGATCAACTCTCGATGTATCGACAAATCTAGTCCGACAAAGAGGTAGATAATCATCTAACCTATGATATACAAAAATATTAGAAATCCATCCATGAAAAATGAAGCTATATGCTTTTGTTATTTCATGTGAAATTTGAGAAATTTTGTTAAATGTTTAAGTTGTTAATTAAATATGTTTATATGATGGTTGTAAGCATGTATTATGAAAGTTGAGCATGTTAGAATTTTTCTTATTATAGTTGAGATATATGAGAATTATATGTTGGTGATAATGAATTTTGATTATTGTTTTGAGCATGAATTGATAATAGTTAGTATTGTTTAAGCATATATGAATAAATTCATAATTTTTGAAAATATTGTATATTATTTTAAAAATATTCGAAAACTATAGTGAATGACATATTGATGTGTGATGTGTGTATGATGGATATTAAGGTATATTATTGATGTATGATGATAATAATGCGTTGTGTGAATTAATTAGAATTTTTGAAAATTGTTTAAATGATTTTTCAAAAATTTCGAAAATCATAAAATGTAAGGTTTAGATGTCAAATTTTTCTATGACTAATGTTATTAGATATTTTTGATCCTATGTTAATATAGTGTGTTATGTGAATTTATAGGAATTTATGGAAAAGTTTTGAAATTTCTTTCCAAAAGTGCCGAAAATACTAAGGTTATAAGTTTAGAGTTTCAAATTTATTTTATTAGATGTGATCACATATTTAGTCCCAAAAATATGTTTAAGATATGCTATAAATTTATGTGATTTTTAAAATGAGGTATAATATTTTACGTTGAAACGTTTCGTTAAGTGACGTGAGATTTTGAAATATAAAGTGGTATGCTTAAACTAATTTCATCTATATGAAATTTGGGCATGAGTGATTGTTAAAGTGAAATTATGAGATTTAATGGAATATGATTAGTAATAAATTAGAATTAGAGTATATATGTAAGTTAATTGTTCTAAAGATGAATTTTGAGAAATGCATGTTTTTGAAGTTGAAAATGACTTGGTTAAAGTATGATTGTATAAAGTATGTTAGTGCGTGAGTAGAGCTATTTTTAACGCACAGAGTTATGTTTTACGCCTAGTATAAATATGAATTTCTCTGAATAGATAAACTAGGACGTGTAAGACGAATTAGTGATATAAGAATATCTCTTTTATAAGAATCGATTTCATAATTGAAATCATTTTATCGGAAAATAGCTAATACGAGTTAAACCTAATTTATTAGTATGAGGTCTGAAGTAATGTTTCGTTTCAGTTAAAAACGACAAGTTATCGGTTAGAACCTTCGATGAAAAGACGAACCCAATTAGTTAAAGATACGAAGGATTTAGAAGGTTTATATTTAGTTAATAAGTCTTAATAAGGTTTAAAAATCATCGAGTTTCATTAGATTTTGATGATTTTCTAAGATGCGATCGATGTACTAAATTAATTTCTTACGTAAAGGTGGAGCACAGAAGTGAGAGCTGAAGTAAGAAGAAAACCCGTTTTGAGAAGAAGAATATATCAGGTGGGTTTTTTCTCCTCAATGATAAAATAAAATGACAAATGTTTTATTTATGATGCATTTTTTAGAAAATGATGATGAAATGCTATTATTTAATTACCTGCCCAAAATATTTATGTTTTATGTATGGATCCTATCAGTGTTGATTCGCCAATGTAAGTTTAATCGAACTCGGATCCTATGCTAGAGGGAGAATTCCTAACAAAGGTTAACGTGTACATTAAGGTAACTGTACTTGCTGAAAGGTTTGCTCAGCTAGTTACGATGACTGTGTGCTGAAATATTTTCTCGACAGGTCACGACATCCGTGGAAGGAGGCCTCCTTCTACGGCGCAAGATGAGATGGGATATGGATCATACAGACAGAAAATAGGTCTGTCCAGACAAAGTTTATGGAAAATGACTATAAATGTTTAGTAAGCACGAGCATTTCAAATAAAACCTCATGTGTTACTGATGGGGCAGTGTAATTCAAAGTTATGATGTATGTTTTTGGCATAAGTCCACTGTCTTTGTACTCAGCCCTGCATGTTTGTTTTTAAATGTGCAAGTTGAGCTGGTGATGAGATGGAGCAGTGTTGAGCAGTATGAATCTTTTAACGCTGATAGTAGAGCCTTGAGTGCACATCTTCATATGTGTACTTCACATGTTTTTCACTGCAGGAACACTAAGTTATATTTTGAGTAGAGAACTAGATTCCTTCAGATCAGTTGAACCCTTTTGTTAAAGATCTGATGGTCTAGTCTCTCGTATGTAAATTATGTTTGCTTAATCTCAAATGCTTTGAAGTTCTAGAAGTTTACTTGATATATGTCTTACAATTCGATATCCCATTTTCTTTTTACGCTTCTTAATTCTCATTCCAAGTAATAGTCCCTGCTAATCCATCCTTAGGAATAATGGACTGTTACAAAGTGGTATCAGAACAGTTCATTTTCCTTGAATCCAAAACTTCCTTCAATATAAATCAAGTCTAAATTGAGTTACTAGACTTGTAAGAGGTCAGTCGACGATGCTCAACACTCCATCACATCGAGCTCAACCAGAATGAGGTAAATGATTTTTTTCAGTTTTGGAAATGAAAGTTTAAAGTGGAAAATGGTTGAAATGATGTTTTAAGTTGTGAAAAGAGAAGAGATATGAGAAAGAGTTGACAGTGATATGTCAAAATTGAAATGTTTGAATTCATGGAATTCAATGAGATTTATTGTTATGTTATTAATATTTAATTTTGCAATTTCAATTTGTTTATGACAATGATTATGTTATCACAAAAGAACATAGAATGTTTAAGACGCATGATCCCTTTTGCGAAAGAACATAGAAATATGAATTATGATAATTTATTCCTTCCTGAGAACAAAAGCGAGGATGAAAATGAGAACAAAAGCGAGTTGAAAGACGAGAACAAAGTGGAGAAACTAAAAGAATAGAGATGGAAATGATGATTTTAAGATGATGAATGTCACTATACGACAATGACATGAATATAGTCTTTCCCTTTGGATGTTCAAATGCGACAGAACTCCAAATTTACTATGAATTTTTCGTTAGAACTGAAATAGAGATATGATATAAGAATCAGTTGAGTTTAGTATTGAGGTTTACACATAATGAGAGACTACATTGTGGTACAAAGTTTGAATGCTAATTGGAGAATTGAGTTTTTCAGTATTATGAGTAGAGTTTGAAATGTATGGTATGTTGACAACCCTTACAATTCATGATGACCCAGTACGAGTTATATGAGGTTTCGAATTTTGTTCATTACCCAAGTTCTGTCATTGAGTTTAACTCTATGATTTAGTTTCAGTTGAGATATCACTTGAGTTTCTCACTTTTTGTGAAAGAAGTTTACAACCAGAAAATTTATAAAGTGTCCTTTTGAAACCAAGTCCTCATGTGACTGAGAAGTATTTGTGACGGGTCTGGTTAGCCCATATGACCAAAGAGATCTCAGTAGTCGTCATTCTGATCTTCGGACCCTATATTCCAATTATTCAGTTCAAAGAACATATTGGTTCAAACTTTAAAGGTGGCCGTCTTGAATTGTGAATCCTTACCACTTGTAAGCTGTCATGATGAGTTTTCTTCAATCCTCGAAACTCATAAGTATGATGTAGGTTGACTTATCTTGTCACCTAAGTTTCCAGATCAATAAAGTAATATACATCAAGTTATGATATAGAGAAGTCCTCGATGAGACGAGATATATTTTTTCCCTATGATACACAGAGATATGATGACCCTTGATGGGCTCTCCAGATACTGATGACAGTGAAGTTATATCACCTTGTGAGTGTTATGATAATAAAGTTATGAACAGGATAGTCTTTAGCATTGAGTGCTAGAGTAGAAGTAAAGGAAAGTATAGAATATTCTTGGGAAACAATCTCTTCTTATTATATTATAACAAGAGAGATTACAACTTATCTTTAAGATATTTGACTGTCCTTAAGACCTCGTTAATAGGTTGGACATGTCTAAAATATGGAGGTGCACGAGATTCTTTTTAATGGATATGTAAGGAATGATAGCATCCCAGTTAACAAGTCTCGCACTTTATACCTCAACCCTTAGGATTATGCTTGAGCGTAATTGATTTCGAATATTTCAGACCTTAGTGAAATCAATGATAGTGAGATTGATGGATCATAAATATTAAGAAGTGTGAACAGCTAGGCTAGCCCTAGTGTTTAAACTAAGTATGGAGAATATATCCCCGAAGACGAGACATGGTAAATAGGCACTTGTACTTGGGATTTAAGTTATGGTGCACAAGCGTACTACCCTATCAGGCTGTATGACAACAATGACGGTTTTAATCCTGAAAGTGAGAATAGAAGTATAATGAAAACAATATGACTTTTAGCTATCATGATCAAGAAAAAAGGACAAGAGTTGAGAATAGCTGAAGAAACTACGAGTTACTCAGTTATGAGATAGCCCAGGATATAATATAAGCTGCAGAAACAGTCTTACTACGACAAGTAAGCTAATTCCTTGGAAGCAAAGAAGTAGATTAAGAAGCAGATTCATTATTTGAGATGAACCTTGGTACTCTAAGTTACATAGACACAAAACGCTTGTCTTGTGTATTTTAGAATTTAACAAGCAAGACAACTTCTAGAGAAGTTTGTGAGGAAAATACATTCAAGAGAACAAAGGAAGAGATTCACATGAAAAGACCTTAAGATGAAGCTAATTGAGAAATATGTTTCTCATACTTATATGATGACAAATAGAGTGGAATTTTTGAGTACCTCTGACATTGAAATGAAACAAACATAGAATGTCAAAAAGATGGTGAAGATACATGACGTCAAGGGCTAAAGTCTGATACGTCGCTAGTGGACAAAGGATTTTAACTTATGCGAAAACACTTAGTCAATCAATGAAGATTAAGGAAAATGATGTATATCCAAATAGGATATTACTAATGATGGCGCTACAAATGCCAGCATGAGGATTTCTCTTGAAAAGATTTTAAAGTAAGCGTATATATGGGAGATATATTTTACAGTTTTAGTTTTGAGAGATGTTTTATATGTGCCAGAGTTTCGGTGAAATCTTATTTCGGTTTCCAAACTATTTACTCATGGATATTCTGTTATTTTTTATTGTGGTGTTTGTATAATGAGAAATGACGAGTTTATTTGTGGTGGCACATTATATGATTCTCGTTATACTATTTCTGCTAAGCATAATACTTATAATTATGTTGCATCTACTATATCAAACTATAAGAAAATGAAGTTTTCTTCACAAGCGGACACTATTTATCTTTGGCATCTAAGATTAGGTCACATCAATCTAAATAGGATTCAAAGACTGGCTAAGAATGAAGTGTTGGATGAATTCACGGTTACTCCATTCCCAGTCTGTGAATCCTGTATAAAGGGAAAGATGTCGTGTAAACCCTTCAAAGCAAAGAGGTATAGAGCCAAAGAGGTGTTAGAATTTGTCAATTCTGACCTGTGTGGACCGATGTCTACACAAGCTCATGGAGAGTACGAGTATTTTTTCACTTTCATTGATGATTACTCAAGGTACGGATACGTATACCTGCTTCACCGTAAGTCTGAATGCTTTGAGAAATTCAAAGAATTTAAGGCGGAAGTGAAGACGAAGCTAGATAAGAGTATCAAGTCACTGTTATCTGATCGCGGTGGCGAATACCTCAGCAACAGGTTTATGGACTATCTGGTGCAGTGTGAGATTAAGTCTCAGCTTACTATATCGGGCACACCATACCAAAGCGGTGTGTCATAGTGAAGAAATATGACTCTTAGAGATGGTTAGATCAATGATGTGTTATGCAACTTTGTTTATTTCGCTCTGGGGGTATGCCTTAGAAACAACGGCATATTTGCTCAATCTTATACCATCTAAGTCAGTCGATAAGATCCGTTTCGAGTTATGGTTTGGGCTTAGTTTAAGCCATATAAGGATATGGAGCAGTCCAACACATGTGCTGAATAAGAAGGCTGACAAGTTGGAGGCTAGATCTGATATAAGGCTGTTTGTAGGATATCCTAGAGGAACGAAAATGGGTACTTCTATAGTCCTAAGGATTAGAATATCGTTATTAGCACCAACGCCCGATTCTTGGAGGAGGACTACATGAAAAACCAAAAATCCAAAGTCGAAATCATTCTTCAAGAATTGGAAGATGATCGTATTCCACCACCGATTCTGCTAAATGTACAAGATGTCGAGTCTAGTGGGAGGGATCGACACGCGATACTTCAAGAGATTGAAGTGGGTCGAGTTTCACTAGGGATACTGGTTGTACAAGTGGCGCCTACTCAGCAAGTTGTGCAAGGAAGGGAACCACAAGTTACTGCACATACCATTGCCATTGTGCCAATAGCGCCTCATCGTAGTGGGAGGGTTGTGCGATAACCTAATCGATTTATGTTCATGGGTGAATACTCGACCCATGGACATACAACGAGGCGATATAAGACACAGATGCAGGAACATGGCACACCGCTATGGATTTAAAAATTGAGTCCATAACAACTATGGATGTATAAGAGAAAACACCTTTACCAGATGGCAAGGAAGCCATATGTAGTAAGTGGGTACAAGAGGAAGAGAGATTATGATGGAGAGGTTTCGGCTTTTAAAGCCAGACTTGTGGTGAAAGGGTACAATCAAATTGAGGGGATAGATTATAATGATACCTTTTCGCCTGTAGTAATGCTCAAGTCTATTAGAATTCTTCTGGCCATTGCATGTCAATTAAACCTAGAGGTTTGACAAATGGATGTAAAAACCGCTTCCTTAAACAGTTACCTTGAGGAAGGTCGATATATCTATATACAGCAACCTGAAGGTTATGTGAAGAAAGGTGATGGTCATCTAGTGTGGAAGCTTAAGAAGTCTATGTATGGACTCAAGCAAGCTTCCCGATCATGGAACTTACTCTTTGAAGAGATGGTAAAAACCTATGGTTTAACCCAATTGCCTAGCGAGGGTTGCATGTATCATTTAGATGTCAACGGTGACGTGATATTTCTTGTACTTTACATAGATAACATCCTTCTTCTAAACAACAATGTGAAGTTGTTATGAGATGTAAAGAGTTGGTTATCCGATTAGTTTTAAATGAAAGACTTAGGAGATGCAGCATACATTCTTGGGATCAAGGTTTACCGAGAACGTAAAAAGAAAATATTAAGCTTATCTCATGCGTCTTACATTGATACTATAATTACTCATTTTAGCATGCAAACCGTCAAGAAAGGATTGCTACCCTTCAGACATGGCGTTCTTTTATCTAAGGAGTAGTCGCCGATAACTGCAAATGAGATAGAGAAAATGAGACACGTTTCATACACTTCTGCCGTAGGAAGTCTCATGTATGCAATGCTGTGTACGAGGTCTGATATCTGTTATGCAGTAGGCATAGTAGCAAGATATCAGTCTACATTGGACAAGCTCATTAGACTGCGGTAAAACATATACTCAAGTACCTGAAAATGACTCGAGATTATAGGCTAGTTTACCAGGCAGATAGTCTAATGCCTTTGGGTTATTCAGACTCGGATTTCCAAGCTGACCGTGATGAGAAGAAGTCTACCTCAGGCTTTGTGTTTACCTTGGGAGGTGGAGCTGTATCTTGGCGGAGTGCAAAGCAGCGGTGCATTGTGGACTCCACCAAGGAAGCCGAATATGTAGCCACATCAGAGGTTGCTAAGTAGGCGGTATGGTTCAAGAACTACATCATGGATCTAGATCTGGTACCTAGTTTGACTAAGAGTATCATAGTATTCTGTGGTAACTCTGGTGCAGTAGCAAACTCGAAGGAACCATGGACCCACAAGACGACGAAAGATATAGAGAGAAAGTACCATATCATACGAGAAATCGTACAACAAGGTGACGTGCTTATTGAGAAGATTGATACTGTGATAACTTAGCTGACTCATTCACGAAGAGCCTACCGTAAAAAGTCTACGACGAGCATGTTCAACCTAAATTGCACCTCTAGGTTCTCACAATAGTACGAGGTCTATGTAGTGTGGTAAAGTCAACCCAAGTCGTATCTCTCGAGGAAGACTTGCAGAACTTGTATTTCGTGTAAAACTAAACAATAAAGAAAAGCATAAAGGGGTTTTGTCACAAATAGGGGGTTTTTTTCACAAAGACTTTGAAAAGCATAAAATAAGACAAATAAAGATGACAAAGCGAACGCGTGGGCAAACATAAATAATTCGATTGGATTTAAGGACTAGGGCTTTAGGGTTCTTTTCTCGTGTATCAATTAATCACATATCATCACACATAATAAGAATTAAACGATTCTATTATTCAAAACCTAACTTAAGCCATCGCACCCGGTAGGTATTCAATTAATCAATTATTCAATCCCAACAATGAATCAATAGTTTCCGGTAAGATTCACTCCGATTAATTCACAAATCCAATATTGAAATAGCCTCTCGACCTTATTCAACATCCAAGAACAATTAAACAAGTGATCAATTCATTTAATTGCAAGTAAAAAAATGTCAATCGGATAAATATGCTCAAGACGATATGCAATTCATCAATACACGATTTGATTCCCCCAAACCCTAGATGGGGAATTAGTTCATCAATATAATCCCACGATTCATACACATTAATAGGCAAGAACCATTCATCCCAAAAACTAAGGAGAAAGAGAAGAATTCTTACAAATTTCAATGATGAATCTATAATCCAATGTCGTTACAAGTGTAAATAAAGTGAAATAAATCATTTTCTAAGGAAGAATTTGAGAGAAAATAAGCTAGGGTTCGTGAGAGGTGTATGTAGAATCAAGTATATCATGAAAAATGAGAGAAGCACCTATTTAAAGCACCGGTTTTGAACCCAGTGCCGGACGGACGTGCCTGTATTTCTCGTAAAAAATAGTACGCCTAGCATCGGTTTTGATCCGTCCGGTGCTGGGGTGTACTCCATGGTTACTCGATTTCATCATGGCCAAGCGTCGGCCTCAACTTCCCGATGCTGGGCCTCTCTCTCTGTCCAGCTTCTCACTATCCACTCAGTGCCGTCTTCACCGAGTGCGACGCTGAGGTGTGCTCTCTGTCTCTCCAACAATGTTTCAACCAGTGCCGGCTTCGCGAGTCCAGCACTGGGGTGCAGTCTTGATCGCTCACTTTTCTAACACGAAAACGTGCAAGTATATAGGTAAGACGAGTATCGTATCCACATGGATTGTAACACGAAAACACATAAGATAACTCAACAATAATTCATCATTATCCAAGCAACAGAATTTGGTTTGAAAGGTTTTAGGGTTTCAGATATTAATCCAAAGCAAAATGTGACAACTAGAAATTAAACTAAAGCAATAAAATATAAAAGAGATAACTATCAAGAAAGACTAACTCTAGGGATGCACAAATCCTACCCACAACGTATGTTTATCCTGCTTCCTATTAACCATTTTAATCCAACCAAGATGGAAGATCACATATGTAACCAACAATTTCTGTTACGACAATTGTGGCAGTTGATTACTAATTTTCCTATTATCATTATTTACTCTAGAGGAAAATAAGCAACTCCAAAAGGATCACAAAGAATATGCTTCCTACAAATGTTTCTATCTTAGTTACGACTCAAGACTTATCCGTATCATGCATTCAAGATCGATTGACAATTAAAACGGTTAAGTAATTAACTGCCAAGTATGATATGCATCAAGATTGATCAGAAATCAACACATATAATTAAGCACAAAGAATCATGAATCAATGCCTGGAAGGTAAATAACAATTACAGGAATCACAATATTTAGGATAGAATCATGCAAAACCTAGGATTAGAACGGAAATTTAGCTAGACATAATAAACGAAATTAAATACAAAATAATCATAGGAATAGAAAATATATTGATAAAACCCGTAGTGTAGCGTCGGAAGAACAATCGTTGGGTTCGTATCCCAACCTCAGCGAAAAACGGTAAAACACGGAAATTGTTCTGACAAAAGCATTCCGAAGCGTCGACAATACGTAAAACTAGAGTAGAACAATGCAAAACTAAAGCTAGAATGAATCTAAATCAAATCTAGAGTGCAAAAGTATGAAAGAACATGAAAAACTTAAGAAAACAGTGTATTTTAGGTCTGGAGCGGCTTAGGGGCGCGAGGGGGCGAAGCCCTATTTATAGGCAAGGATGAAAACCCTAATTTTTGGGCCTTCCGCTACACTTCGCGGCCGAGCTCGCGGTCGCGAGCTCGGTCGCTAGTATCCGTCGCTGTTCTTCGCTTACCGGACTTGCGGTCGCTAAAGTGCCCTTCGCGATCATCCTCGTGATCGCTAGGCACGGTTGCGAGAAATCGGGCATAAGCTTTTCTTCGGAGACATCTCTCGCGGTCGTTGCTCGCGGTCTCTGGGTGTGACCGCGTTGCATAGAATTTCCTCACGGCCGACCTAGCGGTCGCTAGCCGATCGTGAGCCATCAATTTTGCGTAGATTTTGTGCTCGAGCTCGGGCTAGCGGTCGCGAAGGCGGTCGCTAGGCCCTGTTTTCAACCTTCTTTCGCTCGTGCTTCGTTCCATGCTTCGATTTTCAACTTATAAGCCTACAAAACACCAAAAAGGAACCCCAGAGCAGTATCTTCCAAGAATATGCAAAAGCATTGAGATCCAAGAAATAAACGCACTTTATTGATCTAAAATCATCTTTAAGTATCAACAATAAACGTGTAAAATGCGCGTTTATCAAACCCCCCAAACTTAAAGCATTGTTTGTCCTCAAACAAAAACAAAACGAGAAGGAAAGAGAGACACAACGAAGATCAACGAAGGCCAAGAAAGATGATTAACACAATCAAGCCTCGTAAATATCTCAAAGCTCAAAATCATTAGCGCACATGACGACATTAGTCAACTCAACAATGTACAACCATTGGAAGCAAAATCTCATTAAATTCCACCTCACAACGGCATGTGCGTAAAATATAGAGTACACTCAAACTCATAAAGAAATAAAGGACGGTATGCACTCAAAATCAATGCAATGCAAAATCTCACCATAGGCTTGCCATTTCTAATATCTCCACCACATCAAATGCGCTCAAATTAGGATAAAAAGGTCTTTTCATAGGTTGTAATGTAGGCACATTGGTTAAGGTAGGGTAATATATGGCTAAGTGACTCAAGTATACTCCAAGCACCTCCATTTATATAATCAACTCATATGGACTATGTCCATTTCCCCATTTCTTTCCAACATGCTATTTCAACATTTATGCAACTTAAGGTACTTATACTTTAATAATTGACTCCCTTTATGCTCATGTTATTCACTCGATTTTTTTTTTCTTTTTTTTCTTTTCTTTTCTTTGTAAACGAGCTTATAGGGTCCATTCTTTACCACAGAGGTACATCTCTATCTTTTATCCCAACTTAGAATATCAAAACAAATTCACCCCCCTTGATTCCAATATCCATCCTCACCTCCTATCATCCGGTTACAGAAAAAAAATTAAAGTCTAATAAAGGCTCAAAGAAGGCGACAAACGACATATATCATCAAGTTAGTGTATGGGAAAATATCAAGTTAACAAAGATGGCCTTTATCCTTTCCATATTCGAAACACATATTGCGGCCTCGACACGTAAACACGGCAAGTTCTAGAAGATGATTACATGCACGATATCACACAATTAAAAGAAACTGTATCAAGATGTTTATACAGTGAAGCTCAAGTCTCACGGTTTAAGCAAATGGTGAAAAACAACAAGCTAAGCAATCTCAAGTCATTCATGCTTCATTTCCTAACACATCACGTGCACTATCGACAACATTTTTCAGAAAATTTCTATCATCATTGGCAACATGAATTAACACATTTCACTTAACTCGTTGATCGACAGATACAACAAAACAAAGACACGACAAAAGCCCCAAAGCATAACAACTTTACAAGAAAACATAAAAACATAAACAAGACTCTCAACCAACCAAACTCGTCAACTCCCCCCAAACTTATTGTAAACAGGTGGAAATGGAGGCAATAAGGTTTGCAGAAAAGAGTAGTTGGACGAGAGACCTTACCTCGTATATCGTGCTACTCCGGCGGTGGATAGAATCCTCGCCACTGATCCCACCTCTGCATCATCTCCATCATTTGACGTTGGTTTTCTTGATGTGCTCGGTGTTGGGAGAGAAGGGCTTGTTGTTGCTCGAATTGGGCCTGTTGTTGGGCCAAAATGGATGTCAGGCGCCCGTCAATGTGGTCAAGTTGACCATCTATTCGATCCATGCACTCATATAATCCGGGGTCGCCTTGAATGAGTGGCGGTGTAAATGCCGCTGCCTCGGTGCCACTTCCGCCGGCTTGCTCCTCCCGCCGGCTTCCTCCTCGTGCCACTCTCTCGATCTCGCCTTGCGCGATTCAAACGCCGAACCCATGAATAGTGAAGACCGAGCGCAAGTTCCACTAGCCTCCGCCGCACCAAATGCTTAAACCGCGAGATCCGTGTTGGGCGGTGAAGTATAGATCGCCGTGCTTGTCATATAGCAACCGAGGTAACGGCTCGTGTGTCTCTTCAAGAACGTCCGACGATATATGTGGCTTGTCCAGAAAATATCTTGAGAGATAGGACTCTCACGAATCGTCACCCCGAAAAATCGACAATGGGGTAACGAATCCCCTATGCATATCCTGCGCTCCCAAAACCTCGGCTTGCATCCGGAAGTGTTGTGCAAGGAACATGCCGGTATGCATCTTTTGTCGAGTCGCAGCCCAATTAAGAGACTCATGTCCCGTGAGAGGACCGTCTTTGGCATTGTTGCGCCATGGATGGTGGGTGATCAGCGATGAAAGTAGCGGACCGCGGATTCCTTATGGAACTTGCCAGCTCGAGGTGTCATATGATGGGTTCTCGCTCTAGATTTGTGTCCACGAACAAAGGCCACATATTCTGTGGCGAGGTCTCTAAATCTCCGATGTATCGACCGTGATCACCATTGATGATACCATTCGGTTCATCCACCGAGAGTTGGCGGGCTCATTGTCAACTGAATTTGATATAGTCCGCGACCGCGTGTCTTGTGTACTCGGACGGTCGATGTGAATTCCGAGTGAGGATTCGCATGTCGATAGTTGGCTATGATAATGTATACGCATCGCCTTCTCGCCTAGCCACGTGACATCGCTGGCTATCCCCATGGCTTAGACGCCTCTATGCACATAAATCGTGAGTGCCTATGCCAGTGGTCGCACCAATCTCCTCCATCGATCCCTTGATGAGGAAGTTGGAAATCGCACCCCAAATGTTTCGGGGTCGAATGCATCATGTGGTTCATCATGTGAAGAGGAGGCGACCTCCTTGCCCTTTCGTTTGTGACCGGATGCACGCGACATAATGTACCTAAAGATATTTCAACGTTAGCTCATGTACTTTATTAAAAAAGAATGTAAATGAAAACGGCAACCTATAGCAATATGTATACCTCCCCTGAACTTAAACTTAGGCAAATTTCCCCCCTATACTAACATATGGTCTGACAAGGTAAAACAAAGGAGAGAAAACACACACACACACGTAAAAAACACGTGAAAACATGAAACTGGGCATGCCTCGCGGCCAACCTCGCGGTCGCGAGGAAGCACTCGCACCCGCAAGCTATGCTCGTGAGGACAACTACGCAGGCAAGCGCGCAAACGCTCGCGGCCGGGCTCGCGGTCGCGAGGTTCACGCTGACAGCAAAAATTTGGGATTTTTCGAAAATTTTCAACCCAATTCAACCCAACTCAACAATGTAGGCAAATTAAACCAATAATATGCATCTAGGAATATCAATAGACCTAACATTGAAACAAACATGCTCAAACACCAAGTAAAATTAGCAATAGAAGCCCTAGTTCCTCAAATCTTCAATAACCCACAACAAGAATATATAATGGACAAAACTCATCTAAATCATGCTAAAAAGCGTAACCCATGAGGAATTAAGGAAATTTAGCATACCTTGAGTGGATTATATGTGGAAATTGCAAGCAAAGTTAAGAAAAAGGAGTGTTTGGTGCTTTGAAAGGGGTGGTGTGCAGCAAAAATACGTGTGTGTGTGAAAATGAGGGGAAATGGGTAAAATTAGGGCAAATAAACACGGGTCGTGTCTGGGCGTGGGTCGGGTTACGCCTCGTGACCGGGCTCGCGGTTGCGAGCTCGGTCGCTAAGCGTGGATGTTTAGCGCATATAGCCACTGCCCATTTTTTCGCGGCCACACCTCGTGGTCGCGAGGGTGGTCGCTAGGCTTGTCAACGCTGGGCAATTAGCTACTGCCCGATTTCTCACGGCCACTCCTCACGGTCGGGAGGGTGGTCGCTAGTTGGGCTTTTTTTTTTAAAAGAAAGCCATTAAACACCTTGGGACTTAACAAAGACCAACAAGACACGACACAAACAAAGAAAAACAAACAAAATCAAAAACGATAAAAAACATAAAGCATGTAAAACTGTTAGGTTACCTCCCAACCAGTGCTAGAGTTTTCATCGCTAGCTCGACGTTACCTTTCATCATGGTTCATTGAGCTTGGTCACCTTGACTTCTCGGTCGAAGTGTGACTTGAAGTAGGATTTGGGTATGTGCCGTTCACCTTGAAAATATTTCCACTCGAGTCTAGCAATTCATAACTCCCATTGGCGTGAGCTCGATAGACAGTGTACGGCCCTGACCATCTTGACTTAAGCTTTCCCGGGAAGAGACGGAGTCGAGCATTGTAAAGTAAAACCTCATCAACCGGAGCGAATCCTTTGGGACGAATGTGAAGGTCGTGAAATTTTCTAGCTCGTTCCTTGTATATCAGGGAGTTTTCAAAAGCTTCATTCCTCCACTCATCAAGCTCCAACAGTTGTTCACCTCTCATCAACCCGGCCTCCTTGAAATCCATGTTGATCTCCTCGTGGCCCAATAAGCTTTGTGCTCCAATTCAACCGGTAAATGACAAGATTTACCAAATACCATTTGATATGGAGATAGCCCAATAAGGGCTTTGTAAGCAGTCCGGTAGGCCCAAAGAGCTTCATCCAATTGCTTGGCCCAATCTTTCCTATTCACAACCGATTTCTCCAAAATCTGCTTTATCTCTCGGTTGGCGAGCTCGGCTTGCCCATTCGCTTGTGGATGATATGGGGAGGTGACTCTATGCTTCACGCCATACTTAGCTAGGATATTACCTAGCCACTTATTATTGAAATACGACCCTCCATCACTGATCAACGCTCTCGGCACTCCAAATCGAGTCAGAATATTCTTGTGGAGAAACTTATCACTACCTTGGAGTTGTTCGTGGGTGTGGGAATCACCTCTACCCATCAGGAAACATACTCCACAGCGAGTAAGATGTACATGTAACCACAAGACATGGGAAACGGACCCATAAAGTCGATCCCCCATACGTCAAATAGTTCCACTTCCATGATGGTCTTCGTGGCATCTCGCCTTTCTTAGTGACGCTTCCCATTCTTCGACAATGGTCACAACTCTTGATAAACGATTGGCAATCCTTGAAGATCAAGGCCAATAGAATCCACTTTGGCAAACCTTTGCCGCCGCCTCGTCTTTGCAAAATATCCTCCATTTAAAGAACTATGGCACTCGTGGATTATGTTCTCTCATTCTCCTTGGGGAACACAACGACGTATCAGACCATCGGCGCATCGGCGGTAGAGATGGGGATCGTCCCAATAATAAAACTTGACATCATGGAAAAATTTCTTTTTCTGATGAGGACTGGACGATGGAGGTAAAACTCCAATCACCAAGTAATTTACAAACTCGGCATACCATGGTGTGTGATCAATGATGCTCAAGATGTGCTCGTCTGGGAAGTTTTCCTTGATCCCAATCTTCTTATCCTTTCCTTCGACTGGCTTCTCTAATCTCGATAAGTGGTCGGCAACCACATTCTCGCAGCCCTTTCTATCTTTGATCTCCATGTTGAATTCTTGAAGAAGAAGGATCCATCTCACCAATCGTGGCTTCGAGTCTTTCTTGGTGAGCAGATGACGGATGGCGGCATGATCAGTGTGGACAATGGTGTGGGTGCCCACCAAATAAGGTCTAAACTTATCAAAAGCATAGACCACAACAAGTAATTCCTTCTCGGTAGTGGTGTAGTTCATTTGAGCTGAGTCGAGCGTCTTACTTGCATAATAGATGACTCGGAAAAGCTTGTCTCGTTTCTGCCCCAACACAGCTCCCACTGCCCAATCACTAGCATCGCACATCACCGAATGGTTGACTCTAACTGGTGATACCAAACCGGGATCGATATCGTGGCTAGCTTCAATTTCTCAAACGCCCCCAAACACTCACTCGTGAACACGAACTTCGTATCTTTCTCGAGCAGTCCACACAGTGGCTTCGTGATTGCAGAGAAGTCCTTGATGAATCTTCTATAGAAGCCCGCATGATCGAGAAAACTCCTCACGGATTTGACATTTGTGGGAGGTGGTAGTTTCTCGATTGCTACTATCTTTGCTCGATCCACTTCCAAACCTTGGGCCGAGACTTTGTGGCCAAGCACCACACCTTCTTTTACCATGAAATGGCACTTCTCCCAATTGAAAACAAGATTCGTCTCCTCACATCCTTGTAGCACTTGTGACAGATTGTGGAGACAATGGTCGAACGAAGAGCCAAATACTGAAAAGTCGTCCATGAAAACTTCCATAATATTTTAAATTAACCCATGAAAGATGGACATCATGCATCTTCGGAAAATGGCTGGAGCATTGCACAATCCAAACGGCATCCTTCTATAGGCAAAAACTCCATAAGGGCATGTGAACGCCGTCTTGTGCTGATCTTCAGAGGCGATGGCAATCTGATTGTACCCTGAATATCCATCTAGAAAACAATAGAACTCATACCCCGCCAGTCTATCCAACATCTGATCAATGAAGGGCAAGGGAAAATGGTCCTTCCTTGTGGCTGTGTTCAGAGCACGATAGTCAATGCAAATTCACCATCTTGTCACGAGTCTTGTTGCCACAAGCTCGTTCGTCTCATCTCTGATCACCGTGATACCCCCTTTCTTGGATACCACTTGAGTTGGGCTAACCCACTCACTGTCCGATATAGCATAGATCATGCCTGCGTCTAATAGCTTCAACACTTCATTCCTCACGATCTCTTACATTGCCGGATTCAGGCGGCGTTGAGGTTGCACCTTCGGCTTATACTCATTCTCCAACAGGATCCGGTGCATGCAAATCGAAGGGCTGACCCCCTTGATATCAGAAATAGTCCACCCAATCGCAGGCTTATATTGTTTAAGCACAACCATCAGTTTCTGTGACTCCTCATATGTTAAAGTCGAAGATACTATCACTGGGCACGTCTCATCGTCGCCTAGAAAGGCATACTGAAGGTGGTTCGGCAGCTCCTTCAACTCCAACTTGGGTGTGGTCTCTTCCCCTTCACCACAAAGATCCTCTCCTCCAAAGGGCTTCCTCACGCCTAGATAAGGCATCGACTCCTCGAGGAGGGCCTTGACTTCATCGATGGACTCAAGATACTCTAATATCTCATCACACGCCTCATCAAGGTCTGCGGGTGAGAAAATCGAGTTCTGCATACAAAACTCCACCGGATCAGCTGATTGCATTTGAGTGGAAGGCATGTGCTCGATAACACGACATTCATCCATCGTCTTCTCTTCAGGTTGCTTCATTGCGTCATAAATAGAGATTTTCATCTCCTCATCGTTAACCCTGAAGGTGAGATCTCCATCTTGCACGTCTATCAATGCTCAGCCGATAGCTAGGAACGGTCTCCCTAGAATAAGAGGCGTGTTCCCATCCTCTGGCATGTCGAGAACTACGAAATCTGCTGGGAAGATGAAGTCTCGAACTTTCATGAGCACATCCTCCACTATCCCTTTCGGATAGGTCACTGATGTGTCTGCCATCTGAAGAGCAATGGTGGTCGACTTGATCTCTCCAATCTCCAATCTGTTAAAAATGGACAACGGCATCAAATTGATGCTTGCCCCCAAATCACACAGAACCTTGGAGAATGTTTGTCCTCCGATGACACATGCTATGGTGAAGCTGCCTGGATCCTTCTGTTTGAGCGACAGCTTCTTCTGCAGTACAACACTGCATTCTTGAGAAAGATTTATCATCTCGAATTTCCCAAACTTCTTCTTATTTGCAACAACATCTTTCAAAAACATCACGTATCCCGGCATATCTCGTAGTGCATCAAGTAAAGGAATATTGATATGCACCTTTTGAAACATCTCCATAAAGCGGGTCAGCTTTTCATCGTACTTGGGCTTGGCCAATCGACTCGGAAATGGAATTGGAGGGTTGTAGGTCGGATATGCCTTTGCTGGAGTTGCCTCGCGGCCTTCCTTGAGACCGCGGTGCGGTCGCTAGCCGTCTGGGCTGCGTCTGTGCTCTTCTTCGCAGCCGGGCTCGCGGTCGCGAGCTCGATTGCTAACTCTGCATCCGAACTCTCTGTCCGATTTCGTGGGTGTTTCGTTTCTCATAGCGACCGTGGGGTCACTCGCAAGCTCCTCAAAACGCCATCGGCCGATTCCTCGCGGTCGGGCTTGCGGTCGCGAGGTGCCTTTACGCCTGCTTTCACCGCTCTTCCCGTGTGGTTCTCGATAAGCTCGCCCACCTCAATTGAATGGCATTACGGTGATTTTAGGGTTCACCAGACACTCGAAAATTAGCCCGACTTGTGTTGCCTGCTCGCTGCGTGCGGCTATTCGACCGATTTGATTCTCCGTCATCTTCATATGCTTCCCATAGCCGTCACAAAGGACTCCGGATGATTTATCTTCCGCCGGTATTGCTTATAAATGAATTACGATTAAGTCGCCAATTGTTGGTTGCTCACAACCAACCGCTTTGCATCATGTCCTCTAGACTCGGCTTCTTCTCTCGAATCACCCATTCGAATCGAGAAACCGGTGGAGGTTGTTGAAAATTGTTGGGGTTGGCATACGAGAAATTAGGATAACTTCTGTTATTCAGATTGTATGTCGGATTCCCCCCAGGACGGTTCCTCTGATTTATGTAACTCACATCTTCCGCCTCATTCATATCAGCCTCTGCAGCATTGATGTGAACAACTCCTTTTGCTTTCCTTTCCTTCTCGAACTGGCTTCTCAGAAGGGTGAACTGCTCCATCAGATTATCGTACTTAGCATCGCCTTCGACAGTAGCCGCCTTCACCACTGGTGTCCTCTCCATAGGCCATTGATAGCTATTCGTAGCCATCTCTTCTAGAATTCTGCTAGCTTTCTCCACTCATCGATTTAGCAGGCATCCTCCCGCCGATGCATCAACAATACTCCTCATGTGAGGTGTCAGCCCACTATAGAACTGTGTAATCTGCTGCTCTCTAGAAAATCCATGTTGTGGGCACTTTCTCAACAAGCCCCTAAATCTCTCCCACGACTCGAATAATGACTCATCTCCTAACTGGGAGAAGTGAGAAATCTCGGCTATGATCTTCTGTGCTTTAGCCGGTGGAAAGTACTTCGAGAGAAACTTTTCGCAAAGATTCCCCCAACTGTTGATTCCAGTACGATCTAAACTCTTGAACCAGTCATTTGCTTGATTGCGCAATGAAAATCCAAACATGCGCATCTGGATCGTATCTTGTGGCACCCCATTCTGCTTGATGGTATCATAAATGTCGAGGTATGTCTCGAGATGGGCATTCGGATCTTCCATCACTCCTCCTCCGAACTGTTCTCCTTGAACCATGCTGATTAGGGCGGCTTCAACTCGGGTTATTTGCATTCACCTCCGGCCCCATCCGCCTCCTTGAAATTGCTCGGTGGGAGGTCGATACATGTAGTTTAGAGGTCTCGCCCCGAGTAGGGACTAGAATTCCCATGTTCGCCATCTGACGTTGCATCTCCATAAAGTCTGCCAGAAGACGTGCAGCTTGTTCAGGAGGTACACCCCTGTTGGGAGGTACACCCCCGTTGATCGTATTTGCTACCATCTCTTGTCTTTTCTTCTCTCGTCTTTTTCTCCTTTGGGTAGTCTCGATTTCTGGATCTAACAATGGCTCAGGAGGTCCTCGGGATCTTGTGATCATAAACTACCTGGAGAGAAACAAAGAGATTAGATCCGACAAGCAAAGAAAAATAAAATAAAATACAACTTGAATTAATAATTCTGAATTATCAAGTTATTCCTATATAATCTTAACAATCCCCGGCAACGGCGTCAAAATTTGATCGCTCACTTTTCTAACACGAAAACGTGCAAGTATATAGGTAAGACGAGTATCGTATCCACATGGATTGTAACACGAAAACACAGAAGCTAACTCAACAATAATTCATCATTATCCAAGCAACATAATTTGGTTTGAAAGGTTTTAGGGTTTCGGATATTAATCCAAAGCAAAATGTGACAACTAGAAATTAAACTAAAGCAATAAAATATCAAAGAGATAACTATCAAGAAAGACTAACCCTATGGATGCACAAATCCTACCAACAACGTATGTTTATCCTGCTTCCTATTAACCATTTTAATCCAGACAAGATGGAAGATCACATATGTAACCAACAATTTCTTTTACGATAATTGTGGCAGTTGATTACTAATTTTCCCTATTACTGTTACGTCTCTAGAGAAAAATAAGCAACTTCAAAAGGATCACAAAGAATATGCTTCCTACGAATGTTCCTATCTCAGTTACGACTCAAGGCTTATCCGTATCATGCATTCAAGATCGATTGACAATTAAAATGGTTAAGTAATTAACTGGCAATTATGATATGCATCAAGATTGATCAGAAATCAACACATATAATTAAGCACCAAGAATCATGAATCAATGCCTGGAAGGTAAATAAAAATAACAGGAATCACAAAATTTAGGATAGAATCATGCAAACCCTAGGATTAGAATGGAAATTTAGCTAGACATAATAAACGAAATTAAATACGAAATAATCATAGGAATAGAAAATATATTGAAAAAACCCGTAGTGTAGCGTCGGAAGAACAATCGTTGGGTTCGTATCCCAACCTCAGTGAAAAACAGTAAAACACGGAAATTGTTCGGATAAAAGCGTTCCAAAGCATCGGCAATACGTAAAACTAGAGTAGAACAATGCAAAACTAAAGCTAGAATGAATCTAAATCAAAGCTAGAGTGCAAAAGTATGAAAGAATATGAAAACCAAGAAAGCAGCTTATTTTAGGTCCGAGCGACTTAGGGCGCGAGGGGCGGCTCTATTTATAAGCAAGGTGAAAACCCCAATTTTGGGCCTTCACACGCTTTGCGGCCGAGTCATGGTCGTGAGCTCGGTCGCTAGTATCTGATCGCTGCCTTCTTCGCTATGGCCGACTTGTGGTCGCTAAAGTGCCTTTCACGATCATCCTCGCGATCGCTAGGTAAGGTCACGAGAAATCGGGCATAAGCTTTTCTTCGGAGACATCTCTTGCGGTCGTTGCTCGCGGTCGCTGGGTGTTACCGCGTTGCATAGAATTTCCTTACGGCCGACCTAGCGGTAGCTAGGCCGGTCGCGAGCCATCAGTTTTGCATAGATTTTGCGCTCGTGCTCGGGCTAGCGGTCGCGAAGGCGGTCGCTAGGCCCTGTTTTTAGCATTCTTTCGCTCGTGCTTCGTTCTATGCTTCGATTTTCAACTTATAAGCCTACAAAACACCAAAAATGAACCCCAGAGCAGTATCTTCCAAGAATATGTAAAAGCATTGAGATCCAAGACATAAACGCACTTTATTGATCTAACATCATCTTTAAATATCAACAATAAACGTGTAAAATGCGTGTTTATCAAGTCTATGTTTCTCCAATGTAATCACACCATGCACCGGCTTCGTCGAGTCCGACATTGGGGTACCTGTTCTGTCCTCCAAAGTAAACGCACCTAGCTCCAGCTTTGCCGAGTCTGGTACTAGGGTACGTATTCTACTTCAAAATGCTCAAATTTAACTTGATAAAGCCAAACATGTGAAAACTAGAGTTAACTTGATTCCATATAAAATATATCCAAAAACTATGAAAAACGGACACCAAGTTAACCGCTCGACTCACGAAAAACATTACAAAAATATGCAAAACATAGCATATTCAAGGACTTGGATTGTGCAAGATGGCCCTCACTTAGAAAGGAAACTTTTTTAGAAGTGGGAGAAGCAAAGTGATGGTGTTGTTTGTAATAGCTAGTAGAGAGACACATTGTATACTTCAAGTTTGTTTTAGTATAAGTGAGAGATTGTTGGAATTATATACTGAAAGTAGTTTTCTAGATTCGTCATGTCTTCCCCTGCTGAGTAATTTCAATTCTCTTTCTCTATCTCTCTCTCTTTACGTGATATTGTTGTGCTTAATTTTATGAATATTACTTAGGACTATGACTAGAATTCGTAACTAAAGGTGTTTATTAATGCGTTAGTTGCTGCTTGTGTTGAGGAAATGGGCACCTCGTGATTGACTGGTTTAATTTTTAGATTTTTGATTTCTTTTTGGATGTGTCTATGCTAGTTTTTCGATTTTGAGGTAAAATGTTTTCGAAAATAGTTAAGGCTGTAAACAAACCAAACCGTTCCAAAGCTACTCGGAGCTCGGCTAAAAAAACTAGTTTGAAATTCGATCCTTTTGTAAATGAGCCGAACTCGAGTCTCGAATCGAGCTCGATAAGTTTATCGAGCCGAACTCGAGCTTAGAGATGTCCGGCTCGTAGGCTCGCGAACATGTTTGGCTCGAACTCAAACGAGTTAGTTCGCGACCCTAATTTGAACATGTTCGCGAACCTTAATTCGAACATGTTCGCGAATGTATAAAATAATAAATTATTTATATATATTTAAATAATTAAAATAAATATAAATTATAAATTATATGTTAATTATAATTATTTAGCAACAATTAACCATATCGATGAAGTACTGATAATAAATTATTTACATATTTAAATAATTAAAATACATAATAAATTATAAAATATATAGGTTTTAGTATAAACTTCATCTAACTTATATAACTAATTATCATATTTATACTGTGATAATCTTTTGAAAAGTAAATATAATTGAATGATATTGAATATTATATTCAGTTTATTTATTATATATATTTTTATTTTAATCAAACCTTAATATATATTTTCATGTGTATTATAAAATAAAATCATTAAATAAACAATTAATTAATATAATGAGATATTGATTTGGAAAACTAAAAAATAATAACATGATTTATTAAGTTATCTTGTGAACAAAAATACCAATTTAGATAATTATAATGTGTAAGTATACAAGTATACATGGGTTACATAATTATATTTATATGTCTATAATTATAATTCTAAAATTAAATTACAACTAATTTCCATAACTAATTGACTATGAGATAAATATATTAATAATTCATAATTCTAATATAAAGTTCATCTACCTTATATAACTAAGTACTATGAGATAAACAATTACAATTTATAACTCATAAGTAGATTGTGAAAAGTAAATGTAATATAATGATATTGAATAGTATATTCAATTTATATATTATATAGTCTATATTATTAGTTCATAATACCAAATACACATGTTTCACATATACTTTAAACGGTTGACAACTATATTTGTGTTTTTTAATCATATATTAATAAATATATTTTCATGTATATTATAAAATAAAATCATTAAATTAACAATTAATTAATCAAATGAAATATTGAGTTGGAAACTAAAATAAATAACACGATCTACTAAGTTATCTTATGAACAAAAATATCAATATCGATCATTATAATGCATAAATATTCAAGTATGAAGTACATAGTTATATTTATATCTCATTTATTATAATTCTAAAATAAATAACATCTAACTTACATAATTAATTTACTATGAGTAATATAATAATTCGTGAGTAGATGAATATAGTAGATGTATTAGAATGATATTAAATAGTATATTAATTTTATATATTGTATAGTCTATAAACAAAACTAGCTAGAATCAGACATCTTTTTCTGATATGAATCTCATCAAAACTAGCTAGAATCATGCATCTTTTTCTTATGCTAGTTGTGAAAATTTCATTTGGTAATGAATCTTGTTAAACTTCTTATTGTAATTGTTGTTTGATTGTGATTGACTAGTAGACTATGCATCCTTTGAATTAATAGAATCATGGAGTGAATTATGCTAAAATAGTGTTTTAAGCAGTCGAGTCGAGCTCGAGCTCGAATTCGAACTCGAGGTCGATCTCGAATAACAAATTATCAAACAAAAATCGAGCTCGAGTTCGAGCTCGAAAACGAGCAAATTCGAACACAAGCAGAGTTTGGGCTCGAGTTTGAATATGTCTCATAAACGAGTAGTTATCGAATCAAATTCGAGCTGCTCGCGATCTCAAATTTTTATAACGAACCGAGCTCGAGCTCAATTTAAAGCTCGAATTCGAACTCGAGCCGAATAAAATTTAAACGAGCAGAGCTCGAGCTTGGTAGTGTTCGGTTTGGCTTGGTTCGTATACAACCCTAAAAATTAGGGCTGACAATTCGTGCGTGTCGGGTCGTTATCGTGTCGACACGTAACGACACGACACGATAAGGCCAAACACGAACATGACCCATTAAGGATCTGTCCGACATGAACACGACACGAAATGTACTGATACGGATACGAACATGAATATGACACAATTTTTTTCGTGTTGACACGACACGAAATGATAAATTTAAATCAAAATTAGAAAATAAATTAATAAAAGAAATAAAAAATATAAAATATAATTAAATTAATATTAAATAGATATAAATATTATCGAATTATACGAAAATGACACGAACACGAATGCAACACAAAAATTATCGGGTTACACGAACACGACACGGATCCGACACGAATACGACATGAAATTATCGTGTCTTTATCGTGTCGGCACGATAAGGACACGAACACGATAAGGCTGAACACTAACCCGTTAATTTCGTGCGTGTTCGTGTCGTGTCGAAAATTGCCAGCTCTACTAAAAATAGTAGTCTAAGTTTAGTATTGTGTGTGCGAGAGAAAGATAAGAGTTTTTCTGCTTGTACTTAATTGAGAGAGGCCGACCAAGATGTTTATGACGTATGCCTCATTAAAGTCATAACAGAGGGTGTTATAAGGTATCGAATTTTGGATGTTTAGATTTGAAGTCTCACGTGTTAATAATCCTCAATCATATAAATATTCATGTGATGAATATAGCTGGGTTATATATGAATTATTCTTGTAATTTGATTAGTTAGCGATTGATTTAAGTATAATCGATCACTAGTTTGAAGCTTTTTAAGTCTTCTAAATTGTTGAGATAAAGATATAGAATTTCTAACAAGATTTCAAAATAATAAAGCAAGTCTTAATAATGAATACAAATATCTCTAATTAATTCAAATCATGAATTCATTTTCAATAAGAATTGTCTATTCGTTTTGAACATTTTATATATCTTTTATTCTCGCAATAAATGGGTCAAGTGTGAAAGAGAGGACTTAGCAAGAGGTCTCAAGAGTACCTGATAGTGAGTAATAGTTGCTAATAAGTGAGCTTTCTTATATATAAATAAAGTTAAACGTTTTATTCAAGCATTTTTTTTTCCAATTTGGAACTGAAAATCCTTTCAAGTATTATCTTGCCATGAATATTTTGAGATATATGTATGATACCTATCTGTATTGGTAATGCCAACTTTATACTAATCAAATTCAGAGCCAATACTAGTGTACACAGAGACCGTGAGTCATCGAGCGGGTTGTTCGGTTAGGTGTCCGTGGAAGGTGGCCACCTTTTCGGCATAATAGTTGTAGGTGTCCATAAGAAGTGGTCTTTTCTCTGGCACAATAGTTTCTAAATGAAGATTACAAAAAAGAACTTAGCCTGATTCGAAAACTTTAGCTCCACAAAAGAATTAAGTAAGTTTGGGCATTTTAAAATAAAGTCCATTGCTTTACTGTTGAGATGACATGACAATTTACAATTTATACAAGTATGTATGTATCTTTTGACGTATGTCTATTGAGTGCTTTTGTACTGAGCTCCGTATATATTTCTAAATGTGCAAGTTGTGCTGTGATATGAATGGTGAAGTGCAGAGAGCTGAGCTTTGTCGAGTCTAATTAAAGAATGCTCTGAGATACATGTCTTCATACGTGTTCTTAGCTATATGCTTTTTTCGTTGCAAAATTCAATAGTTATATTTAAAGCACAATTATCAATTTAACTTTTTATTAAGAAAGTACAACCCCTTTCTATTCATTCTCCTAATTCTTCATCCCTGGTAACGATTTTCCGGCTTATCTATCCTTAGCAAAGTCCAATGGTGACATGTACCAAAAAAAAAACTGACAAAAAAATGAGGGACGGATAGAGTAGTTATATATATATATATATATATATATATATATATATATATATATATAATATATATAAGGAGTGGATCAAACATATCTTTTGCGAACTCATGAGCCATACATAAGACGTTTGAAGATGATACACAAAACAGTATAAAGTTGTGCATAACGAAAACTTTCTAAAATTATTTTGTTGTGCAACAATTTTAGAATGTTTTTGTTGTTCACAACTTTATAGATTTTATTCATTAACTTTATATGTTTGTGACTGTACATAATTTTCAAGTTATCAAAAAAGATGAATTCACATTGGATCCAACCTATATATATATATATATATATATATATATATAATGTCACATACAAACAAACATTGAAATTACCTGCATGACTGGGCGTCGACTACATTCAACAAATACTAATATGAAAAGAATTTCTCTATCTAACCTTAATTACCAACATAGACTTTGGCTACCATTGTCCTACAATCATAATCAATAGTCACAAATTGCTGAAATAATTGGTCTCATTTAGAATTCCCCTGGTCATCGGTTGACTATTGCACCTTCAAATTGATGTATTGACCGTGCTAAAAACTGAAGATACGAAATGGAAATTTAGGATGTTCTTTTCTAATTTTTGGAAAAAGTTCAATCAGTCAATTATGTGTGTGTGCGCGTGTGTTTGTTTGTGAATATTTATATTGGTGTTTGTTTCAAATTTGTACTAGTATTTTTCTATGACTAAGTAATAAAATGTTTTTGTAGTCTTTTTGGAGAAGATCGATGTGGCTTATTAAAAAATTTCAGATCCCTAATCTTTAAATTGGGCTAATTAGACTAATTATTTAACATATTATTAAGCATTTATTGAATTTTCAGGTAACTGGACATAGCAATAAAAAAATAAGATATTTGTAATCAAAATTAACTACGTGGCTAACAATTAATAAGAATCGGGGTCAAATTCATTTGTAATAAAATTGATTGCTTTTATTTTTCAACAACATTATTTACTTCAATATATTTATTTTTCCAATTGAATTATGTTATTTCACAATATTCTTGGGAACTGTTTTCATTAAGATATACACAATGAACACGTCTGGCTATATCACAAATTGATATAAAAAGGTTAGATTCACCCAAAACTAGAGATGTCAATCAAGCCCCAAAACTCATGGGTTGGCCCGAGTAGTCGACAACGTAAGACGTTTTGGACTGAAAATTTCTAATTGAATAAAATGCCAATCCGAATGACAAGAACTGAATAGCCCGACAACTAGAGTAGGTTGCCCGAAAATAGCTCGAACTCGAATAGATTGGCCCGAGTGAGTAGGTCGATCTGATTAACTGAAATTTTCGTCAATATATGGTTTTCAATTTTTTTTGTCAATTTAATACAAAAATTTTACAGGCGGTGGACTCGAAGCCAGACTTTTTGCTCAGGCATTAACCACTTTACCACTAGACCAAAACACGTACACATAGGGCTGTATACGAACCGAACCGAGCCGAACACTGCCAAGCTCGAGCTCGGCTCGTTTAAATTTTATTCGGCTCGAGTTCGAATTCGAGCTTTAAATTGAGCTCGAGCTCGGTTCGTTATAAAATTTTTGAGCTCGCGAGCTACTTGAATTCGATTCGATAACTACTCGTTTATGAGATATATTCGAACTCGAGTTCGAACTCTGCTCGTGTTCGACTTCGCTAGTTTTCGAGTTCGAACTCGAGCTCGAATTCGGTTTGATAATGTGTTATTTGAGATCGAACTCGAATTCGAGCTCGAGATACTGATATATATGCTTATTTGTTGCTAAATAATTATAATTAACATATATTTTATAATTTATTATTCATTTTAATTATTTAAATATGTATAAATAATCTATTATTTTATACGTTCGCGAACATGTTCGTGAACATGTTCGAATTAAGGTTCGCGAACATGTTCGAATCAAGGTTCGTGAACATGTTCGAATAAGAGTTCGCGAACGGCTCGCTTTGAGTTCGAACCAAACATGTTCGCGAGCCTCACGAGCCGAACATCTCTAAGTTCGAGTTCGCTCGATAAACTTATCGAGCTCGATTCGAGGCTCGAGTTCGCTCGCTTACAAAACGATCGAATTTCGAACGAGCTTTTTTCGAGCCGAGCTACGAGTAGCTCACGAACGGTTTGATTTGTTTACAGCCCTACGTACACATGGTTTTCAAATTTCATTACTTGCTTTTGTTAGTTAGTAAAATAAGATTCTTTTTCAAATATTTTTTGAAATATGTTTTGGTTAATATTTGAAAGTTATCATTTCACTTCTGTCTTTTTACACTAACATTTAATACAAAATACTTGTTATAAATATATGATTTTCAAGAAAAAATATATTTCAGTTTTTTTTTTCTTGAGCTTTTTGGTCCTATTAGCCCGACGGTTTAGCTCGAAACCCGAGAATTTTAAAAATTTCTAACTCGAAAAAAATATCAAATTGAATAATCCGAACCGAATAGCCCTACAACTCAAGTGAGTTGGGGTTGACCCGCAAAATGAAATTTCAGCGATGTGAACATCCCCTAATAATAATAATAATAATAATAATAATTATGATTATGACCTTCCTATGAGTACTAACTTTCCTTTTTCTTCTGACCAATCGATCTTTCATATATAGGACAAATCGATGAAAATGAAAATATTTGAATCCAATAAGATTGGAGAAAATTCTTTGAAAGCATCTTGCCACTTGCAAATAAGGTGTAATGTTTTAGGTGTTTGTGGCCCAAAATTGCACTAAATACTTGGAAAAAGGTTTAAATTTGTGCTATAGTTTACAAAAGCTACCGACAATATAGAGATGGAAAAAGAAGTCGCATTTACTACTTCATTTCAACTTTAATTTTTGGGCACTCGTACTCTAACTATATTCAGAATTGTATTATATATATATATATATATATATATATATATATATATATATATATAGCTTTGGTTGAAATGGTAACCATTCTTATCCTAAAACTAAGAACCAAATGAATCAGTTATGAAAGTTGATGAATCAGTTGAGAAAGTTAATGAATTCAAAATTTAGAATTTTCACCCGGTTCGAATCCCATGAGGCTAAAATTCTATTTTTTGGATTCATCAACTTTCCCAACGGATTCATCAACTTTCACCGCGAATTCATCATTTTTGGTTCTCACGCTCACAATAAAATGGTTCTCACGTTAACCTTCCCTATATATATATATATATATATATAAAGCGCGGATCCGTGTTGATGATGGGGTGGACCAAAAATAAATACTTGAGTATTAAATATCATAAATACTAAAATATTTCTATGTTTTCATAAGTTATCTTGCGAGATTTCAATATACAAAATCCATCAATAATTGAGTTTATATTTATATTTTTAATAAATTTCTTTCAATATAAACCCCTCTTTAACGTAAACTTTAGGGAATCCATCAACCAAACCACTAATAAAATTTGGCTACGATTGAACTTGAACTTTGAAAGCTTCAAATGGGCAGAGAGCAATATCAGCAAACACTTGAGCAGATGCAGCGCTGAGGAAGAATATGACACCTTTGTTTTGCTAATTTTCCCGACTCGTATGAACCTTTGAGGATTCAGACAAATAGAGTATTCCAAAAGCATCAATATACGTCGTTCAAAATAGTAGGCACACAACAATAAGGAGACACAAAATTTTAGCGTGGAAAACCTCTTAAAAGGAAAGAGAGGAAAAAAATCACGGGACTACTAGAGTCGTTTAAATCCACTATAATCAATAATGGAACAGTACACAATCTTCTCTAAATTATATTAGAGGTATACAAAATATCATACACTTGAAAATAAGCACATCAAGATGTATGGAATCAAAATCGAGCAAAGATCAAGAAAATATTACCGTAAATTCTCCTCTATTCAGATCGACAAACCCGACCTTCAAACTCAAAATCCGATCTCTACTGTCCAAAACGTTGGCCCGGATGTTGTGAAGCTTCGTCCAAAAATCACAATGATCCGAAAACGAAATTTTTCCGAAGTCACAAGACCGAAAATCCGAGAGGACGAATTTTTCTGTTTTGGCTACTTCAATTTCTCCCTTCAAAAATGGTGGTTGACCCTTTTCATTCTTATAACCTTCTCATGGGCTTTTCTCATGGGTAAAAAATATAAGAAAATCCAACAATAACAATTTTGTTTTAATTTATTAATTATTTTGGACTGAACTAATTTTGAATTGGACTTAATATAATACATGAACGGAAGAAAAAGTTTGGGGCTTGCACTGGACAGGAGCCCGGTGCAGCTACCACCTAGATCCGCCTATATATATATATATATATATATATATATATATTGTATTCCGACTCAATTTCTAAAATCACGCAAGAAAATATGCTTAGAAAATCTTGCAATTTCATGTGATCATGAAGAGCTTAGCCACTTTTTGTCTCAAATAAAGAATAAGCTTTCATTACAAATCATAGACCAAAAAAAGGATTATTCTATACAGTTTTTTCATGTAATTAACGAAATTCCTAACCTATCACTGATTCAAAAAAAGCCTTGAGTCTCTATACTCATGATCCAAAATTTCGATCAAGATCGAATTAAGAAATAAATAAGCAAATACAATAAAAACCTGCTGTTTATCCCAAAAAAGGAAAAGAAAGAAAGAAAAAAGAAATCGATTAATAATTATTGAGGACCGGTCGGAGCTAGTGGCCCATGCCGGGGCTGGGAACGGAGCGGAGAATCCGGTCGACAGCAGCGAGGTGGCGGGCGATGAGCTTTTCATCGATGGTGTCTGCGTGCCCTCTCTTGCTCGGACCGGAATTCGGCACGGTGCCCTTCGGCAGCGCCGCCAGGTACAAGCTCGCCGGCAGCTGGATACGCCGCCGTTCGGCCACCAGCAGCAGCTTTCTACCGTTTGTGGAGGATATTAGGGTTGAGAAGAGGACCAGCAAAGCGATAAAGATCAGAGATTTTCGAGCCATGGTGGAGGATTTCTGAGTTTATGGGAGAGAGAGGTTGGGAGGTAGAGTGATCAATGAGGAGTGTTTTGAGGCTGGGATGTGAAATATATACACAATGGGATGGAGAAAGAGAGACAGAGAGAGAAGATCTTGGGGCTCATGGTTAGTTGTTGGGCCAAGTCAAATTTGAACTCCTCTACTTGTGGAACGTTCATTTCATTTCCTTTTCCTAATTTTACTTAGGTCATCGTGTTCCGATCTCGTATTTTATTGGTAATCTGATTTTTGGAGTGGTGTCGGATAGTGATCCAAATTTAGGAAAGTAATTCCGCCGAAGTTTGTGCTATTGATCTAATGTCGTGGTTTGCATTTACCATTCATTCTATTTTCTAGACGTGGAAGGAGGAAGGAAAGAGGGTAGAATACCAAACATTATCCATTTCAAGATAATGCACTATCACTATGATCCAACACTAGGAAACTAATTCCACATAGATATGTATGTGTAATTAGTTCCGATCATCTTGGCTTATTTGACGCTTACCGATGTATTATATTTGTATTATTTTCTATTTTTCTCAAGGGTGAAAGGGGATAGGGGAATACGATCAAGTTTGCTGACACCATCGATCCATTTCAAAATTTAGCAATATCACTAAGTTACAAGATTATGACTTTGTACAATTTAAAAAAAAATTAAAAAAAATCTTGTCAATTTAATTTATATATGCATAATTTATAGATATGAGCATCGAAATTGAAGAAGTATGTTTTTTAGATCTAGCTGTTACAATAAATAAATAGAGGACACGATGAAAGTGGAAGATTTTGGTAACTTAATTGGTGGAAAATTCATAATAATGATAACTAGTGAACATCACTTGTAAGTAACACTCATCTCTTTTTGTGTGCGTGTGTTAATTTAGTGGTAGAATGATTAATGTCTGAGCTCAAAGGTCTCGGATTCGAGTTCACCGTAACACGTTTTTAAAATTTTTCTATCAATTAAAAAAAAACACTGATCTTTAAGCTAACCACTTATTACAACATAGTACCTCCCATTAACGTAGGATTTCGATCATAAGTTTAGGTCCATTATGTAATAAATTAAAGTATATATTAAATAACATGTCTATGTGTTAAATTATCTTTTAACAAACAGTTAATATATGTAATTTCATATATAGTAACCTTTTCAAGGTACATGTATATTAATGATTGAAATAATTATAGCAAGTCCACATCCTACGTAGTTGAAAATAAAATTTAATGATAAGGGTGTATGTTAGGGATGTTGGAAATAAGGGTAGTTTGTGAAAGCCATGTTCCTAAATTAGGTAGGGGAGTGAGCTAAACCGCCGGCCAATTTTCTTACTAATTTCAACTGTATGTAATGACATTGAGATTTTGAATGAGACTTGAAGCTGACTGTGATACAGATGTAATTTATTCCAATTATGCTCTATCTTTTATTCTACGTCACACACATTATATATATTTTATAAAATTATCCATTTGGAATGGTCTAGTAGTAAATTGAGTTCTTGTCACAGGTTTGAACCCTACAACGCATCTATAGATCTAAGTCTGTCAAGTCTATATTTTCAAGTACGGTTTACATGGTCAATTGCTTATTAAAAAGAAAATCAGATGATGATAAAGGATATATGTGAGGAGGGATAATTGTTATTGAAATCAAAAATTTGCAATTCAAACATGACTTAAAACATAGCAAACGAGTACTCAAACCTTTTTACTATTGCTTATTAAAAAACTAATAAAAATCAAAGGATGAGCTTTGAAAGGCGAGAGACTGACGTCATAAGTATTGGACATCCAAGACTTGCTCATAATGATGAATTTACTTATCGTCACAAAACAATATTGAAAATTGACTCATACGCCAAATTGTTCATTTTTCCATTTGTTAAAACTCAACTTTCTATATCTTGAATTAAAGAGCTAGAACGATGGAAATTTGAAAGTTTAGTTCACCAAAAAAATTGGGGGTACTTAAAAAAATGAATGGTTCAGTAACTCGATAAATTTTAAAAATTAAGTGAAAATTTTAAATTGAGAATTTATATTTAAAATTATAATTATAACAAATATGTTGGATTGGAGTAGGGGCCGGGGGATCGTCTAAAGCAGCCTAATTTAAGCTTTGACACTTGATTTGACGTCTTATGTTATGATATAGATTAAACCACCTCTAATTAGCATGAGTCACATAATTAATTATGAACCTACCAACTACTAAGTGCATAGATACTAAAACCACCTCTCTAAATCGATCACTCGTAGATACCTTCTGAATTTATGTCTTCTTCCAGCTAGCGGTAAGTTTGCACCTTCTAAAATAGGATAAATATAAAGTAAAGAAAAACTAAGCTAAAGTTATTTAGAATTAAGTTTGGATTATATTAGTATATTGAGTCAAAATATTTTGTACATATTTACAAGATTGAGTACATATTTACAAGATTGAGTACATATGTAGGTAATTCCCCAACCCCTCCCCCCACAAAAAAAAACTTATAAGTTAAAATCCAGTTTGATTCAATCTAATTATTTTATTTCTTGATATTTTTTTGGACTAATTATTTTGGTTATTTGAATTAAATTTAGAGAATATAAAGAATACGAGAAGATCAAAACCCTACTCGTATAGTGTGTAAATTTTTGTGATAGAATGTCATGGAGAGTATATGCTCGAGGTAGACGATTAGTGACCCATTATAATTAATTAGGTGCAGTAATTTAGGTTTAAAAAGTATGAATAGGGTTTTCTTTCATAATCCTAATCGGTTTAGTTTTTTTATTTCAAAGTTTGTCTAGGATTATGAATCTTTAGTTTTTCAGCCTATATATGTAGGTTCTCTTTAGAGTCGGTTGTGAAGTTTTATTTTCAGAGTTATGAGCAGTGTTTTGCATGTTTTTGTTATGTTTTTCTTTGTTTGTTTTAAACGGTTTGGTTCCTATTCATTTAGTTTTGAATATCTTTTATTGGAGTCATGTTCGTTTTTGTTTTGTGTAGGGAATGATCGTGTTTAAGCATTTTGTGCATAAAAACGCACCCAAGCGCCGGACTCGGCGTAGCCGGTGCTGGTACGCTTGGCGTCGCGAGGACAAGATCGAGAAGGCCCGCGTCCAAGACAGGCGTCGTGGCTGGCGCCCGCGCCCGCGTGCCCAGGTGCCGAACTTGCCAGGCGTCCGCGTCCGGTGCTGGGCGCTGAGTTGAAATTATCCAGAGAAATCCCGCGTCCGGCGCTAGCTTGCGTCCAGCGCTGGGCGCCGAGCTGAAGTTGTCGGATGATCGATCGTCCGTGCCGCATGCGTCCGACGCTGCTACTACATTCATGAAGCGCCACGCCCGTGCCGCCTTGCGTCTGGCGCTGGGTGGCCCGTATTTCGTCTCACTTTGAACGGCACGCGTCCGGCGCTGGGCGAGAAATTTCGGGCACTATATATATGTTATAAAACGCGCTGAAACCCTAGTTTTTAGATTATTCTCAACTTTTATTTTTTTTTCTTCCGAGCGGCTCTTCCACGAAACTATTTCCTTCCATTGTTTTTCAAGTATTTCTCTTGTGCATTGTGATTCAAGAACTTTGATTGAAGAAATTCATCAACGACTATTGCGATTGTAAGGATTGTTATTCTCTTTTTCTTCCGTTGAATTATTGAATAATGAATTCTATTGATTTCAATTGTTTGATCCGTGAAATGAACATGAACTAATCTTCTTCTAGGGTTGGGTGATTCAAATTGATGGATTGTTTATTTGTTTTGATTGAGTATACCAATTGAATCTTAGGGTTTATTGTTAAGTGATTGATCACCATTTAATTGTTTATGTTTTGTGTATTATCGAGAGATAGATACGTTGCATCATAGGAATCAATTGGGTTAGAGGTTATCGGAAACGAGTACACTAATAGTTTATGTATTTGTGAAATCTCATAACCTAGGTTTAATCCACGGAACGAAAGTCGAGGGTTTGGATTATAGGTTAGAGGATTGCATGAGTAGGTAGATTTCTTAACCAAGCATTAATCAATTAATCAAGGCGAAGAACCTAATGCCCTAGTTTTTCTCATAATCTTGAATTACTCCTGTTGCTATTGGACTGCTTTGAACATTTGTTTGAATCGTTTGCGTGATTTAGTTTCCTGTTAATTTTAGTTAAGTATCCCCCAATCAAGTTTAGGATTTAGATTTACCGTTTTTATCGTAACACATCATAAGCCCTGTTAAGTCTTCCTCGAGAGATTCGACTTGGGTCGACCTTACCACCCTATAGGGACCTCGTACTATTGCGAGCGACTTAGTAGAACAATTTGGTCGGAACAAATTTTGGCGTCGTTGCCGAGGAAGGCTTTAGGCATTTTTGATTGTGTTATTTTCCCGTCCTTATCTTCTTTTTTTTTTTTTTATTTTTGTTCGGTTATTTTCTTCCCACAGGTGCGCGTAATCCGTTTTCTTGTCTTGTGTTTTTGTGTGCTAGGTCGTCGAAGTCTTAAAAGAAAATTGGCACCGGTATTCGACAACATTCACAGGGTGAGAGATTTTAATCTTTCGAACTCGGAGGAAGAAAGCTCATCTGAAAGTGAGACGAGTTCAGCGATAGTTGAGTACGAGAATTTGGAGGGTAGATCTCCAAGTGAGGAATCAGTGCCAGAAGTAATGGCAACAAATGAAGGAGTCAACGAGGAAGGAAACCGGCGGATGCGTGACTTTGCTCGACCCGTCATTGGGGTGACAACGTCATGCATAGTCCTCGGGGATCCGGCCCGAAACTACGAGTTGAAGCCCATTCACTTCAACCTTCTACCATCGTTCTATGGGATGCCAAGCGAGGATGCTTTGAGCTTCATCCGGGAGTTCTATGCAGTGGTTCACACCTTTCCATTGAACGGGCTCACAGAAGATACTCTGAGAATGAGGTATTTTCCTTACACCTTAAAGGATAGAGCCAAGACGTGGTTGATATCTCTACAACCTGGTTCATTGACGAGTTGGCAAGCAATCTATGATAAATTCATGGGAAAATATTACTCGAACCAGAAAACGCAAGAGCTGAGAGCTAAGATAGCTACTTTCAAGCAGATTGCTGATGAACCTCTTCATAGGCATGGGATCGTTTCAAGTCATTACAGCAGCAATGCCTGCATCACCATTACCCAGCTAAGCTTCTCAATCAGTTTTTCTATGATGGATTGACAATGGACTTCTAATATATGATAGATAATGCGGCTGTAGGAGACATTGGTAATTATACTGCCGATGATGTTAGCGAGATTTTGGAGACATTAGCTGAAAATTCGCAAAGGAGAAGCGCCGGACGAAGGCCTGCTGCAACAAATGAAGTGATGCCTAACTTTGAAGTGACATAGCAATTGGCGGAGCTCACTCACCAAGTTCAGCTATTAAGAGTGAATGAGTCTCAACCCCCGCCTTAATTCCAACAGCAACAAGTGATGTCGATGGAGACACGTGGTATTTATGGTGAAGCGGGCCACGGGGCCAACATGTGACAACGAGCCAATGAGATGGCATATGAGGAAGTGCAAGTAAATGCTATGCAAGGGTTCCAACAAGGGTTCCAAAGAGGCAATCAGCAAGGGTATCAACTGAGGCCTAAATACGATCCCTTTTCAAATTCATACAATCCCGGCTGGAGAGATCATCCTAATTTCTCCTGGAGTAAGAATCAAGGAGATCTAGTCAGGGAGTTCAGTTCAGATAGCAACCTCCTCAGTAGCAGCGGTTCCAGCAGCAGCAACAACAACTGCAGCAGCCACCTCCACAAACCCATCAACAGCGGGTGCACCGAGGAAGCCAACACTTGAGGATTCTCTACATACTTTTATCTAGGCAAGTCATCAGAGATTTGAGTCTGTGGAAGCATCAATGAAGAGGATAGAGACTCAAGTAGGACAATTAGCGGGGACCATTGGAGAATTAGCACAACAAGGTCAGAAAGAGAAACTGCCTAGTCAGCCTGAACAAGCACAAGCAATCACGGTTCTCAGGAGTGGAAAAACGATTGACAATAGAGTGGAAATTCCACTAGAGGAAACCGAATTAACTAAGGTGACTGAGGAAGTGCAAAAGGAAAGCACAGAGGAGGAAGAGAAGAGACATCCGAGGCTTCACAAAGCCGATAATCCGTATCAACCTCCAATTGCCTTTCCAAGCAGGTTGAGAAGTGAAAAGAAGGATCAACAGTTCTTAGAGTTCTACAAGATGCTCTCTAAAGTAAATGTGAACTTGCATCTCCTTGATGTTATTCGAAACGTGCCAGCATATGTCAAATTCTTCAAGGAGTTGGCATCGAAAAAGAGGAAGTTTGTAGATGACGAGAAGGTGATTGTATCCGAGGTTGCCAGTGCTATTTTTCAGCATCAATTGCCACCAAAGCAGCGCGATCCAGGAAGCTTTGTGATAAAGATTGCTTTGAGAAATGGAAAGGAAGCTATAGGCATGCTCGACCTAGGTGCAGATATAAATTTAATGCCTTACTCTATTTTTGAGCAACTAGAATTAGGGGAATTAAAACCTACTCGCATGTGTCTACAGTTAGCTGATAGATCAATTCGTTACCCTAAGGGGATTATCGAGGACATATTAGTCAGAGTAGGTGGGTTGATTATTCCTGTTGATTTTGTTGTTCTTGATGTGGGTGGCGTTAAGGAAAATGGTAGAGAGCGTACAATTCTTTTAGGTAGACCTTTTATGGCTACCACCAACACGTTGATTGATGTTAAAAATGGAGTATTGAAAATGACAGTGTTGGGAGAAACTGTGTCTTTTTCTGTTAGAGATAGCACTATAGTACCATCTTCTGATGTGATTGATAATTGTTCTTACATAGATGCTATTGATTGCTTTGTGGTCGAGACATGTGTATTGCAGGAAGATCGCATAGAAACCTTTCTCGTAGGTTTTGATGAAAATGAAGAGAAGCTCTGTCTGGAGAGCAATATTGCAGAGGAGAACCGAAAGATAGAAGTGGAAAGATTACCTCCGCAAGGGAAACCAGACCTCAAAGAGTTACCCGAACACCTCATATATGTCTACCTCGAGGAGGGTGAGCAGAAACCTGTCATAATCTTTGCCGGGTTAAATAAGGTAGAGGAAGAACAACTCATTGAGGTGTTGAGAAAGAATAAACAAGCTCTTGGATGGAGTATGTCTGATATTCGAGGGATAAGCCTAGCAATGTGCATGCATCGGATAGTACTTGAGGAAGGGGCTAGGCCGATTCGGGAAGGACAACGAAGGTTGAATCCTAATCTTATGGAGGTAGTCAAGAAAGAGATTCTAAAGCTCCTTGCAGAAGGACTCATCTATCCCGTAGCAGATAGTCAGTGGGTTAGTCCAGTTCACGTGGTACCCAAGAAAGATGGCATCACTGTGGTAAAAAATGATAAAGGAGAGCTTGTGCCAACAAGGACCACCACTGGATGGAGGATGTGCATCGACTACAGAAAATTGAATGCCACCACTAGAAATGATCATTTTCCTCTTCCATTTATTGATCAAATGTTAGATAAGCTAGCTGGACATGAATACTATTATTTTCTTGATGGTTTGTCTGGTTATTATCAGGTAGCAATTGCTCCGGAGGATCAAGCCAAAACAACTTTCACTTATCCGTTTGGCACTTTCGCATGGAGGAGGATGCCGTTTAGTCTCGTGCAATGCCCACGAACGTTTCAAAGATGCATGACTTCTATCTTTCGTAAATGATTGGTAATTTTATTGAGGTATTTATGGATGATTTTTCGTTTTTAGATTATCTTTTCATGATTGTCTTATGAAGTTTGATAAACGCATTTTACACGTTTATAGTTGATATTTGAAGATGAGTTTAGCTCGTTTAATGTGCGTTTACGTATCGATTCTTAATGTTTTATCTATTTCTAGAAGATACTGCTCTTGGGTGTTCTTTTGGTGTTGTGTAGGTCCATATGTTGAAAATCGAAGCAAGGAACGACGCACGGGCCAATATACACTCTGGCCTGTTTCTAGCGACCAACCTAGCGGTCGCTAGGCTGGCCGCTAGGCAACCCGCGCGAGAACCCAGCTACGCCGCGACCGCGACCTCGTGCCCGCGAGCGAAGCCCAGCGCCGAGAAAGTCACTGGACGATTTCTCGCGACCGGTTCAGAATTCCTAGCGACCGCTAGCCATGGCCGCGAGCCAACCAAGCGGGCGCAAGAGGCGACAGCGAGCGAGAGGGCCGCGCGCGAGACTTACCTCGCGACCGCACCTAGCGACCGCGAGGAGTGGTCGCGAGACGGCGCGGCAGAAGGAGAAACTAGGGTTTGGGGTGTGCCTATATATATGGCAACACCCCCTCGCGCCCCCAACTTCGGATATACGATTCCAGAGCCTCTTTCTCTCAGTTTTTCATAAGTTTTCCAGATTTTTAGCTTTAGGTTCCATCTAGTTTCAGTCTAGAGTTGTTTTACGCATTGTTCTTCATTTGTTTTACGTTTAGTCTACGATCCGGAACGTTTCGTCCGGACAATCTTTGCAATTTTCCGTTTTTCGCTGAGGTTGGGATTCAAGCCCAACAATTGTTCATCCAACGCTTCATCACGGGTTTTATATATTTAATTTCCGTTTTTATGGTTAATTCGTATTTTATTCCGCTCATTATGTCTCGCTAGTTTTTCGTTCTAATCCTGGGGTTTGCATGATTCGATCCTATATGTTGTGATTCTGTTATCGCTATTTACCGTCCGGCATTGATTCATGATTCGATTGTGCTTATTTATATGTGTTGATTTCGATCAATCTTGATGCATATTTAGTTGTCGGTTAATTACGTAATTGTGTTAATTGTCAATCGATATCGAATGCATGATACTAATAAGCCTTTGAGTCGTAGGCGAGATAGGATATTCGTAGGAAGCATATTCTTTGTGATCCGTTTGGGTTGCTTGTTTTCACCTGAGACGTAATGATAATAGGAAACTAGTAATCTACTGACCGCTTTTAATCGTAATGTAACTTGTCGGTTATATATGTGATCTTCCATCTTATCGGATTAAAATTGGTTAATAGGAACATGATAAACATACGTTGTGGATAGGATTAATGCAGCCCTGGGTTAGTCGTCTTTATCTGCTTTTAAACATCCGAGTGTTTATTGCTTTATTTTACTTTACTTTTGTTACCTTTGCTTTGGATTGATTTCAAGCCCCAAAATCTTTCCAAACCATATTTGTTGCTTGGATAATGATGAATCCTTGTTGAGTTAGCTTCTGTGTTTTCGCGTTACAATCCCTGTGGATACGATACTTTGCTTACCCTATACTTACACCTTTTCGTGTTAGAAAATTAAGCGATCAAAGTTAGATGTGGTTTTTGCACGTTGTATTGAATGCAATCTTACATTGAGCTGGGAAAAGAGCTATTTTATGGTGACAAGTGGGATTGTATTAGGACATGTGGTATCTAAAAAGGGGATCCAAGTTGATAAGGCAAAAATCGATGTAATTGAAAAATTACCACCACCAATTAATGTAAGAGGAATTAGAAGTTTCTTAGGGCACGCAGGTTTTTATAGACGATTTATTAAGAATTTCTAAAATAAGTCAACCATTATGCAAATTGCTTGCCCAAGATGTTCCTTTTCTGTTTGATGAAAGTTGCTTGCATGCTTTCATTACTTTGAAAGAAAAACTTATCTCTGTACCTATTGTTGTTGCTCCCGATTGGTCATTGCCCTTTGAGATTATGTGTGATGCATCGAATACTGCAGTAGGAGCTGTCCTAGGTCAACGTATTGATAAAATGTTGCGTGTGATTTACTATGCTAGTTTAACTCTTAATTCTGCGCAAGGAAATTACACGACTACAGAAAAGGAGCTTTTGGCTGTGGTTTTTGCTTTAGACAAGTTTAGGTCTTATATTCTAGGATCTAAAACAATTGTACACAATGATCATGCAAGTCTTCGATATTTGATGTCTAAACCTCAAGCCAAACCTAGATTGATTAGGTGGATTTTATTGCTGCAAGAATTCGATGTTGAGATTAAGGATTGAAAGGGTAGTGAGAATGCAGTTGCTGATCATTTATCTCGTCTTCCCTTTAACTCCCAATCGGATGACTTACATCTATCTGGCATTAGTGATGAGTTTCCCTTTGAGCATGCATTTGAGACTTCTGTTATTCCTTGGTATGCTGATATATGCAATTACCTTGCAAGTGGAAAGTTACGTTCTGATATTTCTTCTCAAGAGAAGAAAAGGTTTTATCTTCTTGCAGAACTATTATTGGGATGATCCTTATCTTTTCGCCTTGGTAAGGATGAGGTCATCGAAGATGCATTCCAATGAGGAGCGAGCTAGAGATCTTGGCGTTGTGTCATGCTTCGCATTGTGGAGGACATTTTGGGGGTCGTAAGACCGCCTTTAAGGTTCTTCAATCTGGATTTTATTGGCCGTCAATCTTTAAGGATGCGCATAAATTCTGTTTAGCATGTGATAGGTGTCAACGAGTTGGTGCGATAGGAGTGAGAAATGAGATGCCTCTTAATATTAACTTACCTGTTGAAATTTTTGACGTGTGGGGCATTGATTTTATGGGTCCTTTTCCAAAGTCTTGTGGGTTTGAGAATATTCTTCTTGTTGTAGATTATGTGTCCAAATGGATGGAAGCGATTCCTACCCGGACATGTGATGCTAATATTGTCATCAAGTTTGTGCAGGATAATATTCTTTGCAGGTTTGGATTTCCTCGAGCTATAATTAGTGATGGGAGGAAACACTTCTGTAATAAATTATTTGAGAAATTGATGAAAAAGAATGGAGTTTCCCACAAAGTAACAACACCATATCATCCTCAAACTTAGGACAGGCCGAGACGAGCAACAAGCAAATCAAGTGGATTCTAGAGAAAATGGTGAAGCCATCGAGAAAAGATTGGGCAACTAAACTGAATGAGGCTCTATGGGCATATCGAACAGCGTACAAAACCGTGTTAGGGATGAGCCCGTATAAGGTTGTCTATGTTAAGTCTTGTCATCTTCCGGTTGAGATTGAACATAAAGCATATTGGGCGATAAGAAATGTGAATTTGGATTTGGCTCAAGCGGGAAAAGAACGGACTTTACAGTTGTCTGAACTTGAAGAGCTACGTGATGAAGCTTTTGAGAATGCTCGAATGTATAAGGAGAAGGTGAAGAGAATCCATGATAAGAAGTTGGTGAGAAAAGATCTTCAACCTGGAATGAAAGTTCTTCTTTTTAATTCACGGTTGAGACTGTTTCCCGGGAAGCTGCGGAGCAGATGGAGTGGTCCATACGAGATAGAAGAAGTGTTTCCATACGGAATGGTGAAATTGTATAATCGTGATGAGAATAAATCTTTCCAAGTCAATGGACAACGTGCAAAGTTGTACATTGAAGGAGCACCAAATGTGAAGGAGACTGAGTCGATAAGACTCCAAGAAGCAATTTCAGAATGAAAGATTAATGGTCGGGCTAGTGACGGTAAAACTAGCGCTTCGTGGGAGGCAACCCACGTTTATTTATGTTTTGTTCTTGTTTTCTTTTGTTTTTGTTTTTGTTTGTGTTTTTGTCTTTGTTCTTGTTTTATGTGGTGCAGGATTTGGAGTTATATATCTAGGAGTCTTGAGTAAATGGAGAACAAAAATCAGTAAAACAATGTCTTGACGAACAAAACCGACTATGGCATGAGCGTAACTAGCTACCGGAATCAATATAATCAGCAGATGATTGAGCGAAATCAGCGCATGATCGCTCTTGAGGCTCGGTGGAACGCTTGACTATATTTCATGGCGCCCACCTCCACCACCGTTGTCGACCAATAGTGATTCTTCACTATTGGAGTGTGTGTTTTTCTATTTTTGTTTGTTTCGCTTTTGCTTTTAGTTGTTTTGCTTGTCTTTGTTTCTTTGTTTTGTAGGTTTTGTTTCGTGTTTGATGCCCGCCGCCCGCTTTTCTTGATTTCGAGGAAGTCGCCTCGCTCTACTCATATATTTATCTGCAATGAGGACCTTTTTGCTTTAAGTGTGGGGGGTTCATTTTCTGCTTTGTTTCGCTTTGTCGTTTGTGTTTTGTTCTTAGCTTTTGGTTTGGATTAGAGAGGATTTTATGTTCTTGAAATCAATGGTACATGAAGAATTATGCTTTAAGTTGGATTAATTGTGTTTTGATCTGAATTTCATGTTGTCTTGGTATATATGGTTTTTAGTGTAATGAAATTTAGTTGTCAATTTGAACTGTGGGACATGATTAGGATGCTGTGATTAGACAATGTGTGTGATCAGTTGTCTTATATTTCATACATGGGACCCTTGCCTTGTAGGATTAAAAAAAAAAAAAAAAAAAAAAGAAAAGAAAAGAAAAAGAAATATGAAAACATTTGAAGTGATGTTGTGAAATAAGTGGGCTTAAAATTCGAATAAGGGGCTCTACCCCTCTTGCTTGTGTTGTCTCTCGAATGGAGGCTCTATGCTATGGGTATAGATAACTACGTTAGGATACTCGAGTTTATCACTTGAAGGTTTCACCTAACGATTATTGTCCTATAATCGGTTTTAAGTTCCACATTTTTTATTTATTTTTATCATTGGAATGTCTTACATTAAAGGGAACCATGTGAATTATATATTGATTTTTGAAATCATATTTGAGTCGAAGCATAGCTATTCTATGATAAGTCACATGTTTGTATTGATGAATGAGGATCATTATATTGAGAACTATATTATTAAAATGCATTGAAAGGATGGAAATATGTTAATGATTATATTTGAAGCATTGATTTGATGTGTACCATTCTTTTCAAGAAACTAAAATTTGCTCGAGGATAAGCAAAGAGTTAAGTGTGGGGGAGTTGTTTTGCATGTTTTTGTTATGTTTTTCTTTGTTTTTTTAAACGGTTTGGTTCCTATTCATTTAGTTTTGAATATCTTTTATTGGAGTCATGTTCGTTTTTGTTTTGTGTAGGGAATGATCGCGTTTAAGCATTTTGTGCATAAAAACGCACCCAAGCGCAGGACATGGCGTAGCCGGCATTGGGTGCGCTTGGCGTCGCGAGGACAAGATCGAGAAGGCTCGCGTCCAGTGCTGGCATGCGTCCGGCGTTGGGCGCCGTATCACCCTTAGGGTGCCCGCGTCCGGCGTTGGGTGCCCAGGCTGAAGTTGCCCAGAGCTCCAGCGTCCGTGCCTGGCGCCGAGTTGAAATTGTCTGAGAGAAATCCAGCGTCCGTGGCTTGCGCGTCGTCGGGCGCCGAGCTGAAGTTGTCCAGAGGATCAATGCGTCCGGCGCTGGGTCTGAGTCCGGCGCTAGGCGAGAAATTTCGGGCACTATATATATGTTATAAAATGCGCTGAAACCCTAGTTTTTGGATTATTCTCAAGTTTTATTTTTTTCTTCCGAGCGGCTCTTCCACGAAACTATTTCCTTCCATTGTTTTTCAAGTATTTCTCTTGTGCATTGTGATTCAAGAACTTTGATTGAAGAAATTCATCAATGATTATTGCGATTGTAAGGATTGTTATTCTCTTTTTCTTCCGTTGAATTATTGAATAATGAATTCTATTGATTTCAATTGTTTGATCCGTGAAATGAACATGAACTAATCTTCTTCTAGGTTTGGGTGATTCAAATTGATTGATTGTTTATTTGTTTTGATTGAGTATACCAATTGAATCTTAGGGTTTATTGTTAAGTGATTGATCACCATTTAATTGTTTATGTTACGTGTATTATCGAGAGATAAATACGTTGCATCATAGGAATCAATTGGGTTAGAGGTTATCGAAAACGAGTACTCTAATAGTTTATGTATTTATGAAATCTCATAACCTAGGTTTAATCCACGGAACGAAAGTCGAGGGTTTGGATTATAGGTTAGAGGATTGCATGAGTAGGTAGATTTCTTAATCAAGCATTAATCAATTATTCAAGGCGAAGAACCTAATGCCCTAGTTTTTCTCATAATCTTGAATTACTCCTGTTGCTATTGGACTGCTTTGAACATTTGTTTGAATCGTTTGCGTGATTTAATTTCCTGTCAATTTTAGTTAAGTATCCCCCAATCAAGTTTAGGATTTAGATTTACCGTTTTTATCGTAACACATCATAAGCCCTGTTAAGTCTTCCTCGAGAGATTCGACTTGGGTCGACCTTACCACCCTATAGTGATTTCGTGCTATTGTGAGCGACTTAGTAGAACAATTTGGTCGGAACAAGCAGCTAAGCCGAGGGCCTCGTTCGAGGAGAGTTTATCTATTTATTTATTAATTATTAATTTTCTATCTTTTTGCATTACTCTCCATCAAATTGGTCTGACCTGCCACCTGAGAATTTCAGCACATACTTTATCATGGTGGACACGCATAGCACAGACAATCGCTTGAGTCATGTGGAGCAGTCGATTGAAGAGATGAACACCAAGCAAGACCCCATCGTAGAAGTGCAACAATGATTGAACGCCAAGCTAGAAGCTCTTCTTACCAAACTGGACAATCCTGAGAAATTTGTTAGCTCCTTTGAACACCATCACCAGAATTCATTTGACGCAGATTCTACGTCGATCCTTACGATGCTGTCCAAGATGGATCTCCTAACGTTCAACGGTTCTGATGTGCATACATGGCTTGCACGAGCCGAACAATACTTCCTTGTGCATAAGACGACTGACTCTGGGAAGGTCGACCTTACTGTGATTGCTTTGGTAGGCTCGGCAATGTACTTGTACCATCTATTGCTCAAGCGTATTCCAACACTTGATTGGGCTATTTTCAAGCGTGAACATTTAATTCGTTATGGCGATGAATCGACGATTAATAGCTACAAGGCTTTACCCTAAATTAAGCACACAACATCTCTAGAAGAGTATATTTCAGACTTTGAGGACCACATCACTCAGATACCGGATTTTTCTGATGCACACTATCTCGGATTTTTTCTGGGCGGGCTAAAACCGCATATCCAGGCACAAATCCAAGATCATATAATTTCAAATTATTCAGCGATTGTGCGTGCTGTCCGAAAAATAACGCATGCCTCGACACCTTCTCCATCAACAACCCAATCGATGCGGCCTCGGTCTACAACCACCTACTCGCCATGTCCCCAATTTAGTACTCGTACACCACCGCCGGCTAATGCTGGAAATTCCTTGCCAATGCGCATGGCACCAACTTCCTCTCAAGCTTCCTCAATGCCACATAATTCGGGTATCAACAAGCCTTTTTACCAAATCTCGAATGAGGAATATTGGAAACATGAGGCAATATGTACGTGTTTTCGTTGCGGGTTAAAGTTCACCCCACACATCGCTGTCATCCTAAAACCTTGCAGGTTTTAATGAATGACGAGGAGGACCCAGGCGGTGCTCTGACCCATTCTAAAATAGAGCAGGCTATCGATGACATCCTAGAGGAGGCCTTAGCACTAGCAACTACACCTTTCCAAATTAACGTCTTGTGAATTTGACGGGCCACAAATGATGAAACTATTTGGTATGTTGGTTGGTGTTTGTTTGAAACTAATGATCGACAGCGGGGTGAGCCACTATTTTTTGGGGCTTAGCATATTGCTAAACGGCTACAATGGAAGGTTAAATCCACTGCTCGTTTTTCAATCGCCTTGGGTGACGGAACGCGCACCTGTTCCAACAAGGTTTGTAAGAATGTTCCCTTCTTGTTTGATTCCAAATTGTTCTATATTTCTTGTTATTTGTTCCCTATTTTTAGCATCGATATAATGTTGGGAGTATCGTGGTTGGCTACTCTAGGAGATTTAAGGCTAACTAGAGCACCCTAACAATAAAATTTCGATTAATGACCGATATCGATGTTTGCGTAGGAATCCTTCACTCACGAGGAAAGCATGCTCGCGTATGGAACTGGGCTCTCTGGAGACAGCGGATAAGTCCTGGTTCTTATGGTCGATGGATGACGAAGTGGTGTTGGAACAATTTGGACTCTCAGACTCTCTACTACCCATTGCTTGGCAAGAACTTACGGCAGTTTTGGCAGTCTTCCCAATAATCTGGACCCCATTTCTAGGTTTTCCACCAGTGCGCGATTACGACCATCGTATTGCACTAAAGCCGGATGCATAATCAGTTTCGGTATGCCTCTATCATTACAGCCACCTGCAGAAAGATGAAATTGAGAGAATCGTGGCTAAGATGCTGGTAGCAGGAATTATCAAGCATAGTAATAGCCCGTATTCCAGTCCTATGCTCTTGGTCCAAAAGAAACATAGTTCTTGGCATTGACTATTTCAAACTTAACAAGCTGACGGTTCCATATAAATTCACTATTCCAATTAGGCAGGAACTATTGGACGAGTTGTACGGAGCACAATGGTTCACTAAATTAGATATTTGAGCGAGATATCACCAAATTGCAGTAACTTGTGAAAACATGCTAAAAACAGCTTTTCGGACTCACTCAGGTCATTATGAGTTCTTAGTCACGCCCTTTGGCCTAATGGATGGTCCATCTACGTTCTAGAGTTTGATGAACGATATTTTCCGTCCTTTTCTTCGACGTTTTGTGCTAATGTTTTTTGATGATATCTTAATCTATAGTCATTCCTGGACTGCACATTTGGATCATGTCTGTTGGACCTTGCAGATACTTACAAATCATTCGTTGGTTATAACTCCAAGAAGTGTTTGCTTGGTAGGTAGGAAGCAGAGTATTTAGGTCACGTAGTTTTGGGCAACGGGGTATGCATGGATCCGACAAAGATATATGTGTTTCTACAATGGCCCATACCAATCTCAATTCGTTGACTGTGCGGGTTTCTGGCCCTCACAGGCTACTATCAACGATTCATTAAGGATTATGACCCCATTAACATGATTACTTAAAAAAGAGGTGTCACGACCTAGGTCATGGTTGAACGAGGCCGGACAAGCATTTCAGTCACTTATGCAAGCTTTAACATTGACACAAGTGTTATGCATGCCAGACTTCATGAAGGTATTTATGGTGGGTGTGATGCATCGGGACACAGCATTGGTGTAGTTTTGATGCAGGAACAAAAGCCTACCACGTACTTCAAAAAAGGGCTTTCTTCTCGATTGTTAGCTAAGCCTGCATATGAAAAGGAACTGATGGCATTAGTGTTGGCAGTACAACATCTACGTCCATATCTTTTGGGTCGACATTTTGTTGTTCGCTCAAATCAACAGAGTATCGCCATTTATTGTCACAACCACTGACTACCCCGATACAAAATTGGGTTGCCAAGCTATTGGGCTATGATTTTTCTATGGTTTACAAAGAATGGATCTTAACAAGGCTGCTGATGCTTTGTCGAATCATAACGAGGATGGCCAATTGGCCTCTATGTCCCTCCCGCAATATATAGATTGCTCGGCCCTGCAACAAGAGGTCCAAGTAGATCCAACCATGTCTAAAATCGTGGAGCTGTTAAAAGATGAAAAATCGGATCCCAAACATTACACTCTGGTACATAGCATTCTACTTTGGAAATGATGATTAGTATTTCCTACACTGTCTGATTGGATTCCAAACTCTTGTTGGAATTCTATATATTCTACGCCAACAGGTGGTCATCCAGGCACCCTACGCATATATCGTTGTCAGGCTTCTAATGTATATATGCTCGACATGATGAAACGAGTCACTCACTTTATGGCTGCATGCGTTGTGTGTCAGCGCGGTAAATACGAGTCACGGTCGCCAGTAGGGTTGTTATCTCCACTCCCTATTCAAGGTTGGTATGGGATGATATCAGCCTCGATTTTGTCTGGACTGCCATGATCAGATGGTGTTGATTGTGTTTTAGTGGTGGTGGATCGCTTCTCTAAGCATGGGTATTTCTTAGCCTTGCGATACCCTTTTACTGAAAGGTCTGTGATCGAGTTGTTTGCCAATGAGGTGGTATATTTGCATGGTATCCCTAGTTCCTTTGATCCGATCGTGATCGTATTTTCTCAGCTCATTTTGGTGTGAATTTTTTGGATGACTCACACCACACTAAAGATAAGTTCAACATATCATCCGGAGACAGATGGGCAGACTGAGGTTTTAAATCACTGTCTAGAGACTTATCTCTGGTGTTTCTCCTCAGAACGGCCGAAACAGTGGAGCTATCATGGATGGAATATTGTTATAACATAAGTTTTCACATAACAGTTGGAACCACACGTTTTGAGGTAGTTTGTGGCCGACATTCTCCTACCTTGCTGAGGTTTTTGTCGGGAGAGGTCCGTGTATAGGTATTGGCCGAGTCTATGCATGCACGGAATAAATTTCTAGATCATTACAGTTCCACCTAGAGCGTGCCCAGCAATGCATGGTTTGGGAAGCTAATAAACATCGTTAGGACGTGGTGTTACAAGTGGGTGATTTGGTCTTTTTGAAATTTTGACCATATCGTCAGTCTACTTCATTTGATTTACCGAGAATATCTGCTGCAACAGAGATATGTGGAGCGGGATGGCTCACTAGGCATAAGAACCGATAAACCAAAGGTTGGCCCAACCCAGTCTTCTCGCACTAGGGTTGGCTCCTCGTAGTTCTCCCTTTAACACCAACATTTATTATTGATCAAATGGAGTGGGTCTAAAGTGGATGAGACGACTTGGATGAATGTTGCGGATGTTCGGGGTCAATTCCTTTATTTCAGCATTGAGGACAAGGTTGTTTTGGACAGAGGGGTAGTTGATAGAGTGTCGTGGAGACTATATGCTCGAGGAAGGCGATCAATGGTCCATTATAATTAATTAGGTGTAGTAATTTAGGTTTAAAAAGTCTGATTAGGGTTTTCTTTCAGAATCCTAATAGGTTTATGTTTTTTCTTTGAAAGTTTGTCTAGATTAGGAGTCTTTAATTTTTCAGCATATATATATATATATATATATATATAGAGGTTCTCTCTAGAGTCGTTTGTGAAGTTTTATTTTCAGAGTTATGAGCTGTTAAGCCGAAGGCCTCGTTCGAGGAGAGTTTATCAATTTATTTATTTTTATTAATTATTAATTTTTGTCTTTTTGCATTACTCTCCATCATTTTATTTATTTAATTTACATCTGAGATGAGCGAGTGCATATGAACAAGAACCGTGATCATAAATATAGAAGTACAATATGATCTTTGGAGTTAAATCAAACAAGTTTTATATAGTTATTTAGTTTTTTAATTATGTTAATTATTTGCTGTTTTTTATTTGATTTACCGAGAATATCATATTTTAGTTCCTACATGATCCAAGTATGGGCGCCTACAATTTCGGGATTCTAAGGATCGTTGACTTATGTTTAATTTATTTGGATGATATGATGAATAATTACAGTTGAAGTTTGTATACTTTGTAAATTGTGACTAAATAGTATATATTTTGAATATGATGATTGCATGTTCCTTCATATATAATTGGTACATTGCTTACTATGTGTGAAGGAACATATAAATACCCCATTCCCTTCCAAAGCAAAGGTCGCTCTCGAAAGCCCCGGCTCGTTCGAAAATAAGGAAAAAGTACCAATTAGATACTTTAAAAAAACGTGTATATATTTGTATATAGATAGACACATAAAAATTAACGCACATGTGGTAGTTTGTGCCACTCTGCGCAAATTTTATTGCGTTACATTAATAACCTCGACTTCATAAGCAATCAATACAAGAAGAATTCACGCTGCAATAATTAATATTGTCACAAACACGCAAACATATATATGCATAATTATGGTATAGATTAATGTACAGACTTCACATATCTCTAGATTAATGTAAATAGGCACGTATAAGCATTATATATGTGGATGTGTCTATATAAGTGCACTGCATGTATGTAATAGACACAACTAAAGGAAACCTATTTGAAATGAATAGTTATTAAGGAAAAAACATTTATTTTATTGACATCATTATTTTAGAATTATTTGAATGAATTAGGTCTAACAGTACAATGTTAATCGATGAGCACCTGCTAATTAAAATTGTATTTGACTTAGCAAGGATTCTCTAAACTAAATATTATTATTATAACATAACTTTCATCATATGAATTTCGTCATGAATTTTTTTTGTTGATGACAGAATGCAGGAAAAAAAATACAGAGATACTAATTTTTATACTAATATTTTCCCTTATGAATAATATACATACGGAGATAAAATATTATATATCATTGTATCCAATGATAGCATTGATATTAAGGTTATGATCATATAGTATGATCGATCTAGTTTTCGTAAGGTAATAAATGCAATAAAGAACACGAGGAGTTAACGTGGTTCGATCTTTAAAATAGATCTACGTCCACGGAGCAAGAGAGTATATGTGTATTGAGTGTGTAAGAAGCGATTATACACCATTATTTTGAGATTGATCCTTTCCGTCTAATCTAGCCTTTATTTATACACCATTATTTTGAGATTGACTCTAATACGAGATCTTCTCTCAATAGGATTCTTTTGAATATATCCGAATCTTCTACGTCTTCACTTGTGATTTGAGTTGTAGTTGGTTTATAAGTCTTCTTGGGCCGAACTTTCTTAGGCCGAGCTTAGTGTCGGGGCCCATTTATATTGGGCCTGATGCTTGGGCCTAGTAGTTGGGCCGTATCCTATCACATCCCCAAAAGACGTAGAAGTAAGGTCGTGATGGATGGGGGACAGTGGTTCTGACATTGCTTCGCCGAAACTCGTGATCCGGCGGCAGTGGAGTGCTACTGATCTGTCGGTTGTATCTCGCTTGGCTTCGCTTTGGGCGTTCGCTCGAAGTTGTATGTCGCTTGCTTCGCCGCCGGGCGTTACGTCGGTTGTATTCGCTCGGCTCGATTGGCAAGTCTAATACTCTTCGCACTGCTGAGGTCGTACGTGTGATGTCCTGCCGATGTCGAACACGGAATACGTCACCTTTATTTAATGCGTGCAGCGGTTGGGTTCCCGATAAAGTGCATATTGGGGGAATAACTTTCATGATACGCCTTTTCCATTTCACTTTTTCGTATCCTACTTTCAAATTCCTCAAAAGCTCTTTGTCTTTCTGAAAAAGTGCAAGTGTCAGTATCTTCACCACTGTCGTCTTCGCCAGAGCTTCAGTGATATCTTATTCGATTTCAACATAAAACAAGTAAGTTTTTATGGCTTCTTCATCTTCTTCTTCTTCTGAGGATTTTCACGGCCATGAAGGTCGTATTGTGTCAGTGTCGCCACCGGATTCTCCGGTGGATTTAGAAGTTTTCACCCTTGATTCCCTCCAACCTTTTGTGCGTAGAATAGGTTTCCCGCATTTGAGGGATTTTGGTAGGGTTTCTTCTTTTCCTTCGATTCTAGATGCCCTTGCAATATTAGAGCTTGCTTCTAAATTCTTTATTCCAAAATCTGTTGAGTTAGTCGTTCCCCGTCCGGAGGATAGGGCCAACGCCCCTCCGGAGGGTTTTGTCACGGTTTACGAGGACATCCTTAAGGGTGGCCTTCGTCTTTCTTTTCCTCCTATGTATGTCAAACTGCAACAATTGTTCGACATACCTCTTGCCTAGATAATGCCAAACTCTTTTCAGCAGTTGACGGGCCTCTGTGTCTATGCCCATAGGCATAATTTTCCTCTTACCTTGGGGCTTGTCCTTAGGTTTTTTCAGTTTAAATCTAGTGCGGGGTGGTATTATTTATCACCTCGTCGTAGTTTCAAAATAAAAACAAAGTCAAAGATCCCGAACTGGCAGAAAAAGTTCTAATTTTATCGGTTCGATGAGTCCCTCCAGTTCGTCTGGAATATAGGGAAACTGGCGGATATGGTCACCGATGAGAGCTTCGGTGGCCTAGAGGAGTCTTTGCAAAGGGCTGGCCTTGTTTACGAAGATTTTTCCTAGGTCGAGCTCGCCGCTGCGGGGCTGAGCCCTTATGATCCTGCTACCTCGGTAGAACCGGTGAAGGGTGAGGCCCCCCTTTTTCACTTCAGCTTTTTGATTGATTTTTTGCTTTATGTTCTAACTTGGCATTTATTTTATCTATGCAGTGGATTTCCTGAGTGGGAAGAAAAGGAAGAGGTCGAGTTCTGGTCTCGAGCCCTCTACCTTAGCACTGAAGGATGTGGCCGAGGCCTTTTCTGAGCGGGCCGAAGCCCAAGTGAGGTCGCCTTCACCCCCATCTATGCCATGCCCCATCAAGGAAAGGCGCGTGGTTTCTCCTCCTGCCAGCGATGATGATTGCGAGATCGTCGGCACCCAGGCCGCACGTCGGTCCTTCCCCGAGGTAATGCATTTGTGTGCACGTTGATCGCTCCCTTTTTCACACGTAAAAGGCGTATATAGAAGGTTAGTCGAGTATCGTATCCACAGGGATTGTAATACGAAAACACAGAAGCTAGCTCAACGATAATTCATCATTATTTAAGCACGTAAAATTAGGTGAAAGGTTTTAAGGGCTTGAAATTTAATCAGCGGCGTAACCATGCAGAAAATAAAACAAAGCAATAAACACACGGAAGATAAAACAGATAAGAGAGACTAACCCTATGGATGCATTAATCCTATCCACAACGTATGTTTATCCTGCTCCTATTAGCCAATTTTAATCCGCACAAGATGGAAGATCACAAATATAACCAACAACTTCAATTACGACAATTGCGGCGGTGATTACGTGTTTTCCTACCATTCTAGGTGAAACAAGTAACTCCAAAAGGATCACTAAGAATATGCTTCCTAAGAATATCCTATCTCACCACGACTCGGGGCTTATTCGTATCATGCATTCAAGATCGATTGACAATTAATACAATTACGTAATTAACCAACAACTAGATATGCATCAAGATTGATCAAATCAACACATATAAATAAGCACCAAGAATCATGAATCAATGCACGGAAGGTAAATAGCGATAATGCAAATCACAACATATAGGATCGAATCATGCAAACCCTAGGATCGAGATAATTTTAGCTACGCATAATTAAATTACCAAAGCAATAAATAATTAAATAAAACATAAATTAAGATAGATAGATAAAACCGTAAGAATCCACGAAGAACAATTGTAGTGACTTGAATCCGAAGAAATTCAATTCTAATACTAAACTATGAAATTGGAATGAAAATACTTAAAGAAAAGATAAACTAAATTAAGCGGAAAAGAACTTGCAAAAGAAAATAAAGAAGAATTTGTGTTACGCTGCGGAATGGTGTAGAAAACAACCGCCTCTCTCTCTTTTATAATGAATTGCGAGCTCTCCTTCTCCTTAAAACTCTCGTCCTCTCTTAAATCGGACTCGACATAGAACTCTACACGGACTCAACTTCACCTCGCGAGACGCCTTCCTCGCACACCGCGATAGCGACTCGCGAGAGAATCCTCCATACGCGCGTTTCCTTTGACTCGCGATTAACTGTCGCGATAGCAAGTTGCGATAGCGGGTCGCGAGATCCTTCCGTGTGTCTTCACGATCGTAAGTCGCGATGTCAAGTCGCGATGCCGTGTCGCGATGCTCCTCCGCATGAACTCGCGATCAACGCTCGCTATGCCGTGTCGCGAAGTCTTCTTCCTTATGAACTCGCGATCAACTCTCGCTATGCCGCGTCGCGAGGTCAATTGCTGCCTTCTCGAATCTTTATCCGCGAGCTCGTGTCTCGCGAGCTTCATCCCAATGATTAAGTGTGTGCTCGTGCTTGTTCTCCCTTTTAAGATCAAAATCTGTGCTAAAATAACACAAAATACACACGGCATAATATCTTTCAAAGCAAATGAAATATATCACAAATGCAGCTCAAACAAACCTTTATCAATTAGAAAAATGACAAATATAACCTTTTAAAACAGGTAAAAATGAGGCTTATCAACTCCCCCAAACTTACACTTTTGTTTGTCCTCAAACAAAAGCGAGTAATGAAGACACAACAAAAGATCAACGAGCGTGGCAAAGAGGATAACCATTATAAGCCTCGAAACATCTCAACGCTCAAAAAGATTTAGCGCACATGACGACGTTAGCCAACTCGACACAAACAACCATCGAGGGCAAAAACTCATTTAATTCAACCCTCACAACGGCATGTGTGTAAAATATAGGATACACTCAACTCATAAAGAAATGTAGAACGTGTATACACTCAATGATCAATGCAATGCAACATCTTACCATAGGCTTGCCGCTTCTCTAATATCTCCACCGCATCAAATGTGTTCAAATAAGGATCAAAAAGGTATTTTCGTAGGTTATATTGTAGGCACATTGGTTAAGGTAGAATAATATATGGCTAAGTGACTCAAAAATATTCCAAGCACCCCCATTTATATTTTTCGACACATATGGACTTTGTCCATTTTCCTCTTCTTTCCCAACGTGTTAAATCGACGTTTTATGCCTCATAAGGTACTTATACTTTGATTAACGACCCTTCATGCTCAAAACACATAGTGAACTTATCACATCTTTTTTTCTTTTCTTTTCTAGAGCTTATAGGGTTTTTTCATTCACAACAAAGGTACTTATTCTTCATTACAGATGCATTTCTCTAAAACTAATGTTTCTCGCCATAACTACATCAAAATTTCAACCCCTTTTGGTTCCCATATCCATCCTCACCTCCTATCATCCGGTTAATCGAAAGAATAAAGTCAAAAACGGCTCAAAGAAGGCAACAAATGATAGATATTATCGGGTTAGTGTTTGGGTAAGTATGTGGTTAACAAAGATGGCCTTTTATCCTTTCCAAATTCGAAACACATATTGCAGTCTTGACACAGAAGAACGGCAAGTTCTAGAAGATAATCACATGCATGATATCACACAATTAAAAGAAACTGTATCAAGATATTTATACAGTGAAGCTCAAGTCTCACAGGATAAGCAAATGGTGAAAAACAACAAGCCTAAGCAATCTCAAGTCATTCATGCGTCATTTTCTAACATATCATGTGCACTATCATTAAATTTCACAAAAAAATTCTATCGTCATTGGCCACATGGATTAAAACACTTCACTTAACTCGTTGATCGACAGACACAACATGAAAAGAAAGACAAAAGACCAGGCAAAACCCCAACATATAATAACATAACAAAACAAAGCAAAACATAACAAGGACTCTCAATCACATCACACTCGACCACTCCCCCCCAAACTTATTGTCAACAGTGTGCAATGGAGGCAATAATGTTTGCAGAAGAGAGTGATTGGGAGAGACCGTACCTCATATGTTGCGCTACTCCGTCGATCGAAAGAATCCTCACCATTGATGATATACATTGGGACTTAAAACAAACAAACAGACACAAGAAAACAACGAAAACAAGAAAACAAAACAAAGACATAAAGCACGTAAAATGTTGGGTTACCTCCCAATCGGTCTTTGGTTTATCGTCGCTAGCTCGACGTTACCTCTTATCAATCAGCGATTTGGCAACCGTGGTCTTTCCAAACTTCAATTTGCCCTTGTACTTGGCGTTGACAATGCACCACCAATTGGCACAACCATGGCTTCCACAAAGCTTAAACGAATCACTCGGATTTTATGCCGAGTCCACTTCTTCCTGCAAAGATGCCCGTTGATTGGGCAAGTACCCTCTAGCCGCGCGATGTGTGCGGCGGCGGCGGTGATCGAGTAGCAATCTTCCGGCTTTTCACTGTCGTGTTGCTTGATGGCGTCATATATGGAAATCTTGAGCTCCTCATCGTTCACACGAAACGTGAGATTACCTTCCTGCACATCAATCAAAGCACGACCAGTTGCTAGAAAAGGTCTGCCCAGGATTAGCGGTTGTTGTTTGAATTCGGGGATATCTAAAATCACAAAATCGGCAGGAAAAACAAAGTCCCGAATTCTTACCAACACATCTTCGACGATACCTTTAGGATATGTGACTGACCTGTCAGCCATCATCAGTGATATCTTCGTCGGCTTCATCTTTCCTAGGTGCAGCCGATTGAATACGTTCAAAGGCATCAGATTGATGCTCGCCCCCAAGTCGCACAATACATTTGGAAAAGTTTGCTCGGCGATCTCGCATTCTAACATAAAACTGTCGGGATCCTTCTGCTTTAAAGGGAGCTTCCTCTGCAAGACGACAATGGATTCTTCGGATAGGGTAATTTTTTCAAATTTCCCCAATTTCTTCTTGCTTGCAAGCACGTCTTTTAAAAATTTCATGTATCCCGGCATGTTTCGTAGCGCTTCAAAGAGAGGCAAATTGATCTCAACTTTTTGAAAAATCTCTTTGAAACGCGCAAACTCCTCGTCATATTTCAACTTGACTAGTCGACTCGGAAATGGGACCGGAGGAGTGTACGTGCGAGAATTGGATTCTGGAGGCCCTTCGCGGTTGACCTCGCGACCGCTGGGAAGGTCGCGAGGCGTCGCTTCGGCCGCAATCCTCCTTCACGCATTGAAATGCGGCGCTGGTCGCCGCGAACAAATCTGGGGCGTGCACAATCTGATGGCTCGCGGTCAGGCTCGCGGGCGCGTGCTCGGTCGCGAGCTTCCGTGGGCAAATTTCGGGACTCCTCGCGATCGGGCTCGCGGTCGCGAGCTCGGTCGCGAGTTTCTGCTCCAGTTTACTTTCTTGCTCCGTATGGCTTGGGTAAGCTTGTCCACTTCTCGTCTGGATGGCGAAACATTGATTTTTCGGGTTTACCTCCGTATTACTCGGAAATTGGCCCGTCTTTTGTAGTGCATTCAACTGCTGACTACTTGACCAACTGATTTTCCAAAATCTTCATATGCTTTCCATAGCCGTCACAGTGGACTCCAAATGATTAATCTTCTGTCGGTGTTGCTTATAAATGAGTTCTGGTTCGTCGTCAATTGTTGGTTGCTTACAACCAACTGCTGCATCATGTCCTCTAGACTCGGCTTCTTCGTCTCTTGAATCACTCCATTCGAATCGAGAAACCCGCGGAGGTCATTGAAAATTATTGGGGTTGGCGTCACGAGAAATTTGGATGATTTACATTATTTGCATTGTATGCCGGATTTCCATGATTCCTCCGATTGATGTGGTTGACCTCTTACATCTCGATCGACTCTTCAAAAGAGTGAATTGCTTCATCGACTCGTCAGATTTGAATCGGTCTCGACAACCGCCGCTTTAACCATTGGCGTTCTCTCCGCTGGCCATTGATAACTATTTGCCGCCATCTCTTCTATGATCACGATCGCCTCCTCTACACGGCGATTCAATAAACATCCACCGCCGACGCATCCACTATGCTCCTTGTATGCCATGTTAGCCAACCGAGAAGCTGCGTGATCTGCTGTTCTTTGGAGAATCCGTGTTGTGGGCACTTTCTCAATAGGCCCTCGAATCGCCTCCCACGACTCGAACAATGACTCATCTCCTAGCGGGAGAAGTGGGAGATCTCGGCGATGATTTTTCTGGGCTTTGTGTTTGGTATGATTTTGTGATGATTCTTGGTATTGTTTTACATGTCATTTTCTATGGTTTGTCCTATTTATGCCTTTGGTTCGATTAATATTTATCGATTCGGACTTACTTCGTTCGTCTCGATGTTTTGTAGGAAAACGGCATAAAATATGATGAATTGGATCTGCCAAGGATCATATATTATTGAAGAGCATTTCGACAGGAGTTCGTAGGCACAAACGGTTTGTAAATCGGAGTTCGGACGCGAGAGAACGGAGCCAAATGTCGAAGTCGCGCACGTGCGTGCACGAGCGCCCGCGCGCTCGCCGCCGCCGCCGCCCGACGCCCGCACCGCGCCACGTCACTGGCCGCCCAGCGCCCGGCTGGGTCTGAGCGCGCCCAATTACCTCCGGCGCTCCGGCCATGCCGGCTCGCCACCTTCCCGCCTTTCGCCTCGCCCAGCCGCCTCGCTCGCCCGCCTAAGCCGCTACTTCGCCAAGCGCCCTATCTGACACGCCAGCGCTGCCCCACAGCGCGCCGCCTCTCCATGACCACGCCCGCCACCAACACAGCAATTTGGCGCTACAACACTCACCCAGCGCCCAGCGGCTTCTCGCCCGGCCAGCGTGCGTTCCAGCTCTCACCGCCTTGGCCGGCGTTCAAGTGAACCGCGTTACGCTGAAGGCGTATGTTTTCAAGCGCGCTTTCGGTCGAGCAACCGGCGCTGATCGACTTAATATATATATTTGCGTTAGGTCATTTAGCGGGGGTTCGGATTATTTTGGTTTCACCAGCTACCGGGCTCGCTTTTTCACCATTGATTTCCAGATTTCTTGAGACAAAGAACAAGCAGATAATTTCTTAGATTTAATTCTGTTTTCATTTCATTCTTGAATAATTTAGATTATCGGTTCATGCTTTGGATTCATCTTTTTGCTGAATCAATTTCATAGTGTTTTGTTTGATGGTTTCTATGGGATTCAATTTCATAAGTGACAATGAAGTGTTCTCGTGTTTCTATCAATTTAATCTGCTTAATGATTTACTGCTTTCGTTTATTTGCAATTAGATTTAGATTAGGGATTGACAAACCCTATGAACAATAGAATTGCATATGCTTTTATTTACTGCTTTTATTTATCGCTTTCATAATTCAACTAGGGATTGACAATCCCTGGTTTAGATTTATCGCTTTATTAGTTTAGCTCGGGATTGACAACCCCTAGCCTAGGATCGCTGTTTAATTCTCCGTATTTCAATTCCTGCATGTTCCAAACCCTCATTGGCATAGAATGTTTAGGATTTTATCGTCATGCGCGACACGAACAATCGCCTAATTAAGTTTTCCTTGAGAGCGACTTGGGTTAACTTATCACGCCACGATTACCTCGTGCGATTGCTGAGTAAATTTGAGTGTGTTTTTAGCTCGATCAATTTTGGCGCCGTTCTTGGAAAACTTTAAGCGTATTGTTTGTGTTGTTTGTTTTACGTGTTTCTTTTCTTCTGTTTTGTTATTTTCTCCCAGTGCGTGTAATTTTGTTTTGTTGTTGGTATCGCTAATGCGGGGTTATCAACAAGATGCGATTATGGTCAACCGGTGGGGGAGGAAAGTTTAATCGATTGGGCAAATTCTTCTTTCAAGAAGGAGCCCATTCGACTTTTCGAGGATGTCCGTCAAAGCATGAGCCACAAGCATATGATCCTTCTTCGATCCACAAGCAGCAACAGCAGCCCTCACCACCCGATTTGGGATATTGGGATCCACCGTACTTTGAGGATCAAGCCTCCAATCCCTACGGGGATCAACCGCCTCCGCAAAGACTATGAGGATCAATCCCACAATGCCCACCGAGGGAGCAACCACACCTCCACCTCGGATGAGTACCCACAACACCGCCTCCACCTCGGATGATGGCTTGGGAGGATGAGTTAACTCAAAAGAGGTCATCCATTCAAAAACGGATGCTTTAGTCCATGGTTTGATCTTGCAAATGCCCGACTCAGCGTTTGGAGACGCAAATAGGATATGTCGAGCACGCCGATAAGTGTTACAGCAAGGAGGAACTTCGAACCAATCCGAACAGATCCATCGGTCATCGTTTCTAGAAAGTGATCCAATAGTTGAAAATTGGATGAAGATACATCGATGAGTCACAGCAATGCAGGGGTGGAAAACGAGTAAGTGATCGAATCACACCTTTCCCGCACCAACCCGATCAAGCTCGGATGGTCACCACTCTTGGAAGTGACCCAATTGTTGAAGATGGGCGAGAGACACACAAGAGTCTGCTGCAGCCGGATGAGTGGAAAGTGAGAACAAGTGGGCGCGTGAGGATGGGGAGCATAATCGAGCCACGAGGAAGTGGTTACCAGGATGGTTGACAAGGAAGAGTGGGTACATGAAATAGATGACACGCCAGAACCCACTCTGGAGGTGATAGAACTACCCAAGCACGTGGAGGAGGATGAAGAGAGGATGGAGAAAGAGTGGGCACTTGAAGATACCCGAATACCAAAGCCCGCTCTGGAAGTGATTGCACTACCTCAACAATTGGAGTACGGGATCCCAGAGGAGGACACAATGATAACAAAGGTTGAGGTAACTTCAATAATTTGTCAACATCCTAATTCTCCAAAGTATTGTGCTTTGGGAATTGAAATTATCTATTTCACTTTGGAGAATAGGATGTTCGACTTGAGCTTAAATGATTTGTTATTTTCTTTCTTTACTGTTCTTTGTGCATATATGGTTACTATTGATGCTCTGGTCGAGATGGTTTTCCTGCAGGTGAAGGACTATGGATAGTCCGTTGTTGTCTGGTTTACGTCGTGCTCACGACTTTAAACTGAGTACTTCGTGGGAGTTACCCACGGTGTTTTTATTTTGTTTTTCTTTCTTTCTTTTCTTTGTCTTGTTTTGTTGTTCTTGTTGATCTATCTGTTGTTGTTGAGTTTGTTTTGCTCGAGATCCGGAAAGTTGTCGCAGCGAAACGAAGCCATGATGCTCCAACTCTACATCGCATTAAATCGATTATCGTGGAAGTATCATCCTCTATGGTTATTTTGAGCTTTTAATGTTTTGAGCACCGGGGCGATTCTCGATTTAAAATGAGGGGATGTTTGCTCGGTTTGTGTGCGTGTTATATTGTTTTGTATGCTTAATGTTGTGCCCGTATGCTTATTTTGATTGTTTGGACTTGAGTTTGTGTCTATCACGCGAATAAGTTAGGATCTTGATTTGTGCAACCGAGCTCGTGGTATTAGTCAAACCGATTTTGGATTTTCAAACTTTTGGTGATATATGATTTGAGTATAATGTGGTTGACGAGACTGTGATTGATAGAAAATGAATAGGGGAAAATTGATGTGATTTGTCCGGCTAATGTTAGGGGGAGTGTTAACATTGTGGTTGCCTATATACTTGTTTCATTTTATATATATATAAAAAAAATGTGAAAAAGAAGAAGAAAATGAGGAGAATGAAAACTCCAGTTATTTGTTGAGATTGTTGAAATGGAGGATGGGATTCTGTCCCTCTTTCTCGTAAATTGAGAAATGGACATGGGAAACCACGTCAGGAAACTCGAGTTCATCTTTCGAATATTGTTCCAAAATCTGTTAAAACATTCTTTGTGCTTTATAAAAGAAACTTGTTGCTAAAGGTGACCACATTAGTTAGTTCACCCCTAACGGTGAGTTGGGTCCGGCAGTAGATTACCTTTTATTTATTGGAAGTCAATTGTCGTTCTTGATTTATTTCACATTATCTTTGAATTCGTAAGCACCAAGTGTGGAAATGCAATAAGGTTTGATTGATTAGAATAAGGGTAAAGTTGCATGAGTTATCTTTCGACTCTTATTAGTATAGACTTTGCTTGAGGACAAGCAAATGGATAAGTGTGGGGAGTTGTTTGGTATGATTTTGTGATGATTCTTGGTATTGTTTTACATGTCATTTTCTATGGTTTGTCCTATTTATGCCTTTGGTTCGATTAATATTTATCGATTCGGACTTACTTAGCTCGTCTCGATGTTTTGTAGGAAAACGGCATAAAATATGATGAATGGATCTGCCAAGGATCATATATTATTGAAGAGCATTTCGACAGAGTTCGTGGCACAAACGGTTTGTAAATCGGAGTTCGGGCGCGAGAACGGAGCTAAATGTCGAAGTCGCGCGCGTGCGTGCAGACGAGCGCCCGCGCTTCCGCCGCGCCGCCGCCCGCACGCCCGCACCAGCGCCCGCGTCACTCGGCCGCCCAGCGCCGGCTGGGTCTGAGCGCGCTAATTTACCTCCGGCGCTCAAGGCCGCCGCGCCACCTTCTCGCCCGCATCCTCGCCCGCCTGCCAGCGCCTCGCTGCCTAAGACCGCTCGCCAGCAGCGCCCTATACCGCCTCAAGCGCTCGCTTCTGCCCGCGCTGCCTCTCGCCGCGACCCGCCACCCACCAGCGCGCAATTTGAGCGCTCACTCACCCAGCGCCTGCCGCTCTCTCGCCCGGCCGCGTGCGTTCCAGCTCTCCTGCCACGGCCGGCGTTCCAAGTGAACCGGCGTTACGGCTGGCGAAGAATGTTTTCAAGCGTGCGCTCGGTCGAAATCGGCTCGGTCGACTTAATATATATATTTATGTTAGGTCATTTAGCGGGGGTTCGGATTATTTTGGTTTCACCGGCCCTTGTACTGGTCGCTCTTCACCATTGATTTCAGTTTCTTGAGACGGACAACAAATGATAATTTCTTAGATTTAATTTCGCTTTCATTTTCATTCTTGAATAATTTAGATTATCGCTCATGCTTTGGATTCATCTGCTTTTTTGTCGGAATCAATTTCATAGTGTTTTGTTTGATGGTTTCTATGGGATTCATTTCATAAGTGATGATGAAGTGTTCTCGTGTTTCTATCAATTTAATCGCTTAATGATTTATCGCTTTCTTATTTGCAATTAGATTTAGATTAGGGATTGACAAACCCTATGAACAATAGAATTGCATATGCTTTTATTTACTGCTTTTATTTATCGCTTTCATAATTCAACTAGGGATTGACAATCCCTGGTTTAGATTTATCGCTTTATTAGTTTAGCTCGGGATTGACAACCCCAGCCTAGGATCATTGTTTAATTCTCCGTATTTCAATTCCCGCATGTTCCAAACCCTCATTGGCATAGAATGTTTAGGATTTTATAATCACGTCGCGACACGAACAATCGCCTGTTAAGTTTTCCTTGAGACGACTTGGGTTAACTTATAACGCCACGATTACCTCGCATGCGATTGCGAGTAAATTTGAGTGTGTTTTTAGCTCGATCACTTTGGTGGCGGAAAATACTTTGAGAGGAACTTTTATAAAGATCCCCAACTGTTTATGCCGTGCGGTCCAAACTCTTGAACCACTCCTTCGCTTTGATGCGCAGAGAGAATCCGAACATCGCGATCCGAATCGTGTCTTGTGTCACCCCATTACATTTGATGGTGTCACAAATGTCGAGAATGTCTCAAGATGCGCATTCGGGTCCTCTGTGACTCCTCCCCAAACCGCTCTCTCTTGTACCATGCCGATTAGGGCGGCTTTAACTCGAAGTTGTTTGCATTGACTTTCGGGCCCCATCCGCCTCCTTGGAATTGTTCGGTGGGAGGTCGGTACATATAATTCGAGGTCTCGTCTTTGGGCGAGGGACTAGGAGTCCCATATTCGCCATCTGGCGCCGCATCTCTGAAATCGGCTAACATGCGTGCGGCTTGCTCGGGAGGAATGCCCTATTACGTGGATTAGCTGCCATTGCAGCCGTCTCTTCTCTCGTCCTCTTCTCCTTTGAGAGCTTTCGATCTCGGGATCTAGTAATATTTCGTGAGGTCCCCGAGATCTTGTACGCATAAACTACACGAGAAAGAGAGAATTCACTCGGTAACAATAAATAAATAATATAATATATAACTTGAATTAATAAATCCAAATCGTCAAATTATTCTTATGTAATCTTAACAATCCCGAACGGCGCCAAAATTTGATCGCTCCCTTTTCACACGTAAAGGCGTATATAGAAGGTAAGTCGAGTATCGTATCCACGGGGATTGTCTGAAACACGAAGCTAGCTCAACGATAATTCATCATTATTGAAGCACGAAAAATTAGGTGAAAGGTTTTAAAGGTTGAATTTAATCAAAGCGGCGTAACCATGCGAGAAAATAAAACAAAGCAATAAACACACGGAAGATAAAGCAGATAAGAGAGACTAACCCTGGGATGCATTAATCCTATCCACAACGTATGTTTATCCTGCTCCTATTAGCAAATTTTAATCCGCACAAGATGGAAGATCACAAATATAACCAACAACTTCAATTATGACAATTGCGGCGGAGATTACGAGTTTTCCTACCATTCTAGGTGAAAACAAGTAACTCCAAAAGGATCACTAAGAATATGCTTCCTCTGAATATCCTATCTCGACACGACTCGAGCGCTTATTCGTATCATGCATTCAAGATCGATTGACAATTAATACATTACGTAATTAACCGACAACTAGATATTCATCAAGATTGATCAAAATCAACACATATAAATAAGCACCAAGAATCATGAATCGATGCACGGAAGGTAAATAGCGATAATAGAAATCACAACATATAGGATCGAATCATGCAAACCCTAGGATCGATGCAGAATTTTAGCTACGCATAATTAAATTACCAAAGCAATAAATAATTAAATAAAACATAAATTAAGATAGATAGATAATAACCGTAAGAATCCACGAAGAACAATTGTAGCGACTTGAATCCGGAAGAAATTAAATTCTAATACTAAACTATGAAATTGGAATGAAAATACTTAAAGAAAAAGCTACACTAAATTAAGCGGAAAAGAACTTGCAAAAGAAAATAAAGAAGAATTTGTGTTACTGCTGCGGAATGGTGTGAAAACAACCGCCTCTCTCCTTTTATAATGAATTGCGAGCTCTCCTTTCTCCTTAAAACTCTCGTCCTCTCTTGAATCGGACTCGACATAGAACTCTACACGGAACTCAACTTCTACCTCGCGAGACGCCTTCCCTTGCACAATTCGCGATAGCAGCTCGCGAGAAATCCTCCATCTGGCGTTTCCTTTGACTCGCGATTAAGCGTCGCGATAGCAAGTTGCGATAGCGGGTCGCGAAATCCTTCCGTGTGTCTTCACGATCGTAAGTCGCGATGTCAAGTCGCGATGCCGTGTTGCGATGCTCCTCCGCATGAACTCGCGATCAACGCTCGCTATGCCGTGTCGCGAAGTCTTCTTCCTTATGAACTCGCGATCAACTCTCGCTATGCCGCGTCGCGAGGTCAATTGCTACCTTCTCAAATCTTTATCCGCGAGCTCGTGTCTCGCGAGCTTCATCCCAATGATTAAGTGTGTGCTTGTGCTTGTTCTCCCTTTTAAGATCAAAATCTATGCTAAAATAACACAAAATACACACGGCATAATATCTTTCAAAGCAAATGAAATATATCACAAATGCAGCTCAAACAAACCTTTATCAATTAGAAAAATGACAAATATAACCTTTTAAAACAGGTAAAAATGAGGCTTATCACACGTCACCAAGTTGTATTGATGTAGTTTGTTGACATGGGTGACTTCTTTACAGGGGACCGAGCACGTGAAGACCGAGCTCGCCAAATATCTGGATGACGCCGTCAACCGGTTCGACCAGGTGGCTCGGTATTCCAGGGAGCTGGAGGAGTAGAAGACCCTCCTCGTCCTAGAGGTGTCCAAGGCCGAAGCGAAGGCTCGGCACGCGGCCAAGAGGGAGACTGCGGTTGTGAAGGCTGCTGAGGTGGCGAAGTGGAGAAGGCGGCCGAGGTGGCAAGGGCCGAGGAGGCGGTGGCGAGGGCCGAGGCGGCGGAGGCTGAAGTCTGTTTGTTGAAGGCCTAGGTTGAGGCAGCCCGATGTCGAGAGGCCGAGGTGGCGGCCCCGCAAGGAGAGCTTCTCCGCGCCTTTGTGGAGAGGTTGTTTTTATCCAGGAGCTTCTCCGGGCTGGCCGACGATTTGGCCGAGGTCCTGAATACTCACGTGGCAGCGGCCATCCTCGATGAAGTTGCCAAGGACTACCCGCAGTTGGATAAATCCAAGTACGGGTATGAGGTGATGGAGAACGAGGCCCTGCTGAGGACGTATGCCGAGGTCCTTGCCGGTGGCCTGAAGAGCTTGCCCGTGTTTGAGAGCCTGGCCTCTTTGTCGACCTTGCTGACTGCGGAGTCCGTTCGTGCATGCTCGGTGGATCGGGATGCCTTGATCGAAGCTATAATGGCTGATCTGGGTAAGGAGCCGAGGGCGCCGGTGACTGTCGAGTGGCGCAAGCTGGCGAGATTCGGGAAGATGCCGAGGCTGCTGGAGCTCGGAAGGAGACCGAGACTGCTGAGCCTGAGGGAGAAGCTGCCGGAGGGGTCAGTTGATCCCTTTTTTTTTTTCAAATGTATATGTACTCCTGACAATCTCCTACCTTAAAGGCTTTAATAAAATTCCCCAATTTTATGGAAGAATTCTTGTCTGTTGTTTTTGTCTCCAGTCGGTATTGAACTTGTCGATGTGTCTCCTTGGTTGGACCAAATCAAAATTTTGACTCGAGCTCTCGAAGGTAAAGAGGTCGAGGTCCTTCACTTGGAGGGCAAACTTGGCCATGTGCAGGAAGAGGCCGATGTCAAGTTTAGGGCTTCCCAAGAAAAGTTTAACGAGCTTCAAGCTCGGTGTTTTGAGTTGGAGAAGAAGCTTGAGATCGCGGAGTATAAAGCCAAATCGGTCGCCAAGGAGCATGCCGAATACGAGGGGGTTATTCGCCGAGGTGGTGGATTGACTATCTCCGAGGTCGAAGCAAAGTTTCGAGATCGTAGCCCGTTGTTCGAGCTACGAGCATGAAATACGGTCGGGAATCTGGCAATTTCGGGAGCGATATGCCGACTGAAGAAAATAGGTGGCCTATCTGAGGCCGTTGTAGCTCGTCACCCACAACTCGGCGGGTGCTTAGTCTTGCAGCCGAGGCTTCTTCTTCCATCGGGCTTCACCTAGGATTGCGAGAGGTTTTCGTCGGAGTTCTATGCCCAAGAGACGCGTCGTCCATCGAAAGATCGGGGTCGTGGATCATCGGCGGCGGGGTCGTTTGGCGAGGCATAGAGGTCGAGCCGGCCGAGCTGGCGTCGATCGATCGGGACGAGGTAGTGGTAGGGGTAGGGTTTGAGTTTAGCTCGTTTAATGTGCGTTCACGTGTCGATTCTTAATGTTTTATCTATTTCTAGAAGATCTTGCTCTTGGGTGTTCTTTTGGTGTTGTGTAGGTCCATATGTTGAAATCGAAGCAAGGAGCGGCGCACGTGCCAAAATACACATCGGCTTTGTTCTAGCGACCAATCTAGCGGTCGCTAGGTTGGCCGCTAGGTAACCAGCGAGAACCCAGCGACATCGCGATCCGCGACCTCGTGCCCGCAAGGCGAAGCCAGCGAGAAAGCTCTTGGGCGATTTCGCGACCGGTTGAGTTAGCGACCGCTAGCCGGGTCATGAGTACCATGCGAGCGGCCAGGAAGCGGCAGCGGCGAGACGAGCGCCTTGTGAGACATGCTAGCGATCGCCCTAGCGATCGCGAAGAATGTCGCGAGTCCGGCGTAAGGAGAATTAGGGTTTGGGGTGTACCTATATATACGGCAACACCTTTCGCGCTAACTTCGCACCTACGATTCGAGCCTCTTTTACTCAGCTTTTCATAAGTTTTCGAGTTTTAGCTTTAGCTTCCACATATTTTCATTCTAGAGTTGATTTATGCATTGTTCTTCATTTGTTTTACGCTTTGCCTACGTTAGGACGTTTCGTCTGAACAATCTTTGCAATTTTCCGTTTTTCGGTGAAGTTGGGATTGAAGCCCAGCGATTGTTCATCAACGCTTCATCACGGGTTTTATATATTTAATTTCCGTTTTATGGTTAAATCGTATTTTATTCCGTTTATTATGTGCAGCTGGTTTTTCGTTCTAATCCAGGGTTTGCATGATTCGATCTATATGTTGTGATTCTGTTATCGCTATTTACCGTCCCGGCATTGATTCATGATTCGATTGTGCTTATTTACATGTGTTGATTTACGATCAATCTTGATGCAAATCTAGTTGTCGGTTAATTACGTAATTGTGTTAATTGTCGATCGATCTCGAATGCATAATCTGAATGAGCCTTGAGTCGTGGCGAGATAGGATATTCGTAGGAAGCATATTCTTTGTGATCCGTTTGGGTTGCTTGTTTCACCTGAGGCGTAACGATAATAGGGAAAACTAGTAATCTATAACCGCTTTGTAATATGTAAATTGCGGTTATATATGTGATCTTCCATCTTATCTCGGATTAAAATTGGTTAATAGGAACATGATAAACATACGTTGTGGATAGGATTAATGCATCCACAGGGTTAGTCGTCCTTCTCTGCTTTAACATCCGAGTGTTTATTGCTTTATTTTACTTTCTGCTTTGTTACCTTTGCTTTGGTTGAATTCAAGCCTAAATTCTTACCAAACCATATTTGTTGCTTGGATAATGATGAATCCTTGTTGAGTTAACCACGTGTTTCGCATTACAATCCACGTGGATACGATACTTACTTACCATACTTACACCTTTTCGTGTTAGAAAATTGAGCGATCAAATTTTGGGCGCCGATGTCGGGATTGTTAAGATCATATAGGAATAACTTGACAATTTGGAATTATTAATTCAAATTGTACTTTTCTTTTATTATTTTTATTCCTTGCCATCGATTTTCTTCTTTTCTCCAGTAGTTTATGTTCACAAGGTCAGGGACCTCTGAACTACCCTTTGATCCGGAAATCGAAAATTCACAAGCGAGAAGGAGGCAGGCAAGAAGAAAGGAAGCAATGGCAAATCGAACAATCGAGAATAGCAGGCGTTCATCCCAAGTAGCCTGCACTGCATTAGCGGATTTACAAATCGGCCAATTGGCGACTATGGGACTCGTTGTCCACGCTCCGGGGCTGCAAGACCGTTGAATTATATGTACAGACCTCCTGAGAGCAATTTCAAGGAGGCGGATGGGGCCCAGTAAACGCTAACAATTTTGGTGAAGCGGCCCTGTCGGCATGGTTCGAGGAGCATATTCGGAGGAGAGTCACGGAGGATCCGAATGCCCATCTCGAGACATATCTCGACATTTGTGACACCATCAAACAGAATGGGGTGCCACAAGACACAATCCGGATCGTATGTTCGGATTTTCTCTGCGAAATCAAGCAATGGACTGGTTGAGACCTTAGATCGTACGGCATCAACGGTTGGGCAACGCTGTGAAATTTCTCTCAAAGTACTTTCCTCCGGCTAAGGCACGAAGATCATAGCCGAGATTTCCCACTTCTCCCGGTTAGAGATGAATCTTTAATCGAGTCGTGGGAAAGATTCGGGGCCTATTGAGAAGGTGCCCACAAGCATGGATTCTCGAGGGCGGCGGATTACAGTTTTGATGGTGACACCTCACACGAGGAGTATTGTTGGCGATCAGCGAGGGGTTGCTTATTGAGCAGGCGTGTGAGACGAGGCCGGCCGCATCATAGAAGAGATGGCGGCAGCGAGTTATCGATGGCGATGGAGAGACACCGTGGTGAGGCTGCTACCGTTAAAGGTGATTCTGGCACGATAATATTATGGAGCGATTCACCTTGTTAAGAAGCGATTTGAGAAAGAAAGGAAAGGAAAAGGCGTGGCTCGGATAAATCTTTGCCGAGTCGAGATGAATGAGGCGAGGCGTGAATTACATCAATCGGAGGAACAACCGTCTTGGGGAATCCGTACAATCCTAACAATGCAAATCACCCAAATTTCTCGTCGCCAACCCCAATAATTTTCAACACCTCGCGGTTTCTCGATTCGAGCGGGTGATTGAGGAGACGAAGCCGAGTCTAGAGGACATGATCTGGCGAGTTGGTTGTAAGCAACCAACAATTGTAACGAATCGAGTGCGTTTATAAGCAACACCGGGTGAAGATTAATCATTTGGAGTCCACCGTGACGGCTATGGGAAAGCACATGAAGATGATGGAGAATCAAATAAGTCGGATAGCCGCTGCAGAATGGGCGACACAAGTCGGGCCAATTTAGTGTCTGAGTAAACCCTAAAATCACCGTAATGCCGTTCAATTGAGGAGGGCGAGCTATAAAAGACACGAGGAGACGAGCGGTGAAAGCGGACAAAAGAATTTCGCGACCAGGCTCGCGATCATGACCCCATACTGCGAGGAGTCCTGAGTGGAGTTCGCGGCGGCTCGGTGGGCGCAACAAGTCAAAAGCGCCCGCGACAAGTCGGTCGAGGGCTGTGAGCGACCCAGCGGTCGCTAGAAATACAAGGCGACGCGAAATCGTCTGAAGCTTGAGACGCAAACCTAGCGCCCGAGCGCCAGCGCCCACAAGACGAAGAATATGGTGTTCGGTTGCCTAGCGACCGCGCGCGATCGCGAGGCGATCGCGATGGGCAAGCCGTGAAGAAATTTTTCGACGTCGTGCCACCAATTCCGTTTCAAGCCGTTTGGCCAAGCCAATCGATGAGAGTTAACGAGTTCATGGAGATGTTCAAAAGGTGCACATTAATATCCCTTTACTTGATGCGCCGAGATATGCGGGTTCGTTAAGTTTTTGAAGGATGCCGTTGCCGATAAAAAGAAGCTTGGGAAATTCGATCGATAAATCATCTCGAGAGTGCGATCTTTGTCTTTGCGAAAAGTTGCCGCTCAGCGAAAGATCAGGCGACTTCACCATAGCATGTGTCATCGGAGGCAGACATTCTCGAGGTTACGTGTGATTTGAGGCAAGCATCAATCGATGCCGTTGTCCATTTTAACAGATTGGAGATTGGGGAGATCAAGCGACCACCATAGCTCTTGGATGGCGAACACATCGGTGACTTATTCGAAAGGATAGTGGAGGGCGTGCTTTTGAAAGTTCGAATTTCATCTTCGGTGATTTCGTTGTTCTCGATATGCCGGAGGATGGGAATACCTCTTTATTCTTGGGCGACCATTCTAGCTGCGGAGCAGCGATGAGCGTGCAGATGGAATCTCACCTTCAGTCAACGGCGAGATGAAAATCTCTATATATGATGCTATGAAAGCGGCTGACGAAGACCATGGAAGATTGTCGAGTTATAGGCGGTATGCCAGTCTCACTTTCAATCGGTGATCCGGTGGAGTTTTGTATCAGAGACTCGATTTTCTGAGACCTTGATGAGGCGTGTGAGATTTTAGAGTATCTTGAGTCCATCGATGAAGTCGAGGCCTCCCGATGAGTCGGTGCCTTATTTAGATGTGAGAAGCCGATTGGAGGAGAGGGCCGTGGTGAAGAAGGAAGAGACTACACAGATTGAGTTGAAAGAGTTGCGGACCACCTTCGATGTATGCTTCTTAGGCGGCGAGGTGCCGTGATAATATCTTGGCTTTGACGGATGAGGAACCGCGCGATGGTTGTCTTGACGGTACAAGTACGTGATTGGGTGGGCGATTTACGATATCGAGATTGACCCTCGATTTGCATGCACGGATCTGTTGGAGAATGAATACGAGCGAAGGTGCAACCTCAGCGCCGATTGAATCCGGCAATGCAAGAGGTCGTCGAGAAAGGTCTTGAAGCTCTTAGGCGCGGGCATGATCTATGCCTATCCGACGGCGGTGGGTTAGCCACTCAAGTGGTATCGAAGGGGTATCACGGTGATCGGAGGCGAGACAAGCGAGCTTGTGGCAACAAGACTACTAACGAGGATGGCGGTTGCATCGACTATCGTGCTCTAAACACGGCCCGAGAAGACCATTTTCCTGCTTTATTGATCGGATGTTGGACGAGACTAGGGGTATGAGTTCTTGTTTTCTCGATGGATATTGAGGTCAACATATTTCCATCAGCCAGAAGATCGCACAAGGCGGCGTTACGTGTCGGTATGGAGTTTTAAACATAGGCGAATGGTTTGGATTGTGCAATGCTCGACCATCCAGCGATGTATGATGTCTATCTTCCATGGGTTGATCGAGAATATTATGGAAGTCTTTATGGATGACTTTTCGTGTTTGGCTCTTCTTCGACCATTGTCTCCATAATTTGTCACAAGTCTTTTGCAAGGTGTGAGGGAGCGAATCTTGTTCTCAATTGGGAGAAGTGCCATTTCATGGTGAAGGAAGGTATCGTGCTTGGTCACAAAGTCTCGGCAAGGTTTGGAAGTGGATCGAGCAAAGATAGTAGCTATCGAAACTACCTCCGCCTACAAATGTCAAATCGGTGAGGTTTTCTCGATCATGCGGGTTTTATAGAAGGTTCGTCAAAGTTTCTCGGTGATCCGAAGCCATTGTGTGGATTGCTCGAAAAGATATGAAGTTCGTGTTCACAAATGAGTGTTTGGGCGTTCGAGAATTGAAGTTAATACGATCTCGACTCGGTTTGGTCTCCACGATTGGAGTCGACCGCTCGGTGATGTGTGATGCAGTGATTGGGCGATCGGTCTTGTTTGGGGCGAAGCGAGACAAGCTTTTCGAGTCATTTATTATGCAAGTAAGACTCTCGCTACGCTCAAATGAACTACACCACCACGGAGAAGGAATTGCTGCTGATTACATGCTTTTGATAAGTTTAGACCTTATTTGGTGGCACCACGCCATTACCTGTGACCATGCCATTCGTCATTTGTTGAAAGATTAAGCCAGTGGTGAGATGGATCCTCCTTTCAAGAGTTCGACATGGAAATTAAAGATAGAAAGGGCTGAAAATGTGGTTGCCGACCACCTATCGTGATTAAGAGCGTCGAAGGAGAGGATAAGAAGATTGGGATCGAGGAGAATTTCCCAGACGAGCACATCTGGCGTCATCGATCGCACACCATGGTATCTGATTTTGTAAATTACTTGGTGATTGAGTTCTACCTCCGTGTGCAAAGGTCATTTGAAAAAGTTTCTCCGCGATGTTAAGTTCTATTGGGACGATCGCCGTCCTACTCTGCCCGTGTGCCGATGGTGCGATCGTCTTGCGTTCCCAAGGAGAATGGGAGAACATAATCCGAGTGCCATAGTTAGTTGTTGGAGGCCATTTGTGACGCAGCGGCAAAGATTTGCCGATGGATTCTTTTGGCCTTGATCTTCAAGGTTGCGATCTTTTATCGAGTTGTGATGTTGTCGAAGAGTGGGGAATGTCACTAAGAAGGCGAGATGCCACGAACCATCATGGAGGTGGAACTATTTGGCGTATGGGATCGACTTCATGGGTCCGTTCCCATGTCTTGTGGTTACGTACATTCTTCTTGCTATGATCGTTTCCGTTGGGTGGGCGATTCCTTACGCGAGCGACTCCGGTGGTGATCAAGTTCCTTCAAAGAACATTCGACTCGATTTGGAGTCAGAGTTTGATCGTGATGGTCGCGTTTAATAATAAGTGGCTGGCAGCGTTCTGGCAAATATGGTAAACATCAGTCACCTCACTACCATCCGAACAAGCGGCGGTGAGCTGCTGATCGAGAGATCGGCGATTTTAGAAATCGGTTGTTCGGTAGAGGATTGGGCAGCGGTTGGATGATGCTCTTTGGGCCTACCGGTCTGCATATAAAGCTCCGTCGAACTATCTCCATATCAAATGGTATTTGGTAAATCGCCATTTACCGGTTGAATTGGACAAGCATATGGGCCGGGGAGAATCAACATGGATTTCGAGGAGGCCGGTATGATGAAAGTGACCAGCTGTTGGAGCTTGAGGTGGAGGAATGAAGCTTTGAGAATTCTCGGATATCTGAGGAAGAGCTCGAAATTCACGATCTCCACATTGCGTGCCGAAGTTTTAAGCGGGTAATGAAGTGCTTGCTTCTGATGCTCGACTCGTCTATTCCCGGAGCTCAAGTCAGATGGTCGGGGCCATATACGTTTACGTGCACTTGCGATGGGAGTTCGAACTCCCAGACTCGGGGGCAACATGTTTAAAGTGAGCGGCGGTACCTCAAATCTACTTGAGTCGCCCGTGAAAGTGGTGACCAAGCTCAGCGAACCATGATAAAGTGCCGTCGAGTGCGGCGATAATTCTAACCTTGGTTGGGAGGTAACCAACGACTTTATGCTTTTTGTTTGTTTTTCGTTTTTGTTTTTGTTTTTGGTTGTGTTTAACTTTGTTTGTGTCGTGTCTCGTTGTTTTGTTCGATCCCAAAATTTAATGCTAGCTTTCTTTAAAAAAAGCGAAAACAGCAAACAAAGCTACCTCTACCACTGAAAATATCGTAACGTCGACGGTTCTGTCATGAATTAACTCACTTAGCGACCACCTGGCGGCCAGGGTCGTGAGGTGTCGGCGGTGAGCGTTCTTTTACGGCGGGGCTCACGGCCAAGCTCACGATGCGAGCTCTACGGCGGATCCGTCGCGACCGCGTCTGACCCGCGCCGCCCGTGACCAGCGTTTTAACACTTATTTTTCCCCAAACTTGTAACTACGCACACTCGTTTTTGAAAAAAGCGACATTCCCTCAAGCACCCAAACACCTCTCTTCCCAATTTTCTTGCATTCTCATCAATCCACTCGGGTATGCTATATTTGTTTTATTCTTCATGGGTTTACATTTATTGAGCATGATTTGGAAGGATTTGTTCCATTTATCCTATTGAAGTGGGTTTAATTAAATTTGAGAGACTAGGGCTTATTTTATTAGATTTGTTTGGTGTTTGAGCATGATTTTCAATGATAGGTTTATTAACGTTTATACCGTCTATTGTTGTCTAATGTGCCTACATTGTTGATTTGAGTTAAAAATTTGAGAAATACCTTGAAAAATCATTCGTGCTGGGGACCGCTGTCATGTGGATGTGGAACGTGCCGCATGGTATATGCACTGCCGTCGTGTCGCTGACCGCCGCGACCACCCTCCGACAGCGGGTGTGGTCGCTGATTACGGAAACGTCCAATTTTGCAAATTTTGGCCGTGTGTGCTTTTCCCATTTGTGTTGTCTTGCAAGATCATATGACAATATGGAAATAATTGGACTAAGTTGAAGTTTGGGATCTATATTGAGCATTTTTTTGGGTTGGTTGTTTGATAGTTTCATTCATACGGGCTGACTTTGAAATTCTTTTAGGTCAATATGCGCGTACTCACGGTCTGGCCTTGAGCAGAGCATTGTCTCCACTTCCGCGAGACACAAGATGAGCTCCACGACGAGCTACGATGAGCATCATGATGTGCCTCACGATGAGCCGCGTGGCACCACAAGATGAATTTGATCCGAAAATTTTTGAGTCGGGGCCGGTGACTCGTCGAGCCGTTGGATCGATTGGTGAGATACGGCATAGGCGTTCACGGTTCATGTGCCTCAATACGTGTCGAGAGATGGGTATAACCAATGATGTGGCGTGGTTGGCGAGAGGTCGGTGTACTCGATTATCACGACGATTATCTTACATACCGGATCGACATTGAATTCTTTCGACTCTCCATGTCCACAAGACAAGCGGATTGCGGATTACCTAATGTTCGCTTGACAATGAGCCGTCAACTCTCGTGGGCGAACTTAATGGCATAATCAATGGAATCGGAGAAACTACATAGGGGCGTCAGTACGGTCCCAAGCGTATGGCAAAGTTCATGGGCGCGGACTCGAGCACACTCCATACTATGATGCCTCGAGATCAAGGCTAGCTCGTCTGAATCCGGTGCGTTACTTCCACCGGCTCATCACGTTCTTACATGGCTGTTGAGCGTCGCTTGTCCTCTCGAGATATGAGCATCTTGATTGGAGCTATGTTCAACGGAAGATGCATGCCGGCATGTTCTAGCTCGCACTTCCACATGTAGTCCACGGTTTGGGTAATCGAAGATATGCATGGAGGATTCGTTACCCCATTCTTTGATTTTTGGGATTACGATTCGAGAGAGTCCGATCTCTCCGACATCTTCGGACAACCGTGCTATCGTCCGAGCGTTCCTAAAGCACCCGGCGTTACTTGTGGCGTTATATGATCAAAGCGGCCAGTCGGTATTCGCCTACCCGATCCGAGCTCGCGGTATAAGCCGATGCTTTACGCGGATGCCACGGAATTTGAGCTCCTCTGCACGTATGCATGGGCGCGGCGTGAGCAGCGAAGGCGAGGTTGGCGAGCAACGCGCATGAGGCAACCGAGCGTCAGTGGCTCACGGGCGAGTGGCATATTGCACCCGCCCCGTTCGGCGACCGGGTTTATGATGATTAGATCAAATAGATGGTCATCTCGACCATATTGGGGAACGACCTCGATTATGGAGCAGCGACAAGCCCTACCCCAACAACGAGGCATCTTGAGCAACAACGTAAGATGATGGAGATGATGCAACAATGGAATCGATGGCGTGGATTTTATCCGCCACGGGTATGTGACATTCAGGTAAGTTTTCTCCAACTACTCTTTTACGCAAACCTTATTGCTTTCACATGTTCAATAAGTTTGGGGGTAAACGAGTTTGGTTGGTTGAGAATCTTTATATTTCTATGCTTTATGGTTTAGTTGTTTTATGCTTTGGGGTTTTGCGTGTTTTGTTTTGTTTTCGTTTGGTATCATCGATCAACGAGTTAAGTGAAGTATGTTAATCCATGTGGCGATGTGATAGAAATTTTTGGTGAAATTTAATGATAGTGCGCATGATATGTTGAAAATGGCCGCATGAATGGCTGAGATGGCTTAGGCTTGTTGTTTTCACCATTTGCTTATCTGTGAGACTTGAGCTTCCTTGTATACATATCTTGATCTGATTGTTAATTGTGTGATATCGTGCATGTGATTATCTTCTAGAACTTGCCGTGTTTACGTGTCGAGGCGATATGTGTTTAATTTGGAAAGGATAAAGGCCATCATTGTTAACATTATCACCCAAACACTAACTTGATGATATATACCATTTGTATGCGCCTTCTTTGAGCCTTTATTAGACTTTTTCTTTCGATTAACGGATGATAGGAGGTGAGGATGGATATGAGAATCAAAAGGGGTTGAAATTTTGATGTAGTTATGATGAGAAAAGTTTCTTGTGAAAAATACATACGTGGTGAAGAATAGTACCTTCGTTGTGAAAGATAAACCCTATAAGCTCTGAAAAGAAAAGAAAAGAAAAATGTTAAGTTCACTATGAGTGTTGAGCATAAAGGGTCTTTAATTAAAGTATAGAGTGCATACATGGCATTAAGCGTTGATTTAGCATGTTGGGAAAGAAGGAAAATGGACAAAGTCCATATGTGGAAATATAAATGGGGGTGCTTGGAATATTCTTGAGTCACTTAGCCATATTTTATCCTACCTTAACCAATGTGCTACATTAGAACTATGAAAAGACCTCTTTGATCTAATTTGAACACAATGGCGGTGGAGATATTAGAAGCAGCAAGCTATGGTAAGATGTTGCATTTCATTGATGGTTGAGTGTATACGTCCTACATTTCTTTATGAGTTGAGTGTATCCTATATTTTACACATGCGTTGTGAGGATTGAATTAAATGAGTTTTCTTAGTAAATTGGTGTTTGTGTTGAGTGGACTAACGATCGTCATGTGCACTAATGTTTTTGGCGTTGATATGTTTAGGGCCTAGAATGGTTATCATCTTTGCTACGCTCGTTGATCTTTTCGTTGTGTCTTTCATTCGGTTTTGTTTGAGGACAAATAATGATTTAAGTTTGGGGGATTTGATAAGCGGCGTTTTACGTTTATAGTTGATATTTGAAGATGAGTTTAGCTCGTTTAATAATGCGTTTGTATCGATTCTTAATGTTTTATCTATTTCTAGAAGATCTTGCTCTTGGGTGTTCTTTTGGTGTTGTGTAGGTCCATATGTTGAAAATCGAGCGAGCGGCCGAGCAAAATACACATCGGCTTTTTTCTAGCGACCAACCTAGCGGTCGCTAGGCTGGCCTAGGTAACCCAGCGAGAACCAGCGACATCACGACCGCGACCTCGTGCCCAGCGGCGCCAGTAGCAAGAAAGCTCTGGGCGATTTCGCGACGGTTGAGAATGCTAGCGACCGCTAGCCGGGTCATGAGTACCATCACGGCGCAAGGGCGGCGCGAGGCAGCGAGACATGCTAGCGATCGCCTAGCGATCGCGAAGGGTGGTCAGCGTCGGCGGGAAGGAGAAATTAGGGTTTGGGGTGTGCCTATATGGCATCGCCGCACACGACCTACGATTCGAGCCTCTTTTCGGTTTTCATAAGTTTTGAGTTTTAGCTTTAGCTTCCTTATTTTCATTCTAGAGTTGATTTACGCATTGTTCTTCATTTGTTTCGTTTTGCCTACGTTAGGAGCGTTTCGTAGACAATCTTTCAATTTTCCGTTTTAGGTTGGGATTAAGCCAGCGATTGTTCATCAACGCTTCATCACGGGTTTTATATATTTAATTTCCGTTTTATGGTTAATCGTATTTATTCCGTTTATTATATACGGCTGGTTTTCGTTCTAATCCTAGGGTTTGCATGATTCGATCCTATATGTTGTGATTCACATTATCGCTATTTACCGTCGAGGCATTGATTCGTGATTCGATTGTGCTTATTTACATGTGTTTATTCGATCAATCTTGATGCAAATCTAGTTGTCGGTTAATTACGTAATGTGTTAATTGTCGATCGATCTCGAATGCATGAATCTGAATGAGCCTTGAGTCGTGGCGAGATAGGATATTAGGAAGCATATTCTTTGTGATCCGTTTGGGTTGCTTGTTTTCACCTAGAGGCGTATGGTAATAGGAAAACTAGTAATCTCGACCATTTTAATAAATAGAAATTATCGGTTATATATGTGATCTTCCGTCTTATGCGGATTAAAATTGGTTAATAGGAATAGGATAAACATCGTTGTGGATAGGATTAATGCATCCACAAGGGTTAGTCGTCCTTACTTTTTAACATCCAGTGTTTATTGCTTTATTTTACTTTATGTTTTGTTACCTTTGCTTTGGATTGAATTAGAAGCCTAAATTCTTACCAAACCATATTTGTTGCTTGGATAATGATGAATCCTTGTTGAGTTAACTACGTGTTTCGCATTACAATCCACTGTGGATATGATACTTCTCACCCTATACTTACCCTCGTGTTAGAAAATTGAGCGATCGGGGTTAGCATAGATGGTATTGAACACTTGACTTCTCTAGGGATTGCAGCTTTTCAGTACTCACGGGCCATCGTCGTCTCGTAATGTATCGTTGTATACTTGAAATAGAACAAATTTTTCTTTGCCTTGTGTTGATTTTTCCTTTTAAGCAAACCTTTGTATACATTTAGTCCTCGTAATCAAGCGAAGGTAGGTCGTCCTCATAATCAAGCGAGGCCGTTAGTCATGTATTAAAAGAAGTGTGTCATGCAGAAATAAGCGAAGGTGGTTAGTCCTCAAAATAAGCGAATGTAGTTCTTATAGTGTTAAGCGGAATTCATCCTCGAAATAAGCGAAGGTAGTTAGTTGTGACTAAGTGATAGGTATAAGTTCCTTATTTGTCGAGAGTGTCGATAGGGTGGGTCCCCAGCGTTTAGATATCGATCCTCTTAGAGTATTATTCATCCTCCTTGGGGTATTGTCATCATCCTTAGAGGTATCGGTTAAATCCCTTAGAATTGTTCGTAATCCTCCATACGGTTATCGTTGAATCATCTTAGAGGTATTTATATGAGGAAGAGGTAGCATGCATAATGACAAATGAAATATGCAAGACCAAGCATATGAAGTAAATAAAGAAAAGATTTTATTAACGAAAACCACGAAAAAAGAAACCTAAAGACACAACTTAACAAAACTAAATGAACAATTTTTTTTTGACACTTATGCAAAATATCTCTTAGGATGAATGATGTCACGATCAGGTATTGCTCACGGATAAATGGGCGATTTATGACCCTTTTCCAGGACTTCTTCAACTCGGTATGGTCCTTCCCATGTGGCTCTCACTTGCCGAGCTTTGCAGCTTTCTTGACGTTATTTTAAAGCACGAGCATCGCTACTTGGAATTGTCGGGATTTGACACGCGGTTATAATACCGAGCTACTTGTTGCTTGTCGAGCTTTCTCTAATGTACGAGTCTCTCTTCTATGCAGCATCCAGGTCGATTCGTAAATTCTCCCATTTACTTGACGAGAAATGGATGATGCGGGCTCGCATACCGATTTTGCGGATTACGCCTCGGTTCCATAACCAAACGTAGGGTGTTTCATTCGAGTCCGAGGTGTTGAGCGATGACCATAAGACTGTGTAAATTTTCCACCCGTGCCTTTGCTCGTCGAGGCGAGTTTTGAGTCCTTCAATTTCCTTTGGTGACTTCGTTTGACCATTTGCTGAGGATGGGCAGAGGTGAATTTGTTGAATCAAGCTCTGACACCACTCTTGAAGACCTTATCGTGAGTGTCCCGTTATCCGAAAGAGGATATGGATGCGAGCGACACACATATTTCTTCATACAAGTTGAGGCGTTTTGCTGATTTTCACCAGGTTCGACTTCCACATTTGTAGTAGTCGATGCACAATCGTAAGCAGCGCCCGGGCTTTAGAAGGGCCCATGTCGATCCCCATTGCATAATGGCCAAGGGCTTGCATGCGACGAGGTGGTTGAGGTAGCCTCGGCATTTCCATGAATGACACTTGGACACTTTTTACAGGTCCATTGAGTCTTGAACATTGTTGCAAAGTATCCCCATCGCATGACTTTCTTTGAAAGCGCGGGTCCGATGCTGCATGATCCTCATACCTTTTGTAACGCGTACTCAGCTCGGTTCGGACCCAAGCACCTTAGAGAGGCTGAGATATCGATTTTAGTAAGATTCCTTGCTCAATCGCATCGAAAATTTGCTCAAGATTTTCCTAGCCTCGAGCGTATGAGGTAATTCGCCTTTCCAAATATCTTCGAATGAGAGTCTCAATTAGGTCTTCATCGAGATATGTTGACTTCGACTCGGCATCTGCTATGCTTCTTTTGGACTTCTTCTTGCGGGACTCATTGATGAGCCGATTTGCTTAAATGTCCCGCTATTTTCATGGGATCGAACCAAGCGGAAGTAGAGAAAGTCTTGTAGGCTTTGCTTTTTCAAGTATTTCTTCATCTGTTGCCTTTTTGCCTCGTCTTTCAACATGTGGCTTACTTGACACAGAATCACGTGAACTTACTGCTCGTGTCCGAGACTTTGAGCTGGCGAAGTCCTATAGGCCTCGTACTCTCACTTTGTTTGTATTTTGAATGTAACCGAGTGCGTAGGTGATCTCTTGCCATCTGTCCCGGAAGCAAGATGCCGACCTTGTTACTCGTTTGCCAGCTCCAGTCCACATGGTTTGCAGCGTTCTCGGATGCTTCCTTGATGGGTTCGAGCTTGAGGCTCGGTGGTTCGCTTTTCGTGAGTTAGCCTCTAAGGATACGCTGGGCGACCCGATGACAGCGAGACGAAAGAGATATCGTGTCTGACTATTGCCAATTCCACGAACCTTTGTCGACTTGCGAAGTGGATGTGGGTGAGAACTTGTATGGATGACATGGATAGGGACTAGCCTGCGGCATTACTAATGCAAGCGAGCTTCTCCAAGGTTGATATCTCGTTTACGGCCCTTTGAGTCTCGGTGATGAAATACTGAGGCGGCGATGTCCTCCTCCGTACCAAAGCGGCACTTATGGTTTCATCCGAGTGCGAGGTAGGGGAAGGACTCTCCTTCTTCGGACGGATAAAGTGGGAGTTTGGCGAGTAGCTTTTGAGATCTTCAAAGGCGACTTGTTTATCGTCGATGAACTGGAGCTTTTGAAATTTTGAAAGGGTAACATCCGACTTCAAGAAAAGCGGCTTAGCGACTATCGCGACACACTTATGCGCGTCTGGATGTCTTGACACTTTCATCTCCAAGGTTTGAACCTGACGGATTGCTTTTACCTTCTTGTGAACCACCCGAAATTTTGCGACGAGCTGCGAATGTACACTTTTGGGGTTTATTTGGTTTACTACGAGTAAGCGAGGCGATCGGAGGTCGGCAACACGTAGCTTTCTCCTTACTTTGGCGCGATGTCATCTACATAACCTCTACATTTGATCGATGTGTGAAATATCTTGTCCACCTTCTTTGATAGGTGGCCCGACTCTTGAGTCCGAATGACTCTACTTTATATCAGAGCGAAGTCCGTGATGAAGGATGTTTTGGATGCTCCTCGTCACTCATCGGGACTTGGTGATACCATGTATAGATCCGAAGCGAAGACTTCATCACCAAAGCGTCACTTTCTTGTCAGATGTTGGGAAGGGGTGCATCCAGGCGATGTTTATTGAGATGGTGTAATCGATACACTTACGCCATCCCTCCCTCCTTTCTTGACCATCACGGGTTGGCTATCCGGTCGGATACTTGACTTGAAAATATGCACTGAGAGTTGATGCACTCGTATGCCGACTGATTCGTCACAAAGATCCATTGCTTTTCGAGCGGTTTGACACTTGGGTCAATGTTGAGTGATGATGTAATGATACTTGGTGAGACCCGGTCGTACGGGGTGACCACGCGAAGACGCTCAATTCCATAGGAGTAGGATGATCTGTTTCTTAGGTCTGCAGATGCCGTGGACGTTTTGATGACCATGAGGGACGTCTATTACCGACTTCCACGGCGTCGAAGACGCTCCTTTCTAGCTTCAACTCCTGGCTTACTGCTATGCACGTGGGTCTTGTAAGTCCGACTGCTTAAGCGACACATGCATTCTTGGCTTGTTTCGATCTCCGATCACAATTATTACACTCTCTTGTGGGGATCTTCATGGTAACGTATGTTGACACACCGCCCTACCACATTACACGGTCTCGCCCTAGTATATGTTATATGGTAAGTGCTTTACCACAAAGAATTGTGTCACTTTGGTGAGCTCGTGCGTGCTTCCCCCACGTGATGGTAGTTCATGATCCTCCCAGCGCGCTTCTTCGCATCGAAGTCCAAGTGGTAGTGGTCTGGTTTAAGCGGGCTCCTCAATCCCTAATTTGTCGAGCAACTCCTTGAAGAGGATCTCATCGACACTCCTATCGACGACTACACCTATGACTAACTTGTTGGCGACTCTTGCTTGGATTAATTACCGGCGCGGTGAGGTACCCGGCCGAGTGCGGGTCTTCCTCGGAAAAGGTGATGGCTCTCTGCCTTTTGAACTCTTGTTTAGTGGTTACGAGGGACCTCGGCCTCGCTTTAGGAAGACCTTGTACCATGGGGAGCCGTGATGGTGGGTATGATACCCCATCGATCGAGGCGATCATCTCCTCTTCATCGGTATCGTTGCGCTTCTTGTGAGGCATTTCCCTATTCTTCTCTTGCTTTCGCTTTTCGACCTCGGTGCCTCAGTCTTGACGGTCGTTGGCCATATCTGGTACTTTTAAGAACCATACGTCATGCACTTCATGATTCCCATGAGGTCCGCATTCCTCCGTGTTACTGTCCATGATCCTTATGGAAGAGCAATACTTGTTTTGATCGGTTTACCCCATGCATGGGCCGAGGTTCCGAACAATGTTGAGCTTGGGATCTCCGTCCTCGCTTCGCAAGGTGTATCTTGAGGGTCCGGTCATGAGCGTGGCCGAGCCTGACTCGTCAGGACGTGTTGTATCGCTTTCGACCGCTCAAGTCGCCTTGGCCCGATCTTCGACCATCCTCTTCTCTCTTCGTGGAGGGCCCTTTGCTGGCTTTCTTCTCGACCGTCGCTTTGGCGAACCGATCTCTATCGCCACTAGCTCCGACGCACGGGCTCTGATTTGACGATGCTCTTGATAGGGCGCCGAGATGCCGTGAAAGTCGAGATAAGAAGGAGATCTTACGTCCTCGACTTTTATGCTCTACTTGAACCTAGTCATGAAGTCGATGGACTCACTCGCCTTCCTCATGGTGAGGAGATGTCGGGTGGTCCTGGATCGGTCTTTTGGAAGAACCCGATGAAAGGCTCCATTAGAATCTCGGTGATCCAATCTACCGGAGGTAAACGCGTCGAGCCACCGTGCAGGCGTTATCGATCAGTAGCCGGAGAATAGCTTGCATGGGATGGTGCTGAGAGTTGATTGATCATGTTGTCTTGCCGAGAAAGAAGTTTTGTGGTCTACATGATCGTCATAGGGGTGATACATGGCACCGATACTTGTCCGGGAGAGGAGTATCAGTATCTCATTGGAGAAAGGGGTAATAATCCTCCCGTATCCTCGAACCCGCTCTCCGAGAGACAAGCTGAGTGTCGCCGGGACTCCTTATAATTGTGGGGATCGACCTCAGCGATCCGCGGCGTCACTGCTTGCATCTTTTCGCAGATCGGTTTGAAACCAACCCGTGTAGAGTATGCAACGACACGGCGCTATCATCCGGTGGTGGGGATTCACCTCGGGTGCCGCCTGGTGCTTTGATGAGGCTTGACGTCCTTTTCTTCATGATAATGCCGCCTTGTTCTCGGTAGGTCTGGAGGCTTTCCTTATTCTTTTCGAGAACGCTTTAACCGTATCGTCAGAGTTCAAGCTAGCGGTGCTAGGGGATTCCTCGATTCTTTGATATGACCTTCTTCATCTGGTGTCTTCTTCTTCAGGATAGGGTTGCCTCGCTCGTGAGACTTTGAATGTGTCCTTGAGGTCAGCTCTCTTATCGGACTTTTCCCAAGCGAGTTTGGCGTCATCTGCCGCTTTATTGTTGCGGTCGTAGCCACGGATCTAATGCTTATTGTATTCATCGTTGTTACGATTGTTGCAGAAAAGATCGAAAACACAAATTTTGGTTCCCGACGGCCTTGATGATCGATCTAGTTTTGTAAGGTAAATGCATAAAGAACGAGGAGTTAACGATGTTCGATCTTTAAAATGGATCTCGTCCGCGGAGCGAAGAGTATATGTGTATTGAGTGTGTAAGCGATTACAAAGAGTGTAGATGATCCTTTTCCGTCTAATCTAGTCCTTTATACACCATTATTTGAGATTGACTCTGTCTGAGATCTTCTCTCAAGGATTCTTTTGGATATATCCAGATCTTCTGTCTCCCTTGTGATTTGGAGTTGTAGTTGGTTTAGGAGTCTTCTTGGGCCGAACTTGCTTAGGCAGGAGCTAGTGTCGGGGCCCGTTTATATCCGGCGATGCTTGGGCCTAGTAGTTGGGCGTGTCTATCATAGTACCTTGTCTTTATGTAGTAGGTAGTATCAAATCTAAATCACACATTATGGTTATGTGGATACATCGGAAAATTGACAAATGGCAGCTCTTTTAAAAAAATTATGCTCGAGTGAAAAATAGGAGCGAGGCGGGCTGCAACCTGCGATGGCCACCGCTCTTGTTGGGTGCTAGCGTGTCGGGGCATAAGCGGAGTTTTGTTTGCCATGTGTGCATGTTTCTTTTACGTATGATGTTTCTATTTCACATATGCATATTACAGGGGAACAATCTGACGCCATACGCTCGAAACACACCAGGAAGGTGGCAATAGCGCACTACGACCCAGGCTCTGCGTCCCAACGACAAGCATTTCAATCTCTATATGCATATTTGTGTTCAATTATGCATATTTATATTAACAATATGCGCGTCTTATTTTGGTATCCGTAACAAATCAAATTACTACTATAAAATTAGCCCATCGGCTTATTTTGTAACGTTTCCTACTTTCACAACCACTTCTCTGCTCGGTGGCGGATCAATTCAAAGGATGAACATACGTATTCTGGTGTTCTCTGCGCTTCCCTATTACTGAAATTAAGATCGATCAAATATAATATTGCACAATAATGGACTAATCGAACTCGAACAAAACTCGAGACTTATGTAAATTTGAGGAGTTTGAACCCAAATTCAAAATAAAATACTATAACCAACCGATCTCCAAACCACAAATATTCAACGGGTCTCATTTACAACCATAGTTTCGGATGTCGTGGCTTTAGAAACTTCTTTTAAGATGTTGACGTTGTGAAGGTCTTCACATAAGTACAACATGTTAAACAACTACATAATCGACCTGCTGATTCTCTCGAAGTCCATTTGATATTTTGTATCATTATTTATGAAATACATAATTTTAAGCATTAAATTGACTTTATGACAATTTAACCTAGTCAATCGATAATCATTAATCAGTCTCAATGAATTGATTTTATGATAATACAACCGTAATTGATTTGCCAAAAAGCAAAGTCGGCATCGGAGAAATGTATAAAACCACAAGTTAAATGTGGTTGGAAATAATTCTGGTATATTTGTTATTCGAATGTCGATTGTGTTTTCGATGTAAAAAAATCGACTACAATTTAAGTGTCATGAAATCGATCGTTGAGCTTGATTAATATCGATGATTGAATTAAGGTATGCGAAATCATTATTGAAGCTAAAAATGTATTTTGAATATTGATCTCACATCAGAATCATATTGTTCATAAATTAAATTATAATTTATAGACCCTTTAAGTCTCCAATAATAGTGAGGTCCAATAGCTTGAAAATGACATGTTGAGTAAAGCTAAATAAATTGGCTCGCCAACTAAATAAAACTTTATTTATGTTGGTGAAGTCAGCAATATAATAAATCGTAATTATTCATTTTTACTATATCTCAATTTTATGTTTAGATGTTCATATTTTACACAGTCGTGACAACTTGAATAAAATCGTTGAGGTGAGATGCATCCTTTTTCGACCAAGAAGATAGCGCTTTAAAAAATGTTTAAGATTAGAGTTTCATCGCAATTATTATTTTAAAGTAGAAAAAGTAGTTAGATTCCATTTCCATTTCTATGTAGAATAGTTTGAAATTTATCTTCATTTTCTCTCGATAATGTCATTTCAAAGGTTTTTGCAAATGGTTTTCAAGAAGACATTTATTTGAATTACTTTTGTTATTACGACTTCATAGAAATGCGTGATGCAATGGAAACAATGCAGGATAAAAAAATCGAGACAAGAGCAACTTTTCCAGTAAGATAAATTTGATCATTACGGTCTTGCGTTGTTACATAACATTTTGTCTTCAAGATATAATTTCAACAAACTACTAGATATTTAGGACGTAGAACTTTGAAAGATGTATGAAGTCGAAGTTCACACTAAAGCGTCCGATGAGACAAGTGTGGCGTCAGACTTCTTCGGACTGCTTGAATTTGGATGGTGCAAACATTTTAATTCTATATTTATTAATTAAAGTGCGTTATACCCACTTAGGTTTATAATTTTAGTATTTAATTTTGACTTTTTGATGATGATTAATTATTAGATTTGATCATTTCATATACAGATACATAATTTTAAACTTTAAATTTTAGTAGTAAGTGAAACAAGGTTCATTCTATCATCACAATTAATGTTATTTTCTTATGAATATGATAAAATTAGTATATTTAATAGTGAACCATGAAATATATTATAACAGAGGATCGAACCCATATTACATAAGTGAAACTTTTATGTTCCTAGCATAAGCGAAATATCATTAAAAGATACATATTGGCTCGTCAAAAAATGTCACTAGCTATATGATTAAATTCTATTTTCTATTTTCACTAAATTTGTTCGAAATTCTTAAGAATAAGATGCATATAGTAAAATTAATCATGTGACGTTTGATGGAGTAAAATCTTTCGAAATAGATTTTTCGGCAAATAAGAAGGTGACGTTCGTCCAAGGGCGAACCATACCCAAATTCCACCTCAAATTTTTATGGTATCTTTTATATGTTCTTATTCATGCTTTAAATACAAAATATTCAATCTTTGCCCACACAAGTTTAAAAATAGGAAAGAT